>CM067360.1:123979900-124686151 GCA_034401795.1 Chaetoderma sp. LZ-2023a
GACAGACAGACAGACAGACAGACAGACAGACAGACAGACAGACAGACAGACAGACAGACAGACAGACAGACAGACAGACAGACAGACAGACAGACAGACAGACAGACAGACAGACAGACAGACAGACAGACAGACAGACAGACAGACAGACAGACAGACAGACAGACAGACAGACAGACAGACAGACAGACAGACAGACAGACAGACAGACAGACAGACAGACAGACAGACAGACAGACAGACAGACAGACAGACAGACAGACAGACAGACAGACAGACAGACAGACAGACAGACAGACAGACAGACAGACAGACAGACAGACAGACAGACAGACAGACAGACAGACAGACAGACAGACAGACAGACAGACAGACAGACAGACAGACAGACAGACAGACAGACAGACAGACAGACAGACAGACAGACAGACAGACCAGCACCTGGTGTTGATGATGTAACAGAGTCATGGCCGGCTCTCCCAAAGACCAATTCTCCTCCAGTGCGCCGTTGTCGGGTTGTTACTCACTGTTCCCACCAATCTACCACCTAGCAACTCTTCCTCCTTCTCCTCTCTCAATTCCGCCTCCTGCTCTTCCTCCTCAAGCTTCTTCTCTTCGTGCATCTCCTCTCTCAATCCCGCCTCCTCATCTTCCCCCTAGATCTCCTCCTCTTCATGCATCTCCTCTCTCATTCCCGCCTCTTGCTCCTCATACTCAATCTTCTCCTCTTGCAACTCCTCTCTCCATCCCTCCTCCTGCTCTTCTTCCTACTCTTCATCTCTCTTCTCCTCACGCACCTTCTTCTGCTCCTCCTCCTCCATCTCCGCCTCCTCTCCCTCCTAGGGAGAATAAGAGTAACCTGTCTGATAGGAAGTTTGCTAAGTACCGTCATCAATCGCATAGCAAGGGCCTGTGGAGGATCCCAAGAATCACAAAAAAGATTCTGATGATAGGGTCCTCTAATCTATCCCGAATTGATTTAGACGTCCATCCTGACATCCAGGTTGAGTGCTATCCTGGTGCCGCATTATCACATTTCAGAACAATGGTTATGCGACACCATGATGGCCCTAGCCTGGATCAAACAACTATATATCTTGTCAGAATTTGTTCCTACTTTCGAACACACGGCAACGCCAACTTATTACAAAGAAGTAATCAACGCTTTGTAATGACTGAGTGAACCGATTCGCCAAGATCAAAAAACTGTATAACTTGTCAGAATTTGTTTTAATAATCTTTATTCAGGAAACCTGTCCCTTGCAGTACTCAAACAACAAGTAAATTACTCTCAGCCGCCATGATTAAACATATCTCGGCAGCATTTGATCTAATGACTGACCAAATAGCCCTCATTGTTATTCTCACACCTTAATCGCCTGAAACGAACCGGCGTACTAACCCATGTTACAGTTAGATACGCTCAATATAATTAAGCAATCACGCCTTTTGTATTAGCTGTTTGACTTCAGTAGCGTCCAAGGCGCACATTAATCTAAAGCATGTCTTCGGGTTTGGTTTGATCTCTTGTGGAGAGACTGAATTAATAGTTAATCAGTAGTCACCATTGCAGTAATTCTCCTATAAATATGTAAGAATTATCAGTTGCCATTAGACCGGTTTTTTCGCTGCATGACGAAGACCATTACGTCGAATGCGCTCCAGCAACTGACAGTGTAAGCTTTAGTTTTATATATATATATATATATATATATATATATATATATATATATATATATATATATATATATATATATATATATATATATATATATATATATATATATATATATATATATATATATATATATATATATATATATATATATATATATATAGTAATCTTGTATTAATTGTTCTTATTTTTCAGTTTCTAAATTGTTTCAACACATATCGCTCTAGTTAATATTTGGTATTTAACTTTTTTTAATCTTTCTGACTAAGTTTGGCATAAATCTATAGAAACTTGATTACGTTCTAAAATGGCCAAGAATTTCAATGGCCCAGTGGGTAAGGGACGCAAATCTGGCAACCCAGCGTCCAACCTTTCTTCAACCAAAAGTGCTCCTAACCAGTCTGTTCAGGCCTTTCAGAGACTGGTTAGGATGTACTTCCATGTGTTGCAATGCTTGCATCACTATGGTCTTTTACGAGAGCATTTGGCATCAGACTCTCTCCCGAAATCCCTCAGCATCAGAATGGAGGAGATGAACTCGTTTTTCTGCCCTGCCTTACGAGATGACGAATTTTTTTAATCGACCAGCATGATAAACCAAATTTGGGCTCATAGCTGTTTAGAAAATCTAATCAAATATTATTGAAGCAAATTGGACAAATTAAAGGCAGAGGTAAAAGTGGCCGAATCTAATGTAATTCTTGATCTACACCGGGCCAAAGGCATAGCATTGAAATGGGGTAGGCACAATTTTGGAAATAAATTGGCCACAACGACAATCACAAATTTGTGGAAATTTTTGACAGAAGTAGCTAGTGATGAACAAAATAGAGTGATGTCTGTACCAGCACCGGCAGCCACACCGAGGACAGGTTCTGGTTCACATTCAACAATGACTAACAAACGACAACGGTCACCAACCACCTTCACACCCTCACCTACCACTTCCAAGCGGACGAATCTGTATATATCACCAACAATTGTCAAAAATTATCACATTTCAGAACAATGGCTATGCGACACCAGGATGGCCCTAGCCCGGAGAAGATCATCCTGAATATTGGCATCAACTCCAAAAATGAGCATCCAACCAAAGCTTCAAGCCATTTACGGTTCATGGCTCGAGAATTTAAGAATAGCTTCCCTAATGCTGAGTTGCACTTTGCTGAGATTAACTTCTCTGATAGCTTGTCAGACAGGCAAAAGTACTGTCTCAAGCGTATCAACGAATCAGCAAGGTCCAACTGCCACGTTGATAAGGTCATCCCCAAAATTTCTGATGCCAATTTTCATGTTGAGAAGGATAGAATCCATTGGACGAAAGAAACAGCTAATTGTATTTATAACCATTGGTTGACGGTACTTAGTTTAAACTAAATGTGAGTCACGGCAATAGCTCCCCTAACATAGGATTAGGAACAAACCTTGTCAATTTAGCAGCTGACTATGATCTCTCACCATCTGAAAAATCAATTCTCGATCGTGGTCTTACTTTTGTACCAACTCCTAAACCAAAAACAGGATTAGATTTGCTTTTAGACAAAGGTCTTATTGAAGTAGCTAATTTTGGTCATTCAATAAAAAATAGCCCATCATTTTCGAAATTTAAATGGAGAGTCAAAACCATTCACTGGAAAATCCGGTTGGGACCCTCCAGATAGGCTAGTTGATGACAATATTAAAGCAACAATAAAAACGGTTGCTGGTATACCAGCCAGATCATTGCCAGTTACAAACAATAAGCAAAACCTTTCATTTCTCAAGCGACAGGCTATCAACAAAGGCTATCAACAAATTACGTAGAAATCAGAATATTATTATAAAACCAGCCGATATAGGTTCAGCAACTGTGATTATGTCTAGAGAAAACTACATCCGCGAGGCTGAAAGACAGTCAACTAACACCAGGCATTACAGAAAACTTGATAATTTAATTTGGCCTCAAAACCGACAAAATTTCATTGAAATACTTAATTCATTGCATACAGAGAAGTACATCGATAAGAAACAGCTAAAGTATCTGCTAGGTGAGAATAATCCACAAAATCGGGCATTTTATATCTTGCCTAAAATCCATAAACCTATCAGACCCTGGTTAGATCCATTGACACCACCTGGACGACCCATCATTTCAGACTGTGGCAGTGAGTCATATGGCATTTCAGAATATATTGATTACTATTTAAAGCCCATTGCTAATAGACACAAGAGCTTTCTCAGGAACACAGAACACTTTCTTTCAAAGTTATCCAAATTGTCAGTTCCGAAAGATGCATATTTAGTCACATTAGACATAGATGCTATGTATACCAATATAGATATTGATGCTGGAGTCAATGCTATTAAGAATTCTTTTGTCAAATCTCCTGATCCAGATCGACCAGATACGGAAATTCTAAAATTATTAGAGCTAAGTCTTAAAGGAAACGATTTCCAATTTAATGGTCAAAATTACCTTCAAATCTGTGGGTGCGCAATGGGTAAACGATTCAGCCCAAATTTTGCCACGATTTATGTTGCGGAGTGGGAAGAGGAGGCACTGAACAAATCAACCAAAAAGCCTCTTCTTTACCTCAGATATCTAGATGACATCTTCATAATTTGGCAACATTCAGAAGAAGACATTTGGGATTTTTTTCGCATTTTAAATAACCAAGATTCAAACATCAAGCTAAAAGCTACTATTAGTGCAACATCAGTTGACGTTTTAGATGTCACGATCTATAAGGGTCCTCAATTTGATTCCGCTAGAAAATTAGAATATAAAGTATTCTTTAAGCCAACAGACTCACATCAGCTGCTTCACAAAAATTCATTTCATCCTCCACACACATTTAAAGGTCTGATCAAATCGCAAATCATAAGATTCTTTCGAAACTCTAGCAACAGGCAAAATCTGAATAGTGCATGCTCTACTCTGTTTGATGCTTTGAAAGCACGAGGCTATTCAGCCCGTTTTCTTCGAAAAATTAAAGCAGACACCATCAATGAGCTTGAAAATCTAAAACCTCATAGCGGACCCGAGTTTGAACCTGTCCAAATTAAACACAACAAACCAATCATGTGCGATGGATCAGTTTCTAAATGCGACAAAAACAGATGCAAAGTAAACAACTATATTGTAAACCAACAAACATTCCTGAGTTTTCAAACTAAAAATGAATATCATATCCGAACAAATATGCATTGTGATTCTGAGAATGTGGTCTATTTGATCAATTGTGCCCTTTGCCAGAAACAGTATGTTGGTGAAACAAAAAATGCATTTAGAGTGCGTGCTAGACGCCACGTTTCTGATATTAACACCTCAGCAGATACGCCAATTGCTCAACATTTCCAACTTCCTGATCATTCAGTTGAACATGATTTTGAAATCATGCCAATAGAACAGATTCCGACCTTCGATAGTGAAGAAGAAAAGAGTTCGTTTCGCAAAATACGAGAAGGCCATTGGATTAGAACACTCCAAACAAAAGCACGATTTGGAATAAACGTAGATTCAGGAATATCACAAAAGAACAAAATTATCCCATTTCAACTCATATACAATAGACGTAATGTTGAATTAGCGAAAACCATGAAAGACGAATATTCACAGTTGGAATCTAAATTAAAGGAACCGATCAAAGCACGACCAGTAATAGCTTGCAATAGAAATCCAAACCTGAAAGATTTGCTAGTAAGATCAAAGTTTGACCTCATGGTTCCTGATAACAATGACAAGGTTTCATCCCTCCCTACCTATTCTTAAATACATCTAATCCCAACCAAAATCAATGGTGGGGAAACATGAAATCATATCCGTAGGACATCTTTTAGTTTTGTGTCTGCAAAAGTGTGTGTGTGTGTGTGGACGGGCGTGCGTTCGTGCGGGCATGCGTCCGTGCATTTGTTTGTATGTGTGTATGTGCGTGGGTGTGTGCTCGTACATCCGTACGTGCATGAATCTATACTTGCGTGGGTGTATGTGTGCGCGTGTGTGTATGTGGGTGTGGGTTCATTAATTCGTGAGTACATTAGTGCGTGTGTGTGTGCGTGCATGCATTCGTGCGTCTATTCGTGCATGCGTTCATGCATACATTATTGCGTGCATTCGTGCATGTATTACTGTGTCCATGTATTATTGCGTGCATTCGTGCATTCGTTCAGATGTGTGTGTGCGTGCGTGCGTGTGTGCATTCGTGTGTGTGATTTCTCTATAATGTAGGATCAATCCCAGCCTTTACCTGTTAAAGCGACCTACTGATTAGTTCACTTTACCCCAACTAATCTCAAGGGGGGACCACTCTAAGTAAATCTAAACTTGGTCTCGATAGGACAAATTTAGGTAAAGAAATCTTTAATTAAATTCCTGTGCCAATGCGGAGTTTTTTTCAATGTAAAGACAGACAGACAGACAGACAGACAGACAGACAGACAGACAGACAGACAGACAGACAGACAGACAGACAGACAGACAGACAGACAGACAGACAGACAGACAGACAGACAGACAGACAGACAGACAGACAGACAGACAGACAGACAGACAGACAGACAGACAGACAGACAGACAGACAGACAGACAGACAGACAGACAGACAGACAGACAGACAGACAGACAGACAGACAGACAGACAGACAGACAGACAGACAGACAGACAGACAGACAGACAGACAGACAGACAGACAGACAGACAGACAGACAGACAGACAGACAGACAGACAGACAGACAGACAGACAGAGGGCGTAACGGAATCCATCCAAAATACTAATTTACACCAATAATAAAGTAGCATGACACTATAATAAATAAAGCATTACCTTGTCCTTGGAGATGTGAATATGTGTGTTTTAAATAGGAAGACATTTTTCGCACAGTGTATATATGGAAATATAAATGAGTTGATATTGGCATGCTAGTGTCTCTAGGGAGGCTCACTAGAGGAATAAGTCGCCAGAAAGCGCGTTGTTGTGGAACCAACTCCAGGAAAGCCATTACCGGGTAATATCTCTCAACAATCGTGTGTGATTATGGAATAGGAAATGTATTGAGAAATGGTTCCTTCTGGCCGCTTAAAATGATATGGTTCTTTAACCCTTTAACCCTCAAATCTGTTCAAGAAAATTTTAATTTTCTCATTAAAAAATGTCCATTTGCAGACCAAGAGAACACTATTTTTGGAAATTTACCACTTGAATGACTGGCTCTGTTATAGAGCCAGTCATTCCAGTGGTATATTTTCAAAAATGGTTTTCTCTTGGCCTGCAAATGTACATTTCTCAAGACTACTGCAGAGGCCGTTTTTGGCTGATATGGTGGTTAAAGGGTTAACCCTCAAATTTATTTTTCTCTTGGAAAATGTCCATTTGCAGACCAAGTAATTATTTTTTGAAAATTTACAACTGGAATGACTGGCTCTATGCATAGAGAAATGGTTCCTTCTGACCGCTTAAAATGTTGTGGTTCTTTAACCCTTTAATGCCCTCAAATTTGTTCAAGAAAATTTTAATTTTCTCATAGAAAATGTCCATTTGCAGACCAAGAGAAGATAATTTTTGAAAATTTACCACTGTAATTACTGGGTCGGTTATATCTAGTGGTATAGTTTTCAAAATATTGTCTTCTCTCGGTCTGCAAATGGACATTTCTCATGGCTACTGCAAAAGCCGTTTTTGGCTGATATGAGTGTTAAAGGGTTAATACAGGATTAAATGCATACGCTTTGGTAGAATTTAACCCCCCCCCACCCATCCCCAAACTCATACGAGATGTAGTGTTGGTTTGTTAATTCCATTTGACTGTGTTTCTAAGAAGAATGGTCATCGTTGATACAGGCTAACTCATTTGGGAATGTCAATGTGCTTCATTATCTAGGTCAATATTTGTTTCGCCAATATATCTAGCAAGCAGGCATTGTTGCGTTAATCGATGGTACATTGTTATGGACAGTCCCTTAGCATAGAGAGAAGAACTTGTCCACGCATGTCATACACGGACAACGAATCCGCTTAATGGCAATGGCAGTATTCGACTGGGACTTTTCCGTAGAGTAAATTTACTCGCGCAGTTGCCAAAACGTTCTCTATGCAAACGTACCAGTCGAATGAAAACCCCTAGCAGGTATAAACGGTGCAGAAACCGACTAAATCGTCTAAATTTTATGTCTGTTTTCAGACATAGTGAATGCTGAATAATGCTGAATAATAGAATAGTAGAATTCATCTCCTATGACCCGCATTTCCATATTTTGCATCATGTGACATACTTCACGAAACATGTCACACGTTTTGGTTCCGGCGTGTTTCGTGCTCTATTTTTTCCGGGAAATACCAGTCGAATAAAAATATATACTCTAACTTTTCGCTCAATGAAATACAGCCAATGCAAACTGTAATGTATGTCCTATTAATAGGTATTAGGGTTCTACAAGAATACAAGTAAATATGTAATTTGCCATTCTCCTCTCCTGTCTATGTACATACACGGACCCAAATACATAATACAAAGCAGCATCATACATGCGCCCATTAAATAGACATTCGCTGAGAGATATCATTAAATTTTGGAAACTTTTATTTTATTTTAGTAATGTAGTTGTTACGAGGTATTGGTACCGCATACTATTCTGAAATTCCTGATCGATCGATCGCCATATTTTTCTGTGAACATCGGTGCGCGTATAGTTTCTTCGCATGAGAAATTAGTTTTAATAAGCAAGATTCCTATTGGGTAGAATTACAATTAATCTTAAGCATGTCTAGACAGTTTGAGAGTTTCAGACCAAAATACTAGGGTTACACTTTACAAACTGCAAAAAATGTATAGGGTATAGGGACATTTAAAAAAGGTCAGGGACATTTAAAAAAAGTCAGCAGCTGATATAGCCACATCGTATCACGTATAGCGCGCCTACACTTGGTCAACGAATCACAATGGTAATTGCAAGATAATATGCTGGTGTTCTCTATGAAACGGTAGTGAATTTTGCCGTCAAATTTGTTTTTACGCTTTTAATATTCTTGGAATTTCTAATTTGCATCGCCGTGACTTTTGAGTGCCCGTATTTATAACAATCGAAAATCAAATGCCATTATTGACACAGTAGAAGCAGTTTATACACCCAATTCCAAGCACAGATCTATCAACTAATGTGTTAACATAGAAGGGTTGGGGAATGGAAGGGCCGGGGATTTGGTGCTTGACCTTTCCAGTGCTCAAGCATTTCAAGGAAGTCCACGGGTTCATCTACCGTGGCCACATTGTGAGTAAGACTGTAGGAACGGATGATGATGATGATGATGATGATTACTCCGCTTGAGTGTTGAAGCAATACTGCTCGAAGAAGCCTGGACCAGGAGACGCACAGAGAGCTTGGGCCGCACGCCACCTGCCTTCATCAACACATGCATGCCTGTGACATAACCTCAACCGGCAGAATCCCCAATGAAGACCTATTGCGGCAAGCCCAACAAGCACACATCAGTGATACCATCACACCTCGCAAATGAGGATAGATAGGATATACCTACGTAAAGCCAAACCAATCATTGCCAAACATGCCCTCCAGTGAATTCCTGATGAAGGCGAAGAACAAGACTGTCGATCATGACATCGTGGCGAATGCAGGTGCCAAGCTCATTTCAATACGCATGTCATGGGATGAAGCACGCATCCCATGACCACAACAATTGTAGATCAAATTGATGGCCCAATGTTACGGAACTGGAAGAAATGAAGAGGACTAAGTAAGTCCACCAACTTGTTTAACCGTTAACACTGGAAAGATCAAACACCAAATCCCCTTTGTAATTTTATAATTATTCTGTTGAAGATTTTAAAGCTTATTTAACTTGAAGCTGTCGCTGCCATATGCAGCAACAGCACTCAGTCAATTATTTTCAAAATATTCAGCAGCTTACATGTATAGTTTTTTGGAAATTGATAATCAGGGAGTTCAGGGATCGATCTATCCCAACACGGGCGATGTGTGGGTGGGGCTTAGCTAGAGATGGGCGAGGCATAGCTAAAACTGGATTCCTCCATTGAGAATCTGGGAATTCATGGTCCAAAGGGCTTTTATTGTCTTCATCGTGGCGTGGATACCAATCTCCTCATCCTTATTTAGGCATACCTTCTTTCTCCATAGATTCCTCCGTCCATAATTACACAACGGATGCCTCTAAATAACAATAAATATTACTAACACATTACTTTGAATTAACGCCTTCTGGTACTACTCATTACCTAAAACGATACCCTAAATCCCTAGGACACGACTTAGACAGGTGTGCATCATCCCACATTACAACATTGCATATTATATATCAAATCCAGCGCATTATAGTTGCGACATAGGAAGCTGTTTTGTATAGAGAATCTATCTGAGAGAGACTGACCAACAAACAAGACCGACAGACACGTAGGCAGACAAACAGACAAAGGTATACTAGTCGTGCGTCTCAACTAAAACGGTACTTATTTATAGGGGCTTCTACTATAATGATTTACTCCACGGTATTTTTGGAATTATATTACAGGTTTAACATATTTTGATGCGTCGTACTAACATACGCCCATTCCCATAGCTACGCTGTTCGAGGCCGTACTTGCAGACCTGCGATTTCTCGCTATGGGAAGTAACATTACGCTAGTGGGTTGGAGGTAGCCAATCAGATTTCTGTCTACTTCGCGCGATAGGCGAGTGAGCGTCTGGTGACCTAATTTACAATCACAAAAACAACGGCGATGGCGACGCTGTTAATTTGGAAAGAGACATTTGCAAAAGTTTGCAATAGTTTTGCTCTAAACAAGTTATCTGAGGAACAGAAAATGTGTAGATTGGTTTTCGGTAACAAAAACCGCTAGTTTGGTTTACGCACATGTGTATATTTGTTTACTTCCTGATTTCTTATGGAGCATTCTCATTGGCGCAAGTTGACTGACCCCAGTTCATTAATATGTATGAAGCTTCGTGAACTTAGCACAAACATCAAAGGCGTACAAGCACGGTACTCGATACGGGAACGTAGTGGGAGGGCGAGGATCGTGCAATAGGACGATGATTTTGATGCAGACTGGCAGACGCACAAACGGTCGAATTGAAGAAAAATCGTATGCCTTATTAGCGAGAATTGCAATATATGTGGGAAATAGATAGGATTGGACATTATTGACATTCATAGTCGGGCTGTTATCTGTGAGCGATACACCAATTTTAGGTCGGGTGTAGTATCCATGGAATCGGGTCGCGATCGCTATATGGTCGCTTGCATGATTCTCGAGAGAAAACAAGGACATGGCTTCGAAAGTGAAAATGACAATACGATTATGAGAGGGAGCCAGAGAAACTATCAGGACTGTTTTTTATTCTTATTAACATTACTATTGCTATTAAACCTGAACTATCTAATTCCGTGTATTGGTAACAGTTGTCATCAGTTTTCGAGTTTCTGTAATTTGTTGGATATACATCGTAATTCAGTTCAAGTTAACTAGTCTCAGTCAATTCTTCCTATCTTCCTACCTGAATCATTCAACTCAATGGGCCTTTCCATTTTTAGCCATGCCCCGCCCATCACTAGCTAAGCTCCACCCACACCTCGCCGTGTTGGGATTGATCGATCCCCAAATGCCCTAGCTATCATTTTCCTGAAAACTATACAGGGAAGCTGTTGAATATTTTGTAACTAATTTGGGCGCCCAGTCAAATTAGTTTCAAAATATTCAACAGAATATTTATTAAATAGTAAAAGCAAACAATTTGTACGACAACGCATAGACCGTCTTCAAATATGTGTTCGTGACGTACTTATCGACGTCATTCATGACGCCATTCATTATGATGTCATTGTACACATCACGCAGTTCATTATGACGTCATATGATGGGTGGGTACTCTGGAAAGGTGAATTCACAAACAACACAACGAGATATTCCCCAAAATATATTCACAAATAAAAACGAAGCATGCCTATAAAATAAGTTTATCTATGGGCCACGCGAGTGTGGCTTAATTATACAAATAATTAACCAAGCATCTATCTTAATGGCCACCATCTCCGGGCCCAGTATACGTTTTCTTTAACAATTGATGAATCCGATCTGTCATTCAAGTATATAACGTCATAATCAGTTACGTCACAAACGGCTGACGTCACAATCATAATTGACAGATAATACTCTGCTGGAATAGTCCGTCAAGTGTAGAATTGTGTGTGCTTGATGGATTTACTATTTAATAAGCATCGTGTTCATATATTTTGAAAGTAATTTGACCGGGTGCTGGTTCCGCCAACATTACCAAGTCAATTATTTTCAAAATATTCAACAGCGTGCCTGTATATCTTTCTGGGAATTGAGATCCAGGGAGTTCAGGGTTGGATAGATCTAACTAGAGCAAATCCTGGGGAGGGGGGAAGGGTAAGAAGCGGGGGGGGGGGGGGGGGGGGTTAGTCTAGAAATGGACGTGAGTAGTATAGCCGGGATTAAACGGATACCACGTCCCTGAATAACGGGGGAAATTAAGAAATTCGCCTCCCAGGCCCTTAACAGTTAAGGGCCGCATTTTGAGGTGTTTTTAGGTCCAGGTAGCGCAGGCCTCTAAAAAACTGCCGCCCCTAGGGGCCCCCCTTCACTATGCCAGCGCGTAGTGTGGCGTAGTGCGACGCCACACCCCCATAATGAAAGCACCCGGGAGGCGAATTTCCCGATTACCCCCGTTATTCCGGGACGTTGTATCCGTTTAATCACGGCTATACTACTTAGCACATGGTCTTTACGTCCATTTAGAGACTAGCATACTCAGCGGTATACGAGCTGATCAAGCACGCATTACAGGGTCTTAACGTCCAGACAAGCATACTCAGTGGTATACGAGCTGATCAAGCACGCATTACATGGCGTCCATTTAGAGACAAGCATACTCAGCGGTATACGAGCTGATCAAGCACGCATTACAGGGTCTTATCAGCGCCCTGCGCCACTGCTGTAGACGCCAGCACGAGCAATACGATGAGAAGCATGGCTATATATGAAGAGTTAAGCTGAACAGAGTGAACCCCTCGAGAAATATCTGTGCCAGATCGAGCCCTGCTCCATCCGGATCGATAGTGATCTTCATCCCCTCAGGGGCAGGGGCTAGCTGCTTCACTCTGCCGCCGGCTAAGAAACGTAGCTCTAGGACTATATGAGTCGTTTGAGGGCTAATGATTCCCACTCGCTGAAGCAGTTTAACAGCACTCTTGGCTTTGGAGACATGTGACACCCCATCGACCCGTAGGGTGCCCTCCTGGACAGCTTCTTCTGGTCCATCGAATGGACGACGCAGCAGGAGCTTTCCACCTGTAACCCCGATCCGGTGACCCACCCTTGTCAGGGAGACACCTTCACCTATGTAGGTGAGGAAGGATGATCCCCGATTGTAGAGCTTTCGAACTGTCCCATCCTTTTCCACAACAGTGGAGATGGGAGTAACCTCTATGTCAATGAGTGCGGGAGGCCTATATAGGGGCAACCATGGTTGCCAGTTACCCCCAGGTCCGGCGCGGTACCACACTTCTTTCTTCTCAAACATGAACTGCAGGTTTTTTGCCAGGGTCAATAGCAGGCCATCACGGACCAACGGCGGGGCACCGCTCGAATAGGGTTTGACCAGGTGAAAGCTGATGTCGTTATTTAGGGTGTTGAGGTCTGCCACCTCTGTATCCGAGAGCTCAATCAACGGCTCGAGGACGTACTTCCTCTTCGGGAAATCGTACCGAAACACGATCTTGTGGCCATCTATGTCGCGACCCAGGCGCCCTTTCGACACATCCTTGAGGTCTGTGAGCATCTCCACCCCATCACCCCCAATGGGGTGGAGGGAGAATGCCTTTGAGCTTGCTTCGTACTGTAGGGCGAAGGACTTGCCATCACTCTCTTCTACCTTGGCAGCATCAACTGTGTACACATCTGCGAGGTCGGCAAGGCCAGTCGAGTGAGCAAATATGGGTTCCATAGCACGCTATAAAGGGGTTTAAACGAGACATATAACCATGCCGGTGGTCCGACTGCTGCTCTCCGGTGGTGAGAACATAATCTCACCCTCTCTAGAGGGGAGACAGCGGGTACAGTACCGTATAGAATGGGTCCTCTTCGAGGTTCCCCAGCGGGGCACAACATACATACACGCCGATGTGCTGCATCAACCTCCGGGCAGGGCACACAGCAGCTCACTGGTAGAAGTCGGCCGGGATGTGATAGAGTATCTCCCAGGTGCCAACAGCAACCTATGGAAAGCTATCAGTCCTAGCCTGTTCACACCTGTAAATCACCTGTTTGACAAGCCCTCCATTAACATATACGCCAGCACGGATGGGATATCGGACGCCCATTTAGAGTTTACACTCTTATTACTCATTGACCTGACATGATATCATACCAGCAATATCTGGCCTTTGCCGAGATGCTGAAGAAAGAGGGTTGCCCCTTCATGACCACTGCACAAAACGAACAGATGTCTGCACAGCAACAGATCTGTCAACAAGAAGGAGAGCGCCTACAGCGGGAGAACTGGTATCAACAGAACATGCGCAGTGCAAGGAGGGACAGGGAAAATTTCCGATACTGTCGGGATTAAACGGATACCACCTCCCCGAATAATGGGGGAAATAAAGATTTCCGCCTCCAGAGCCCTGAACAGTTTCGAGATAGGCTTTTTTAGGTGCCACTACGAAAAAGTAGCATCTAAAATAAACTGCCGCCGAATTTCCATTTAGAGACAAGCATACTCAGTGGTATACGAGCTGATCAAGCGCGCATTACATGGTCTTAACGCCCATTTAGAGACAAGCATACTCAGTGGTATACGAGCTGATCAAGCACGCATTACAGGGTCTGACTGTCCATTTAGAGTTTACACTCTTATTACTCATTGACCTGACATGATATCATACCAGCAATATCTGGCCTTTGCCGAGATGCTGAAGAAAGAGGGTTGCCCCATCATGACCACTGCACAAAACGAACAGATGTCTGCACAGCAACAGATCTGTCAACAAGAAGGAGAGCGCCTACAGCGGGAGAACTGGTATCAACAGAACATGCGCGGGGCAAGGAGGCACGGGGGGAATTTCCGATACTGGCAGGCCCTCCTGGAGGAGAGTAAGCGGGATGCAGGAGTCTTGACAGACGACGATCGGCCAGATGTCTACGACGATGAGCCAGGTGTCTTCACGGACGAGGATGAGCCAGAGGTCATACAGTGGGAAGAGGAGATGGCGCGGAAGTATAAGATCAAGAAAGCCATCCAGCGGCGGACCTACTATCTTGGTGATAAGGTGAAGTTCCAGATGTCACATCTCAGAACGCTACTGGCACCCGACATAGCGCTGGATGACCACGTTCTAAGAGCCATCTGTCTCAAGACCGAAAAGCTGGCAGGGTTTGCCAGACTCTCAAAAATGAACCCTTCTATGACTCATAAGCAGATTCTGCAGGTGATGTCGGTTTAAGCCCCAGGTATACTATGGCAAAATCAGAGTGGCGGAAGCAACCAGAACTATACCCCTCCCTGACTGCTGACGAGGGTGGTACCATCCACGGCTGGCGGCTCCAGCAGATAGATACCATCAGGCAGAATCTCGTCCATGAGGCAGAAAAGTACGGCAGAACGTGCAGTCGATATAAGACAGCCTACAACGTCCTCGCGCATACAACCACTGCTGCGGGCGTGATTGGAGCCAGTGCTGGTGTGGCAGCTGTGGCAACTCTCGCTACAGGGGTGGGTGCCCTCGTCGCCATCCCTCTGTCTTGGCCACGGGCTTGGGGGTGTGGCAGCGGCAGATCACAAGGAGGTTGGAGAAGCATGCTAAGTATGTGACACTAGCGCAGAGTATGCTACGGACTATCGACGAGTCTGTCAGCAAAGCTCTCGAGGATGGCCAGGTCACCGATGAGGAGTACCGCCATATATTGAAGGTCCAAGCCCTGTACCGCACTGAGAAACCTAAAGTGCGACAGCAATACCTCAGCGGGCGGGTTGATATGGAGGAGTTAAAAAACGAGATGTTAAGGCGAGGTCACCTCGCCGGTCTCTGGAGTGACTACAAATAATGTGGTGCATTAGCTTTAAGAACACCAGTAAAGATGGCTTTCCCACGGGACCTCACGACAGTCAACCGGAGCCAACCGCCCCTCCTGGGTACACTCTTGACTGGCCTGAGAGGCCTTCTTGATTATATACCAGAGCTAACACCTTTCTCTATCACAGTGGATGGACGGGCCCGAATCAGCTTCTCCGTCAACCCACGACCACTGACGAACCGCCCCAACACCATCAAGGATGCGAAGCAAGCTCATACTTGGATGGCTGCTCCAAGCCTCTCATACTGGAATCAGCAGCTGAACCTTGCCGTGTGGTGTGCCACGGCAGGCTGTGGAGTTAGTTCCACCATGCTTCACCCCTATTCTGGTACTCCTGAAGCTGTGCTCATCGCCAGCTGTCTCAGATTCCACGTGTACTTCACTGTGCGACGAATCCTCCATGAGCTGGGTGCAAGCCTCCCTGATACAAACGACTTCGATCCACAGCTCAACAGTCATAGCGTCTCAGCGGCCAGCAGACTACAGAGAGAGTTCAGAGCTCACCCAGACTATCGGCGACATGGCGGCGACAACCACGGTCTAGGGATTATGTACGGTGGCCCGGGACGTGACTACTCAGGATTCCCCTATCGAACACCCCGACGAGTAGGCCGACGGAAGACAGTGGCATTCTCGTTCGATCCAGACTCCGATCCTGGAGCGATAGTGCAGAATATGCACATCACCGGAATCAGGCAGGACTCCCCAGATGCGTGGAAGTACTTTGTCCCACACACCACCTCGGGCCTCACACCAGCAGGGATCGTTCGGATCAACCAGTCCCTGGAAGCCCTGTGCTACTGCCTCCTTACAGCGCAGACCAAGCTGCGTCATTCCATAGATGGTGTCAGCGGAGCAGAAGTCCAGGCCATGTTCATCAGTCTCGTTGATGATATGATCATCGTGGCAGATCCCAGCAGTCTTTTTGCTAAGTTCCAGCAGGGGCTGCAGAAGGCCCATCGCAAACTTGACTTTGCTCTTTCACCACACCTACGGTTGATTCCGAGCAACATGATCGTGAACATCGAGGACCTCCAAGTCAGGGGCTATAACAACATGATAGTCGAGGGGAGTTCTCCCGGTGTCCACTTCGGCTTCAACGCGGATATCAACACACCTAGACGTAATACGGGCCATACAGTCACACTGCAGCCAGTCGACACGGCGCTTCCCATGACAGCGCCAACCCCACCACTGCAGCCAGTCGCCACGACACCACTTCCCGTGGCAGCGCTACGAGTGGTGTCAGGCCTAACTACCGTGGTGCTCGGGATCAGCCTACTCCGCCACTAGCAAATCAGCTATCTCGTCAGTCTCGGCTGGGACCACAGTGAGACACTGAGCCAGCTTGGCCTGCCCAACAGCCCCTATACACGCTGCCAACATGCACATCCAAGGGCTGGAGGGTTCCGCAGTGCATCCTTTTTCCAGCTTGTAGTATCGCAGAGCCTTGTTCAGCTCTGAGTTAGGTGAGGCCATGGAGGTCTGCAACTGCTGGAACACATCTGACAGATACTCCCGATCCTTGTAGAAACCTTTAGTTCGCAGGAGCTGCTCGACGATACTCCCACCCATGATAAGGTATTCGAGGAAGCAGATCTGCCCCTTTCCAAATCCTAGATAGAGCTTCACAGCTGTCAGCTCCTCTGTCAGCTCAGCACCAGAGAGCCGAGCGAGCTCATCTGGCGTCTTCTTCTTGTAGGCCTTCAGCTCCCTCTGGAAGACCTCATAGTACTTCTCGCATAGCGCGGACATGTTTAAGATGTCTCAATAGAGAGATGAATATTCCTGAGTACAAACCCGGCCACCTGGCAGATGCAGACTGGGAAGATCTTATTAGCTCACTCGACAGGGAACACAGGCGTTTAACTGCATTGTATACTCAGGGTTTAAACAATGCCGTCAACGGTACAGATCGTGAAGCAACTGCCCGAGAGCCAGATGAGTCTTCAGAAGGTAGAGAACCTGCTGCGAACCAAGACACAGAAGTTACTGACACAGGCTAAACCTCTGGCAGTCCATGTCGCCAGTAACGTGGCAGCGAATGTGGCTGTGGTGAAGATGACAGGGGGAAATGAGGTTCTTCCTGCCGCCACTGCAGCTGTCCTCGCTACCGTAGTGAGTGGGGTGGCCGGCCACTGTCTCGGAATAACTCACCCCATCCCAAAGATCGCCCTCAGTGGTGCCGCCTACACTGCCGCCGCCAAGATCATGGGTGAACGTATTACACTGATGGAGGCCGCGGTTCTAGGGCTAGCAACGAGTGCAATGGCCGAGATCATCGTCGCCTATGTTTAACCCTTCTGAATAGTGAGAGATGGATGACGAGACCCCTGCAGCATATGAGGCATGGCGGGCTGGAGGGTGGTGTGTAGTCCATAGTCGAGCATGCGGCCTGAGGATTGCCAATGCCCGGGAATGGTGGACCGCCCACAAGGCGTGCCCCTGCAGAGAGGGCCAGTACCCTGAGCACTGCTACCTATTCCCTTGGCCGACTGCGTGGTCCTCCTATGCCCAACTATTTCACTGGGGGTATGACTAGTGGGTTTAAGCCGCGTATATAGCACTATAACTCTCAAACATAGAAAGCAAAGAGCTAGGCGATCTTGCTCACTTGGGCGAGGCACGTCTCGGTTCAGAGGACACTGTTGCCCCTATCTCCTTCCTAGACTTCGATGAGAAGGGAGACCCGCGGGAGATCCGTGGTACCATCCCAGCCCGAGATCTCGTCGGGAACACTGATACGGTAGGACAATCGGCCATTAACAAGGCCAAGACTGTATACAAGGGGATGGGCATCAAAGACAGGGCAACGATGCGAGGTATGCTCGGAGTCGACGAGGCTGGTGCCATCAAGGTTATGGCTGAGTCCTATGCACAAGACCTGGTTAAGGATCTCCTGAAACCGCGGAGCTTTTTCCAACAAGACGGAGAGAATCTCCGGGTAGGCACCATCGGCCTGAGCAATATCACGGTTGATGGCAAAAAAGGTGCTACCGGCAGCCTCCAGCTACCAGAGGTGAAGAAGTCAGGGTTCTTTGGTTTGCCGTTTAAGCTCGCATAATAGTCATGACTTCCCGCGCGTGTATCGTACAGATACTGGATGTGCTAGACACTGCGGGTGCTGACACAGGCCCTCTACGCTATCTTCTCAGCTGCTGCTGGGATTTCATGCTTGACGCCTCCATCGCATCCTTCGTATCCGCCGGAGGTACAACGCTACCCACACAGCAGGCGCAAAAGCTGGTGCAGGAAGTACTGCCGTTTAGTCTCCCAGATATAGACTAATTTAGTTGTTGGACAGCGTGCATTTTCGAATTCCGGTCCAAGACTTTGGAATAATCTACCTGCCCATATCCGAAACTGAGCCTTTTAAATCTAGCCTAAAAACGTATCTTTTTCATCTTTAAAATTTGTAAAGCGCCTTTGAGCGATTAATTTCGGAATTGGCGCTCTAGAAATATTTACATACATACATACATACATAGACGAGGCTACCGCCGACCAAGTGCTAACCATCCTTCGCGCACATGTCTGTACCATTCGACAGTAGGCCAGGCGATGCTGGCCAGGTGGTGCTGATCATTGCCCTGCCAGGCCACGGGAAAAACATCTTGCTGCGGGCTCTCCTGGCCGAACATCTACGCTCTCAATACATCCTTCTGGTGTCTGACTCTGCTGCTGAGGCGGTTGACAGCAATGACCAATGGTACAATGGTCCAATCACCAAGACGCAGAACCTGCAAGCCCTGATGGAGAAGCTGCTGGCAGCCCGACTGACAGAACCACTTGTTCTAGTTATCGATGACCCTGCAATGGACCAGAAGACAGTCACCTACCTCAGCAACATCACCAGGCGCATCCGGCACACAAAGATAACTGTCTTCATCCTCTTTCAGAAGTACACCCGCGAGATCTCACCAGACATCCGCCACAATGCCCGGTTGCTATACTTCAGCTCCAAGTGTGGACGTGCCCTGCTCGAGACCATATACGACAGCCTAACCGTCAAGGAGCCCAAAGGGGGCTTTATCGCAGGTGTGCAGAGGGCAGCTGAGCTGTACCGCTTCATCTTCAGCAACAAGGAGACAGGTGAGCTGTCACGCTTCAAGCCCTCTCTGGAAAAGGCGCAGACCTTCACCTACAAGCTGAATCCAGCCAGGAAACTAGCCTGCTCTACGCGTCATCGCTGACAGACTGTCCGCGGTCGCAACTTTTTTCGTTCAGGCTGCGCGGTCTCCGCTACTTCGTTAGAAGCTTGAGGAACTTCGTCAGAAGCTTGAGGAACTTCGTCAGAAGCTTGAGGAACTTCGTCAGAAGCTTGAGGAACTTCGTCAGAAGCTTGAGGAACTTCGTCAGAAGCCTGAGGAAATTCGTCATAAGCTCGAGGAACTTCGTCAGAAGCTCGAGGAACTTCGTCAGAAGCTCGAGGAACTTCGTCAGAAGCTTGAGGAACTTCGTCAGAAGCTTGAGGAACTTCATCAGAAGCCTGAGGAACTTCGTCATAAGCTCGAGGAACTTCGTCATAAGCTCGAGGAACTTCGTCAGAAGCTCGAGGAACTTCGTCAGAAGCTCGAGGAACTTCGTCAGAAGCTTGAGGAACTTCGTCAGAAGCTTGAGGAACTTCGTCAGAAGCTTGAGGAACTTCGTCAGAAGCCTGAGGAACGTCGTCATAAGCCTGGAGGAACTTCGTCAGAAGCTTGAGGAACTTCGCCAGAAGCTTGAGGAACTTCGTCAGAAGCTTGAGGAACTTCGTCAGAAGTTTGAGGAACTTCGTCAGAAGCCTGTCGCTGAAACTCTATCCACTGAGGGTCAGATGGTAGGACTCTCTTCGTCTGGAACTTCTCACGGAAGACCCACTTTTTCCATGCGCGATGAGCATCAAAACGGCGAGCCGTTTTGATGAGGTAGTCCTGGTAGTTATCTGGGAATTTCAGAAATGCTGACAGATTCTTGGCCAATCTCCTACGCCCTCTTTCATTGAAGATATGCTCAACAGCCTCCTTGCTGCCAACAGTGAACCCCTCTTGAGTAGCTTTTGCATGACCGGTGTCATGGCTCTCCGCTACAGCGGCACTGACCTCCTCCCTGAAGTAGTTATTTGCCCCAGACTGGAGGCTATCCAGCATCTCTCGCTCTTCCTGGCTATGTAGGCTAAATACGGCAGCCCACTTCCCGACCGTTAGTAGATCTTTGGGGTCGACCCTCGCCTTTTGGAGAACTAGAATAACAGGACTGTTGGTTTGGCCCACAGGTAGGTCGAGTGTCCTGCCCTGGGTGCTGTCAAACTTCTGGTAGAGTATCCGAGTCAGGAGTTCTTTTGTACTACGAGCTGGTGCTCCTTCCTCTATGGTGGCCAGTATCTCCGCATCAGTCGGCGGTGTAACCTTGACTCGCTCATGGATAATGTTGATGTCACGAAGCAGGCCTCGGACCCTGTCACTGTGGGACAGTGCACGTCGCGGCTATCGTGCCGACTTGGCCTTCTGCCCAAAGATAATCTGCTGGATAACTTTACCAAACATGGCAGCCGTTTAACCCCTCTATATACCCAGGCCTTAAACATGCTGCAGTATGTGCAACATCCAGATGGGGCCGTTGAACCTGCGACATCGCACTGTACTGATCCCCGGAAGGACTGCCTGACGGTCATTCGACCCAGTATACACGATGATAACCCGTTGTCCGCTGCTGGGAAGTACATTGACTTTGCAATCTCGGCACAGATCCACAAGATCAAGAGCATGACACTAGAGTTCAAGCTTCAGAGCACCACAGAACAGACGGTAGAGCTCCCGCAGGTTCTGAACAGGTGGGAGATCGTACAGAGCAACAGCACCGTGGACACCACCTATGTGAACGATGAGTACCGAGTCCTAGGTCCGCTGGCTCGTGCCCAACCTTCTATGCGAAGGGAAAGGGGTACTACGCTGTGGGTGAGGGGTTCACGGCATTCGAACTACTGGTAGGTGTCGAGAAGCCTGTGGCAGTTCCACTCTTCACCCTCCTCGAGAACACACACGTGAATCCAGCTGCCATGCAGGATAGGTTGTTCCTCCGGGTGTACACTGAGCCTCTCGCAGATGTGTCGATGAATGCTCCAAGACTTCATGTCTGGCATGACGAGAATGACCAGGAACTGAAGCAAACGGGATCCAAACAGCGGATCATGCATGTGGAGCGAGAACACCAGCAGGTCCAAGCCACAGCTAACCAAGAGGTAGAGCTGACATTGCATCGTGGTGCATCGGACTGTGTCGCTGTTGTGGTCCTGGTTCAGAAGGGAGTCGTCATCCAGGAGGTGGGTAAGCTGGACGACTTCAAACTTGTGGTTGCTGGGACCAATGTTCTTGGTGAGGTACGCGAGCTGGCTGACTGCCAACTCTACAGACAGAAAACTAAGTCATACGCACTTCTGCGACCAACCAGTGGAAGCGACGACCTCGAGTCAGCACTCAAGGGCCGTCACCACTTCGGTGGCAGGAACATCCCACCTAATCAGGGCAACCGGCTCAGCTTCAACATCGGAAACCTCATAGCTGGGACTCGCTCATTAGGTGTGACGGTACTTTACTTTGGCTATGCTAAGGTATGCGTATCGAACACATCAGGTATTCAGCTTGAGCGTGCGTAGAGCACGACCCCTGTCGTCACCGCTGCAGCTGGCACTACTACTATAAGCTCTGCTGTCTTCTGACCTGTCGATGCTTCATAGTCGAGCGTTGGCTCAGATACGGCCTCGTAGTACTCATCGGGACTCTCATCTGCCTCTTTGAGGCTCTGGTTGGCCTGAGCTCGGAGTTGTCGTCGGCGTGCCTCCCTCTGGCGCATATGCTCGAGTGCTTTGCTGTACTCAAACTTCTCCGTAGACAGCTTCTCCATCGCCTGGTTATGGCGCTCACGCTCGACCTCTGCCACCTTCTTGTCGGCGAAGCTGAGTCCCCAGTTCGCTAAGGCAAACACGCCCGCATTCAAGATTGCGGAGGCCATGCTATAGACTACAGTTTAAAGCTACTATATACGGATATGTATGAACCAGAGGCTTATGAAGATCCAGTCGAGGACTATGATGAGGAGGATTATGATGAGGAGGATGCAGATGACTACGATGTAGTGGAGACCGTGGGTGATGAGCCTGAATCCCTCAAACTAATACACAGAGCAAAAGGAATCTATCGCACTTACGTAAAAGGTTCTATCGGTCCGCTGGCAGCAGTTGGGGCTCTGATCGCTCTGTTCACAACGAAGGCGGGCGAGACGGTCCGCAAGATCGCCAACAATGCTCTCCAGGGTGTGGAGAAGATTTCTGAAGCCATACCAGCCATCGCCTCAGGAGTAGGTACGTTCTTCGGAGTCGCAGGCCCTTGGCTACCGTATGTTGCCATGGCACTTGCGGCCATCTGGGCCGCCGAACATTTAAGCCGTACTATATAAGGATGGCGTCTCTGTATGACCTAGTCAAGACACTTAACTTCCGAGGGTTAGTCGATAAGCTACCGCTCAGCGAAGATCCAGCAGAGACTAGACGCTGGTGTACGGGGGTGTTTGAGGAGGTCTTCAGTGATAGTCGAATGCATAACGGCCGTCTGTTCGTCTGTGTAGAGTTCGCCCAGGCTGTGCGTGACAGGACGGGAGTGGACGTCAGTGATACCCTCACCCAGACCGTGCGTGACAGGACGGGAGTGGACGTCAGTGATGAAATCCGGGGTCTTCCTTGAGGAACTCTACTATCAGCCTGGTGGATATTACCGTGAGCCCCACCAACTATTCGAGGCTGTACGTCGCAAGGGCCACAACTTCACCTTGGAGACAATTAGCCAGTGGCTCAGCCGCCAGGCGATGTGGCAGATATACAAACCTCGTCCACGGCACACCAGGTATGCCCATTTCGATGAAACTGTCCCGAATAGAGTTCACCATGCAGATGTTCTATTCCTTCCACACGACTCGGTTGGTCGCAAGACCTACAAGTATGCCCTCACCATCGTCGGTGTCGCCAGCAGGTACAAGGCTGCAGCACCGCTCACAGACAAGTCAGCTGGCCAGGTGGCCCAGGCATTCCAGGGTGTCTACGAGGATCCGGAAAATCCCCTCCAGTGGCCAGAATTGTTGCAGGTGGATGAGGGTAAGGAGTTCAGAGGCGAGACTGCGGTCCTCATGCGGAAACATGGTGTGGCAATTAGACGAGGTGAAGTTGGTCACCACCGTGCCCAGGCAATCGTCGAGCGGTGGAATCGGACACTGGCAGAGAGACTGTTCCCACACCAATACGCCCAGGAAATGGCACAGGCCGGAGAGAGGTCCAGGGTGTGGGTGAAAGGTTTGCCCCGGGTGGTAGAGCGATCCAATACTGAGGTAACTCGGTTAACTGGTAAGAAGCCCGTAGAGGCTATCCAACGATCCTCTGTTGCCCAACCTTCTGGAGGAGCGGACAAGGAACAGGTGTGCCTTCCATCTTATGCTCTGGTTCGGTACCTGTATGAACCTGGTGAGTTGGAAGGTGGGCGACGACGTGCAACAGATCCTAACTGGTCGCTAGATGTTCACAGACTTGACAGGTATGTCGAGATGGAGGGGCAGCCTACGCTGTACTATCTGGCATGCTCAGAGAGCTGTCCCAAACGTCCGTTTGTTCGGGAGGAGCTTCAGGTGGTCCCTCCAGACACACAGCTACCACCGTCGTCAGGTGCCTGAGGGATATAGTACTCGATTGGTTCGGTATGGACACCATCTGGCAACACATGCCGCTTATCGTAGTAGGCTGAGAGCCCGAGTTTTTCCTGTTCATACGTCACCATGCCCTGGTTGCGCATGCGTAGGCCTCGGTTCGTAGCTCTGTCCATGCTACCGTTTAGGGCACTGAAGAACCTTTGCCAAGAGACATCATTCTGGCGTTTAAACATACCTTTGGCTGAGCATTTCACCTCCCCCTCGGGGCTCTCCACGTAGTAGCACTTGGAACAGAGAGCGATACCACGGTTGCCTTCGAACTCGAGCTTGAACAGTCCCGGAGTCTGTCCAGACCACTTGTCCCAAGCTAGCCACTCCCACTTATGAGCCTCATACTCTGCTCGCATCTCAGGGCGAATGACTTCGTCGAGGCTGGAGGCAGCTATTGCGATGTACGCAGAGTCCGTGTCCATCTGGAGGTACTCGAAGCTGTCACGAGGCACATAGTGATCCAGGAAGTCGTAGTAGAACTCCAGCATCCGCAGCTTCGCGAGCTCGTATACGGCTATCCCCACCTGGAAGGGCCGGCGAATGGTGATTTTTGCCTTGCGTCTCTGGATCTCGTAGGACTCGCCGATCTCCTCGAGATCTTCGAACCATGCACTGCGGAGGGCTCTATCTACCACTCGTTCATCCTTGGTGAAGGTCGTGTTGCTGTGGCGCTCCAGGGCCTCGATGAGCTTCCCATAGGCACTGTTGCCTAGTAGCTTGAACAGATCTGCCAAGAGCGATTTGCTCTTATCAACATCTCCTGTACGGCGAGCATCGGTAACATTGTTCACGAACCACTCAAAGGGTCTCTGGGGCTTGTAGTCTATTGTCCGGTAGACAGTTGTAATCTCTAGCCCATGGGCGAGGTACCACTTGAGTGATGGGGCGTACAAGAGCATCCTCTTGGCCGAGAGGGCGCTGACTAGTTTACTGGTTGTGGGACGTTTCCTACCTGTTTTCTCTCGGTATGTGTGCATCTCAACAGATACTGCCTCAGCTGAAATCTCTCTGTTGTAGAAGAGAGGTGGCATTTCCTCGAACTTCGCCCACAGGGCCTTAGGAACCTCTATGTCCACTTCAGCGAAACCGAACCAGTGGTCAGCCAGCAGATCCTTCTTAAATCTGGCTACGTCGCTAGCACCGGACCACTGCCATACTGTCTCCTTACCACAGGGCATCTCTTTAGCCATCGTAGACAAGTACAGAGCATTTGCGTCATAGCCGAGTAGACGTTGGCAGACACGCTCACTCTGGCGGATGCGGGTCACACCTGCCTCGTGGTATCTGGTGAACACGATGCTGGGCCCTCCAACAACCGCGGCCTTCAGCATATCGTAGGCCTCCTTGCCCAGGGAGTAGAGGCTAACATCCGGCATGTGCTGAGCGGTTCCACGTAGGAGGTACTGCAGAGACACTCCTGGGAGAGACACAGCATCCTTGAGGATGTCTATTTCTCGTTCTGTGTAGAACTCCCGCATCCGCTCGAGGGCTTCGATGAATGGACTGACATCCAGGTTGTTGTAGTATCGCAACCAGTCGGCGAACGTCCTCATGCCGCGAGAGCTAAACGTCTGTTTGCACTGTTTCCACTCCGACAGCTCGAGGAGGTAGCCACCTTTGAGCTTAGACCACCATGCTGGGTAGTCGGGGAGTCCGGGGTAATTAAGCTTCTCGGGGGTGTCGAACCATTCATACGGGAGCCAGCTCTTCTGCTGCGTACATCCATAGGCTTTGATCCATGCCTCGTAGGAGACTCCTGGCCCCAAGTAGTTAATCACATCGAGAAACCTAAGCTAGGGGGGTTATGAGGAACATGGTCTTACTAGCTTGCTTGGCGACTTTCACTGTGCCAGTGTTGGTCAGCTCATCCACGAAGTGCTTCTTGATCAGGTTTAGGTCATAACGGCCAGAGTTGAAGCCCAGCACCGGGACTTGGTCACACCACTCGGTAATCAGTCGCTGCTGGCGTTTTGGGAGCTTGTCCATGTCAAGGGATGAACTGTGCCCGGACTTCTGTACGGATTCTGTGTGCTCGTCTGGTAATCTCCTCCATGAAAGCCTTGATCAGAGCTTCTGGGTCAGGATTGCAGAGGTGAGTGGGCTCACTGGCGGAGCCTTCCAAGGAGCAGCCGACTGACACAGAGATCGGTATGTGGTTACTCTCAATCGTGAGAGTCTCCGTAGGATGAGTCTTGACGCCATCTAGGAGCGCCTCGAAGTCATAGACGATGAAGTATGGGTATGAGACGGTCCGAACTCGTTTAGGGATGCTTGGGCAGCGTTTTATCCCGCACTCCCACTGTACCACAAGCGTGTATCCAGCTGCTCTCAGCTTCTCCTCTCTCCGGACTGTCTTGAGGTATTTTTGTTCGGCCGCCTCACCTTGCTGGTGCCGAGGGCATCCATGCCAGAAACAGCCATGGAACTGGTAAACGGTGTTGGTAGTCGGATCATAACCATCTACGGGAGCCCCCTCGATCCAACGCTCACCACCGTGCCCACACTCTACATGGTGTATGTGGATACCTTGGGTTTTCGCCTCATACGTGACCAAACGAGTAGCCGCTGAACTGGCTGGTTGGGGTGGATAGAAGGCTTTCTCATGCGCAGACTGCGGTGCATCAACCTTCTCCCCAGGGCACTCTACGGTCGTTATGCCGCCTGTACAACGGTCAGCATGACGCTGAAGATGGCATGCCTGTGTAAACCCCTGCTGACAGTGCCCGCAGACTAGTGTATGTGCCAGCTTGGAGATGTTCTTTACATAGAAGGCGTGGTGATCGTACATCCCGATGGTCATAGTGTCGTGGTAGTGGGCCGCTTGCCGGATCAGGTGCCAGGTGCCCTCTTCAGTTGGTTCATACACGCGAATCCTGATCTTCGTGAAGAACTCTACCTTATCCAGCTGATCCAGAGAGGTTTTTGGCACGTCAGGCACAGGCCCGTCCAGGTCATAGAACTGTCTCGCGAGCTCTCGGGCAGGAGCGGTACTTCTATCGGGTCTCGCCCCCTGATACACTGCTAGGCACCTCCAGAGACACATGTTATCCTTGTAGGTGTCAAGTGCCACCAGACTCATCTTATGTCGTAGCCAGACTGGGAGTGGTCCTGTCCCGAGCAAAGGTTGGTGGTCGATGACAGCCTTGACCACAATGTTGATTGATCGGACGAAAGCCCACTTGGTGTTGGGGCGGTCGATGTTGTCGGGGTCGAGGCGGTCTTGCTCTCTTGCCGCCACCCAGTCCTGAGCTGCTCCTATCGTGTTCAGCCACGGACATCCTGGAGCGTTCTTGTGGAAGAGCATCACCCTACCATCCTCGATGTGTTTGATGCGATAGGTGTGGGTATACCGAAGGTAGAAGGCATTCCGGGCAGTCTGCTGGATCTTAGCCATGATCTGCCCTGTAATGTCACCATTGAGGCCTTGGAAGAACATCCAGCGTACTGTCCGTCTTCATCTCTCCTCCCCTTCCATCTCACCCAGACGCTCATTGAGAAACTGCTCACCCTCTCGCCTCATGCTCCGGGCTAAGGGTTCAGCCCTCGGGCCTCTCATCATTCGCCTAGCGATCCTGCGTAGGGCGGGTCGGCGCTCCAGTGGATGGTCTGCCATCCGCGTCGCTACAGCTTTGGCTCGTAAGCTAGCCGTCACCTCCTCATCCAACTGATGAAGCTCCCGCCGCCGCTGTGCTTTCTTGTGGGGATTCAAAGGATCATCTCTGGTGGTCGCGGGAAACCGTCCCATCTTCACTGATCGGCTCAGTCGAGCAATGAATTCCTCGGCACGGGCCTGTCCGATCAGCTGGAGCAGGTCGGCTTTCTTGGCCTTAGAGGCTACTCTAAGGCCAAATTGCCTTGCCATAGCGCGAAGCTGTGCAACAGTAATCATGGTGTATACCGCTGAGTAAGGCTTGTCTCTAAATGGACAGTCAGACCCTGTAATGCGTGCTATACCACTGAGTATTCTAGTCTCTAAATGGACGTTCAGACCATGTAATGCGTGCTTGATCAGCTCGTATACCACTGAGTATGCTTGTCTCTAAATGGACGTTCAGACCATGTAATGCGTGCTTGATCAGCTCGTATACCGCTGAGTATGCTTGTCTCTAAATGGACGTTCAGACCATGTAATGCGTGCTTGATCAGCTCGTATACCGCTGAGTATGCTTGTCTCTAAATGGACGTTAAGACCATGTAATGCGTGCTTGATCAGCGCGTATACCGCTGAGTATGCTTGTCTCTAAATGGACGTTCAGATCATGTAATGCGTGCTTGATCAGCTCGTATACCACTGAGTATGCTTGTCTCTAAATGGACGTTCAGACCATGCAATGCGTGCTTGATCAGCTCGTATACCGCTGAGTATGCTTGTCTCTAAATGGACGTTCAGACCATGTAATGCGTGCTTGATCAGCTCGTATACCGCTGAGTATGCTTGTCTCTAAATGGACGTTCAGACCATGTAATGCGTGCTTGATCAGCTCGTATACCGCTGAGTATGCTTGTCTCTAAATGGACGTTCAGACCATGTAGTGCGTGCTTGATCAGCTCGTATACCACTGAGTATGCTTGTCTCTAAATGGACGTTAAGACCATGTAATGCGTGCTTGATCAGCTCGTATACCGCTGAGTATGCTTGTCTCTAAATGGGCGCCATGTAATGCGTGCTTGATCAGCTCGTATACCACTGAGTATGCTTGTCTCTAAATGGGCGTTCAGACCATGTAATGCGTGCTTGATCAGCTCGTATACCACTGAATATGCTAGTCTCTAAATGGACGTTCAGATCATGTAATGCGTGCTTGATCAGCTCGTATACCGCTGAGTATGCTTGTCTCTAAATGGACGTTCAGACCATGTAATGCGTGCTTGATCAGCTCGTATACCGCTGAGTATGCTTGTCTCTAAATGGACGTTCAGACCATGTAATGCATGCTTGATCAGCTCGTATACCACTGAGTATGCTTGTCTCTAAATGGACGTTAAGACCATGTAATGCGTGCTTGATCAGCTCGTATACCGCTGAGTATGCTTGTCTCTAAATGGGCGCCATGTAATGCGTGCTTGATCAGCTCGTATACCACTGAGTATTCTTGTCTCTAAATGGGCGTTCAGACCATGTAATGCGTGCTTGATCAGCTCGTATACTGCTGAGTATGCTTGTCTCTAAATGGACGCCATGTAATGCGTGCTTGATCAGCTCGTATACCACTGAGTATGCTTGTCTGGACGTTCAGACCATGTAATGCTTGCTTGATCAGCTCGTATACCGCTGAGTGTGCTAGTCTCTAAATGGACGTTACGACCATGTGCTAAGTAGTATAGCCGGGATTAAACGGATACAACGTCCCGGAATAACGGGGGTAATCGGGAAATTCGCGTCCCGGGTGCTTTCATTATGGGGGTTGTGGCGTCGCACTACGTGCTGGCATAGTGAAGGGGGGCCCCTATGGGCGGCAGTTTTTTAGAGGCCTGCGCTACCTGGACCTAAAACACCTCAAAAATGCGGCCCTCAATTGTTAAGGGCCTGGGAGGCGAATTTCTTTATTTCCCCCATTATTCCGGGACGTGGTATCCGTTTAATCCCGGCTATACTACTACGGGACATAGTTAGAAATGTTACCCTCTACCGATGCGTATTAAAAAGCTGCTTGTCTCTCCCGAACACGTTGTGTTGTTCCATAAGACAGCGTTTAGAGCATGTCCTATTATGTTCATAGTATGCCATCTTATTAGGAATGAATGATTCCAGTTTATCAATCAATCATATGACGTCATAATCAACTACGTGACGTGTGGGATGACATCATAGTCGCTTACGTCATGAATGGCGTAGATAGCTTCATCACGAACGCTTACTTGATGACGGACTACTAAGCGTTGTTATACGAATTGTATCTCTTTACTATTTAATAAACATGCTATTAAATATTTTGAAACTAATTTGACTGGGTGCTGTTGATGCCATAGGCAGCAACAGCGCCCAGACAAATTAGTTTCAAAGTATTCAACAGCTTACCTGTATAGTTTTCTGGAAATTGAGTCCGGGGGCGTTCAGGGACCGATCAACCCCAATAAGGGAGAAGTGTGGGTGTATTTTAGATGAAGATGGACTAAGACCTATTCCTCCATTGCATGTCCTGTGTCTATTCTAAGTAAACAGATCTGAACTTTTCTCCCATTAATGGCATGTTTAATATCTTTCGAAGCCAGAATCAATGTGCTGATGTTCATTGCTGCGGATAACAATACAACTGTGATCAAATACTTAGCGAGGCGCTTCTTTTGGCACCCCTGACGTCAACGGAAGCGCCTCTCTAAGACTCTTTCTCCCGCCTTTCATCCATTGATCAAAACTCTATTGTTGTAGAGAGTAATACGCATTAATGGCGCCACACCTGTTAAGGTAATCTTTAAAACATTTATATTAGCTGATTAAAGCCTTTGTTCTGGTCACGTCAGCGAGAATGACTTTTGGAATAAGGGCAGTAATCTTTGGATTGTAGTGTTGTATTGCTGAATTATTAACCCTTTGAACTCGAAAAGCCAAAACATCAAAATCCTTTACGATTTAAACAAATTTGACTGGAAGATGTTGATGCATATGGCAGCAACATGTTTCTGTCAAATTAGTTTCGAAATATTCAACAGCTTACCTGTAAAGCGACCTTGAAATCGGGATTCTGGGTATATAAATTAAATGGATAGTTTCAGTTTTTGCTATGCCCCGCCCGTCAGTAGCTAATGTCAACCAACACCTTACTCGTGTTGGGATCGGCCGATCCCTGAACACCCTGACTATTAATTTCCAGAAAACTATGCAGTAAGCTGTTAACTATTTTGAAACTAATTTGACTGGGCACTGTTTCTGCATATGGCAACAACCGTACCCTGTCAAATTAGTGTCATAATATTCAACAGAATGTTAATTAAATAGCAAGGGCATACAATTCGTACAACGTGTCTGACTATTAAGTGTATGTCGAGTCATTCATGATTGTATGATGATGACTCCCACTTACACGTCACGTAGTTGATTATGACGTCATACGACGGATGGATAAACTTGGAAAGCACCCAGTCAAATTTGTTTCAAAATATTGAACAGTTTACCTGTATAGTTTTTTGGAAATTGATAATCAGGAGGTTCAGGAATCGATCGATCCCAACATGAGTGAGGTCTGGGTGGCGCTTAACTAAAGATGGGCGGGTTATAGCTAAAACTGGAACGTTCCATTGCAGCTATTATCCATAATCCATTATCATTATGTTGGAGAATGCTATTAGGCTTTTAAAGCTGCATATGACATCAACAGAATAATAAAACAAAACATTGCATAACAGGGTTTTTTGCATTTGGAGGTAATATTAACCCGATCAAATGACAACAAAAACCTATAACTTGGCTTCCACATTTATGAAGTCTTGTTATGTGGCGATAATGAGAGGTACCCAGTACCCACGTAGAGACCAAGAAAGGCCGAAGTTGTTAGCTCGGTTACATATATACAGGATTTCCTATCAGTTACTACAATAAATGCATCTGGTTCGCTAATGATAAATCTAATTAATACATAAAAAGATACTGCAGTTGTTCAATAACTCTTTTGCATTTGGGGCGATAATGAGACCGAGATCCATGGCCCATAAATATTCAGATTATCCATGATACACCATGCGATTGAAGCCATTTTTCACAAACAGACTGGAGGCAATTGTGCGCGTCTGGAGATATATTATATATTACTCGCGCTTCCTGGCAAGATACGATGTTCCTGAAATGTGCTTGCAAGATTTCATCTTGGATAAGAAAATAAAACGTCGACAATTTAAAGTAATACAACTCTCCGTCTTTTATTACTAATGCTGTAACATGGTGAATTTGTTGTGGGGTAGTTCTTGGCGTATGTTATTTTTACAAATTTGTTCTTGATTACATGCGCGAACAGAATGCATTTTGAGTGATGCTAAAACCGTCTTTGCTAACGGTGACCGTGTGAATGAGGAAGACGATAAATAACACCATCTTGATTCCGGTAGAGGAAGTGGTGGTGACGGTAGTTTGATGGTGCTGACGACGACGACGACGACGACGACGACGAGAAGAAGAAGAAGAAACATAAACACTTAATTTTCAAATACTTACCAAATGATGTGAGATGCGTCTTTTAAGCGTTTCTTTTTTGTGTGTTAAATCCAAACACGTTGCCAATAGAATTGATATCTTGTTAGAATTCTGGTGCAGGGTCACTTTGCAGTCGCGGTAATTATAGTCTCTTTATTGTTCTCTTTGAGACAGCACTGTGAACGATCATAGTAACCGGATAGGTAACATATTAGAATATTATCACGTGGAAAACTAGCGTCATTTTATTTTAACCCTTTAACACTCATGTCGACGAAAAAGAGCTTCACCAGTAGTGTTAAAAATTCAATTTTCAGACTAAGTGAAGAATATTTTTTAAAATTTACAAATGTAATGACTGTCTCGATAACCAATAGTAAATTTTTCAAAAATAAACATTACAATTTTCCTGAAGAAATTTGATGGTTAAAGCGTTAGCACGTGCTGGGTATGTTTGTTTTAAGATCTTATAGCTTCGTTCAGCAACGGCTTGAAGCATCACCATTCACATAATGGTAAACAATCTTATCCATACAAGCCCTAAGATCATCCGGAATTTGTCTGCAATAGTAACAATAACTATTTCATTCCTGAAATCCTATTTCCTCAATTCCAATACGCAGCCTGGCACGGAGGGTGTCGAATATTTTCAAACTAATTTTGCTGTCTGACAACATCAGCATTTAGTGATAATAAGTTTGATGACATCATTTTATTAGTTTTGCGCAGTGCTCCATTAAATGTAATGGACCTTTCCATTTTTAGCTATGTCCCGCCCATCACTAGCTAAGCTCCACCCACACCTCGCCGTGTTTGGATTGATCGATCCCCAAATGCCCTAGCTATCAATCTCCTGAAAACTATACAGGGAAACTGTTGAATATTTTGCAACTAATTTGACTGGGTGCTGTTGCTGCCTATGGCAGCAACAGCGCCCTGTCAAATTAGTTTCAAAATATTCAACAAAATATTTTTTAAATAGTAAAAGCAAACAATTTGTACAACAACGCATAGACCGTCTTCAAATATGCGTTCGTGACGTACTTATCGATGTCATTCATGACGTCATTCATTATGATGTCATTGTACACATCACGCAGTTCATTATGACGTCATATGATGGGTGGGTACTCTGGAAATGTGAATTCGTTTATGCAGAACTTAGCGCTCTCAGTCAGCAGTAAATATCACGTAACTCGTGTAAGATATGGACTTTACGACCATGTTTTCCTCTGAGTTAGGGAACGTCTATCGGAAACAGATAGTATTATTAAACATCAATTGATAACGACCTATACCCACTCCCACCCCGCCACCATTCCTCATGTAATCAGATGTAGCCACCGTCTGTGTTATAGGTAACACATTATTTTGATAGAATTAACGGGATATTTTGTTAAAATTAACGTCTCTTAATTATTTTACACGTCATTTCCCTGAATGTCTATTTAAGGCAGTAATACAGCTAAGCTATTCATATTAAGTTCAAACTCCATTCTGTCTAGTTCTGTAATTGGAGTGAAATCAGATAAATAATTCGCAATAAATTGCATTAACAGTTAATCGGAGACATATACAGCTCTAAATGCGATAAAGATCTTCAGCAGTGGTTGGTGGTCAAATATGGCATGAAAATCAACGCTACTGGCTTTGTAGAACTATTGGATGAATAGTGGTTATAAAGATTCGCGTGTTATAGTCCCTGTGATACTGGACGTGCTGGTGTAATGCTAACACGTATAAGTAGTTTCAGAGGACAAAAACGGGAAGCCTGCCCCCACCCCCACCCCCACCCCACCCCACCCCCGCTTACACCGCTTTGATAAGATTATTGGTCACATACATGATACATTGCTTAAAAGAACAAAAGTCGTTGATGATCATCTGACAGTAAAATCACTCTCAGGTGTTGCCTACAGTCAACCTTTCATACAAAGGATTGAGACATCACGATTAAAGCAGTAAACCGACTCGACAATGGACCTTTCCAGTTTTTGCAAAGCCCCCCCACCCCGCTAGCTAAGCTCCACCCACACCTCGCTCGTGTTGGGATCGATCGATCCCTGAACTCCCTGACTATCGATTTCCAGAAATCTATACAGATAAGCTGTTACGTATTTTTGAAACTAATTTTACTGGGTGCTGTTGCTGCCTATGGCAACAACAGCGCCCAGTCAAATTAGTTTCAAAATATTCAACAGAATCTTTTATTAAATAGCAAAGACATACAATTCGTACAACAACGCATGGTCCGTCTTCAAATATGCGTTCGTGGCGTACATTTCTACGTCATTCATGACGTTATTGATTATGATGTCATTATCTACATCACTTAATTAATTTGACGTCATATGCTGGATAGATAGAGTGGAAAGGTATATTATGCTTACTGCTTGAGTTGCTGTGTCCCCTGACTTGATTGCATATTGGACAACTCTAGCGGGTCACTGAGCGCAGTGTGTTATGTCGCCCATCTGTGCTTAACCATCGTTGAGTCTCGATGCTGTTCAGCTTGTGTAAATAATCATTCACGCAAAATGAACACGATGAGCAATGAGACTTTGACATCTATTTTTGCTGACTATTGTATAACCCAGTATCGATGCTATAAATAGGTAGAACTGTTTAATGTAGATAGGCGATCATGTCATGCGCATATTTCCTTGCTTATACTACCATCTCAAAAAGCAGAAGACTGGATTTATTGCAAGGTTTGCTCTGATTTGGCTCATCAGAAGACAATTCTAAAGGATTCTAAAGACGAATGATTATTATTGTCTTTGATCTCATAACTTATTGTTCCCATAACCCAATCGAGAAATCAAGCATCCAAGTCATCTGAGAATGAAAAAGAAAAATCTGTGATACTGGGTCTCAACTAATGCTTGCCGCCAGATGTTGGGATGGGTTTTTTCTGAAATGATCACGAATGCTTTATTTGGGGCATCACTTACTAGACAGGTTTGTGTAGGAAAGTTTTTCACAAGACAAATAAAATAAGGTTATAGCATACACTATGACATTTGGGGCGTTTTCGTCAATATTTGATGGAGAACTTTATTCCCACATTCGTCGTAAGAAATACGAAAGATATCAGTTTTCCACACTTTCTTCTGCACTCCTTCAAGATATTCAATAGAAAATTGCTTAATTCATTTATTATGAGAAGTTATAGATCGACTTCCAGATTTAGGCATTTCCGTTAATTTAGATTGAGTTACGCACCCGTTCGCCTCATGAAATGCGGAAAATATCAGCTTTCCTGACTTTCGTTTTGCTCTCCTTCAACATATTCAACTGAGACCTGGTAGATTCCTTTGGTATGCGAAGCTACAGGTCAAGTTTTAGACGTGTCCGTCAATTTTGATAGAGTTATGCACCCTTTCGACTTAGGAAACACTAAAAATATCAGCTTTCCGGAAGTTTTTCGTTCTCCTTCAATATGTTCTACTCAAACTTCGTAGTAGTTTATTGAAACGTTATAATGTATAACAGCAACATACCGCCTTTTTATTGTCTTGTAGGGAAAGAGTCGAATCTAACTCAGGTTAACTTGTGACTCAATCCCATTGTTAATAACTGACAATAAAATATGTTTAAAACAATGACATTTGCTAGCAGTAATATAATTACTGTACCCACATAATGTTGGCGTTGCACAAAAACAACCAGGCCCAGTTTAAGATTTCTTACACGATTGATACTGAGTAATGCAGACACAATGAGATAACCATGAACATCAGCTGGTTGCCATAGTTTGCATACCATCATATGATGCATCAAACGTACCCAGTTTGATGAACAACCAAATATCTGGATATGCAACTCCATATTGGGCTCTGCTAATATTAAAGGAACCAACATTATAAAATCCAGCAATACGGCCTGCGGTTGTACATCCCCTGGTCATGTACAATTCCAGATGTTGCAGATCAGACAATCCGATTTGTAAAGTTTTTTATTTAGAACACGCGATCGTCTTGAGTTAAGTACTACGCTAACATGCGATATGTCCTTGCCGCATGCAACTCAATTTCACGATTCCACAAGAACTATGTAAATATGTTATGAAGCGTGTTTTCACCAATGATGAGAAGGCCATGATTTGACAACTTTAGTTCAAGCGTGTGTGTACGTGGTAATTGAAGCTAACAGGGAAGTTGTTGGTGTGATATATCTCACACGGAGCAAGGAAACACAACTGCATGAAGTACGCAGCGAGCTAAAGGCATGGGGTGCTACTGGGGCTGCAACAACGAAAGCCTCAAACGCGCCGGTATGTCTTAGTCTTATGTACACAGTACATGCAATATAGACTCTGTTGATGCAACATAGACTCTGCTGATGTTAGATATCAGAGGCGGCCCTTTTGCGCATAGTGCTCAGCGCTCCGGGGCTCTATAGTACTTAACCAGCGAACCTGGTTCGCGCTTCAGCGGTGGACTAACTCACAGTCGTCGGAAACATTTCTCCTTTTTGCCTCTCCATCCAGGAGTATAAAACTGACCCCGTGTAGACAACCGGGGAGGTTAGCCATATTAGAAATAGCCTGGATGTGATCTGGAAATTAGAGATTCGGCATAAGCCAAGTGAATCAAGAACTACTTTCTCTGCTAACGGTGACTATGATACTGCTGATGATGCGTATGTTGGCAAATATGAGCTCAGAATCCATATATTGTATGATTATTCACTAGATATAATGGATGCACCTACTTTAACTATGCCCAGCCCATCTCTAGCTAAGCTCCGCCCATGCGTTAAGCGTGACGTGGTTGATTTATATACTTTGAATCCTGACTTACCAGAATCACATTTTCAAAGTAACTATATAGGTGAGCTGTTGAATATTTTGAAACAAATTTGACTGGGAGCTGTTGCTGCCTGTAGCAGCAACCGCGCCCAGTCAAATTAGTTTCAAAATATTCAACAGAATATCTATTAAACAGTAAAGACATACAATAAGTCAAATTAGTTTCAAAATATTCAACAGAATGTATATTAAATAAAAAATACATACAATTCGTACAACTAACAGATCGGATTCCTCAATTGTCTTTGTTTACTTTAACCGTTCCAACGACGAATCCCTAATCAGACTAATTCCTCACAAAATAAAAAAATTATTCTGTCAAATATGAGATTAATATGACTGAAAACTGTTGCTGGCTACGACAGCTTCCAGATATAACTCAGTCTAGATAATTTGGATATTCTCGTTTCGTACTAAGATACATTAATTTTCCAAAGGCTGGAAAAGAATTTCATATCTGTAAAATTGAATTAGTTAAATTCATTGTATTCTATTTTAATTATTGAATTCGTAGGCGGTGGTGAATTTCAGACCCTGCTTTTCTCAGAATTGTTGGTATCTGAATCTCGAGATAATTAATCGTAGTTTTAGATGATGCGAAAAGATGTTTAATGAAAGTGGCCACATGAAAACTGTGTTCAGTCTCCGATTCCAGCCATCATCCAGATTTATTTTTTTCCAAACTTGATTTTTATTTTTAATTAATTGTTTTCATCCTTCATGTTGCGGGTATGATGTCAAAATCATGTTATGCAGCTGAGAGAGACATCACAATATTTTTGAAAACAGTTTTGCTGAAAGTTGTTATGGTCAAAGACATTGAAGACTTGACGATGTTTTAAAACTACACTTGCAAAAAAATCTAATCGCACATACCGTATGATAACCCACCTATTCCAGGGTGGAACAACGTCAGAGTATCTAGCGGCGCCTGCTTTTTATTATATGTTAACCATTTGAACGATTAATTCCCTGAATCTGAAATTTAAGGCATGTACGGTTCCACACGCGGGGCGATTGGGGGTGATTTCCCCATCCACACCCTACCCCACCCCCTAAAGCATTCGAAGTTTATAATGTTTTAATAATAGGCAAAGTTAGAAATTAAAGGTATTGTGTTATCTATCAGTCAGAATGCATGAAATGACGTCTTAGGCATCTAATTTTCACATTTTTAGGGGAGTTAGGGGTGGGGACCACTAGACACCCCCACCAACAATTACAGTGGGACCACCCACCCCACCACCTCCACCGCCCCCCCCCCCAAGCCCATTTCGCTGCCTCCATAAACAGCTGTCTTAGTTCAGCCTATGTTTCAAGGTAACTGCAGATATAACCTGTTGAACATTTTGAAACGAATATGACAGAAACCAGCAACACGTTCCAGTTAAATTAGTTTCAAAAGATACAACAGAACAGTTCTTGCATCTTCAGTGATTTTTCGCATTTTGTCTTACAGGTACAAAGGGTTAACACACTACTTCTGCCGCTCAGATTATTTTTTGCCCTAACAATATATCTTGTTGATTATTCACTTTGACCTTTCGCTACAATCCTGGAGAAATTCAATTATACCGCGCGCGCGCAGCAAGCCAAGGACGGTTAGAGCGCATCGCCTACATTCCGTAACCGTCCCCAGATGCAACAATATCACGTAAGTTGGTGAATACCTTGAAATTCAACTGATTGGAAGTTAGCTGCCACAATAGCTTTCACTCAAATTAACGTCAACATATTCAATAAAATAGTTCCTACATTGTCAAGAGTCAAGACGTTGTATAGACAGATATATCTGAGTATTGTTAAAAACGCAACGCATGGTCTAACACAACAAGCACATTCGCTAATATTCTATGCGCAACACTATACATAAATCCTCAACAAATCAAATTATTTTCAAATAAACCGTAGCCTATGAGGACCCAGTTTCAATGCCGTCTGCGATCTACTGTATGATTGCACTGGTGAAAGCAATAGTGTACAGAAAATGTTAATTTAAACACATCCTTGACCTGCCAATTTCAACAAGGTACAGAAATGTTGTCCAAACGCTATGAAGCGAGCGCATAATTAATTTTAACCCATATTTGGTCACGGGAATTATGTAGGCCTGATAATATAAAAACCGTAAACCAAGTTTTCCAATACGTGTATATCTCAAACTACAAAAATAAAATCTATACTATTAAATACTTTCACTGTATTTATTCCAATACGTGGATATCCTGGTAGAACTTGAAAATGTTGTTAATGACATATATGCCACCCAATACGCAACACTGTCGTCTGCTAGACGTCTTGAGAGCCGGCTCTTGCAGGACGCGCAGGAACTTGTGTTGAAATTGCTTTCCACACTCGCGTTGGCAATTCTCTTCGAATATACTACTATATATAGGCAACCCCGCGAAAAGTCGATGCATTCTATGCGATATGTTGGTTTAAAATAGCATATACGCACATTTCTCTCGAGTTAATAGCGTCGGCCTGGCAATAATTCCGGGCATCCTTGTCTTATAATGCCAAGGGATTGGGATTTCTGACGTCGTACGCGTTTGTCGGTGGAATTTCCCGTTATTGTCTGTCGTCTGCTAGCACCTGATTCCCGGTCAATACTCTGCTGGGAATTCATCATCTCGCGGCTTTTGTCATCATCTGTCATATTTATTGCCGCACATTTAGTCCAACCTTTGCATAAATACGTATTAACCTTAGGTCGATGATACCGCTCACTTTCTTTGCAAATTCTGCCACGAGACTTGATTGCAGCGAATTGAGCAATGCTTGCCTGCTAAATATTCTTGACACTATATATATATGACTGGAAGTTGCTGCTGCCATAAGTAAGAGCAACATTCAGTCATATTATTTTCGAAATAACCATCCCGATGTTGCCTTAGTTGATTGGAGAGAGAGAGAGAGAGAGAGAGAGAGAGAGAGAGAGAGAGAGGGAGGGAGGGAGGGAGGGAGGGAGGGAGGGAGCGAGAGGGAGGGAGGGAGGGAGGGAGCGAGCGAGCGAGCGAGGGAGGGAGGGAGCGAGGGAGGGAGGGAGAGATAGAGGGAGAGAGAGAGTGAGAGAGAGAGAGGGGGAGAGAGAGTGAGAGAGAGAGGGGGAGGGAGGGATGGAGGGAGGGAGGGGAGGGAGAGAGAGTGTGTGTGGGAGTAAGGGGGAGGTAGGGAGGGATGGAGGGAGAGAGAGAGATGGAGGGAGGGAGAGAGGGAGGGTGAGCGGCGGGCGGGCGGGCAGGCAGACAGGCAGGCAGGGGGGAGATGGAGGGAGGGAGGGCCGGATGGCGGAGGGAGGGAGGGGGAGGGAGGGAGGGGGAGATGGAGGGAGAAAGGGAGGGATGGAGGGAGAGAGTGTGTGTGGGGTAGGGGGAGGGATGATGGAGAGGGAGGGAGAGAGAGGGAGGGAGGGAGGGAGAGAGAGGAGGAGGGAATAGAGAGAGGGAGAGGGAGAGAGGGATGGAGGGAACGACCGAGAGAGAGAGAGAGAGAGAGAGAGAGAGAGAGAGAGAGAGCGAGCGAGAGAGAGAGTCAAATTGTTCTCACAATCTTCAGCACATTACCTTGAATCTGCGTTATGCAATGGGGAAAGAAATAAGACCAATGAAAATAAGACATTGCATTTCGGCCATTTTTGTTTGTTTGTTTGCTTGAATTTGTTTGTTTGTTTGCTTGAATTTGTTTGTTTGTTTGTTTGAATTTGTTTGTTTGTTTGTTTGTTTGTTTAGTTGTATCTCAAACTTTAGCACAAAGTGCGTGCGTGCGTGCGTGCGTGCGTGCGTGCGTGCGTGCGTGCGTGCGTGCGTGCGTGCGTGCGTGCGTGCGTGCGTGCGTGCGTGCGTGCGTGCGTGCGTGCGTGCGTGCGTGCGTGCGTGCGTGCGTGCGTGCGTGAGAGAGAGAGAGAGAGATGGTGGGTGGGGAGTAAATGGGAGAGGAAGGGAGGTAGAAGAGCGGGATGGAGGTGTAGGCGTGTGTGCGACTGGAGATCGAGGAGATAGTGTTTTCTTTATTTCAAGTGGGTCGATATCTATAATTAATTTAATTAGAAGAGTTTGCTGGTCTGCCTTTGAAAACAACAATGTTGTTCTTTATTAGCAGATTACATTAACTCGCCTTGCAGAAACCTTGTTTAATGAACCTTTGCAGTTTTGCTATTCCCAGCCCACCTCTAGCTAAGCTCTACCCACACTTCGCCGTGTTGGAATTGCTCGATCCCCGAATTCCATAGCTATCAATTTCCTGAAAACTATACAGGTAAGCTGTTGCATATTTTGTAACTAATTTGACTGGGTGCTGCCTATGGCAGCAACAGCGCCCAGTCAAATTAGTTTCAAAATATTCAATAGAATATTTATTAAATAACAAAGACATACAATTCGTACAACAACGCATAGTCCGTCTTCAAATATGCGTTCGTGCCGTACTTGTCTACATAAGTCATGGCGTCATTCATAATGACATCATTCATTATGATGTCATTCTACACGTCACGTAGTTGATTATGACGTCATATGATGGCGGAAAGGTTTATTAAAGGACGCCGCTCTCTATGGCAAGATACTGGTTTCGTCCAGAATGTACAAAGTGAGAATGAAAAAACACCCTAGACCATAATCTCTTGGATGCAGCCACTGACCCCAGCCCAGCGCCACTACTATGACAGAAATCCGTTAGACCAACCCACAGGGCCCGTGGCTGCTCTTAGCAATAACACTGATATTGCGATGGTCACATCCATGCAACTCATCCACTCCACCATAGGTTTCGCAACCTTTCGCAACCTTTGGTGCCCTGCTCATCGGGTAGAAGGAGAATTCGAACACAGCGGTTGCTTTACGAGTCGACCTCGTTACCATTATACCTCAGGAACACGGGCATGTAATATGTCTGGGTTAGACCGTAATTAGGCAAAGTTCGAATATTTTTTATTATGCCTACGTAATGTTCTCGGGCATCTTTAACCTGTACAATATATCACAGAGACCACGTTTAGCTAGGCCCCGCCCATCGTTAGCTAAGCTCCTCCACACTTCGTCCGTGTTGGGCTCCCTCGATCGCTTAACTCCCTGACAATCAATTTCCAGGTAAGCTTTTGAATATTTTGAAACTAATTTGGCTGGGTGCTGTTGCTGCACATGACAGCAACAGCGCCCGCTCTGGCAGCAATAGGTCCCATTCAAATGAGTTTCAAAATATTCAACAGCATGTTTAATAATAAAGACATACAATTCGTACAACAACACCTAGTCCGACATCAATCTTAAAGCGTTCGTGACGAACTTATCTATGCCAGTCATGACGTAATTGATTATGACGTGATCCTACAATTCGCGTTGTTGATTATGACGTCATAAGATTATTGAGTAAACTGGAATCCTCCTTTGTGTTGTGCAAAAGCACTTAACTGGACAAAACATCCCTGACAACGCAGCTTACTAGGCCGATGCTGGGCCGATACCGGGCCGGTGTCGGCCCAGCATCGGCCCAGTATGCTGCGTTATCTCGGATGTAAATGGGCATGACCACATAAATACGGAGAGGATCATTATGCGAATATGATAGGTGGGCTACACATTGAAATGAATGATTGAAAAGTTTTATGGCAATAGCTCAATGCGGCTGGGTGGTGGGAGGAATTTGTTACAACGTTAGCCAGAGCAACATCAACGATTAGTGTCAGTCATGTAACGCGAACAACATGGGCGCACCACATAAGGGTTGGGTCTATCCCTCTCCACATACTTCTGAAGCCGGCATATAAAAATACAGTAACATTCATGTAGAGGATGATGGTGCATTGTTATCTTCTGCTGATTGATGTAGTACACAAGGGGAAACCAAACCACAATTCAAGTACTGATATTTACGTGAGTCTGAGAATAGAACTTCTACTCCTTCAGGTCGTATAGTCTCTCAGAAATGGCAACGACGCGATTTATTTTTAGTGTCTGGGAAAGATTGATCCATTGATGTTCTCACTGGATAGCACCGGATAACAGTAACTATGCCAGTGGACTCCAAACTCATATAATAGATTTGCTGGCATTGTCAGAAAAGCATCCTAGCATGTATTCTGAGTGCATCCACACAATGTACAACCGGCAAAAAGAGTAACACAGGAGCATCGAGGGGCATCGGTAACACAGATAAAATTATTTGGCGAGCAAATTGAGGTGAGTTGATAATTCATCATTTTTTTTTCTGGTACATGTTTATTGTCGGATATAAATGATGACGCAGATATTGCAATGAACGTTTAAAGGTTGTGCATGTAGATTTCCTGTAATCAACACGCTGTTGTTAATTCATGGCCTGCCGTCAAGTTGAAAGTTATCTGAAAACGCATCAAACTTTGACACGTCTTCACTTTTGGCCTTTCTTCTTGAATTTGCCCAATCTACTGGAAAAATAAATATATCTGTAGGAACTTTGGTTTATCTTCTCCCTGGTCACCAAAGAACAGACTCATCAGTATCAGGTTTTTTGCAGGACATTATTGCAAACATGCATAGTGTAGGCAGTAATGGCAGTCGAGAACAACAGGTAAATTATTTTGAAACAATCAGCTACAACACACTGAACATGGATATAACATGATGTTCGTGACAGAAATATGATGCTTATTTTTCATATTATTCTGAAATCCCATGCCTCTGTGAGCTCCGGTGGCGATAAAAGGGTTAAACCTATATCCAACTGCGACGACGGTTGCTATCATATGATCGTAAGACAATACATAGCAATCACATTTCTATACAGTCACGTTAGCTTATGCCACCCGCAACATATTTGGACTCCAAATCCGCTACAATATAGGTAGACAGATTGTTATTCAGTCTTGCATGCTTTCTGGTTGATTTAATGAAATAAATTACTTCATGTCAATTATAAAAGCGTAGGGGATATTCGTAATCGAGTTTTACATTCATACAAAATTTATATCAGTTAGAATTAAGATAATTGTATTTGTTATTATGATTAGGTTATAATCAATGTAGATTTCATTATTTATAAAATGTATGGAATCTCTATGGATTATTTGAGCAGTTATGTAGGAGTTACAAATCAACGTGTTGTTGTATATCCGCGTGATCCAGACGGGTCACAATACATTCTGCGCATGTGTTAAAATCGTCGCCTCGACGAGTATTCGGTGGTTGGCATTCGTTAGAGTTAGTTGCCCCTTAGCGAAGTTGTGATGTAGGCAGCCAGCGTCTCACGTGTATATATTTCTACGCCGGCCATATACACCGGCGTGGCTGAGAGAATGTTTCCATTGTGAAGTTCAAATATATCAGTTTAGGGCCCATTAACAGTTAATTCACGTTTGTCCAGTCAATATACGTTTTGATTTGTGGGCACAATATGAACTTTCATCCAAGAATCTCTCCATGACTTTTGGTCATTAATATCAGCTATAGCCAGGTCTCCAGCTCCTGGTAATATCATCTGTAGCCAGGTCTCCAGCTCCTGGTAATATCATCTGTAGCCAGGTCTCCCGCTCCTGGTAATATCATGTGTAGCCAGGTTTCCAGCTCCTGGTAATATCAGCTATAGCCAGGTCTCCAGCTCCTGGTATTGTCATCTGCAGCCAGGTCTTCAGCTCCTGGTAATATCATTCGTAATCAGGTCTCCAGCTCCTGGTAGTATCATCCATGACCAGATTTCCAGCTTCTGATAATATCGTGCGTAACCAGGTCTCCAGCCCCTGGTCATCATTAACTATCACCAGATAACCAGCTCCTGTTTAACGTGGTTGTGGGTCAGATAACCAGCTTCTCGCCATTCGCTAATCCATCACATCTTTAGCTTCTGGCAGCCCGTGGCCAGGCCTATTCAGCATTTCAGATCCGCCTACGTCATAAGATAAATTCCGGTCGTTTATATGTTCGTGTTACGCGTTCGTCTGGGTGCACCCACATCTTTCCGTCGTCTTCAATACGATATCAGAATTCGTATTGTGATCATTCGTCCGCAGGACCCTTTCGTCTTCAAGCCACAAAGAAATGACTGTTTCCATTGAGCATTTACAACAGCTATACTACATTCATGTCGTATATTATTGATTTATTATATGAAAGTTGTACATTGATTGTTGTCATAACTATTAACACATTAATTAGATTAATATTTTCAAGGTTAAACTCTGAACCAAGAACCGTTAAGTCTTAAGTTTATCGACATAAAATCATACATGCTGAATTTTGAGCATTTATGATTTCTGAAGTGAACTAAATCGTCTGTGATATTCTTTGAGGATTGATATAAATGACATCGGATCGAAAAATCGATTTGATGCGATTGTTATCAAAACTCAAAGAAAGAGCAGGGATTTGGATCAACCAGGATCAATCCGTTGGATCGCTAATGGTCGTTTCGATCTAGATATGACGTCAAGGATTAGAGTTCTTGTTTTGGGTCAAATTAGTTTATGAATATTCAACGTAAGACATTGAGGGTTTCAGTAGTTATAATTTTGAAATCCTGCTTCAACAGAATCATCTTTATATTCATATAATATATCAATTGTAACAATCATGTCAACTGTACAATACTGCTATAATTTTACAACATATCAGAAAGTAGGCAAGAATGAATGAATATTATTTTTCAAATCTGTCTTTGTTTATTTCCTCTTAATTACCACCACATTGTGAATCAATAGGTTAAAGTTCAATTGCTAATGCAGATTACTCTTCCATACGTCGAGCCAAGATAAGGAAGTGTTGGAATTCACCTCAAATCGGTCCCATAAGGTTTCCTTCGAATAAAAGGGTTAACCATTGACAATGGAAATCATTTAGATACCCCTAGACATCTATTCTATCGTTTCCATTTTGGGTTAAGCATTTTGGCAAAATAAAATATCCGGTAATCATTTGATTAATGACGTCATAATCATTACTGTGGTTTTGTCTTTTGGATAAAACGCATTGGTGTTTCACATCATACAGTAATCTAATCCACGCCAACGTCAGCTAATTCCCTAACACAACTAACATTAAACACCAAAAAAATAGAAGTTATATTATTAGTCTATGTTTAAAGTTTGTGACAGTTTTCTTGAATTAATCTATTTTTATTTCAAACTAGTATTGGTCAGTCACTTAAACTACATATTTATTCCAGTAGAATTGCAACAGGATTTTGCTAGCGTAACATTGATCTAATAGTGTCCTCTTCATTATCTGACAAAGTCAGTTACATATACTATGTAGTTTGAATTACTTCCATTAAGTTTTTAATCTAGTTCATTCTGAATACTTAGGATCATGATTTAAGTGAGCTAAATATGAAACATGCTAAATATTTTGAGAATAATTTGAAAGCTGTTGCTGACAAAATATCAATCACTTTCTGTTAGATTATCTAAATAAGATGTAGTGGATACATACTGCATGGATACTTACACATTGTTATCAACACCATGTACACCTGTAGATAGAATGGAATGGGTTTACTATCAAATGTGGAGGTGTCTTGTAATTGTCTCTATTCTGAGGCGGCGTTAACTGAATAAGTAGGCCTCAAGCAGGTGCTAATTTTGCCATGCATGCTATTCCCTTAAAATTTTCTAAGCTTTCATTTCACCCTATTTAATTCATTTTTATATCTCGATAAAGTAAATTCCCAGATGATGTTAATGGTCTTTAAATTTTGACAATCTGATAGAAATTTAAATGAAATTATCAAAACTGAGACTATTAACCCTTTCAACAACAAATGCCTGAAAAAGTATATACTTTATGATATAAAACATAATGTTGAATATTTTGAAATTAATTTTACCGGAATCTGTTGCTTCAACGGCAGCAATGGCTTCCAGTTAAATTAATTTTAAAATATTCAGCATGTTTCCTGTATGGTAGCTCTGAAGATGAGATATGGGGAATGATTTATTGGTGAAAGTGATCAATCCTGTACTGATTATTTTGTTCCAGCTAATTTGAGAGAAAGTGAATGTTTCCCACAATAGCAATAATCTGCTGTCAAATTTGCGAAAATTATTCAACATGCTTCAATAAAATCTCCTAAAATCAGGTATCCTGAAATTCAGAAGGAAAACTCTTGATGGAGAAGTAGAATCCTTCAATATAAAAAATTATTATCTAACATCCAGGTGTGTTTTGACTATATTTTATTGACACGAGTCACTGACCAGGCAAGCCGTTTGAATAGAGAGGGAGGGGATGGGGGCATTATGCAGAGGTGTGAGATCTTACATAACATGCTACCGGGGTAAAACATTTAAAGCTTAATTTCTTTGATCTTGAGACCTGCTATCTACATTGCAACACTATAAAGGACATTTGTTGAATATTTTGAAAATAATTTGACTGAAAGCTGTTTCTACTTTAGGCACCAATAGCTTCCAGTCCAATTAAATTCATTGTATCAACATATCTCTTTCATATTATTCCTTGTGGAGAGTTTGTTGTATATGTATCTGGTATTTAGAGTACAAAGTGTTACTAGTTAAAAAGTGCTATTCGCAAAGCCACGTGCTTCATAGGAGAAGATAGTAAATGATGTCTTGTCCACTCTGTTCACTGTTTACAATCACATATGAGATATATGAAGCTAGTATGCTTAACCCGTTTCACTCTGTATACATGTGTATAGCTTGATGACATGTATTATGTAGATATTTGTTCGTATTTGAGTGTATTTGACAAAATACGCCAAATACCATGAGCAAATACAAATACAAATATAGAGTTTTGTAAAATGGCAAATACAAATACATAAAATTAACGTATTTAAATTCAAACACAAATACGTATTTGGCCCCAGGCCTGCTGTCTATCGGCATGAAGATTTACATTTAAAATTTGATAAATAATCAACAACATGCATAAATAGCTGACAATAAACAACATGCATAAATGGCAGACGTGATGCCTAGGGAGCAAGGTGTCGACATTTGGAATTTTGAGAACGGTCTGCTGTCAAGGACATACCATATTGATCCTTGTCCCGTGTAGAATATTCTCCTACTAGACGGATCTGGATGCTGAAGGTTACTGTGCATTTGAAATGTAGGTTACGGTCACAATTTTTTAATATTTTCTGCATTTCGCTTAAACTCAATTTAAAGACATGATAGAACAGTAAATCCCACTAAATAATATGATTTCTTCTGCGGAAAAGTTTCACTCTTCAGTGCATAGCAGTCCGTGCAGTTTATAGAAGTGTATAGAAGAGCCGGGAGTGGAAACGCAGTACATAACCCGTGACGCGGATACCGCCATCTTTGTTTACCGCGTATCGCGCGGATTGCACTATGGGACTGTTTGGGGGCAGTCGATCGTGCGGGCATAAACAAATGCACGTGAATGCATGGTTTTATGCTCATATCAGCCAAAAATGACTTCTGCAGTGGTCTTGAGAAATGTCTATTTACAGACCAAGGGAAGAATATTTTTGAAAATTTACCATTGATAACCGAGCCAGTCATTTCAGTGGTAAATTTTCAAAAATGGTCTTGTCTTGGTCTGCAAATGGACATTTTTCTTTGAGAATTTGAGGGTTAACGGGTTAAACAGAATTGGCCTTCTCCGAAAATCTCCCTTGCCCCACCCATGCAGCTTATGGCCCCGTGCTGGATTCATGAAACATACTTAAGTATAGGAACATGCATAATGATTAAGTGTAACTAACAAATGTAGCATTGTGATTGGGCCATGACGAAAAAAGCTGCATAATTAAAATATAGTTTAAGAAGCATGTTTTGTGAAGCAAACTCAACAATTATATTTTTTAATCTGGCAATAATGTCAGCGCTGAAAGATCGTCGGCGGCTAATACTGTTCGTCCGTCAGTCTCTCCCCCAGAATGCGTTTTTAGCGTTCATTTTCAGTTTATTTCAGTTTATTTGTATCTAATATATGAGTAGGGTACGTGTATATTTTAGTTAAGTATCTCAATATAATTGTATTCGCTTTAAAATACGTGTCGTGGAATCTCTCCCCTATTCATTCATAGGGGAAGAGAAAGACGATATAGCCATTACTACAAGCGACGTTATTGGCCGACGTCATTTTAATATACACTGCCACCAAACGCTCCCACAATGCAATGCGCTTAGAAAGTTCGCACGAGTCACGTGGTTAAAACCGGTCATCTGCGAAACGGGTTCAAGCGCAATGCATTAGAGTTCAGTGACGTGTGTGTCCTTTTTATCTATAACATCGCAAAAGGTGTCTAGTTGCTCGCCACCTTAAAGTAGATTTGTGCATTTCTCTTCAGTGATATGCTATACATTGCTCTGCTCTTCTATGCACCGGACTTTCCCTCACTGCACTTGTATTTCATGCTATATTATACACGTCTATTCTCAGCATTGCTATTTCCTGTTTGTTCAGTCCTTCGAAATTGACCAGATTGATCACCATTTAACCATTAGAAAAATGGCTAGCGCATAACCTTTGACGCAGGTCTTGCTGATCAGCATGGAATGATTTCATTCGCTCTTACATATTATCGAAATTCTTTTTGAAACTTCCGAGGTTTTGAAAGATTAATATAATAAAGTCTCAACTATCAAACAAAATGGCAAATCTCATGTAAAACAAGAACGCTGCAGCGTACATTGTCTCGCCTGTGAAGGCGTGGATAGAATCTACGTTCAGTTATCCTGATTCCCATACGCAAAGTTATATAATCCAGCTTCACAAATATTCTGAACATTGTCATATGACGAATTAAGTTTTTCTTTAATATCACTTTCTGCCAGGGCTGCTGACTAATAATAATAATAATAATAATAATAATAATAAAAATAATAATAATAATAATAATAATAATTAGATTGCACGGTCGATGACGCGTCATCGCATATCGTCGCTTTGACCTTTTGACCCTAATCTAATTGTTATCTTGCAAAGTGTATTCCTATGGGTAACACTCATACAAAATTTGGTTGAATTCCACACAAATCTTTGGGGAGAATTGCAGTATAATTAATTTGACCTTTTGACCCCTGCCATGCACCTTGGGGGGCGCAGCCTAATGCTCTTTCACAGTGCATTGCTATGGGTAACCCACATACTAAATATGGTTCAATTCCGACCAACTGTTTGGGAGGAGTTAGTGACGGACGGACGGACAGACGGACGGAGGCGATTACAATATCCCAGACATTTTTTCAAAACATGGGAATAATTTAACAGGATTACGGATGGTCCCCACAACATAAGCTCACTTGGCCATTGTGGCTAATTGAGGTAATAATGTTAATATTAATTAGAACAAGGATGATGATGATGAGGACTAGGATGACGTGGAAATGTGTAAACCCTATGCCTGACTTTTCCATTCGGGACGAGACAATAATATACACATGCAGACAAATCACCTAATGTACCCATTAATGATCCACACTGAAACAAATTCATTTCTGTTACTGTGCTCATGCACCAGTAACAGAATGCTCATGTCTAATGGGAAAGATACAGTGATATAGATTACCCAAAAATGCTAATATCAGAACATAAACGACGCCGCTGCAGCCGCTGGAAATAGTGATCCCTCCACGTATGCCTCGCTTCTGCTTCGCAGGCTATGAAAATCTAAATGCTTACTGGCTACTGGCAAACTTTATTGAACTGAATTGTGAAAAACTTCTAAAACTACCGGGACACCAAAATAAAGACTTAAAAATGTAATTATAAAGTGCCCTTTATATTATAGAGAACATGTCTGCAGTTTCAGTAAGATCTGATTGGACAATGCTGAAACAAAGATTTCTAAAAATCTTAACCATAAAATCATGTAAGATATTCTATGTCGAAAACCATGGAAAATTTTGCAAAATTTTTCAAACTTTAAAGAAACCCAAAATAATGATGGAACCACCAGATACAGTCTCATCTTGTAAGCGAGCTACTTGACAGAACAAGATACCCATGGTATTATCCAATGGGGAAGCCATAAGGATTATAGCCTCAAGACTGAACCGCAAAGTCTACCTGCTTACTGTACTAGGAGTGCAAGAATGCACGACAATCAATTACATTTTCTATGTCGAAAACCATGGAAAATTCATCAAGTTTTCAAAATTAAAAAAACTATTGATGGGGTATGCTTCCCTATATTATAGAGAACATGTCTCTAAAGTTTCAGTAAGATCTGATGGGTCAATGCTGAGAAATAATGATCTCTAAAAACCTTAACCATAAAAAAACCTGTACATTTTCTATGTCGAAAGCCATGGAAAAGTCAGCAAAAGGTTTTCAAAATTAAAAAAATATATTGATGGAGTCTGCTTCCCTATATGATAGAGAACATGTCTGTAAAGTTTCAGCAAGATCTGATGGGTCAATGCTGAGAAATAATGATCTCTAAAAACCTTAACCATAAAAAACCTGTACATTTTCTATGTCGAACACCATGGAAAATTCAGCAAAATGTTTTCAGAATTTTGTTAAAATAATGATGGAATGAGCTTCCCTACATTATAGATAAGATGTCTGTAAAGTTTCAGCAAGATCTGATGGGGCAATGATGAGAAATATTGATATTTAAAAACCTTAACCATAAGTACAGATATGGTGACGTCGACGACGCCGACGACGACGACGACAACGACGGAAATAGTGATCCCTATGTCTCGCTTCTGCTTCGCAGGCGAGACAAAAATTGTATATTAACCGCATTATTACCTATCTATCTGCCTAACTACCTACTTCCCTACCTAACTAGCGACGTACCTAACCGTCTGTCCATTCATCCACCTGCCCTTCCACCGATTTGTCAGTCTGTCCGTCCGGCCTGCCATCCATCCACCTGCCTGTCTGTATAGATGTGCAGATCCCTATAGGCTCGGACCGAATGTTGACATAACTGCTTTCCTGTCTAAGCCCACTGATAGTTTACCAGGTTGTAAAACCAAGGTTACGCTTGTTGTATACCTTTCTGCCTTTAATCCGCCCAGTAGAATGGCTGCGATAGTCTGCCGTTGCACTGGTGGCAATCAATATATTACCCCCTGTCAAGAGTCCCACATCTTGTTCGGCTCCCTCTGTGAGAAGCTACGGAAACTGCAAAGGGGCAAAGCTTTTGTGCTCTACGTCTGTACCAGCAGGCACTATGTGGGCTCGGGCACCGAAATTCGCCCATGCACGCCTTCAGGTTCCTCTGGTTATTCAGAGCTCATAGTGCTTCCTGACTGACCTGACATCCTTATGGGGTGAAGAATTCTGTTCTGCCAGTGAAAAAGCTTACGTCACGAAGGCTGTAGTCTGCTGGCCAGGAGAACCCCGCAGGATCCACCACCATCTGTATTCTTTAATCATTCGTTTCTATGTAAAAGATCTGAATAGACCTTTCCAGTTTTAGCTATGCCCTGCCAATCTCTACCTAAGCTCCACCCACCCCTCGCGCGTGTTAGGATCGATCGATCCCTGAACTCCCTGACTATCAATTTCCAGACAACTATGCAGATAAGCTGCTGAATAGACAATTTAGTTTTAAAATATGCAACTGCAGTTAAGCGTTCGTGACGTACTTATCTGCGTCCTTCATGCAGTCATTGATTATGACGTCATCTTATGCGTCACATAGTTGATTATGACGTGATATGATAGATGGATAAACTAGAAATGTTAATTGCTGTAATAGTAGCACCAAATTCAACTTTGTTGTATCTGTATTTAATATTACAGCAATGCTGTTAACTCTTCATCTGGCGTGTGTACCAGCCAGCCGAGTTTTGAGTCATGCATTATAGGAAGGTCTTTTCTCAAAATATGTTAATCTAAGAAAGGTGTATTCAAATCACCAATGTGAATATTATCAATTTGTAAAGCTTTAATTTTTTAACTAACATTAATGTAATACTCTTCGCTATATCAAGATAGACGTCGGATTTACTTTGTACGCTGATGAGATATAACATGGGAACAGGCTCCATATATGTAGTGAATAACGTATCACACCTATCGTCGTTGATATGATATTTCGGATTTATCACGCTTGTCAGGTAAATATATCCTTGCGAACGAGCTTTAGCTCTTCTGGTATGTGTTTCTTTTTTAAGCATAGGCCTATACTCGTTTTGTTCAGGCACCGAATGGAAATGTCCGCCACAAATCACACAAGTGTTCTCGAGCGATTATGTCACACGACAACACATTGTTGTTGTTGTTATATTTATAAACTCCTTTCGTTTGAGACGATATTATGCTAGCCTCCAGATCTTGAACTCCTTTATACATTTGATGGCAATGTGTATGGGATACTCTATAGATTACATAAAAAAAAATACATCAAGTACTCTTTTGATCAGTTACTAGAACATGGGTGTAAACACAAAACACATAGCGCTATTTCTCTGCTTGTCACTCTTTTCTGAGACAGTGTCGTGACATTTAACTGCCCACGAACACAGCATGCGGTAGCGTGTAAGAAAATGGGAGAGCGAGCGAGCGAGCGAGCGAGCGAGCGAGAGAGAGAGAGAGAGAGAGAGAGGGGGGGGGGGGGGCGGATAAATTGAGGGAGGGAAGAGAGGGATATCCAGAATCAGAAACAGCACGATGCAAATTGGCATCACTGATGAGGTTATTTAACATATTTCCAAGCGTAGTAGCGTCGCGGCGCGCCGCATTACAACGCGATGCAATTACACTGCCCAGCTATATACACTGCACTACAATGGGTTGCGATACAATACAATTCAATACAATACAATGCAATACAATACAATACAATACAATACAATACTGTCCAGGGGCAAATTTTCAAAAGAGGCGTAGAAAATGGGTTTTGTGCAACACCTACTACACAGTTAGTTTGTCACTTAAGGCTATTTGGGGTGTGGCTCAGGAACAGTTCTAGTGCTGATGTACAGTTAAATTGTGGCAGCAACAATATATGACAGCCAATTTTCTATTAGGCTGGCGGCCGAGGCGTAGATATGGAAAATTCAGCAGATTTTCTTCCACCACTTAGATTCCTAAACAATGCTCTCAACATGTTGGTATGAGATAAGTTTTGATATTGCTGCTTCAGTAATACCGGTTTTCCAAAATATAATACTATGTCAAAATAATGTTAAAAACAACACAAAATCCCATGAAAATTGTTGTGTTTTTAGAAAATATTCTACTGTAATACTTTAGTAATGTATTTGGATAAACAATCAGTCTGCCAAGACAGTTAAAGCTGGTAATTCCGTCTTTCTACCGTTCTAATAGCAAAAGGTGTTGACAATTCCTTGACCTAACTATTGGCTTTGCGCTTCCCCATACCCATAAGCCCAGTATTTCCAAGAAAAGTAGCTCAGAAGGTCAAATCTGTCTTTATATGATAATTATAGTCATGAACTCAATATTCACATCAAAATTATTGTTGACAATGTTTTCACAAAATCCTGCTGACCATAACCATGTTTGATCAGTTCAACTCAAAATGTCACAAAATTATCAATATGCCATTAATCTTCTACATGATCAGCATCGTCGTCGTTATCCATGTCACACGTGAAATCTTTATTTGGACCTGTGCACTGTTTATTTCCCATGGAAATGCAGCATTCCATGCATCGCATCCAATTGCATTGGCAGGCACATGTGTTGATACGTTCACAGGCACATGTGTTGATGCGTTGACAGGCACCTATGTTGATGCGTTGGCATGCCCATGTGTTGATGCGTTGATACGCACATGGGTTGATGCGTTGGCAGGTATATGCATTGATGCATTGACAGGCACATGCGTTGACAGGCACACGTGTTGATGCGTTGACAGGCACATGCGTTGATGCGTTGACAGGCACATGTGTTAATGCTTTGATATGCACATTTGTTGATGCGTTGACAGACACATGTGTTGATGCGTTGTTTTCCTGTCATTCCACGTGCACCACGGATTCCATGACCATGCCTGACCTCATTTCTGTATGGTTGCTGCAGTGTTAATTCCACAAAGTCCTGATTCGTCGAGAAGATCAGCCAGTCCTTCTTCTCTGAACCTTTTGTCAATTACTGCCAGGTAGTTGTGTTCCATATGGAACCCATCCATTCTGATTATCAGGTCATCAAACTCCTTAACGCGATGCCACTGCATTTCCTTACCCTTCATGTAGATTGTTAAATAGAAAGTGATGACACTGTTTTATTGGACACGATGTGGTATCATCGTCTGCACCTGCTTAATCGCAGAGTACACGGTACTCCCGGTAGGCTCAGTAGGTGAACCATTGATCATCGGACTGTAAGCAACCTCGGTGATGGATGGTGACACACAGGATACGATTATGTTGAACCCATCACAGCTTGCAATTGTCTGCTTACCAGCTTCCAAAGGGCATAGCTCAACTTCGGAAAGCTTGCGTGACTGCATTGATGAAATGTAAACTGGTGGTTTCTTTCCATAGATACTGCATTACAGTATAGCTTGGCATGCTGCTTGAGTATCATATGTGCGTTGTTTTCCTGAGTGATCTGCATATGCCTTCCTTAGTAGATGTGGACCAGTGTCCCTGCTGATACAATACACGAATTGTTGCTTGTAACCTAATGTTTCCTCATTTATGTCATTGTCGGCTGCTGCTGCTGCTGCTGCTGCTGCTGCTGCTGCTGCTGCTGCTGCTGCTGCTGCTGCTGCTGCTGCTGCTGCTGCTGCTGCTTGTATGAATACACCAGACCAGATGAAATAACAACACCCGTCTTCAGTTTCAGTCTTCAGTTTTCTTTTATTCACTCCGGCCATTATAAAATGGCATGTTAGGCCATTATTGGACTTGTCAATAGAATCTATAGCCAGGCTTGTATCGACTGGTTCAACCTCTTCATATGATGAACAGTGGCCCTTATGAATGAATATGTTGATGTCACGTTTCAATCTTGTTGGTGATGCATTGACATGGCGATACTGACAAGTTTGGGTGTTTTACTCACTCATCCATGTGAAGCACAGTGCACAATATCTTGGCCAAATACGATTACATATCGCTCATCTACTACACTTTGAATTATCCTTAATGTCTGGCGTTGGGCCTGACTCCTTACAGACAACCCAACGTAGGAAGTTGTATAGACTCTCAGGTAGCATGTCTTTGGATCTGCTTAGATTTAGATCGCAAATGCTCAGTCATGTCAATGGGTGAAGGTCGATACCCACACAGGCATGCAAATCCGACCTGATGATTGGAGCAGCATAATACAGGATATAGGTCTGCATAACATCTTGCAGTGAGATTATATTGCGCTATAACAACATATGTTTATCACTATCGACATTGTGGCGATGCCATACGGTAGCATGGTGTACAAATTGTGATGACACCAAACTATAGCACATTATAATACTATAGTTACGTTTTACTCTCCATACTGTGATGAGACCACACTATAGCGCCACATAGCTGATCATCACTGTCTGTATTGTATACTAATCATGCTCGCCATGCTTGAGTTTGTACTCCTCTAGCTTCTTACTCTGACATCTTCAATATACAATTTGTAGAAAGGTGCAACAACAAATTGTGCCAGCCTAAAAACTGTTTGAACACATAACCACTTTGCGAACACCTAGACATACCCCTAAGACGTATTTCGCATCTCAGATAGTGCAATGAATTGCAAATTGTTAGCAATTTGGCAAATCAGTTCTGAAAATGTATATTGACACATGATTTTGTGGGTAGGGGAAGGGAATTGTCAAAATTCCATGTTTAAATCAAGGCATGTCAACATTGTTTGTATTCCTGAAACAGATAGATGGAATAAACATCCGTAACCACATGGTAAATGTTGATAGTTCATTGAAATACACAATTTCAGAATTACTTTTGTCGACAATTAATACACACGACATAAAGAAAATTCATTGAATTTTGTGGGGTGCTTTTCATCACACAGTATTATATGCTGGAAAACATGAACTATTGAGGCAGCAATATAAAAACTTATCTCATATCAACAAGTTGAATACATTTGTTTGAGGGTTCTTGGCTTTAGGAGCGAAAAAAGAGAATCTGTTGATTTTTCAGCTTTGCCCCTTGATCCATAATAGAAGATTGGCTGCTATGTGTTGTTGCTGCCACAATTCAATTGTACATCAGGGCCAGAAATGTTAGAGGCATCCCCCAAACAGTGCGCAAAACATTTCGCTGATCCTGGCTCCTCGACCACTGCGCTGTAATGCTATGTAATGCGTGGTTATATAGCACTCTACACGCAGTGCATTTACACCGCTATGCACTGATATGTAAAGCATTGCTACCCACTGCTCTGGATTGCTCTGCACTGCTGTGCGAGTGACTGCTATGTACGGCATTCATGACACTACACCGAAACTGCACTGTCAAACATTGCTAATAACGGTGCGTGAGCTACAATACACTGCTCCAAATATTTATATTCAGTGTTTTTCTATACACTGATATTGACTGCACGGCCATGCTATTCGCTGCATTGCTATACACTGGAGTATTATCCACGGTACTTCTATACCCTACACTTCTATCTACTGCTCTGATATATACGCGGTACCACATTGTACTGTATTGCTGTAGTGAAAAGTAATGCACTGCACTGCGATGTAATGCACTACTATACAGTACAGCTCAGAAATAATGTAACATGTTTCCAAAATAAATAATTTGGAACACGACATAAGAAATGTTCTGTTGAATATCTTGAGTATAATTGGATTGGAAAACATTGCGGCCTTAGGCATCAATTCACCTTTCCATTTTTAGCTATGCCCCGCCCATCACTAGCTAAGCTCCACCCACACCTCGCAGTGTTGGGATTGATCGATCCCCGAATGCCCTAGCTATCGATTTCCTGAAAACTATACATGGAAGCGGTAGAATATTTTGTAACTAATTTGACTAGGTGCTGTTGCTGCCTATAGCAGCAACAGCGCCCAGTCAAATTAGTTTCAAAATATTCAACAGAATATTTATCAAATAGTAAAAGCAAACAAGTTGTACAACAACGCATAGACCGTCTTCAAATATGCGTTCGTGGCGTACTTATCGACGTCATTCATGACGTCATTCATTATGATGTCATTGTACACATCACGCAGTTCATTATGACGTCACATGATGGGTAGGTACTCTGGAAAGGTGAATTGTCTTCCAATCCAATTAGGTTCAAAATATTCAAGAGTACGTTTAATCTTGATTTGAAACATGATTCGGTTTTTTTCCGAGATGGTCTGAATATTGCATTGATGTACACTGCACTACTACTGTGTACTGCATTTCTCTTCGCCGATATGCTCGACATTTCACTACACATCTATGCACTTGACTTCCCTTCTCTGCACTTCTATTCCGTACTACGCCATACACTAGATTGTCATGTACTGCACTTCTATGAATCTGCTGCCGAGTGAAAAATTCAACATTACCACTGGAATGGATGGCTCGGTTATCTACCCAGCGTGTCCAGTGGTACATTTTCAAATGTAATTGAGACGTTTTGCAATTTTATTAGGCATTTCGACCTATACTTTCAACAAAAACGTCACATTGCCACACCTACTGCAAGGACTTCCACGAGCTTACCAGTTATTCCACCACCTTCGTAACAAGAAAACGTATTACGTCACCAACTGATAGCTCCCACCAGTAAAGAAAATTATAGCTAATTGCCCATCGCCAATATTCCCATTAGACTCTCCTATTGGTCTACTTCAGATTTATCTCCCAGACTCCCCACCCCTTTTTCTCCAGAGGAATCCCCCCCCCCTTCCACGGAGAGCTAGATCTTAACCGACAATCTGATCCAAGTGGTACATTTTCAAAGCCATATCTTCCTGGCCTGCAAATGCGTGTTTCTCAAAACTGATGCAGAATCCATTTTAGCCAGCTTGAGCATTAACCCTTAACATTTTAATCTCTTCAAGCAAATTTCAATTTTCTCAAAGAAAATGTCCATTTGCAGACCAAGAGAAGACCATTTTTTGACAATTTACCACTGGAATCACTGGCTCGGTTATCGAGGCAGTCATTCCAGTGGTAAATTTTCAAAGATAGTCTTCTCTTGGCTTACTAATGGCCATTTCTCAAGACCACTGCAGAAGCCATGTTTGCCTGATATACGTGTTAAAGGGTTAAAGTGTTAACAGACTATTAGAGTAAGCTGATATAGTTAGGAAAGGCAAAGATGACCAGCAGTGAACGTGATTGAAACCGTTTCAGAGGCCTGCGAATGTCAGCGCAGAAGTCACTCCAATATGACTATTGGCGGTACATTGGCAATCTACTAGATCCTGTAGCTGACCCGAACCAACAGAAGCTATTTCAGTACATCAAAGCAAACCCTAGATTCCTGCGGAGTTTCCGCTCTGAAAGCTAATGGGAAAATGGCCATGAGCGCGAGAGAAAAGGCATTAATACTAAACAATTAATTTACTTCTGTATTTACAAGAGAAAACTTACAGTCAATGCCAGATAACGGTCCATCGCCATTCTCGAATATGCCAGGCAGACAAACTCCGGCATCGGATTAATCCAAACAAGGCATTGCACGCGATACTAATCCCCTCAATTTCCGCTCTTGTTGAAATGAAATGCAAGGAATTTGGGCAATTCACTTGCCTGCACCGTATAACTTATACATGTGCTTACATTAGGCCCTCCAGCGTTTGCTCTAAGGGAATGACGTCACATTTATGAACTTTGTATTTTCCAGGGTGATGACTCTGTCAAACATTGACGGAAACCAACGAAACAGTATCTTCACCTCCGTCTTAATATTTTTTAATTAATTCCAAATGTGGCTCAAACTCGTTTAGTCTAGCATGAGCTATTGCCAGGAGCGGTCCAAATTAATGACGTTTATATTTTTATTTTACACCATTAACTCTGGAAAATACTGACGTAAACTAACGAAACACAAATGTAATGTCCGTATCAATAGTATTCATTTAAATTCTGAAATCGGTTCAAATCCGTTTAGTGTAGCACGAGTTATTGCAAACATATTATATTTGAAAGGGTGATAACTCAATCAATAACCGACGAGCCAATGAAACACAAACTTGGCATCATCATCATCATCATCATCATCATCATCATTTTACGAGGCGTAAGCCATTGGCTTGTTATTGCAATCAGACTGATTGTACAGTCTAATTCAAAGGTTCTTTCCTTGAAGTCGATGTCCAGTTTGTTCTCAAGTGATTTGACTGTTGTTTCTTGATTTTGTACCCTTAAAACCGTTAGATATAAGAATTTGTCCCTTACCATTCTGATGTCAATATTCTATCTTTTGCTGTGTCAATGACAAAGAAGCCGGTGTACATTTTACAAACAATTTGGTTGATGATATTGCTGTCTGTCTACGACAGCAGCGTCATCCACTAAATTTGCTTAAAATTGAAACCAGATCATCTTTTAGTATAATCCGAAAATTCAAAATTCTGACATCAAAGTGGAAAGAGTTAGCACTGATTTGTGGAAATGCTGTTGTGCAGATGGGTGTTCCCACGTTAGCTGTGGTGTGCCACCTACACTCATGGTTACACACTGCTACGCTTAGCATTTGGTTACTTGTTGATTTGTGGAGGCCGTAGTTATTCTTATTGCTGTTGTTTTCATCTTCTGTCTTCATCACTATCCGAGTCTCCTTCTCTACGCTAGTATCTCTTCATGCCACCACACAAAATGCAGACGTGAAAGCAGAGACCTATCTACCGATAATTGAAATCGCTACAGAGCAAGTTCTTGCTGATACACAGGCTACTCCAAGATCAGTCAACTGTATAGGAAAAGTTGCAGTATTACTTTGTGATGGGCTGGTATACATATGCCTGTTCAGTCGAATCCAAATGTTCTTTCTTTGAAGTAGATATCTAGTTTGCTCTTGAATAATTCAACTGTTGTTGCTTCGACTATTATAGCCTGGCAGTGAATTCCAATGTGGTACCACTCTATTAGCGAAAAAGTGCTTGCGAATATCTTTGTTGCTGCGTTTTATGTTGAGTTTGAACCTATGACCTCTGGTTTGTGCAATACTGGATGGTTCGAAAAGGTACTCCTTATCAATGTTATATAGGTTTCTGAAGGTTTCTTGGCTGAGTCATCCTCCCTCCTGAATTTAGTGGGGAGAATGACTGGCCCAATTATAAAATACAGTTCGAGATCATAAGTCGGACTAACTGCTGGAATGATCAGAAAATGGGTGAATATCTCACCACAAAGCTTTCCGGAAAAGCCCTTCAAGTTCTTGCAGATCTTGGAACTAATTACACACCCACCTACACACAATTGGAACGAGCATAAACGGAGCGATATGGCGACACAGCCCTCGGAGAAACCAGTCGTCTTCAACTTAAGACCCTCCGATGACGCGCGGGAGAAACTCTTCCCGAGTTAGCTAGCCGAATTAGGAGGCTAGTCACCTGTGCATATCCGAGCACCAATACAGAGGGCATGATCCATTTGCATCTTGACACTTTTATCGATGCATTGAGCGGTTAACCCGCCCTGAAAGAAAAGCTATTTCTAGGCGACCACGGGAGTTTGGCCCAATTAACCGCAACCGCGGTTCGTATAGAGAACTTTCTGGAGTGGGAGAAGATTAACCGACGCCAACTCTATCCTATCAACGAGATAGAGGGTGCAACTATCGTCCCGCCCGCTAATGCTCCCCCCCCCCCCCCAGTTCATCAGCACCAACCGAACAGACATCACCACCACTAGATATACAGAATTCCAATCTGAATCAAGCACCTGGAGGAAGGGGGCGTGCCCATAAAGTAAGCTCCAATGGGTCCCCTGGGCGCGGGAACCATCGCAACAACAACAACAACGACGACGACGACGACGACGACGACGACGACGACGACGACGACGACCACGACGACGACCACGACCACGACCACGACGACGACGACGACGACGACGACGACGACGACCACGACGACGACCACGACGACGACCACGACCACGACCACGACCACGACGACGACGACGACGACCACGACGACCACGACGACCACGACGACCACGACGACCACGACGATCACGACGACGACGACGACGACCACGACGACGACGACGACGACGACCACGACGACCACGACGACCACGACGACCACGACGACCACGACGACCACCACGACGACCACGACGACCACAACGACCACCACGACCACCACGACGACCACGACGACAACGACCACCACGACCACCACGACGACCACCACGACGACCACCACGACGACCACGACGACGACGACGACGACCACCACGACCACCACGACGACGACGACCACGACGACGACCACGACCACCACGACGACGACGACCACGACGACGACCACGACCACGACCACGACCACCACCACGACGACGACGACGACGACGACGACCACGACGACGACGACGACGACCACGACGACGAAGACGACCACGACGACGACCACGACGACCACGACGACCACGACCACCACGACGACCACCACGACGACCACCACGACGACCACGACGACGACGACGACGACCACCACGACCACCACGACCACCACGACGACGACGACCACGACGACGACGACGACCACGACGACGACCACGACCACGACGACGACCACGACCACGACCACCACCACGACGACGACGACGACGACGACGACGACGACGACGACGAAGACGACCACGACGACCACGACGACGACCACGACGACCACGACGACCACGACGACCACGACGACCACGACGACCACGACGACGACGACGACCACGACGACCACGACGACCACGACGACCACGACGACCACGACGACCACGACGACGACGACGACGACCACGACGACCACGACGACGACCACCACGACCACCACGACCACCACGACCACCACGACCACCACGACCACCACGATGACCACGACGACCACCACGACCACCACGACCACCACGACCACCACGACGACCACGACGACCACCACGACCACCACGACGACCACCACGACGACCACCACGACGACCACCACGACCACGACGACGACGACGACCACCACGACCACCACGACCACCACGACCACCACGACCACGACGACGACGACCACCACCACCACGACCACCACCACGACGACGACCACGACCACCACGACCACCACGACCACCACGACCACGACGACGACGACCACCACGACCACGACCACCACGACCACAACGACCACCACGACGACCACGACCACGACCACGACCACGACCACCACCACGACGACGACCACGACCACAACGACGACCACGACCACGACGACGACCACGACGACGACGACGACGACAACAACAACAACGGCAACAACGGCAACAACGGCAACAACGGCAACAACGGCAACAACGGCAACAACGGCAACAACGGCACCAACGGCAACAACGGCAACAACGGCAACAACATCAACAACGGCAACAACGGCAACAACAACAACGGCAACAACAACAACGGCAACAACAACAACGGCAACAACAACGGCAACAACAACGGCAACAACGGCAACAACGGCAACAACAACGGCAACAACGGCAACAACGGCAACAACGGCAACAACGGCAACAACGGCAACAACGGCAACAACGGCAACGAGAGAACGGATAGACGAGATTAATAAATAAATCTCAGCACTTACAAACTTAGTTACGACACTTAGCACCAACCTCCCCACCACACAGTTTAGAACAACAAACACCACCAGCACCGCACTGCCACCGAACACCTGATTTGGATGCATGGAGTCAGCCAGGCCATTGGAGGGAGTGGTGTCCTATCCGACCTCCTTCCACCACGCCTGCTCCCGACCGCAGCCCACTGCAACCAGAGAAGCAGTCAAACTCCTAAGGGCACCGAATTACCTAGAGCCACCTCGGTGCCCATATCCGCCTCCCAGCTCAACTGCGCCCTTCGTACAACAACATTCAATGGCCAACTTTCATCCACCAGAAACAGCTTTCACACCGACACCCTAATGCACAGCTTCACACATGTCAATGCCTACGTTGCCTCTCCCATCTGCAGCAATGACATCCCGCTCTTTCTCAGCACACAACAAGCCTTCTTTCCTCTGTAAAGCAGCAGTGGTAGGTTCTAGCACCTCCGCTGAAACAGCGTTTTTGCAAGCACCACATCCCGCTACCAAGACACTAAATTCTCGGTGTCCTTTGGTGGTATGCAGAACACCACCCCATCCAGCATCATCTCCCGCATCCACAGACAGCAGTGACACAGGAGAAGCGGTTCGCTACGCCTCATGGATTCGCAAGCGCCAACGTAAACAAGGAAAAACATGCCCCTGGCGGCAGCACTGTTTCTTCTGTGCTTCACCAAAACATCCCATGAAGTATTGTAGGAAATGGCTTGCGCAGGTAGAGCTAATCCGTCATCCCGTGCACACCGCTGTCTACACCAATACAGCATATCCTGAAATGGTAACATCTCCATCACTATTGCTACCCCCAGCTCCGTTTTCACCGCAGCCCTCACAGCAGCGGCGACGACGAACTGGCCCTTTCCTCACTCAGCCATCTATAACATTACAAGAAGCCATACGGAAACAGTTAGAATACATACAGAGTGATGCCGCTCCGACGCCATTGTCGCAGACGGCATCATTGGAAACTCTTCCACTGGTACACCGCAAAGTAATATACAAATGTGCCTGTCTGTTTAGTGGCGTTTCCACCAGTGCCACCATCGACACCGGTGCTTCCATCACAGTATTTAACAAGCGCTTATATGAGAGCATCCCACCTCATAAAAAGCCTTCCCTTAAGCCTACAAACATTTACCTACAGATGGCTATGGGAGCTGATGTGCCCGTAGCCGGTATGGTCAATTTAGTTATCCAAATAGAGGAGATGCAATTCATACAGCGAGTTGTCATTGCCTCTATTCATAACGATGCCCTACTCAGCTCTCATACATTGCAGACAACAGGAACTTGACATACACGGCCGATGAATACCTCTTGGACCGGCGGCGCCATTATATGACACGTGTGTGGTTATATCATCAAGTACCGCCACAGTTGAGCCAGGACAGGAACAAATCTTATGGGCCACTGCACCACAGTTAGGAAGCAACACATACATCGCCATGCTGGAACCCGATCCTGGTTATATGATCGCCTCACAATGCGCAAGTCCCCACATAATAGTAGACATGACTAATAAGGAAAATATACCTTTTAGAGTGTTCAATGGTACCGCAGATCACTATGGAACCCGGAGTATGCTGCGGCCATTTAGTGGCCATAATCTCATTGGAATCACCTGCACTTGCTGACACACCACCGCAGATGACTGATGATTTACCTGAGCATTTACATGATTTGTATCTACATGCCACAGTTGGATTACTGCAATCACAGAAACTAGAAATTCGGAGACTACTACATAAATATCGTGATAGTTTTTCCTCCGGAGACATGGATCTCTGAGAAACTCATCTCTGTTTCTTGGGCATGGTTCTCGATCTCATGTTAGACTAGTGTCCCATGGACTTTGTTCTCGATCATGATTTGATGAGCCGGAGTCTCAGTAGGACTAGCTGTCCTACAACTTTGAGTATAACTTCTTATAGGCATAGTCTTTAATCTCATCTGCATATATGGGAATGGCACCTAAACATAGGCTGCATCCTGGTAGACTACTAGGTGGTCTTTATGGCCACAATTGGAAATACCGGGAAGGCCAAAGGGTGTATAGTATTAGGAAATTGGTCCCTAACACCAATTAGCATCTGCACGCACAATTTGAAACTCAAACCGAAGAAATGTCATCTCTTTAGATAGAGCGTTGAGTTCCTGGGACACGTCATATCCGGTGATGGAGTGGCTACTCAGCCGACAAAAACTAAGGCAGTAGCAGAGTGGCCTCAGCCCTCTTCAGTTACGGAGACATGGAGTTTTCTTGGCCTATGCCAGTACTATCGCCGTTACATCCGACATTTCAGCGAGATTGCTTCACCCATCTACAAGATCACTGAGAAAGTTCGACCATTTGAGTGGACGAGTGAGTGTGAAGGCTCTTTCAGGGCGCTGAAGGAACTCTTGACGACCGCCCCGATTCGTGCTCACCCTAATTCAAACCTCGATTTCATCTTAGACACTGACGCATCAGCTTATGCTATCGGCGCAGTTCTATCTCAGGTCATGGAAGACGGAACAGAGCAGGTATTGGGTTATGGTTTGCGTACTCTGAATAAAATGGAGAGAAGATACGCAACCACCAGGCGAGAACTATTGGCGTCAAGTAGTATAAATAAACCACGGTGGCTCAGGAACTCAGATGGCAGGAATCGCAGCAGGCCTATAACTTTAACGTTGTTCACCATCCCGGCAAATTGCATGGGAATGCCGACGCCCTCAGCAGAATTGGCGCGGAAGCTGAACACGAAGAGGCCGCCACCGTGACACAGTCAACACAGCTATCTCCGGAGTTCCCAGAGTTGAGGTGCGCAGAGTGGAATCCGGAGAAAATCGCACACCACCAAACAACAGACGTGCAGACATGAAATATATATGCGTGGATTCAGGAGGGGGTACGTCCTCCTAAGGAATCGGTAACACCTCTATCCACCATGGCAAAATATTATTACCAACGGCTCGAAGAATGTCAATTAATAAACAACGTTCTATATATTAATGACCGTTTGGTAGTCCCGGAAAGTTATCGTGATATCATATTGAAACAACTACATGATAACGCCGGGCATCTGGCCATGGAAAGGACTGTTACCCATATCAAATTGAGATTCCACTGGATTGGGATTCGCGATAGTGTCAAAGCATGGGTTGCCAAATGTATCCCATGCCAAAGACACGCTGTTGGCCAGCACCATATCGCACCATCTCAAAGTAAGAATGTTGGTGCACCGTGGAAGCGAGTGGCTATCGACATGCTCGGACCCTTGAATACGATGGATGACGGAAATAAATACATCCTCGTATTACAAGATTATTTTACGAAGTGGGTAGAAGCATTTGCTCTGCTGGACCAAGAGGCATCCCCCGTAGCAGAAGTCTTGGCAACAATGTGTTCTCCCGCTTTGGTATGCCTTATGAGTTGCACTCCAATCAAGGGAGTAATTTTGAGAGACGGCTCATATCAGAGCTCTGCAAATTGTTCCATATCATCAAAACAAGGACAACTCCATACCACCGTAAGACGTCGGACGTGACCTACCGTATTCGTGCTTCGGATGGCCTGACCTCAGCCATCCACTTCGATCGACTTAAACCTTGTGTCAGTGACGACCTAGCACCAGAGCTCGGACTGTATTAGTATTCCCACGGTTAGCGCAGAGCACCGCGATACCAGTTCAGCCCCACTTCTACCAAGCCAGAATGTGGGTGAACAAGCAGCTGACGCTGACGATGATGACGAGTAACGTACTCACCCTCTCCCTCCTCAGCACGGGTCTACTCGATCTGGGAAGTCGTATCTGAAGAATTTTGTGTTTGTTTTGTCCAAGGGACCGGATGGGAAAGTTGTTCCACCGATCTCTTTCCATTCCCACCCACTTCATGTTATGCCCCCCCCCATCATAGAATTACCACAAGCGAAAGCTGAGGCTGACCCAAGCCATGCTTCCTGTGGGGGGGGGGGAACATGTGGTGAATAGCATGGAAGTGAAGAGGCTGGATGAAGCATTGGCGTGTCTACAACCGCAAAACCGCAAAACCGTACAATGAGGTGTACCCGACCATGCCCCCAAAGCGCCAAACCAATTCCCACCTCTGCAGAACCCATATCCATTGCCACACCACAACCCCAAATCCAACTGGCGTCCCTAATCCATACACCAAGTTCGGACATCACCGGCCCAGTCCATTTTACACTTCACTCGTCGTCTGTTGACCGTCAATCATCAGATATGAGAGAGACTGCTGCAACAGAGGTGGCATCTCGCACTGCGCCGACCAACATTACTCCCCCCCCCCCCCGCGGTGGGCAGGGAAGCAAACTCTCAGCTCGAATTTTCCCTGTGTTTAAAAACGACAACAGGACACCAACCGTCGTGTAACTGGAGATGACCACATCCCCCTGTCCAAAGGCCATCCCATCCAATTGGCCTACCATACCCCCCCCCCTCGTGACCAGTCAGAACATCACACAACAGACAGAACGTCAACACCTACAGAACACACCTGCCTTCAAGACTGGATACGTCAATTCGTCATTGCGCATACATTACATACCTACTCGGTTATACTCAGCATAACAGAGACATTCAACATCAGCAACAACATTATTTATCAGCACCTACCGGTATTAATTAATTCCCGCTAGAGACATAAAAATTCCCGCAACAAATCCTCCTGCACAACCTGCGGGAGAAATAATATCTCCTGCAGACCCACACCTCCCGCAATAACAACAGACTTGGCATTCACCAGCATGGAAAACTGGAATATGCCCACTTCGCTTATAACACCGGCATCATACAGCAGTCCGGACATCCCGACAACAACATTATCATCAACAGACAACAGCCGACAAATCTCCCGCACACACCTTCTTATCCAGTTAACGGAGAACTGATCATATGGCTATAAGGAATGCACTACAGCCATCTACAGTATGCGTCACGGGAGGAGTGTTTGTCCAACGTTCCTCCCCCATCCCTTTTCCCCGACGTGGTACGGAAACAGCCAAAATCTACATACATCATCTACATGTAATAACAGTCAATATTATTAAGAGAGCAAGATGCCCGCATTGTCGTCAGTCACGAGTAGGATTTTACTACCGAAAAGTTGAATTCGACAATTGATTGATGAAGGTTATGACAGCATCCGACAGGTCATCTGCACTATAAAGTAACTCTGTCCTGCACACGGGCTCGGCCATTACAGAGTGAAATACCCTCAGGGTTCGATAAAGTTTACATTCACCGCCTCTCCTTCTCCGCACCTGGCGGCCATAAACACATCACCTTCACCACAGCGCAAGTATCATCCACAGATAACCAGTCACGCGTATCAGATTCAAATCACCATCATGTCAGAAACACAGATACTCAGGTTGACTTTGTTCACAATCTCCAAACGACGGCATTATAAATTGTAATAACTGTTGCACACACTTTTCTAGGTGTACTGTAATTTAACCATTATTAAGTGGTATTAATGTGTCTGGTCTGGGCCGGGACGGAGCTAGTTCTACCCATTGAGGAGAATCCTTGGCCAGCCCTCCTGCTCGAAAAACACAGCTATCTTTACGGGATCAGTATCGTTGATCCACCACCGCCTGAATAGATCTGTTTAAACCACACATCAAATTACTTACAACTTTACTGTTAAATTTTTTATTAAGATCACAACTGCTCTACCGTGCTACAAATCATTAGCGCACGGGCCAGTAAAGCGGCATCAAAAATCTGACAGTATAATTACAGAGAATTAAAAAAATTCTCTTCCTTGCGTTCCAGTCTATAATTGATACGGGCTGAGAACTACCTATTACAGATACGTACCAAGACGCACGTTAAAGAACTCGCGCAAATAAGGAACATTATAAGGATCTTGATGTAACATATATATTTCTATCTCTCGCATCTACGACAGACTACACCTCAGCAACAGCATTTTGGCCGTCGCCATAAACAGCATATATGTTTCCGATCAAAACACGTGCTTTTTAGAGCCGCGTGACATTTACTGCTATTTCCAGTAAATTGGATCAAACGCTTTAAACACCCAAAGACGCGACTACCACAGCATGATGGAGGGATGGCGAGGGTGAGTCCGGGTAATTACCACTGGCGTCACCTGGCTCCCACACACCCCATCGAGTGCTCCAGCCTAAAATTAAAACAAGCAATTTTATATGCATCCAATCTGGAGAACCGCCTCACGCTAATTGAAAGGTGAGGCACCGCAAAGAAAAAGTGGTACCACGTTTTTATGTTGATCGAAGGCTGTTAAATGCGCGAAATTAAGGCAAGGTTAACAAGCCATCCTTCCTATAATTAAAAGTACTCCCTTTATACGGGCAGAATTAATCCCTAGACGTCTAGGACGGGAAAAGAGGAAACTTTCATATAAGAATGACCGAATCACCTGTTAAAACTTTCAGGTGTGGTCATCCGCCGCCTGTGACGTCACCAAATAGTATAAAAAGGAGGAGGCGCGCTCTGAAACTTTGTCTTCCCGTCAAAACTTGACACCAGGGAAGAACAGATAGCATTAGGCGTCTTTCGTGTCGCAAACCAAATTCTGCTGTTTTATTATTATTTCATTATTATACATGGCCTGGAAAGTTTAAATACAATGAAGAGATATGGCATTAGGTTTTGAATAAGTTTCCCGCAGCCAACTACCATGCGGGAACAAGATGTCACTCCTTGAAGATTTAGCATTATCGGATTCGTCTGAAGAAGAATCAGTACCAGTTCCAAAACGGTTCCCGTGCAGCTCATTGTTAGCTAGCGGAGAGCCCTGTACTAGAACTTTTACTAGAAAATCCGACCGCATACTTCATGTTAATAAGGATCATCTCTTCCAGTCAGCCTTCTGTGTGATGTGCCAGTATCTCTACACCGCTACCCGCTACGGGGTGACCCACGCACTCCGATATCATCACTGTGTGTGAGAAGTAACATTAGTTCCTGGGGAAAAGAGTGAGGATCGTGTCGTTTGAGCCACCCGTTTCGAATCTCGGTTCCCAGTCAAAGTTCTTCCGACCGAGAAAATATCCCGCACGAAGAACACTACTCATAGATATCCCATTAGTCATCGTCTTCCCGCGGCTACCGTAAGCAACATACCGACAGACAGACGTGAAATCCTGCCCGCAGCCGCGTCAGGAAGCGTTACGCCGGTACCAGTTACTTCATCCACGCCGGTCCTGAAGCAGAGTAAGAAGCAAAAGTCTCCCGCAAAATCCAGTCCGGCAGCACCCGCATCAGTTATTACCCATCCGGCGACGGTCACTACACCCGCAAACGTAGTGTCTAAGACAGTGTTAGCCAGTCAGCGGATTTCGGTAGTGATTACACCATCTGTGGAAATAGATATTGCCAGTTACCCGCAGTCACCATCTCCACCAGAACTGACCATAGACGAGGGACCAGGACCGTCGCAGCCTGTGGCGATTAGTATAACTCCGACCCATGTTATTCAGCATCCGCCTCCTGGCCTTTCTGACCCATCAATCAGAAAGTGAACTACGCTGGAACGTCCATACGTGGGGAAGAGACGAATCGCCTACACACAGGACGTTCAGCCTGTGCCTAACGTCACCGCAAATCATCTGTTAAAATATGCTAAGTTGTGGAAGATGTCGTCTCCGGCCGTATCCGCTCCCGCATCGCGGCCTCAGCCTACGGTACAGCTCACTGCCATCACCATGACAGCTACAGCAGCCACCACGACGACTACCACCACGACAGCATCAAAGACATTAGCAACCACTAGTACCACCTGTGCCTTATGGACGGATTTATTAGAACCGGCAGTAACTGTGAGAGACATAATGGACGCGCATATTTCCGCCACCATCACTTCAGATATTGCCAACAGTGCCAGTAATAGTGAACGCATCTCACCAATAATAGTGCATCCACCGCGACCAGCGGGACTCAGACTCAATGGGGAAATTTTGCAGCAGAGGTGTGATCATGTGTGATACAGCAGAAACATCAATGGTGCAATTCCTGGAAATGTATTAATTATTACTTTATTTTTTTAATACTTTTCTTATTATTATATATGTTAGATCAATTGAATCCCGTCCCTAGGATGACTATGGTTATCCGACACAACCGCACATTTCGGTGCCCGGCTGTGTCCCACACGAAGTGAGCACTGCGGATGTTGTAAGAACGCTGTGTGCGAAGTAAAGAATACAACGTCCCACAGTGCAATAATGTCAAAATCCTGTCATGCAGTCTCAGCTACGCTGGGGCTGCCTGATAAACTAACTTTTAGGTTATTATTATCATATATTCTTCCTGTCTTAGATGTCAGGACGGATATGGGGCCAGCGAGAGCTGCCCGTTGCGGACCCGCTAAAATGGGCCGCAAATATATTTTTTTGATAAGTAATAAAAAATATGTGTTGCGTGCCCCTTTATTTACCCAGGGTGCGCAAATAATTCGGTGTGATTCAATAAATACCCCATGAGGGTATGTTACATGGTTTATATATATATATATATATATATATATATATATATATATATATATATATATATATATATATATATATATATACCGTGTCTCTTTTTTTACTATTATATTATATATTTTAACTTAAATTATAGTACGTTGGAGCTTGGGTGTTCTCTGCGGAGATAATGATTATCCGCACTCGGAGAGAACACCCATGCGAGCTATTGTTTAGAATCATTTACTAAATAAAGTTACAGCACACACCGTAATATTAATAAAACAAAACAAAAAAAGAAAGGCCTGGAAAAATAATTCCAGGTCAAAAATTGAAAACTAAAAGTATGCCTGATGCGCTGATTGGCTGTTGCTCGAACGATGATTGGTTGGAGCCTGCGCCTGTAATGTCATGTGGAGTATAAAAGGAGAAGCGATACAGTCTTCTCGGATGGGACTTTAAACTGAGGTCCCGTCATACAGTGCCCATCACTGTGTGAACGTGAGCTAGGGTTAGGTAGGCAAGAAATTTCGGCATAGTCAAAGTAAACCGGATGCTGAATGGATCCCTCCTCGGATGGAACCACGCAACATACGGATTACAAAACCAAAACCAAATTGCTAGAATTAGAATCTTTCGGAATTTTCGAGGGGACTATGGAGGGATGTAACCCGGATGACTGATCGAGTTCGTCCTCGGACGGACACAGTCACCATACGGGCTACCTAACCAATCAAAATCAAACAAGTGCACGCTGGTGCCTGCTCGGATGATGGCCAGAAGACCAAATGGGTCCCAGGACCCGAAAGACCCCACACCCCAACCTCCCCACTCCCCCCAAAGGGGCCGGGAGGTCTCTGACCTAAAGCCCCCCCCCCTTGGGTGCATCAGGTCATAAGACCGTACGCACCTCCCCCGACCCAACACCTACCCCATCCCTTACCCACCCCTGTTAGGTCCAGGTTAGGCCATCCCCATTACACACGCCCAAGCATGAGGAGCAACAAAAAAAAGCCATGGAAAAGAACAGCAACATGAGACAAAATCGAGAGACAACGATCAACACACACACACACACAGAGAGAGACACAAGCTAATGCACAAACCGACGTCACAAGAATTCACAAGAATTCAACAGAAACCATAAAGGCCAGGCGTGAGTCTAGACCCTAGCATTGGGAACTAGCATATAAACGCCTCAAATATTACAACACACACACCCAGTGATCGAGAGCATCCTCGGCCAGGGGCCGACCAGGTTGGATCTGTACCAGCTACTATCAGCGCAACAGACAATACGCGTATTACTTCGCTATGTGTCTGGCGTTTTTTTGGCAGTTGCCCAACCCACCGCACTAAAAACAATTTTGTAACTCACTACTTACGAGAGCAATTTGGAACTTTCTGATTACTGTTCACGAATATCAATATCTACTTCGGAACACAAATTTGCGGTGAGGCCTTTACGGCCTGAATATGTGAGTCTACAGATGTAGAGGCAGGATGTTCTTTGATGGATGACTCGCCGGATCTGCTGGCCACGCCTAAAAGTGGTATTTCAACTGTCACCACACTAATATCGTGTAGGTTCTTCTAACTTTCGACTGCAGCAAGTACACTCTGCCCGGTGCGTCTTCAGAGCTGGATGACGTACCCAGCACTGTGAAGCTTTGTTTTGTGTCTTCGTTTGCCTCTGACAAACCCCACTTGTGATCGGGTTGTTAACAACTTCCATCCATGCCATCGGTGTATGAGAACTTTCTTCACCACAGTAGTACTATTGTATCTTTTGCTGACTGCTCGTTAGACATCCTATTAGGCTTAGAGTGCTGAGCGATGTCCTCTCGCAATGAGTGTTCTTGAGGAAATCTTGTTTGCGGAAAACAGCTTGCGGGAACCAACCTGCGGGAACCCTCCAGCTTCCTGAGAATGCATCAACGCACGTCAACTACAGAATGACGTATCAATTTCAGTAACATGGTAGCCTAACTTAAGAATGACTACCGAGTATTCAAGTAACTATGCTTCACAGTTTAATTATTTCTCTATATGTACTTCTTTAATTATATTGTATCCGTAAGAATGGTCCTGATGACTAAAAGGTACCGTAACAGTCTTAGGACCGCTAGTTATAATTTCTCTATTTGTTTATAGTTATTCTCATTTTCTGTAAGGGTTTTACTAACCGCACCATAGTAGGTTGGTTAGCCTGTACTAAATATATAATTTTGATCATTTGATACCGTATTGATTGTTCTGGTTAGATTATTATATATATGGCCAGTGGCCATCAGTTCACATGATTTGCTTATTTATAGAAAATATAGGACTGCAGTGCACGTAGGAAACACTATACAGCAACACTTATATATGCAGCACCTTCTCCCGCCACCAGCAACTTTTCACTGAGGTCGCTGTCCGTGCTATAACTCTGTTTAGCCTGGCATACTACCGACTAAACCTTTTCTATTCAGCTCGATAGGATAGGTTCAAAATGATTAGAGACACTTTCTTCATTACCAGCTCGGTAATATACTCTTCTCTTCCGGCGGTGCAATAATCTAGCCCCACACGCCAGTAAGACTCATAACTCCAAGATTGTGTCTCTCTTCATGCTCCACTCAGCCTTGTGGCTTCTTAATTGTTCGGATGTCCCCATCCGCACCATGGACTGATCCGACTCTGGGAAACTGTTGGGGTTTCCGAGTGGTGATGGCCAGGGTGTGGTATCACATACATTCCCCATGTATCTTTGGATACTTAGTAGTTAGCATTTTAGCCAATGTAGGAAAGCACTGCGAAAACATATATTTTTATTTTTTTATTACTGAACAAACCTCCCGCACCGCAGTGCAAACCAGGGCAACTTGTATATAAACCTAATGACAGGTTAAACGATTAGTTCCATAGGACCTGGTGACGGGCGAAATACGTATCCCCACCGATGTCTGTGCATGATATTTAGATCTGCCACGCTCTTGCGGGAAGGACATTTACGGTGAGTATTCGTCTCTCCGACCCCACCAGAACGATAGAACAATGGTCTAATAACGCTTTCGTGAAAAGTAACCTATGTCTTGTAACGGTTTATGTGGTTACGGAGCGGGATGTCCGGATTCTTATCCACTTTGGAGATCTTACTAAGTAACATGTATGAGTGCTGTCTTCAGTAGTGATGTCTTAGGGCATCTGTCCTCAGTGACAGCCGTGTCTAATAGCTAGGTAAGTACCAGCCATTTGCGGCCAAAATAGTTCTTGTTTTAAAAACAACTAAACGCTAATTAAGCACAGCAGAAGGCCCGCATAAATAAAGCGGCAACTACTAATTTAGCATACTAAGAATCACATAAGACGGTGACGAGGGGAATCCATCGGGAATCGCTCGTCCCGTCTTCACATAAAACAGCATGCATCCCTGTAGTCATAATCTCACTAGGTATGGTCTTTTCTTTCTCAAGCATTTTTGGTTGAAATATTAGAGTAGGCATATTTTTGCCTACTACTCTTCTCCCGCTTTAAGCAGTGGCGACACCTTCCCGAGACGGAGGCCCGCGCGAGGCACTTGCCTCTCGCAAGGATTCAGTGACGACGGTCCACGCGAGGATAATACTCCTCACCCAAACTAATACTAGGAGTAGTGCCCACGTGAGGCACATAACTTTTCGTCCGAGATAATCTTCTTCCTTTCAACCTAGAGGTATAATAACTTATAATAAGTTAATTAGCTAAGTCCTGTGTATGGGAGCCTCCCTTGCGGGGATACCTCTGCGGACCTACGAGTCTGTGTGGCACCTCCGGGAACCCCATCTTTAAAAGTTCATCTACCTGTCTCTATGTTTCGTATTTGCGTATGCTCTTATTTTCGATTTATCTAGCATATTTATAATTGTTTAGGTAAAAATCATTGTATAGACTTATATTTTTAGGTCATCAAATCAAATCTTGTAAGTCCATAGATCACGAAATTGCTATGGACAGGCATACTGGTGACACAAATTCTTGGGATGAGATGGTTGTGTTTAATATTCGCGACGATGGTCGCACGGCTCCACCGGAACGATTGAGTTCCAGCGGCCTTAGGAGCCAGTTTTTGTTACCCGCAGGGCAGTCTCGTACAAGGTCCGTCACCCCGAGACTGGATGCTAACCAGTGTCATCACTCGTCCTGCACTTGCAGCGCGGCGAGTCGACATGATACACTGGAACGGCCCGACACTACCCGGCGAGCTACACCAGACTACTTTACTGGACCAGTCCTTGACCTTCATAAATGACAATCCTGACATAAGCTCAAGTCTAAGACTGTTTGCAGACGATTGTCTCATGTACCATCATATCAAAGCCCCGGCGGTGACCATGAAGTCCTACACAGAGACCTTGACTTACTCGTCAAGTGGGCAAATGAGTGGCAGATGTCCTTCAACGTGGATAATTGTTACATAATGAGCTTCAGTAGCATCAATAATTGTACAAGTAACTACAAGTAAAACATGGAAGGAGCTCAACTTGCCACCGCCAAAACTAACATGTACCTAGTTCAGCTGTAAAACCACCTCAACTGGGCCACTAACATAAACCAAACTGCCACAAAGAGTAGGTGGCCAAGGGGTTTCATATCGAGAAATTAAAGATTCTGCCCAAAAGTCATCAAAAGCAGGGCATATACAACAATGGTTCAGTTGTTTCAGGTGTACAGCATCAGTAATACACAGGTCGCGTCATACAAGTGCAGTGTCCATGATCTAGTTTCCAAAAGGACAGGAAAACAATGTTTCCCATGGTGCAACATGTAGCGATGCTAGAGAAGCTGAACATTAGTGAACCGAGGATTTGGCTCTTCCTCCATACCTCCACGTTGTGCAGTTGAATGCGTCATGGCGTTCATCCATCACTGATAGGTGTACATGGCTAAACTGGGTCTTGGATTCGCTCATGAAGAGATTCACACTCTTAAGCTGTTCTGCAGCTATATGGAGACTATCATATCAATTCTTTTTCAAATCTACCCCGTCTTGAAGCTCCATCTCTAGTTGGAGTCCCAGTGTAGTCTGCATTTTTTACTCGTACTTTGGACTTGGTATTTGCCAATAACAGTCTGACTAGTCGCAGCTCATCGCCATTACTGTCAACTTTATGTGGTAAATTTAGGACACCAAACGTGCTGCGTTCCAGGCAGGTCATCTTTGGGGCCAATCACTCCACGCAAATGCAAAAATGCCATCGCCAGCTGACTGGGGTTGGGTCAGAGATGGAGACACTTTGCCACCGCAATGGAGTTTGCTTGCAGACGCATCTAAGGCATGCCGGGATCTCGTAAAATGTGCTTGCAAAAGTAATTGCACTGGCAGATGCAAATGCTATAAATCCAACTTACCTTGTACAGTTGTGCTCATGCGGTGCACAGTGCATGTGACATCTGTGAATCATGATTCAACAATCAACAGCATCATGTATAGCCTTGCATACTCTAATAGGATAATTGAACGTATCTATAACGACCATTACTTGGTTCGATATTAAGACATCAAGTAATTTAAACCATTTCTAGATGCTATATTGCTTTTGTTCTCAAGAGATGGATCTTTTAGATAACACATCTTAAAGAGCCACCGTCTTTTGACATCAAACACAGGTGGTCGCTATGGAAGGATTGATATTTACATATTTAGAGTATTGTAGTGAGCAGAATTATAACGATTGACACATGAAACCCCTAATTTAACATTAATCCAATCTCTCTACTCCGTCTAGAGCTTGAGTAATGCGATTTTTCCGCTGGGAAGGCGACCATTTTGAATCAGCCATTTTGAATGAGTTCCCTTGGTAGAATCACGTGGCACCGCATCTAATTATGATCAGGATACCTTAAACCACCTATATGCCAAATTTCATGCTTTCTGCCAGAATGGAACATCTTTTTCACGTATCTGCCCTACTATATTGTTAAAATTGTATACTTTAGAGGCTTAAATTGTGTGCCTAGATATAATTAAACGAAATCAATCTTGATATATAATATATATAATGTTTTAATTACGTATGAATTAATATAATCTTTTAGGTTGTGATATTAAATTACCAGTACCTAATTCAAATTGACATTTAAAAAGCGTATATTTATACGGAATGAAATTATCGTATGTTAAGATTTATTTCGTTTCATTACTTCTATGTACACGATTTAAGCCTCTAAAATTATAAATTTTAACAATGTTATTTTAAGGCATGCTGGTGTGAATATGCACCTTTAAGTGCCTTCACAAACTCAGTTGTTTCAATCTGGAGCCTGTGGCCATAGAACATTTCCATCCAAATTTGGTTAAAATCCACCAACTGTTTAAGATTTTAAAATTTACCGGAAATTCTCAAAATGCAAGATTTTCACCTAAAAAATTAATCAATCAAAATTCTGAACAGATGTTCTGGAGACTATCAAAATAGGGACGTTCTAGCCAAATCTGGTTGATTTGTCAGCAGATAAGGACGCGATGCCTTTTGACAATTTCCGTAATATAATTCAGTCTAAGATTTTCACCCAAAGATCTGACCAGTCAAAATTCTGAACAGAAGTGCTGAGACGTACCACTCTAAGATCCCTCCAGCCACCTTCAATTAAAATCGGTCAAGCACTTAGTGAGGACTACGGAGGATGGTCACCATGGCATAAGGTCACTTAGTCTTTCAGGATAAGTAAGATCATTCTTATTACGAAATACAATAATGATAAATATTATTGTGGGACATCAGATTCGTTGTCTGTGAAGCTACGTAGCAGCACAGTAATAGATATGACTGTCCACAACACAGGTGAGATAAAAATTGACCATATTTCTCTCTGTCTTGTGGTCAGTCAGCTTCAATCATTCAGTCACTCTTTGGCCACCATCTCTTATTCTCAGCTAGAGTCCCTAACTCCTGCAGGTTCTTCTTGGTATTCGGTGTACCCAGTCCTGCCACTCAGCACATGTGTGCAGTGGCATCTTCTGCAAGCTTTGTAGGCGTTAGCTTCGAGTCAGAGTAGAGCGAATTTCAAGGCCAAATATATACCATCTTTGATTGACCACATTCACTGACAGTGGGGCTGCGCTACACATGGTGTATACAGATCACTGAACATTATGCTATCCGGCCAGCGATGTTGAGTGATAGTAGGTTTTCAGTGTGGCAGGCGTCAAGCTTATCTAGGAGTGCCTTTAGAGCTGCCTAGCTGTTACAGTTGTACAGCATCAGTGATAAATAGGTTGCATCATACAAGTCTATTTTTAGAGCTAAAGTGATCCTTGATCCATGGATCCAGTTTACAAAACGTCAGGAAGATGGTTTAACATGATGCAATGTGCAGCAATGTCGGAGGAGCTACACTTCAGTGAGCGAAGGATTTTGCTTTTCCCCTATTCCTTCATGACGCACAGTGAGATGTCTTCATCGCTGAATTCATTTGCTTCCAGCCAAATTTACTTGAAGTTGGCTCAGTTGTTCATGAGGCGTTTGATGCTTTCAATGCTTTCCCTACACGAATTTTGCAGGCGAAATCATTCAAGATAGCTGTCGATACATTTATCGGACAAAAGTGAAGGGTAAAATTTGACATCGTCACACCCCTAAACATATCTAAAGTCAGTTAGTGCTGAAGAAGTGACAGAGATGGTCACGAAAGCTACACTCAAACAATTTCTACATCCCGGAGAGGTAACAAATTTTTCCTTATATATCTAAAGCAGTTTTCACCAACATCCATCGAATATTTTCCAATATGGCCACCAAGTGGTACCTTTTGATTGGTCGACAGTGACCATGTGTCTATGTATCACATGAATCAACTTTCCGTAACAAACTTGAATGGCACTCAGTCCCTAATCATATTTCTCAAATTTTGAGCCAGTCCATTCAGCAGTTCCGGAGTTTTTGCAAAAACTAGGTCATCCAAGATGGCCTCTGACAAATCGACTAATCAGATTCTATCAAACAAACTTGTTTAAGCCCTTGGCCTAGATGAAGTTTCTTGAGTTTCAAATCAATCGACCAAGCTGTTTCGGAGATGTTTAAATGCAACAAGGACAAATTTGTCCAATACCCTCGTCGTTGAGATATTTTTCAAGCGCGCTGTCGAGTGTCCGTTTTAAAAGCAATGTTTAAAGCCGTTTCTGAAACCTGTTGCTGTTACGTTTCAAAATTGGCACATGTGCTTAGGACATCATGGATAAACATCCACCCAGTTTTAGATTGCTCCGGTAGAAGCAATTATTAAATTAATTGGCCAAAGGGGCCTGCATCTGTTTGATATAAGGAAGCATGTGTCCAAGTTTAGTTCCAATATGGTGAGCCAATCCTGAGATATAAAACAATATGTTTAGCTAAACGAAAAACTTAACCGTAAAAAAGTTGTTATATACCAAGTTCATAGTGACCTTGAAGGCATGAACGTTGATCGCATGACCTCAACATCATTGTGCCACGTCTCCTTGATATAAGGAAGCATGTGGCCAAGGCTAAACCCAATATGGTGAACCAATCCTGAGATATGACAATATGTTGAGCTAAGCGAAAAACTTAACCGTAAATGATAGTTATATACTAGGTTCAGAGTGACATCACCATCATTGCGCTACGTACCCTTGATATAAGGGATCATGCGCCCACATTTACTCCCAATAGGGTGAAACCTTGCCGCAACATGAAGTTACCTGAGATTGGACGCCACCAAACGGTAAAAGATATACGACCTTGATGTTTGACCTCATAACCTTAATATCATTGTGCTCCATGTATGAATGTATGAATGTATGAATGTATGAATGTATGAATGTATGAATGTATGAATGTATGAATGTATGATTACTCTCTTCTACGGCTGTAATAGTAGACATCCTATAGCTGCAATCAATCCTCTTGCCCACTGTCGTCGTCAGCCAAAATCCTTAGCTTCCACAGGGGTTGGTCTTGTGGAATTTTCCCGCACAGATTTCAATGCAGCTGCAAGGTAACAGGTGAAAAGCACTGGGGATACCATCTCCCTGTGGGGAGCCGATTGATGTCTCAAACTCTACAGACTTCACTGACTTGACTCATACTCTCAGCTTGGTGTCTGCAAGCAGTAGTCTCACTAGTCGTAGCTCATCTTCATTGCAACTTGTGCTCCATCCTTTTGATATAAGGAAGCAGGTACCCAAATAGGGTGAAGCAATGCCGAGATATTAACTCACCCGAGATTGGACACCCACTATCGAGACAAAAATCGGCCTCAAAATCCATCAAATAAAAGAATTTCCAATATGCTGAAATCTGATCTTGGTCGATGTCTTTTAATGTTCTAGCTGCGCTTGAACCAACTACAATGGGCCCTTAGTCCGTAACCATACATTCCAAATTTCAGCCCGATCCATTCAGCGGCTAGAGTGAACGCGTTTTCGAAGATATTAGGTCATCAATGATGACTGTTGAAGTATTTGGCAAATCAAATCCCTCGAAGAAACTTGGTTCAGTTCTTGCCCTAGATGTTTCATGAGTTTCAAATCAATCCAGCAAGTGGTTTCGGAGATTTTTAGACATTTCTAAAAATCAAACAAAATCAAAGATGGCCACCAGGTGAAAATGGCCGATCAACTTCATTTCAACATACTTGGATCACTATGCCCTAAGGATGCTTCCTGCCAAAGATAATTGAAATCGGCCTGTTTCTTGATTAGAGATTTTAAATTTCCTATTGCTTAAGTATGAGTTTTTGGAGGGAAAATGATCCAAGATGGCCACCAAACCATTTATCTGAGTTTCGCAATTTGCAAATTTGAAATCAGCATACAAGTAACCAAAAACCTATATAACACAAATTTCGGCTTCAAAATCCAGCAAATAAAAAAATCCAATATGGCCGCTAAACAGGCTACACATATGTAGGTCCTCCAAGATGGCCGCCGAAGCATTTGGCCAATCATATTCCCTTGAACAAATTTGGTTCAATGGTTGCCCTAGATGATCTATCATGAATTTTTAATCGATCCCCTAAGCTGTTTCAGAAGTTTTAAGGATGTTTTTAAAAAATCAGCCAAAATCCAAGATGACCCCAGTCAAATTGGCTGATCAGTTTCATTTGAACAAACTTGGATCTCTATGCCCTAAGGATGATTCCTGCTAAATTTTAATTGAAATCTACCCAGTGGTTCTTGAGAAGTCATTTAAAGAAAAAGTCGGATGGAGAGTCGCAACGGCATATGCCTTAAGAACAAGAAGCACTCCAGGCTCGCATTAACCATTGCAAAAAGGCTACAAATGGCAAAATATCCAAGATGACTACTGCCAAAATAAACCAATTTGTACAATTTTGGAGCTATATGGACAAAGGATGCTTCTGACAAATTACCTTGAAATTGACTCAGTAGTTCATGATAAGTTTTGACGTTTCCCTTCCTTTTCCTATTTACAGATTTGGTGCGGAAAAGATCCAAGATTGCAACGAGCCAAATTAATCAATTGGTTTCCTTTTTTTTCAATTGTGCACCTCTCACAAATGATGCCTCTTACTAAATTTTATTGAAATTCATCTGGTGGTTCATGAGAAGCCATTTTAAATTTCCTATTATGTCCCTGGAGCTTCGAGGGGGTGGGGGTGTGTGTATAATACTTGGTTTTTTGCAAAGTATTTAACTACAAATACTTAGGGTAAGTATTTGAAATACTTCTCAAATACTTCTTACATATCTTATAGAAGACCAAAGTATGGCACAGATGTAACTGTAGTGATGGACAGCCAGACCCTCAAATTTACTTGAGCACAGACAATCATAGATACCAAACTAATAGTCCAGTCAATCTAGGCCAAAAATATTTTAACCCGGAACAAATTGCAACAGAATTTTTTTACCTCGCCCAGTGTATAGGGGGCCATCATGTACAACATATCAAAAGTCCTCCAAAATTCCAATAGGGGAAAGGGTAAAATTTGCATAATTATTACCAGATTTGGGCCATTTCACCTGAAAAATCCATTTTTCTATTTCTTTAAAACCGGTATGTAATATATGTGTGACTGGGTATTTTTGGACTTTTTAGTAATAAATGAATACGATTGACATATTCTCCACAAATTAAATGTATTGTGTTATGCCACTTGCATGAATTTACCTAATACCATCATTGATATTGATACAATACATATTATATTTTATTATGTCACGGTATTGTGTGTTTTTAAGCTAAGCTAAGATGAAATAGTATGGCATAGGTACCTGGTTTCTACTAATTTCATCTTGCATCAATTATCCAAGTCATCTTCCTCAATGAGCGTTATTGAATTCGAGCAACTGAGACCCTTACAGTCTTCGCAGGCGGATGTGCAGCTGAGCCCATGTTTTCTACAGGTGCATCTCTTTGATTCACAGCCAGTTTTGCAGCTGCATCTAAATGAATACAGTAAATCGTCAGTTGCTGCCAGCATGTCAGTCTTAACAGGCAGCATTTGGTGGTTGCGAACTTTCCAGCCCCATTCTGTTGGATCCATATCTCCAGCATCTCCTCTCCAAACTTGAATTTGGTAGTACACACGAAGACTGTGAAACTTTGCGGATGCGGGTGTTGGTGGTAAATCTCGTGCTTCAACATACTTGGAACTTTTTGCAACCTTCTCCCTGAATCGCTTGTACCGCAAAGCAACTAGACTATCCATTGAAGTGCCATTGTATAGAATAAGCATTGCCTTCTCACCTGCTTTTATCACGTCATCTTTATTCGCATTACTCATTGTAAACACTTCAGCAATTTGAGTTCTTTTCAGCACTGGATTTTGCTAAGGGATGCAGATTTTCCAATTCCATAAAGCCTAGATGTTGAGTCACAGCCAAGGATAGCATGGATAAATAACAGCTGAGCACAAACAGAACCCGAGTTTTTCCTTTGCCATTTTGATATTCCAGTCGGGGTTTCCTTGCATTTTGCTTTGGCTCTGGTCTGAAAAATAGCTGACAGCCATTCATATCAGTATGGTATAGAAGTAACACCACTAGGTCGGTATCGTCTCCAACAAGAGCAGTATTTGTTGACTTTGAAGCCAAGATAGCCGTTTGCGTAATTAAGACATCAGCATCACCGCTTGCCTTTATCGTTAAGCATCCAGCCTGTTCGAGAGATGAACTTAAGATTGATATGAACCTATGTTTGTTCTGCTTGTTACTAAGAAAATCAGGCTTACTCAGAGTTACAACTGTTTGCGGAGTCAGTACAACAGTTGCGCCTGATCCACGAGTTCGCCTCTTATGTGTTACATCTTTTATGTCTGGGCCTTGGTCATAACCATCAAAAACTACTGTAGCCTTTCCATATTTGCTTATGCAATATTTTACATATCTTTGACAAACATTTGCAAATGTCTCTCCACGCTGCCATGGAACACGGTGTAATAGAGCTCCTCCATCAAGCACATAGTGGACAGAATCTGAATGAACTCGCCTGATAATGGCTGTGGTAGATCTCCACCATGAAGTGATGCACTGCGCTCAAACCTCTGTATCTCCGCGTATGAACATCCAAATCCGTGCTTGTACAAGGTGTCAACAATAAATCTAGATCCAAATTTATGGTGCATCTCACATGACAGCCCGAACCGCAAAGGTGCCAAAATAACTCTAGGACGAGTTCCTTGCATAATAGCCTGTCCAACTGATGCCTGTTTCATTTCTGTGTCTTTTCCAGTAAACAAATCCGCAATAATTCCCGCATTGTCTGTGGTAAATAATTCAATGCCTTTACTGGGTCGCTCATTTGCTCCCTTGATGGATAGCTTTCAGATGATGTGCATGAATCAATTAACTTAATATCGTGTCCAAGCAGTTTGGCAGCTGTCTGGATGATTAGCATGCTCTCTGATTTGGAATCCTTTCTCTTCTGTTCCTTATAGAAGTCAGTCAAAATAGTAGATGCTTTAGAACGAAAGGTAACAACGTTTGCCTTACCATTCACAGTGCTAATAAATATTTCATCGCCATAATTATCTTTTATTTTATCCTGCATGTATTTTGTACTGTATGCTTTATTCTCTTTATCATCGAGATACTCTTGCATTTTATTAACGAGGTCGTGCAGGGTCAGCTGCTCATCATCATTATTTTCAAGAAATGCCATTGTCGCACTAAATGCTTTTACCATGTCCAAGTCTTCTGGCCTTCCATGTTTTTGGGATGAGCAAGATGAGTGCAGCTGAGGGATATTTTTCATGGTTCGAAAATTTACGCTGCAGCTTTGATGGTATACTGCATTGACAACGCATAAATCCGGCGTGAAGGCAAGCCGCCCAGCTACAAGTTTGCCCCATTCGTCTTTTCTCTGCTCACAGGCCTCGGCGATACTACATTGAAAGTCATGAGTACTTACTGGATAAATATCATAGCCACGTTTCTTTCCATCTTGAATTTTTGCAGGGTATCCGCATAGCAAACAATGTTCACTAAAATTGAATGTTGGACTTTCTGAACGGAGTGTTCGCATGGGTGGCGGAGATTGTTCAATTTTCTCTGCGTCACGGGCAATCCGCTTGGGATCAATGAACTCCCATCGACATTTTACATGAACCCTCTGTCCTACTTCAGCTATGACATCGCTTTCACGGGCTCTGCTAGCATTGTTAATACCGTCACAGCCTTTAACTCGAAGCTTAACAGTGTGTGAGCCATTTTCTAGGCTCTGGTTACAAATAACGCATGTATCTAAATCCATGTCCATATTCTGATTGAATTGTATAGAAATTTATTCAAATTGTGAGATAAAAGTGAAAATTAAAATGCAATTTTAGATAAAATTTTAAAAGCGAAAAACTAAATTAAACTTACTTTAATGATAATTTTTTTAAATTACCCCGGCCCTGTGCATACAACCATATTTAATCTGTGGTTTGGAGAATTTGTACAAGTGGTTCAAGGCAATATTGCCAATTGCTTACTGTGTTCCGTGACCATGAAATTCAGAGCTTAGACAACATTTCTACTTCGTTTATTTGCGGAATGAAGCAGGTAAGGGAAGTTTCATTATTCGGATAATGGCGGTAGCTAAATATGCGAATTTACCCACTTTCCCATCGAGGGATTTTGGAGGACTTTTGATATGTGACAGCTGGCAGTCCCATGAATGCCGCAGAAAAGAAATAAATTCTGTTGCAATTTGTTCTAGGTTAATTTGTAGTTTTACTGGACTATAAGGGTGCCAAATGATATCATTATCTTATTTTTGACATATTTGTGGATGAAATTAATTGTATACCATATCTAGGGTCAAGTTCAACAGGTTAAGCATGGTTAAATACAACTGACTAGATCCCAGCCAAAGTTGAAATAGTAAACTAGCTAGTAAAGTTAGTCAACCAGCATCCTGAATGATTAATGCAAAATTATAGCAACTTCAAAATGACAGATAACCGTTGCTTTCCAAGTTAAATGCACATAAACATGTAAATATTTCAATATCTAATGTAAGTTTGATGAAATTATACTTTTCTGATGTATGGCAATGTTCTCAAGGCCTATTCCCTTCCCACTGTATTTCAAATGGACACCACTAGAGGCTTTAGGATGTTACATGTAACATACAATACTTACTTTCATAGCATCATAGTCCACAAAATAAGACAAATCTTGCGTTGCTGGTGAGGCTTTCATCATTGTGGGTTTTTGTATAACTGGAAATTGTAGTTGCAAAGTTCCAATTCCTAGGGGAGAGTATAGAGAAGACATTGATACAAAATCATGTGATTATTTTGAAAACAATTTGACTGAAAGTTGTTGCTGCAGATAACTAACATGCTCATTGAAATTATTTTTTAAATACTTTTTAATTTCATATCACCTTTGAAACCAGGTTTATTAACCCTTTCATCGACAAATCCCTTAAAAAGGAAATTCTTTACTATTAAAACTTATTCTGTTGAATATTTTGAAATTCATTTGACTGGAAGTTAATTTCAAAATATTCAAGTTTTTCTATAGGGCTGTCTGCCTTAAAAATGAGAAATGGTGAATTCATCAGTGAAAGAGTTAAAGTTCAGACAGAAATAAAATAACATTAAACAAGGTTTATTTATTGATTTTGTTTATTTATTTAGATCCCTGCTGATTATCTCATTTAAACACCGTCATTCAAATTGTTACCAAAGATATTCCGATATTTATTTAATTTGAAAACCAACCCTGCTGCGGTCTAAGGAAAGCAATAATATTTCCAAAATCTTCACCAGTATTTCTTCTACAATTAATCTGTAAACATTATTATGAAGTGATAATTAACCGCCATCTAAATGAATGCCATGAATATAAAATTCATGACGAAAATGGTTAATACACTGGTATAGTCATGCAAGCTAGTACAATGCAGGTGTTGTAATACCTGTATGGTGGGGCAGGTTGGCTTGGAGAAACAATTTGCTTGAAATTTGTTGCTGTTTTAGACAGCAACAAATTTCTTCAAATGGTTTCAACAACACTCCAAAAATAAGTTATTAAAGTTTTGTGGGGACACCTACTGGATCTACCTCAAACAGTAAAAGTTGTTGCTGCAATAAACAACAACAAAGCTGGCGTCAAAACAGCTCTCGAGTAATTCTTGTCATGTACATATAGCCATGTAATGTTAATAGGGAATATTTGGCAAATTTTAATGTATTTTCTTAACCATTTGATTATTGAACCTTTCGAACAAAAACACTATGTAAAGAAATCACCTCCAGTCATGCATGTTATTTTGGGCAGTTTGAATGAAAGCATTTACTGCAGAAATATCTTTCATAAAAATTGCTTCAAAATTCTAGGCAGATTGTTATAAGAAGTGTCAGAAAGGATTAAGTATAGAAACGGTTCACTAATGATATCCATTGTAATAGCTCAAAGCTATAGAAATAAGTAGCTCTTGATATATATACCTGCCAGCCATTTTATGTGTTATTTTGAAATATATTAATTGTAAATATATATAATGTACCTTATGCAGCATTTTGATACATGAAGTAATTTTATTGTATACCCATGTTTCATGCAATATTTGGTATGTGATGTAAGCTGCTGATTTTATTTTAATTCTTTGTATTAATGAAGTTACAGATTTTTGGTTAAAATAAATAAATAAATAAATAAATAAATAATGGACGAATGAAGGAACGAATGAATGAATGAATTATTGAATGAAGGAAGGAATGCATGAACGAATGAAATGTTAGTAGGAATAAGTCCTGACAGGTCTTTGTTGACAATAAGTGGAGACAGTTTCTATAAATGAACCACTTAGTTCTGAATGTCCAAAGAAATAGCTATGAGATTAAATATAGAAATTACAAGAACTGAATGTTTAAGGTGCTGGTAATTTGAAGATAGTTGAACTGTGAGTTATTGCTGTCATCCACAACAATGGCCCTCAGAATAAAGATTTTCAAAATAGGCAGCTCTAGTTAATTACAGCTCACTAATAAAACCTTCAAAATCATATAGGAGGACAAGTGTCAGATGTTAGAACCATAGCTGGAGCTCTTGCATTAGTAGCAATTAATGCCTACCATTAGTAGCAATTAATGCCTACTATTGTTTAGTGTCAGCTATAGGGCTGGGCATAATCAGCTTGCCATATGGGTGAGTTTAACACCTCTTTCAAACAAAGCTAAATCCCAGACATCACAGTTTGCCAACATAATGACTTACTTACCTGTCAAAACATGAAAATGTAGAGATATTACCAAAATTAACTGTTTAGAGAGTATGGAAAGGCTATCCAACCAAAACCCATTTTGAAATCAGTGCTGGACTTGATCATGAATGCATTAGCCAATGAAAATGAGAATTTGAAATGGAAGCGGTGGTCAGTTAGCTCGAACAAAACCGGATGACATTCTCAGAAATGCATCACTGTTTTGATTCAAGTTAACTTTCTGCCATTGCAACTTCTATATGTTTAAAATAAATTTCCAGTAATATATTCCTGCTTTCATTATTCAATCCAAAGGTACCATCACGACCCAAATGCATATCCATCCACCATCTTGAGTCAAGCGAGTAGCCAATCCATCTACCATCCTAGCCAAGCGGGGCATTACTGAGCAATCCCCCACCCGCTTATCACGAAACCTGACCAGCTCTACCTCAGTTGCTTTGAAAGGAAATAATTGGCCAATCCATTGCTGATAAGAAGTGAGATTTTGACTAACTCAAGACACAGTTATCTATCACAGTTTTATCTTTAATGAACAAGCTATCACAAACGGGTCTGTGCATTGGTCTTGAGTATTATCCATTTACAAGACAAGAGAATACTAGTTTTGAAACTGCAACTGGAATGACTGGCTTTATAAGCAAGTTAGTCATTCCAGTGGACTGGGATAAATTTCTTAATAAGGTTTTTAAATTTTTGGTAAGACTGGGATAGCAGGATTTATTTATTTTATTTGTTTATTTATTTATTTAGATGTTCTAAAACTATCGGATAAAGTTGGGGTTTTTTAAAATACTTGTAAATCAAATTATGTGCAAAAATATTCAGAGCTTTTATTTTATTTATAAGTTTTTTAAATTTCTGATTCTTAAGTTTCATTCCTTTTCACATGAGAACTGGTCTTCATACTGAAAAGCAATGCTTGTAGGCTGCTGCTGTCTACAAAAAAACACTATTTCCAACATCTACATGATCCTTTCTTCTACAAATTTTAATCATTTGACCTAAGTGCTTAAGAAAGAGTAATTAATCGCACTGACACCCACCTGTGCACCTACCCACCCAATCTAAATGAATGATTTGAAAGTAAGATTCATGCTGAAAAGGGCTAAGACTGGTATGAGTCCTGCAAGCTAGTATAATGTAAGTCTTGTTGTAACTTGACCAGCTCTACCAAGCTTGCTTTGAAAGGTGATAATTGCCCATTCTACCACAGATAAGAATTTGAGAATTAAACCAGCTATACAAGACTCAGACAGTATGATATAGTTAGAGAGCAGTACAGTACTATACATTGCTTGGGTAAGTGTGCTGTAACAGTAAGCAAAGGCCAGACTGAAAGCAAAGTTCATTTCATTCTATATATGCATTGATGTGCGTTCCATAAAACACAAAATCATGTGAATATTTTGAAAAACATGTGACTGAAAATTGTTGCTGCCTAAGAACATGACACATTCAGCTAAATTATTTTTAAAATGTTCAAAAGATTTCATTTCCATCTTCTTTAAAACCAGGCTGATTAATTAAAGGCAGGTTGCAAAGTTCTATTTATAAAAAGATTAGCTCTATATTGAGTCATATTTTTAACACTGAAGCCCTAGCAACTATATTTCAAGACAACCATACTGTTGATTATTCTGACAATGATTTCACTGGAGGTTGTTGCTTCTTAATGCAATAACTGTAACAGTCAAATTAATTTTAAAATATTCAACAGTATAGCATGCAGAGATACAAAAGATATGAGAAATCTGTATTAAATTTTAATTTGCATTGTGCATGTACAATTGAATGTAAGAATTTATCAGAAATAGACACAGTATTTCGAAAAGTATTTGAAAATACTCAAAATACATTGACAATATATTTAAATACAAATACAAATACGTTTGCCTTAAATACCTTTCAAATACAAATACTTTCAGATACCTGAAAAATGTATTTAAATTACTTAAAATACAAATACCTTTGTATTGGACCCCATCCCTATTTCAAACCAAGTCGCAGGTATGACAGATTCTTAATAATTTAACAAATAATCTGTTGAATATTTTGAAACTAATTTGATTGGAAGCTGTTGCTGCCTTAGGCAGCAACAGCTTTCAGTCAAATAAGTTTCAAAATATTCAACATGTTATTGGCATAGGTGCTTTGAAATTAACATACTATTTCACTGATGGAAGAATTAATGTCTTAGACTAAGGAGTAATACTATATAGGTGTAAAAATTAAATTTAAATTCTTTTTCAAAAAGTATTCGTTTTCTAGTTTGATCAGTTAAAATATATTAATCAAGTCAATTTATAAACAAACAAAATTGATTTCTGAAATCATGATCGATCGGTTGGTTGAACATGTAAACCAGTCAATCAAATCGATTAATCAGAACACTAATATTTAAGCAATTTTTGTCATCAAAATCAGTAAAATAAACAAATCCATTATGACGCCAAATGCTACATTTTGATTGGTCCATGGGGAGAGGTGGCATGTTTTTTCACGTATCAACTTCCCTTAAAGGTCTTGTGAGGACTTGCGGTCGATAACAAGTTTCAATTAATTTTATGGTCTACTATACTATTTAAACACAATAGCGTCACTTTGGAGTGAAAAAAATATGATAGGCAGCCCAAATATCAAGATTAAATGATGCCTCAATCTGAATCACATCACCACTCGCTGTGACATCACACCGGGAATGGCGCTGTGAGCTGGGTCAATATTTCTCTGTCTGTAGTAGGTAACATACTTTAAAACATGCGTTTAACAGGATAGACTTCACCTACCACAACATAAATTATGTCAGGTTGAAGTCATGATTTTTTTAAATCTATTATGATATTTACTCATTTTTAATGGTTTCATGGATAGCTATATTTGCATAATAATAAGCCTATAACTACGCTAAACCATGGGCAAAGCTGAAAATCGGCAATATTTCAATGCATGTGACAAATACTCTGTAGTCTAGTAGGCCTAATTGCGGATCCATTACCATTCTTGAAAGGACTGGGTGTACTATGTAATATCTGGGATGGATGGATGTGAGTGTGATGATCGAGGTGGGTGGGAGGTTGACGATGGCTATAATTGTACTATTATTCATATCTAAATGTATAGGCTACAGAGTGCAGTTACAACTTTTTCTGAAGATTACGAATGTACAATAAGTGTGTCAGTGTGTCCTATGTGAAATTTCCCGTGATTACTATTAGAATGTAATTGTTTACCTATAAGCTTTTAGCAATGTGTTTTAATAATGTAGAGGCATGTACGGGTCAACGTGTGTGTGTGTGCGTGCGTGCATGCGCGTGTGCGTGTGTCAACTTCTTCCATGTATGGAAGTAGCACACACTCATTTCATTGTAATGAAAAAGCAAAACTGTAGCGGATGAACAAATTTTAAATAGTTAGGTGAACTGACAGATGTTCAGAGGTTGCTAGCGTATCATCTTTACTTACAGTGCAGCTCATAAATAAATTTCAATGCTTCCAAAGCAAAAACACAAATATGTTAGTTAGAACCATATGAACATGATACAAGAAACGTTATGTTGAATATTTTGAACACAATTTGGGTTGAAATCTAACCCAATTATGTACAAAATATTCAACAGTATATGTTATTTAAGTTGTACTATAAGCGTGCGGAAAGCAGTGAAAACCTCGCTAAGCACCTCCACCGCTGCCTAAATTGTAAACAAACCGTGTACTATCAATAATATGTCAATGTAGACTATACGCAAATAGATTAGTTTAGATTAGATTTATATTTACCCGACATTTTAGTTAATTTTAAACACATAACTGGAGTAAATGCTATATTGCAATCATAAATTTATTCATAAGCCTACACAATGGTAAATTGCGATCGTACGTGCACGGAGCCGTGTAGGCCTACTTAATTATCATTTAAAAAGTTGTGTACATGCATGCCTATCATCTATGCAAAATCTCTGCAGTCAATCCAGAAAGATAAGATATATATGCATTTGTAGAATTGTATTCTAAGAAGTGTGTGGGTGGGTTTGATTAAATATAGCCTAATTCATGTAATCGAAATCCGATGTTACTGTCACCTCTAACAGGTCTATATGTTAGAATTGTGATGTCAGCCACCATGACCACGAGGTCTGTCCATTAAGTTTAATCAACAAAAATATCATCAACTTCGATATCATCGAACCTTTGTGCATCTTGAACAATGTAGTGTCCCTGTGTGAACAATGAATTGTCAAAGAATAGGTGCCTAATACACGCAGCAGTAGAGAGCCTAGCTATGCTCCCCGAGATAATAATCTACACTAATAGGAATTGGTGTCATCCTGGTGTGACGTCACAACTCTAGCGCGATAGCTAAACACGTTTGGTTGTCAAGGTGGTTGCTATATGCTTATCTCAGCTTTGGCTGGGCCGATTACAAAAATGTAAAAAGCATTTTGTTCTTCTAGTAAAGGAGAATCTGTATTATGATTGTCAAGTTAATCAGAACGATCGGGTATCTAGTCCTCACAACATCTATAAGCAAACATTAATAGCCCTTAGTCCCTGATCATATTTCCCAAATTTCGTCGGTTCTGAATCAATCAATTTTGCAAGAACTGGGTCATCCAAGATGGCCATCAGACCAATCAGGTTCTCTGAAACAAACTTTTATCAACTGCTGGCCTAGTTGAAGTTTCTTGAGAATTTCAAATCAATAGCCAAGTGTTTTCAAAGATGTTAAAGGTGTTTCTAAAAAGAGCACAAATCCAAGATGATCACTGCCCTAATTATTCAATCAGCTTCATTTGAATGAGCTTGGATCTCTATGACCCATGGAGGTTCCTAGCAAATTAGGTTGAAATCGGCCCAGTAGTTCTTGATAAGTCATTTAAAGGAAAAGTTGATGACTGATGACACGCAGAGGTCGGGCGACGCATGGTCGCCATGGCATAAACTCAATTGGCATGTCAGTAAAGGCAAGCTAATCAATCTTGAATTACAAAAATAAAAGAATTAAAGAATGAAAGGGCTATGAAATAAAAGCTGAAACACTGAGCTAATCAATCTACTGTACATAGCAAATTTTATTATACATAACAAACATTTGAGTTGTTTCACTTCTGTACTGATAGTGGCAAGTATAAATATAAAAGTTAATGTAATGATGTTCACATGTCATGAAATCAAACTAGTTGATAATATAATGAAAATCATGTCTCCTGATAAGTGAACAATTAAACAGTTCAATCGATACAGTAAGCACAGAATTGTATCAATCCTTTCATGGCGAAGCCAGCAGTTACAATGGTATGGGAGAAATGTCCATGTCCAGGCATAAAGAAACCTTTTTTTACCACTGGAAGGACAATAATGATGACACAGTCATTCCAGTGGCAGGGTAAGAATTTTCACACCTGAAAATACATCTTTCTCATTTTGATTTCTGATTTAGTGTATTAATGGGGGAATCCAGTTTCCCAGTCAATCATATGGTATCATAATCAACAATGTTACATGTAGGCCGACGTCATAATCAAATAAGTCATGAATGATTCGATTTAGTCCGTCTTAAACGCTTAATTGTCCGTCAGGTTGTATGAATTGTATGCCTTTACTATTGAATAAACATTCTGTTGAATATTTTGAAACTAATTTGATTGGGCCGCAGTTTTGATTGTGATTCAGGAAGTGATCGATTGATCCCAACACGGGCAAGGCATGGTTGAAGCTTAGCTAGACATGGGCGGCGCATAGCTGCTAAAACTGGATTCCTCCATTGTCAGTTCCATACATCTAGAACAGTTTCACATGTTACACTGTAACCTTTGATAACAAATGCCATTCTGCCAGCAAGCCCTCATCTCATATCCTATGAGGCTGTCCAAACGTTCATTCACAAAATTTAATGGGTGAAAAGATTTGGGGATGCGCGCCGCTAGATGCCGATATAGTACAATATCCTGTTTGTATTGAAATACCCTGCATAGGATATTATAGCCGATTTCAGCCCTAATAAAGGAAAATAGATAGCAAAAAAGAAGGAAAAATAAAACACATTTATGAGCACTTGTAGGCCTAATAATGTCATCATGAATGTTGTTTTGAGTGTGTGATTTTACACATATACACATACACGATATAGATTATAATCTATTTATGTACATGATATAAATACGTGTATGCATGCTCGCGCTCACACATTCAAACATGCGCTCATAGATACAAACACCTTCACATTGACCCATTCGTACATCGATGTATGTAATATAGACACACTAGAACTGTATATAAATGTGCTGTCTAGTGAGTGTGTGCGTGTCTACTATGATGTCAACAATATTGCCACAGGTTCAATCGTTATAACAATGTATAAAGCAAGTCATATAACAGTTATTATCATCATTATATAACAGGTATGTACACAACATAATTTACAGTTCGCGCACATCCTAAACATTGCTCAAGAATATCTTCATGGGTTGCGACACGTACATTATAACTGCCAATCATTGAGTACAAAATAATTACCAATATACATTCGATTTCTATCGCAATAACAAGTGATTAACAACGGCTAAGAGCAATATTGCTTTCAGAATTCTTGAATCCATTTCCCCCACTAAATCATGACATCATAATCAACTACGTGACTTGTAGGCTGATGTCATAATCATGATGTCATGAATGCCTCAATATAGTGTCTTTAACACTTAATAGTCTGACACGTCGCACGAATTGTAATTTTAATAAACATTCAGTTGAATAGCTTGAAACTAATTTCACTTAGACAGCAACAGCACCCAGTCAAATTAATTTCAAAATACTCAACAGGTTTGCCTGTATTGTTTTCTGGAAATTGACAGTCAAGAAGTTCAGAAGAGCGAGGTGTGGGTGGAGCTTAACTAGGGATGGGAAGCGCATGGCTAAAACTGGAAAGATTAATTAACCCCTTTAGTGGCAGGTACATGTACAATTACGAAATTGTCATCCCTATTCAATGGATGAATCCTCTTTTAGCTATAGTATTTCTGTCGGTCAAGATTCATGGTCAACCTATATGCAACGTAGTTGATTATGACGTCAATACTTAAGTGTCACATTGGATTCATCCGTTATAACATGTTCAATAATAAATGTCAGACGTTGATTGAGTTTGGATTCAATCAATGTCAGGTGTATATATTGACACTGTCAGAAGCGATACTTACATCTATGTCTCACTTCTACTACACAGGCAGTGCCAGTACTGTGTGCACATCAATCACAGCAGAATTTATGATGATTATATGGTAGCATAGATGGCCACACAATAAAGGTTACCTCTATTATGAAGGGGGGGGGGGGGGGGGGGGGAGTCACTATGTCATCTATTAGCTAGCAATTAATGAAACCTCAAATTGTCATATATATATATATACATGTAGCTTTGACTATTAAAGGGCTGAGATCATCTAGTTGTGTACACTGTACATGTGCACTATGTTATTCATGAACTAACTATTAAGCATTTAATGGTCAATATTTAAAACAAAATTGGTGGCTGTAGAACTGCCTGGCCTTGTAGGACCACCTGTGTTAATAAACTGCCATATTGTGGATCCTAAGAGCATACCATATGATGTCAGCCCACCAGTTGTTATTAACCCTTAATGGGCAAAACCACTTGTTTCATTGGTCTTTAGGAATGGCCATTTGCAGGCCGACAAAAAACACTGGAATACCGGGCTCAGTTATCGAGTCAGTTATTCCAGAGGTAAATTTTTCAAAAATACTTTTCTCAGTCTACAGATGAGCATTTTCTCAAGACCACTGCAGAAGCTGTTTTTGGCTGACTTGAATGTTAAAGGGCATTTCTGTCGAATACAGAATTGTTATTATTCAGTTACAGCATATAGGCTACATAACTGGCATTCATTTTTTTGGAAAACTGTAAAGTTAATAACTGTTACTGTTTTAGATAGCAACAGCTTTTTTACCATCATTCTTTTTGTGTTCATCAAGAAGCAGACCACTCAAGATATGTAGTCTATATACATGTATGGCAAAATGAGATAGAGTTAGTTCCCCTGATCTGAATGATTTAACCTACACAGAGTCATCTCCTTTAAGCTCAGAAGTATTATTATGCCTCGGTAGTATTTCTACTGGTTGTAATGCAACAACAGGAGCCATTGAATTTCCCAATTGGCCACAACCACTAGTGAGTGAGGTAGCAGAGGCTATCATGTAAATATTGTTAAAATCATATTCATTACTAAAACAATTATAACGTAAATACTTTTCAAAATATTCAAGAAGTTTGATTTTAACTCTGACGAATTTTTCCAGAATGAAGTCGGTTAAAGGTGCATATTCACAGCAAAATGTTTGAAAATAAAATTGTCAAAATTGTATACTTTTAGAGGCTTAAATTGTGGGCCTATATGTAATGAAGATATAAATTTTAACATATAATCTTTTAAGTTGTGAAATTGAATTAGAGACACGAGTCCCTAATTCAACTTCGCAATTAAAAAGATTATAATAATTTGTGCCTAATGAAACCATCATATGTCAAGATTGACTTCATTTCATTACATCGAGGTACACAAATTAAGCTTCTAAAACTATACAATTTAAACAATTTTATTTTTACACATTTTGATATAAATATGCACTTTTAATTAATGATGGCGTCAATTTATAGCCATCAGTGTAGATAGAAAGGAACAAGTGAAACAAGAACGATAATTTGTCGCTGAAACTATTTTCATCTCCTAAAGTTACCCTAAACGACTCTCGTTGCTAACATGCTTACCACTTTAGGGGTTGAAATAAGCATGCACAATGCAGGTAAAAAATGTCTGGTACATATGCATTTGTAATCCTGGGTTCACAGGATAAGTGCATTTCTGGTTGATATGCTATCATGTCAGTTTATGTGCATGTATGTTTTTTGCTGCGCAGCTAAAATCCTAATGCTAGATGAACAATGTGCATGTAGATCAAATTTCTTATTTCTACCCTGTAAGTCACTTGCAGTGGTGGGATATTCAAACAACCCAGTACTAGAACTAAGCGCATCTGTACTAGAACAAAATGCCCAGTACTATAACGCAGAATCTGTTCTCCAATTTAAGATAGTGTTCATCAATTTAAGAAATGTATGCATTTAGTCTTAGCCGAGTTTAACACTCTGGACAAGCCAGCCACAAAAGGCGTCAACGTAAATTAAGAGTATTTTTTGAAAATTTAACACTGGAATGACTGGCTCGATAACCGAGCCAGTCATTCCATGGGTCAATTAAAAAAATACTATTATAAGGGTTAGCAAGCTTGTTATATTGGGGCATAAATAGTGCAGATATAGCACATCTACGAAACCATTTTGGTCTTGCTTTTGTTTGGCTTTTTTTGGAATTTTAACTTATATCTGAGCTGTACTGTAGAGAAAAGATAAGTTGGCAAAGCCTATCAATACACCTACCAGTAACCATAACCATTGACCTTTTAACTTCCTCAAAGTCATTGTGTTATGCACTATCACATAGGAAGCATTTGTTCCAGCATGCGTAAGCAAATCTGTGATATAACGCGCTAAGTTGAGCTAAAAACAAAATGTTAATGTGGAACAAAACAAAGTTCTTAGCAAGGACACAGTGACCCTGACCTTTTGATCTAGCGCATTGTGTCATGCCCTGTAATTAGAGGCATATGTCAAAGTTTGAGCGCAATGACCAACCCAACATGACCATGTCATGTCAGCTCATGAGGCACTTGTTCCAAGTTGGACCATCTACAATGCTTAACCAAACATCTTTTAATGTTGAAAGTTTTCCTAATGACTATGACCCCAAGGTCATTGTGCCATGTCCTCACATGATTAATAGAGCAGCCGCATATGTCAATGTTTGGGTGCCAAATGATTACACTGAGCTTTTAATGCAAATGTAATATGTATTGTTGAAGAGAAAAGCTGTCATTATCACACTGAATTTGACCTTTGAGATTTTGATGCCACTTGGTGATTGTGTCATACCTGAGCTTGTGATCAGGAAGCACTTTTGACATATCCAAGTTTGTGCCCTATATAAACCACTATATTAAGTTAAGCGGTCTGTACATACTAAGTGACTAAAGAGACAGATATACACCACACTGATGTACAAATACAGCTGAATAAATAGCACACAATTCTTTGGAATGAAGATGAGATGCTCCTCTCTGCGGGGTGTAATTCTCATCCGAGCAGTGTACCTGATATCACGCACATGGATATATTCGCACATTTGACACATGATCAAAGAAGTACCGTACTTAGTCTGAAAACTGTTCTTAGTACTTTCAATGACTTCATGAATTTTGTTCTTGTAGCGGTGTCTGTGTTGGACGCCGGAATAGTAAGATATGAGGTTCTGTAAGAAAAGCATACAAGACATCAAATAGCTTTATAATTACATGTACTATAATAAGATGGCAATGACTACACAGTTAGGCTGGCTTTAAACATTTAACAGTAACAGATTAGATACAGTAAATTCTTTATGATGTAAGACAAGCAGTAAATTAGGTTTGAGCGATTAAGTAATTAAATCGAAAATCATGACTATTTTTCAGATAGTGAATGTATATGATGAAAAATTAAATAATCAAATAATCGTGAATAATTTCAACTGCAATAAATATTTCAATTCCAATCTTTTAATTACTTTTTAATGAGATCGGTCACAAAAATTGACATTTTGCTCAGTGTTCAATGTCCATTTGCAGGCCAAGAAGACTATTTTTGAAAATATGTCCCCAGAATGACTGGCTCGATTCATGCAATCCAGCGATACAATGTCAAAAATAGTCTTCTCTTGACCTGCAAATGGACTATCGTCATTGATATGCTTTTGTTGTCATGTCTTGGTCATTTGTACCCAAGCTGATTGATTAATCAAGTAATCACGATTATTCTTAAATAATTGATCGTGATCACTCAAAGCAATAATCACACAAGCCTACAAAACATGTATTTCATTGGATACTTTGAAACTAATTTCACTGGGACCCATTGCTGTCAACTCAACAGCTTTCTTGTATAATGGTTCTGAAATTGAGACACCATGGACATATTGTGAGGTTATAGAATAACGCCAATGTGAACTTCGACAAATTCTGTTTCATGTAAACATGTTTAAAAGAGGTGGCACCTAAGAAGAGCTTTACAGTTCTCAGAAACGAATACTGGCGTGACTGGTATCGATATCACTTTTCATACCACTTTATATTGTTGAAGTTCTATATTTTTAACATGGCAAATCTGGGATTAGGGTTGGCGAAATCGTAAAAAAACTCAGTTTAAAAATGAAAAGAACATTCTAATCAATACATGATGAGTTTGTTAGATAATAACAACATGGTACATGTATGTGGTAGGAACCTATGTTAAGTGGTGTACTGTAGTGCAGGCAGGGCTTACAGTCTAAGCTTACCTCTACCAACTCATACACTTCAGTCCAAGAAGACTTTTTTTTAAATATGTCTCCAGAATGACTGGCTCGATTCAGGCAATCCAGCGATACATTGTCAAAAATAGTCTTCTCTTGACCTGCAAATGGACTATCGTCATTGATATACCTTTGTTGTTATGTCTTGGTCATTTGTACCCAAGCTGATTAATCGAGTAATCACGATTATTCTTAAATAATTGATCGTGATCACTCAAAGCAATAACAGGCCCAAGGGGCCTGTGTCGCTCACCTGGAGCGCCATCATTTTTTGTCAAAATTGTTGGTGGGTGGTTTAGCAGTCTTGTAAATGAGTTGGTGGACGTTTTTGCATTTTGATTGTCCCACGGCACCCATGGTTTTTTGATGGATCAACTTCCCTTGCACAAATTTTAATGGCACAAATTTTGGCGTGATCCCTTCAGCGGTTCTGAAGGAGTCATTTTCGTGAAAACCAGATCATCCAAGATGGTCGTCGACCATTTGGTAAATCAAGTCCTCTTGAACAAACTTTCTGATACACAGCTGGCCTTGACAGCTGGCTCTAGGACTATAGACTTAGAAAGCTTTACCGACTCCTGGGAACCGGATACTCGGCTCCCAACCGCCGAGTACCCGTCTACCATAGAGCTCATATTGTTTGCATAGCCACCAAACAAGAGAAAACCATGGCTTGCCTCCGTGGGGCTGGGAGGCTGGGTCCGTAACAGAATGGTGAGTATTGTTAGATCTCGGAGAAAGGGAAATTGAAATTTCCTGCATTCTCCTTCGATCAATACTCACCATTCTGTTACTTTCTGATATACACCAGATTTGTTCAGTAACCTGGTGGGAAGGGGCAAGCCATAAATGCTACTTTTGCCCCTTGGAGAAAGATTTTAGACTTAACAACTTGACTAACGGAGACCTAAAAGGACTGTCAAGTTATCGAAACCGAATCACATTCGTGTCACCGCCACCCCCCCCCTTTTCTTTCTCCTAAGAAAAGGGAGAGAACTCACGAACATGTATCTCGCCTGAAACACAAATATGCCAAGAGGGTTAACTGTTCCTTGCATATCCACATGTATAATCCTGGGAATGAGCATGAATATATAAGATGAATGAACATGATATATAGACATAATACAAAAAACTCTCACTCATGAATTACCGTATGATAACTGGACTTCAGACGTACCGCCTCCAACCATTCACTGGTCCGGCCATCAGTGACACAATCTGGTTGTCATCCTCACGCTCGACCATGCCTGCTTTAGGTTCTTTTCTAACCGAAGTGAAAAAAGGGTGAAGAGCAGTGTGGCCACTTAACTATGTCTCAAAACAGCTAAAGCGAGTGGATTGGCTGAGTCTGACACATCCCTCATATAGTAATCCATAAATGAGGACTCACAGTGCCATTGTGCAATGGCCATGATGTCCTCTAACGGAACACCACTGTAAAGGGCGGTCGAGGCGGCTATTCCTCGAACATCGTGTGCCCTTACGCCTTGCACCTGGTGCCCAGTCGCCATCTCATGAGTAGTCTGAATGCATTCGACTACCCAACGAGAGATAGTATCCATGGATGCGGCGCCATAAGGCTTCTTATGACAGATCCATAGATGTCTATCGTTCGACCGTAACGAGTCAGTCCGTTTCTTGTACTTAGTCAAAGCACGGACCGGGCACCAGAGACTGGCATCACGATCAAACCTAGTTAACTTCGGTATTATGATCGGTTTGCCGGGATATCTCAAAGATTGATTCTTTGACATAAACTCTGCTCTTGGCAGAAGACGCAGACCCTCTCCAGAGACAATAAATCGGTCCCTCTCTGCCGAAAGCGCATGGATCTCACTGCGCCTTCTAGCTGAGGAAGCTGCCAATAGAAAAACCGCCTTTAGAGTCAAATGCTTTAGACTAGCCGAACGCAACGGTTCGAAAGGGTGCTTGGCCAGTACATTAAGCACTAAAGATAGACTCCAGGCTGGAATGACTACCGGTTGTCTCGGTCGGAGATTGCTCATTCCCTTCACCATCACATTTAACTGGGCCACCTCTGGACTATCCCTGTTGGCTAGACAAGGGATAACTGATGCCAAAGCTTGACTTGGATCCAGCAATTGTGACGGGAGCTAGTCCTGAAAAGAACAGCTCACAGAGAAAGTCTGCTATTTGCTGAATAGTGGATTGAAAGGTATCAATACCCTTTTCTTCACACCAGTCTGCAAATCTGTTAACCTTGTTGTTATATGACTTGAAGGTTGACCTCCTTCTCGCAGCCGCGATGAAATCAGCAGCTTGTCGAGAAAAGCCTTCCGACGTGGAACGTTGTTTGATAACATCCACACAGTCAATTTGAACATTTCGGGACGCTCGTGTAGGAAGCGTCCCTTGGCCTGGGAGATTATGTTCGGAATCTCGGGCGACTGCACTGGGTTTTCCACCAGCAGATCGAGCAGATCTGTGAACCACGCACGCCCTGCTTGGCCAATACGGCGCTATTAGCAGGACCGGACACGGTTCCTCCCTGATCTTCACCAATACCTTCGGCAGAAGGATGGTGGGTGGGTACGCGTAAGCGTGCATCCCCCTCCAGCTTATCGCCAGAGCGTCTGTATCGACGGCATTTGGATCTGGAATCGGCGAGACATAAGTCATGATTTGAGCATTTTCCTTTGTGGCGAACAAGTCCACATTGGGTTTGCCCCAATGCTCGAAGATCCTTCGTAGAACTGGAGGGTTGAGGGACCATTCTGTCGGCAGAATTCTCTGTCTGCGAGACAAAGCATCCGCCAGAATGTTCAATCGGCCAGGAATGTGAGCTGCTTTCAAAACAACCAAGTAATTCCTGCACCATTGACTCAAGTGCCACACTTTGATACAAAGTGTGGGTGACCTGGTCCCGCCTTGGCGATTTATGTATGATACTACCGTCGAATTGTCCGACCGTATCAATATCACCTTGCCCCTGATCATCTGAAGAAACTTCCAACGCCAGTTCCACTGCCATCATTTCCAACAGATTGATATGCAGCTGACTCTCCAGGAGAGTCCATGTGCCCGAGACCTGGTGTTCTCCCAGGCAGGCACCCCACCCTTCCAGCGATGCATCCGTGTACACGGACAGCTGGGGGCGAGGTAGGTGCAGCGAAACCCCTACTAGGAGATTCTGACGCTGTTTCCACCATAGCAGATGCGATATTATCGGCTCCAAAACTGGCACCAGTTTTGACAGGGGTTCTGTTCTCTGTTTCCACAGAGACCTCAGATACAACTGGATAGGTCTTCTCATTAGAGCAGCGAACGGGATCACCTGCCCCATGGAGACCATCATACCCAGCATCTGAAGAAACCGCCTCGCCTGAATGTGGTTTCCCACTCGAAAACTGTCGAGGATGGCTAACAGAGACACCACTCTGGGCTCTGACGGGTAAACCCTGCCCTCCTCGAGATCGAATCACATCCCCAAATAAACGAAATGTTGAGTGGGTGTCAACTCGGATTTCTCCTTGTTGACTATCCAGCCTAGATCTGAAAGTAACTTCAGAGTCAGAGCAATATCCACGTTCAACCTGGCTGCCGAGTCTGCCTTGAGCAGCCAATCATCTATGTAGGTGTGTAGCGCCACGTTCTCTTTTCTGAGAAACGCTGTCACCACAAGGACCACTCTTGTGAAAACCCTCGGAGCTGTCGACAGGCCAAACGGGAAAACAGTAAACTCCCATACTTGATTCTGAAACGCAAATCTGGAATGTGGAAATATGCATCTTTCAGATCGATCGACACACACCACATTCCCGCCATTACCGATCTCGGCGTTTCCATCTGGAACCGAGGCGTATGGATAAACCAATTTAATGGCCTGAGATTGAGTATGGGTCTCCCCCCCCCCCCCGTGCTCTTGGGGACAAGGAACATGTTTGAATAGAAGCCTAGAGTGTTCCGGTTCGCTGGTTTTATTGCTCCCTTCAGAAGCAAACCCGACACTTCCTTTTGCACGGCTTCTAACTTGTCTGGCTCCCTTGGTACGGGTGTCCAGACAGGTGCCAAAGACAGATTTTGTGGCGGAAAGTCCCACCACCTCCGGCATGTAACCCTGGGATAACCATCCCAGGACCAGACTGTCTGACGTCACACCTCGCCAGGCCTCGACGAAACGCATGAGCCTTCCACCCACCATAGACGCCTCGACGTCTAACGGAGTTGTCCGGCTCACGGTCCGCTCCCCCCCCCCCTCTCTTAACGAGAGAGAGAGAGAGAACCATTTCAGTCTCGGCACGGCGGGTATAACTGGCACCGCTGTTCCTGTCGCACAGGTGCGGTCCAGGCGGATATGAAGGGAGCTCTCGTACCCTCAGGTACAATCCGCTCCCTTCTGTCCGCCCTTGGAGGACTTACCCTTACCCTTCCCCTTGCCCTTCCCGCCTCTAGGGCGGTCAGGAGCAACCTTGGGGAGGGTAGGAGCCTCTACAACCTTCCTGGCTTTCTGGATACAACAGACACTCCGGTACCACCTGGTTCCGCCGCCACCCCATGAACCATACCAGTCCATGGGATAGGTCCGCACGGAAAACCGTACGGACCCGTAGCGGATGCGGAACCGTGGCCAAACACGGGCGCCAACGGCACCCCATGTCCGACTGCCAGACCGGGTGAGATAGGTGAGTACCACGCCTGGCCCGGCACACCGGTCACCGTGCCAGCTGGTGCCAAACCAACCGACACGGAACCGGTGCCCGGTACCAGATTGGCCTCAACCACAGGCGGAGCCACTGCCCTGGCTTGCGCCAAGCCAGACAGATGGAGGGCGGACGGCTCCCACACCTGACGGACCGGCCACCACTACTGGACCACCCGGATGTGGCCGCAGAGAGACAGAACCCGCCAGGCCGGAGCCAGACGGGACTGCCAGGGGGCCGTACGAGACGGCCCCCTCGGTAACCAGTCCAGAACCATGTCCAAGGACAGGGTCCGTACCAGGCATGGGGAGAACCTGCGCCCCCCCCAACCTTTTGTAGCAGTGACGACACCAGCGTGGGCAGAACGCTATGCAGAAAACCCTGCATAGCCGGACCGAACCATGCCGGCGGTGCCATCTCCGCCACCTCCAGCTGGGGACGTGGAGCGCCTCGTACGGCCCCCTCGGTAACCAGTCCAGAACCCTGTCCAAGGACAGGGTCCGTACCAGGCATGGGGAGATCCTGGCCCCCAACCTTTGGTAGCAGTGACGACACCAGCGTGGGCAGAATGCTATGCAGAAAACCCTGCATAGCCGGACCGAACCACGCCGGCGGTGCCATCTCCGCCACCTTCAGCTGGGGACGTGGAGCGCCCCCACCGGCCGAACCGGACGCTCCACGATTTAACCTCGGACCGCCTGACCCCGCGTCAGACCCAGCCACATCCTTCTGGCCAAGGAACCTTACCATCATATCGACGGACCACACTGCGCACACATTACATCTATGATCAAGGTTACCGGGCGTACACCTAAAACAGACATGGTCCTTAAACACGACGCGTACAAACTTATGGCACTCGTCACATGATGGCGGGGCTGGCTTGGCCTATAAAATAAGCACAAAACTACAATAAGCAAGCGGAACGAGACACGGATGGAAGGCAGACAATTAATTTTCAAATAAATTGACCATAAATTAACTGTAACCCTCCCGCACCCCACCCCGCAACGTTACAGCAAAGATCGCATTGATTATGACGACAAGAACGAAGCGGGCATAAATACACCCATAATTGATCCTCCAGGATGTATCACGGCTCCAGGAATCATATCGCATAGCATTCGGGGTATATTTACCATTCAAATAAATTATACTCCTAACGAAAGCCGACACGATATGTGAAGAAACAACAAAATGTAAACAAACTGCTGTAGCACACGGTAAAACCGCAGACCACGCATCTCTCAAGAATTTTGACACCACCGATCATTGCAAACCGATCGTGATCACACGTAAACTTGACCATTCCAAAGTTTTCTGGTACCATTTTTAGTACGCAGCACTCAGAACAAGATGCGCGAATTAATGAAAAATTTTCTTCACAAACATCCGAGCATCACGGGTGTGACGTCACCCGCTCGGACCCAACGGAAAACGACGTCAGCCGATATTCGTGTTAGAAATACCGTAGCAAACACATATTTTCATATCTGCCGATCGCCTGTTGGGGTTTAAAGAAGGCGATCGTCTGGCATATCTCGTTGTTAGCACACGTCCGAGATTCTATGGGGTCAGAAATTGGAACATGCGACACAACGAAATTTAGAGACCTAAGTCTTTTAACTATGGATAATAAGGAATTATACAACCTGGTCTTCATTGGCGGTATTCTCCATTTTATCCAGTTAGATCCTTATAAGAACGCACAACTATCAATTTTTTTGGCAGGAAAGATTTTAAGTTTTTGTGAAAGGAAATCTAAGTCACAAAAACTTAATCTTTCCTGCAAAAAAAACGTGGACAGCTCTTGTTGCTATGCAAACAAGAATGAGCTCTATGGTAGACGGGTACTCGGCGGTTGGGAGCCAAGTACCCGGTTCCAAGGAGTCGGTAAAGCTTTCTAAGTCTATAGTCCTATAGCCAGCTGTCAAGGCCAGCTGTGTATCAGAAAGTAACAGAATGGTGAGTATTGATCGAAGGAGAAATGCTTAGGTAGAACAATGAATACAATTATGTCAACTAAAACTGTCCTCTTAGAAACAATTTGTCTCGGAGAGGACATGTTGTTTTTTGGCAGCATTTTGTCTTGAAGCATAAGAAAATATACATGTAGCTCTTGTGACATATCTTGTTTGATTATGGTGGGCTAATTTAAAGAAATCAATTTCAATTGTTTTAACTAACTTTTTATTCCACTATCCCGTAGGACTAGTGACTTATAAAATACACTAGTCCTCAGAAAAGCGTACTAGTCCTGCAAAATAGTGGGGTCCGGGCGCCCTCCGTCAGAGAAAACCAAAAACAAGTAGGTGCTTATTGAACGTCCATTTATAGGCCAAGAGACTGCTATTGTTTTAATTTACAACTAGAATTGCTGGCTCGTCATTCCAGTGGTAAATTTTCAAAAATAGTCATCTCTTGGTCTGCAAATGGACATTTCACAAGACCACTGCAGAAGCCGTTTTGGCCGGCTTTAGTGTTAAAGGGTTAAAGTAGTCATCCCCCCTCCCCCCCCCCCCCCCCTCCCTTCATGTTATTTCCTAAGGCCAGCAAACTGTCAAATTTAGCCATTACAGTTACATGTCATGGTTGGGGTATGGTGTTTGGGATTCATTACTATTAATAAACTAACTAGTCAGTCATGCCAACCAAATTTTAATTCTGAATGAAAATAAATTTTTATATCAAAAATTTGTTTATTTTATATCTAGCTGTGTTATGGCGTATACACAATTAGCTCATAGCGATACGCTAGCATTCTAAAGAATGTGGCATATTGGAAAATGAATACATATTATTGGTATAATAATACTTGTCATTCTGAATTCTGAGATTTGTTTTAAAGGAGGCAAATTTAGAAGCTAGTTTGACTGAAAGAAATTGCAGACAGCAAAGATTAGTCAGATTATTTTCAAAATAATTAGCAGAGCTTCCAGCTATAACATACATGTATCATTTACATATATAACATAGAAGGAAGTGTTAACACTCCACATTTTCACTGAGTAGTTCTTTATTTAGAAGGGGAATTCCAGTTTTTGCTTCCTATTTGATTAAGATGGGACTACAGTATAGAAGTGCTGACAAGATAGGCTATTGCAACTAGAATATTGTTCATTTAATCTTGGCCAATGTTTTAACTATATAATCCCAGGTTAGAGGCGCTAATATATTGTTTACTGTAATAAGAGAGCAGATCTTTTAATATCTGTCGGTAAACTAAATCATGTGAAGAGAACTTGCAGTTTGTTGTTGAGCAAAGTAATGCTTTGGCCTACCGAAATAGTTGTAAATTCCATATTAAAAGTTATTGCTATAATTACCTCTCCAACTAAAATAAGTGTGAAAAACAAGTTTTTAGAAATAGTTCTGTATATTTTGCTGTATTTATTGAAATATTCACAATTGAAAAATCTTCCATCTCCACTCTTATGTTATCCTTAATTACAAAATGCAATATAAGATATGCCTTCGTGACGATTCAGAAGTGTCTGGAAGACAAACTCAAAATTGTTGCAGTCTGCTCTGTGACTAGTGTGTTGATGCATATAATGAGTCGGGAAACATTTATCATTCATGTCTTGCGGGATCGCCTTTGATATGAACTCGATCACCAAGCCACGCCTCTATTTTTAGTTTGCATATTCATTTGTCATGTTCGTTAATCTCGTAAGAATTTATTGGTCAATTATTGGTCAAATTTATTTTGAAATTGCGGCGAACGAAAATCAGCAGTTATGGTAACCCATTTTAGGACATCTAAAAATAAATAAGGCGAGCGCGCCGTCATGGAATATTTCATTTTGGCGAGTCTAATGGATAATTTTGACAAGAATTTTGCACTAGTCCACCGGACATGTGACTAATAGACTATGAGTAGTCCGTGTGGGAATCAGGTAGTCTCGGACTAGCGGACATAACTGAAGATTGAACCCTGGTTTTAAGCCAGGACTTTGCATAGGATTGACTACTTTGTGTGGTATTGATAGGATACGCATTAAGAAATGAAGTGTAAATATGAAATGATAGTCTCGTAGAGGATATTTGACATAATTTCTTTGACATAATTTGTTTCAAACTCGTATCAAGGACATTATAATACAAATACTATTGACATGTTTAGGTAAATCACTGAATACCATTGTGTCAAACAAAACTGTCCTCTCTGAAACAATTTGTCTCGGAGAGGACATTTTGTTTGACAGCATTTCGTGCCAGAACATATGAAGGTATAATGTTTGTGCCATATACTGTTTGCTCCTGGTGTCCTAATTTAAAAATCAAATTACTTTCATTGGTTTTAAGCCAGTACTTTACATAGGATTAACAACTGTATGTACTAATAATGTTTCATTATAATAAATTAAGCATAAACATAGAATATCAGTCTCGCATGTGAGATTTTAATAATTTTTTTAACAGAATTCCCAGGCCATTTATGTTCTCTACAGGATACCACACATATATGATAACCTACATTTATTAAGGATTTGTTAATTCCCAATGATTTCAGTTTTCATCTAATTTTCTCGACGTATCCAGATAAGACATTCTGTAAAAAAACCGGGTTGATCTTCTTGGGTTCCCTTATATATATAAACACCTGTGCAAAAGTTAAGCACCACCCTATTTTTACGCACATGCGAGGGTATATTCACGTGCTATGAAGAAAGCAATAGCATAAACATTTATGTACCCATCCATCTTAGTGCAAGAGGTAATAATGCAACTAGAGGAATGCTGATTATGATGGTGGGGAAACACTGTATGTTTTTGTTTGAACTTGAAAACGAGGCCTGAATATGGTTACGTTGACACAACTGACAACTATTGCCCTACAGTTGACACACGTGGCTAGATTGTCATTAATGGTGTCTGAAAACGAAGTTTAACATCTATGCACGAGTTTGAGACTGTCATTATTAATACCGGGTATATCCACCTTGTGCCTGGATGACGGCCTGGACACGACGTCTCATGCTGGTCACCAACCGACTGATACGCCATTGTGGTATTCGTTGCCATTCAAGATGGAGTGCGTCTGTTAATTCCTGTAGGTTCTGTACAGGAGGATCCCTCCTTCTCACCATGTTTCCCAGAATGTCCCAGATATGCTCAATAGGGTTCATGTCAGGGCTCCTTGCTGGCCATGGTAGGGTTTCGATGGCATTCTGGCGGAGGTATTCATGCACAGCTCTAGCACGATGTGGTCGGGCGTTGTCATCCATGAATATAGGGTGGGTTCCAGGTACATGATTTACAAAATGAGGGACCACAACTCTATCCAGTATGGAATCTTGATATCTTTGTCCATTTAGTGTTCCAGGTACAGTCAACAGACCCAGCTTACAATCAAATGAGATGCACCCCCATATCATAACGGAACCTCCACCAAATGGAACTTCTTCCATGATGTTACGTTGGTCGTACGCCGTGCGTCTGGACCTCCATACACGAGTTCGACCATCTGTGGCATGAAGCAGGAACCGACTTTCATCGGACCAGTGTACCCGTCTCCAGGATCTCATGTTCCAGTGTCTTCTTTCGTTGCACCACCTCAGACGCTCCTCTTTGTGGTGTGCAGTGAGGAGAGGATGTCTGACAGGTCTCCTAGCTTTCATGCCAGCAGCATACAGTCTCCTTTTGACGGTAGACATTGACACTCTATTGCGCGTTTCCCATTGCTGGCTGAGCACTCTGCTGTTGGTGAATGGAGATCTCCTAACAAGGCGTACTAGGGCTCGATCATCACGGGCAGTAGTCTTCTTCGGTCTTCCAGATCTAGGCCTGTCCTTCACCTCGTTAGTTTGCCCATGTTTTGCAATCAAACGACTGATTACAGTATGGTTAATGTTCAGCTGTCTGCCAATCTCTCTGCATGACATACCAGTGGTATGCATGCCTATGATTTGCCATTTCACACGATCACTTAACCTTCGTCTTGCCATAGCGGTTCACAATCAAGAGCTAATTCTCTCTGTACAAATAAAACACGGTCATGAACACAAAATTCCTAATCTTGTCGCCTAAATCTGTATGTAATGTTCTACACCTCAAACTGGACTTTTACATAACTGAACACGTGTGCTGTTTCCCGCCACGCACGGACATCAAGCGGCGTGAAGTCATGCATGCAAGTGCATTTCGTACTTGGAATTATGTCAGCTAACGCGGGGACAAAAAGTATGGCAGCCTAGTTGTACCATCATGTTTCTACGTTCTATTGTTTTTTCTGGTGCTTAACTTTTGCACAGGTGTATATATTAGTAAATTATTATACAATATGATAAAACAAATAACTCACCCCAAAATTGATTTCTAAATTTGGACCCTTTTGGGACAAATTTGGTCCCATGACTGTAAAACCACCCAGCTATAGTACCTGATGCAATTTTAGAGGATATAGTGAAATCATTACTTAAATTGCTTTAAAACATTAGATTTTGCGCTAATTTAAATTCATCGCGATGTCATTTTGAGTTCTTGCGCAATGTTAGTCATATATTAGATTCCTAGACAGTTAGCAATTCATATACCCCCCTCTAGGATAACGAGTAGACAGATACATTGCCAAATTTACTGTGGCTTTCAGCGTCCAATCCAAGCAATTCGCGGAATGGAAACTACAATTGTATGTTATTGGATGACTTCAAACTAGTTAGAAAATTTGTAGAGCATTCTATAAAAATTCTACTCGATAGTTAGTCATTTCACGTCTTGGAAACGACGAGCCGATGATAAATTCTGAAGGATGGCGGACCTAATTTGACTGTTACACAGACTCCATTTCGGAGACCAGTCAGATGAGAAGCGTTATGCAAATGTATACAGACTAGTTCCCAAATACCGATAGCCTACGTTTACACATGCTTAGGCCGAATTTAGTTACAGGCGTCGTAATACCGCCACCTGGTACAAATCTGCCCGTCGTAAGCGCGTGCACATGTGTAGTAAATCGAATTTATTGATCCAATTAATCGGATACGTATAATCAAACTCGGCCATTTATACCATTTACTAGCATACATTAATTTCCGCGAAAAAGGAAATCAGAGGTATTTTGATATAAATCATAAGCGCTATTTGGAAGGACTTAAAACTCTGTAAGCTGTAAGTTGTTTTCTGGCGTTAATAATGTATATCGGCCCGCATCGAGTGCTAATTTTATCGTCCAACATACGTTGAGCTCATGATTTTTCACGAGAAATTACTCTTGATCGCCTAAGCGATTAGACAAATTCGATCAACTTACGTTGGCAGGTTATATCACTTCCCGGTTCAGAGTCCCGGATGCGCGTTCAGAATCCATAATAAACATAGATATCAGAAACACTAGATCACTTATTATACGCTTTCAAGCGTGTATCATAGAAGTTAATAAAACGCTAGCAGATTACAATTTCTGAACGTACGTAGCAATACGATCTAGCAACATTCTCGTGATATACAAATGAAAAAGAACCCTATTCGGTTTATTTAGCGGATTTTATATAACAATTAGCCACATGGATTCGATTTTATGCAATACAAACATACTATTTAAAAAGATATATTGCCAAAACCGGTTTTTCATAAATATGTGGTTTTACGGTTATGAGACAATGACATCGGCTTTCGAACCGTCACATCTACAAAACCGGTGTCGGTTCCAATAGCGGTATACCACACAGCCCTAATGCTCCAAGTTAGAACATTTTTTCCAATTTCCTGAATACATTGGTAAAATTCTTGTAAATGTTAACCTGTCCAGTCCTTATTAATTTCTGACTTTCTGCATGTCCAAAGTGGAATTTACCCATCTAAAAGATGGCTCTCTGTCTAACAGCCTGGACGGGGCATAGCTAAAACTGAATTCATCCATTTAACATTCAATTTTCATAACCACCCATCCAGTTATTCCAGTAACCTACCAGACCAGATAAATTTTTCTTCATTGACAATTCATGATGAAAATCAGAAAGAATGAAAAGAATTTATCTACCTACATGACCTACCAGTCATGTCAGGAGTCTAGCCTATTTCAAAATAGGCTTGCACGATATTGTCCTAGGAGGTATCGCGATATATCGTGGTGAAAAAATCGCGATATTTCGATATATCGTATAGCCTATTTTAAGGTTTATGAATTCACAGGGGAGTGAATTGGTCTTGGGTTGAGTTGGACTGCACAGTTTGGCTTATGTAGACATATCGGTTTCGCTCTGAGTTTTCATGATCAGTTATATCCGGTTGACTTCTAATTGGTAAATTTCAACAAAAACTTGAAATTCAGTCGCCAAGATGCTTAAACTACGACCCGATCGTTAACATGAAAATAGGACACAATTAATCATTTCTTGCCGCCTTACCCCGTGGCTTAATGTATACCATATTCATCATTGCGGGAGTGAAATAATTATATTGGACAACCTAAATATTGCGTACTCTGTTAAAATCATTGTTTATTACATGAAGATTAATCCTAAAATTTGGCATTTCATGTCGTCTCTGTGAAAATATACAAATCACGTGATATTAGGAATGTACATGTGCTTTAGATCCATAGATATCTAATGTTTAGATTTGCTCCGCATTTACCGAGTACCCGGTTAATAATAATAGTTAGCCTTCAGAGACATTTCGGATAGTTCACCTTGCTTGCTAAAGCGTGTATACCATCTCATTTAGCTATCACATTTGTGAACGCACCACCCTCGCCTCCAAAACCAGGAAAGCGTGCAATATCACGTGATTTATATATTTTACTAATAATAGTTAGCCTTCAGAAACATCTAGGATAGTTCGCCATGCTTGCTAAAGCGTGTTATCATCTCATTTAGCTATCACATTTGTGAACGCACCACCTCGCCTCCAAAAACAGGAGAGTAAGCAATATCACGTGATTTATATATTCCCGCGACGCCATCTAATGTCAAATTTTGGATTAATTTTAATTTTATAAACCATGCTTATTACAAAACATGCAATATTTATACTTTCCCAGGTAATAACTTCACTCCCGTGATCATGGTTTTGAGGTATACAGGAAGGTGGCAAGAAATTATACCGGTAAATTGTGTTGAATTTTCGTATTAGTGTCCATCTTTTAAAGCAATTTTAGAAAATGAACTTCAACTTTTTTAACCTATTCCTAGTATAATCCCACCCCTTCCTCTGAGATGTTGGTTTGGAAATAAATTGAACAGCTTGCCGTAATAGACACCTATGCTACAAATAGACCGAATACAGTATGACAGTAAAATTTTGGCGATATTTTGATTTTTTTTTCTAAATCATATCGTAAAAAATTGTGGCTGAAAATAAAATCGCGATTTTCGATAATATCGGACAATCGTGCAAGCCTATTTCAAAATATAGAGTTCTTTATGCCATTCTTAAAAGATTTTTTGGTTGTGCTCTCCCGACCCTGATGGCTGGAGTAGGGTAGGTAGTTAGAGGAATTCTTTTTTTTTTAACTGCTGAAATATAACATTACAAAATTTAATTTAAAGATCAAAACTTCCAAGTTTTTTCTTTGAACTTGAAACAGAAACTATAAAGCACAGTTTCTAAAGGTTATATGAGCCCATTTTGTCGATTAATCTCCCAATGAACTTGCCTCAGATAATTGAAAAAAATTCTTAACAGGAAACTACAAAAAAAGACTGTCGGCAGGTTTTATTTAGGGTCGGTCGGGATAGGGCAACCAAACTATTATTTGTCCTTACGGTACCACAAACCAATATTAATATTGAATTTCTAAGACTACATGTAATTAATTAGTCTAGTCATGGCCTTATTAAAATCACATCTAGAGTCTAATGACTAATGTTGCCAATCTAACCATAGAAGTGTTTAATTGCTCAGAGTTGACTGTGGCTTAAAAGAATGTATTTGAACAAAAGCCAGTCTACATAAATGGACACAAAAACAAGCCACTAGCCAGCCCCCAAAGTTGATAATCATGTAAATACTATGGAATCACTTTAAAATTACAGGTCAGTGTGTAGTGTCTACCACTAGTCGACCACTGACGATTGCTATACCTGGTTCATGCATCATATAGTGTATCCAGCCTTGACTCTGCTGGACACCTATACTGCGCCACTCAGCCTCCGACATCAAGTGCGTCTTAGGAACCAGCTTGGCAATTTCTTTTGGTAACATAACATGCCTGCAAGTGACAGAAAATATGGCGGTTACATTTACAGTGTGGCCAGCAGAATTAATATATATGATGGAGTCGGGAGTGGTTTCAGGAATTGAAAACTCTAACATTCTTGAAAAGGAAGTAAACTACATGTAAGTTCAAACCATGTAAAAGTATGGTAAAAACTTTGAAATCATTTTAATTTTGCTGCAAACTGAATGTAATGATGATATAGAACAACTATGTTAAGTTTTGTTGGGATTGAATAAGCCCTTGAGGCCTTGATACAATGTGATAAATTAAAGGAACATTGAACAAGCAGCCCAAGGGCCTGTGGCGCTCACCTGGACCACTGGCATTTAAACCATTTGCATTTAAATAGCCATGATGGATGATTTTCGGAAAATCCAAGACGGCCACCAAAAAATTGACCAATCAAGACTCTCGTTTAATATGTCGAAAGCCTACCATCATAGGATCGTTCCACCCAAGTTTAGTTGAAATCGGGTTATTGATTGAAGTACAATTTTTAAATGTTTCCGGAAAACTTTCAAAAAATCAGACTGGGGCCAAAACATTTACCTATCAAAATTCTGAATACATTTTCTAGAGGCTACGACAATAGGGTCCTTCCAGCCAAAACTGGTTTAAATTGCCCAAGCGATTAATGGGGAGTGCCCATTTATCGGAAAACCCAAGGTGGCCACCATCAAGCCGTCAAGTCTGTATACAAGTTCTGAAGCGTACGGGCCTAGGGTTGTTCCACCTGAGTTTGGTTGAAATCGTTCAAGCGGTTATCGAGTAGCCTTTTAACTGATTTCCCAAAATATTCAGAAAATCTAAAATGGCCGACAGAAAAATTGACCAATCAAAATTCTGTATACAAGTTAGGAAATCTACCAGCCTAGTATCCTTCCAGCAGTCTGGTTGAAATTTCTCAAGCAGTTAATGAGGAGTAGCTTTTTAAACGATTTCCCGCCATTTTTCAGAAAATGAGATGGTTGCCAGAAAAATTTACCAATCAAATTCTGTATATGTGTTCTGAAGCATACTAGGATAGGGTTTTTCCAACCAAGTTTGATTGAAATTGGCCCAGTGGTCATCGAGTAGGCTTTTAACTGATTTCCAGAAATTTTCAGTAAATCCAACATGGCCGCTGGAAAGATTGACCAATCAAAATTCTGTATACAAGTTATGAAACCTAGCATCCTAGTATCCTTCCAGCCAAGTCTGGTTGAAATTGCTCAAGCAGTTATGAGTAGCATTTTAAACGATTTCCAGCCATTTTTTGGACAATTCAAGATGGCCGCTGAAAAAATGGACCAATCAAGATTTTGTACACAAGTTCTGAAGAATACCAACCATGCTAGGGTTCTTTAATCCAAGTTTGATTGAAATCGGCCCAGTGGTTATCGAGTAGGCTTTTAAGTGATTTCCAGAAATCCAAGATGGCCATCAGAAAAATTGACCAATAAAAATTCTGAATACTAGTTCTGAAACATACCAGCTAAGTCTGGTTGAAATTGTCCAAGCAGTTAATGAGGAGTAGCGTTTTAAATGATTTCTCGCAATTGTTCAGAAAATTTTAAATGGCCGCCGAAAAAATTGACTAATACAAATTCTGTATACAATTTCTGAAGCCAACTACCCCCCATAGGGTCCTTCCAGCGAATTCATTGAAAAACTTTAACATTTACCTAATTCTTGGCGCAAAATCAAATACATCAAAACTTTGAAAATTATTTTAATTATGATAGACTGGATGCAATGATGGTATAGAACAAATCTCTATAGTTTTTTTGAGATTGGACAACCTCTTGATGAATTAAATGTCCATTGAAAAATATTAACATTTATTAATTCTTGTTGCAAAATAGGCCAAGCAAGTCCAATCCCATAAAAATATGGAAAGATTTAGAAAATTATTTTATGTATGACACAGAGGGGAATCACTGGATCCAATGATGGTATAGAATATTTAATCTATAAAGTTTTAATGAGATTGAAGGAAATGTCAATTTCCCTTTCTCCGAGATCTAACAATACTCACCATTCTGTTACTTCTGATATATAGCTCGCCTTGACAGCGGCTCTAGGATTATAGACTTAGAAAGCTTTACCGACTCCTGGGAACCGGGTACTCGGCTCCCAACTGCCGAGTACCCGTTTACCATAGAGCTCATATTGTTTGCATAGCCACCAAATAAGAGAAAACTATGGCTTGCCTCCGTGGGGCTGGGAGGCTGGGTCCGTAACAGAATGGTGAGTATTGTTAGATCTCGGAGAAAGGGAAATTGACATTTCCTTCATTCTCCTTTGATCAATACTCACCATTCTGTTACTTCTGATATACACCAGATTTGATCAGTAACCTGGTGGGAAGGGGCAAGCCATAAATGCTAATTTTGCCCCTTGGAGAAAGATTTTAGACTTCAAACTTGACTAACGGAGACCTAAAAGGACCGTCAAGTTTACGGAACCGAATCACACTCGCATCACCGCCCCCCCCCCCCCCCTTCTTCCTCCTAAGAAAAGGGAGAGAACTCACGAACATGTATCTCGCCTGAAAACACAAATATGCCAAGAGGGTTAACTGCTCCCTGCATATTCCATGTATTAGCCTGGGAATGAGCATGAATATATAAGATGAATGAACATGATACACATCCATAGTACAAAAAACTCTCACTTATTGAATTACCTTATGATAATTGGACTCCAGACTTACCGCCTCCAACCATTCACTGGTTCGGCCATCAGTGACACAATCTGGTTGTCATCCTCTCGCTTGACCATGCCTGCTTTAGGTTCTTTTCTTACCAAAGTGAAAAAAGGGTGAAGAGCAGTGTGGTCACTAACTATCGTTTCAAAACAGCTAAAGCGAGTGGATTGGCTGAGTCTGACACATCCCTCATATAGTAATCCGTAAATGAGGACTCTAGGGCGGTCAGGAGCAAACTTTGGGAGGGTAGGCGCCTCTACAACCTTCCTGGCTTTCTTCGCCGGCGGCGGCTGAGAAAAGCCAGCTGAAGCAGAAGCCGCTTGACCATGCCTGCTTTAGGTTCTTTTCTTACCAAAGTGAAAAAAGGGTGAAGAGCAGTGTGGTCACTAACTATCGTTTCAAAACAGCTAAAGCGAGTGGATTGGCTGAGTCTGACACATCCCTCATATAGTAATCCGTAAATGAGGACTCTAGGGCGGTCAGGAGCAAACTTTGGGAGGGTAGGCGCCTCTACAACCTTCCTGGCTTTCTTCGCCGGCGGCGGCTGAGAAAAGCCAGCTGAAGCAGAAGCCGCACTAGGCTTAGCTTTCGCCTTGCCCTTATGCTTCTGCTTCTTTGAAGGTTGTCCCGCTAGCGGTTTCCCTACAGCCCCTAGTGCGTGCGCTTGCCGCACTAGCTCTAGGTTGACCGCTAACCGATTCTGCGCGATACTGGCAGTATCCTCTAAGATGGCCCGCGCCTGGCCACCGAAGATGCTAGGCCCTGTCAGGGGCGTCCCAAGAAGACGCTCCCTGACTGCCGTAGCCGGACGCATATGGTCAATGACCATTTGCCTCCTGGATTTTGTCACTCGCGCTTGTACCCTTGCCAATGCGTCCATAGACAGCACCAGGCCGTCATTTACGCACGAAAGCGCCACAGGTGGCACAGGGTGGCCTGCCCCCGCTTCAGCCCACACCGACTGAAGGAGACGATACGAGTGGTTGACAGCGCTCATAGCTGCACTCACACCCTCATCGCATAGGGACAGGACTTCCTGTTGATGTACCTGAGCCTTGTCCACAAGTGCCGGACCGGGGCCACCCGCCCCGGCACTCTGAACGCCCAGTACCCATCGGTCATCCTCGGTGACCGACGGGACTACACCATATCTGTCGTATTCCCCCCGCGGAATACGACATCTTGCCCGCACCTCCCTGGAGGCCGCAGGGAGCTGACCCTTGGTCATAAGTTGTTTGCTATAAATAGCCTCCAACAATTCTATGAACCGTGGATCCAGTCCCACAGACTGGATCCGGGCCGCGGGCAAAATCCCTGTCCTGATCGACGGACAGGGCGCATCTTCATCGGCCGTGGCCGAAACCACAGACGGATCAACCCTGGCTAGCCATGCCAGAGCCTCTGACCAATCTATCTCCGATGAAGACACACCCGCAAACACGTCACCCGTTGACGTGTTCACGGGCCTGCCAGCCACCGGCCTCCCATCATATCCACGGACCACACTGCGCACACATTACACCTATGGTCTAGGTTACAGGGCGAACACCTAAAGCAGACATGGTCCTTAAATACGACTCGTACAAATTCATGGCACTCGTCACATGATGGCGGGGTTGGCTTGGCCTATAAAATAAGCACACACCTACAATTACAAGCGGAACGAGACCCTGATGGAAGGCAGAAAATTAATTTTCAAATAATTTGACTCATAAATTAACCGTATCCCTCCCGCACCCCACCCCGCCACAACAAAGATCACATTGATTATGACGACAAGAACGAAGCGGCATAAAAACACACCCATATTAGATCCTCCAGGATGTGTAACGGCTCCAGGAATCATATCGCATAGCATTCGGGGTATATTTACCAATCAATATAAATTATACTCTGTAATGAAAGCCAAACGATATGTGAAGAAAACAACAAAATGTATAACAAACTGCTGTATCACACGGTAAAACCGCAGACCACGCATCTACTCAAGAATTTTGAAACCACCGATCATTGCAAACCGATCGTGATCGCACGTAAAACTTGAACATTCTAAAGTTTCCGGTACCATTTTTAGTACGCAGCACCCAGAACGAGATGCGCGAATTAATGAAAAATTTTCTTCACATAAACATCCGAGCGAACCGGGTGTGACGTCACCCGCTCGGATCCTACGGAGAACGACGTCAGCCGATATTCGTGTTAGAAATACCGTAGCAAACACCTATTTTCATATCTGCCAATCGCCTGTTGGGGTTAAAGAAGGCGATCGTCTGGCATATATCGTTGTTAGCACACGTCCCAGATTCTCTGGGCTCAGAAATCAGGACATGCGACACAGCGAAATTTAGAGACCTAAGTCTTTTAACTATGGATAATAAAGAATGATACAACCTGGTGTTCATCGGCAGTATTCTCCATAGTATCCAGTAAATCCTCAAGAATGCACAAACTATCACTTCACAGACAAAGACTTAGATTTCTTTAACAAAAGACACTAAAAATCTTCTCCTGCAAAAAGCATGTATTGCTCTTGTTGCTATGCAAACAAGAATGAGCTCTATGGTAAACGGGTACTCGGCAGTTGGGAGCCGAGTACCCGGTTCCCAGGAGTCGGTAAAGCTTTCTAAGTCTATAATCCTAGAGCCGCTGTCAAGGCCAGCTGTATATCAGAAGTAACAGAATGGTGAGTATTGATCGAAGGAGAACGGATATGCCATTGGTGAAAATTTTACATGTCTATTGAAAAACTGGAACAATTATGCTTTATTTATATGTGTACGCTGCATGCCATTTGGATTACCATGTTGAGCCATCCTATAGTATAGGACTCAACAGTAAAATTATAATTACGGGTAAAAATCAGAAACCTAGAATAGCAGTCAATGCATGCCCTCGCAAATCCCCAACTTTGACGCTCTGCCGCGGGCTATACCCTACCATAATCCACCACAACCTGGCAGACTGGGGCGGAGCCTAGGGCTGTAGTTAAAAATTCTTGGTCTGGTGTAATCCTACTAACTGACCCTAAGAATTTGGACCCAAAAGATTTTTGATACTCATCTAACCAATTTCAAAACACTGAGTTTCATTAACGCAAACCAAGAATATTTTAAGGATGACCTAAATGTAAAGTAAACATTGTCTCGTAATCCGCAATCATATACGGTCATGTGTCGTGGGTTGAAGAAATTTGTTTTACATCGGTAAAATTGACCAATTTAGTTTTTTTGACAATGTTACATGACAAAATGCATGAGGAAAATAGTGTTTTGAGATGACTTCCTAACTAATACTATCATTATTAGTCATTTCATGGCTTTAAAAGTGATTGAAATGGCTAAAAGGTTTGACAAGATGGCGGATCCGTGTCATTTTGCAACTATTCCCTCGAGAGGGGGGGGGGGGGGGGGGGGGGGGGGGGGGGGGGGGGGGGGGGGGGGGGTAAATGAGATATTAAGATATGTCTAGGGCTACAGTTAAAACGTTCGTCTGCTTCAATAACCATGAAATAATAATAAAATCTGTCCTTTTCAAATTCAAACACTCTAATGAGTTTACTTCGCTTTGCTTGGTTGACCTCAGTCTAGTTTCTGAATAATTGACTTTTGAGTATGTCTAGTCTATAGTTTACGCTGCACACATTGACCCTTTCAACAACAAATCTCAGAAAAAGTAAACTGTTTGCAATGAATCAGCTATCAAATATTTCGAAAGTAATATGACTGGAAAGCATTGCTGCCTTCTTCAGATATTACATCCAGTCAGATTAACTTCAAATATCAATAGAATGCAGGAAATGTCAATTTCCCTTTCTCCGAGATCTAACAATACTCACCATTCTGTTACTTCTGATATACAGCTGGCCCTGACAGCGGCTCTAGGATTATAGACTTAGAAAGCTTTACCGACTCCTGGGAACCCGGGTACCCGGCTCCCCACTGCCGATAGTACCCCGTTTACCATAGAGCTCATATTGTTTGCATAGCCACCAAACAAGAGAAAACTATGGCTTGCCTCCGTGGGGCTGGGAGGCTGGGTCCGTAACAGAATGGTGAGTATTGTTAGATCTCGGAGAAAGGGAAATTGACATTTCCTGCATTCTCCTTCGATCAATACTCACCATTCTGTTACTTCTGATATACCACCAGATTTGATCAGTAACCTGGTGGGAAGGGGCAAGCCATACATGCTAATTTTGCCCCTTGGAGAAAGATTTAGACTTCAAACTTGACTAACGGAGACCTAAAAGGACCGTCAAGTTCACGGAACCGAATCACATTCGCGTCACAGCCCCCCCCCCCCCCCTTTTTCCTCCTAAGAAAAGGGAGAGAACTAACGAACACGTATCTCGCCTGAAACACCAATATGCCAAGAGGGTTAACTACTCCCTGCATATCGCTTGTATTAGCCTGGGAATGAGCATGAATATATAAGATGAATGAACATGATACATATACATAATACAAAAAACTCTCACTTGTTGAATTACCTTATGATAACAGGACTTCAGACGTACCGCCTACAACCATACACGGTTCGGCCATCAGTGACACAATCTGGTTGACATCCTCTCGCTTGACCATGCCTGCTTTAGGGTTCTTTTCTTACCAAAGTGAAAAAAGGGGAAAAGCAGGTGTGGTCACTAACTATCGTTTCAAAACAGCTAAAGCGAGTGGATTGGCTGAGTCTGACACATCCCTCATATAGTAATCCGTAAATGAGGACTCACAGTGCCATTGTGCAACGGCCATGATGTCCTCTAACGGAACACCATTGTAAAGGGCGGTCGAGGCGGCTATTCCTCTAACATTGTGTGCCCTTACGCCCTGCACCTGGTGCCCAGTCGCCATCTCATGAGTAGTCTGAATGCATTCGACCACCCAACGAGAGAGATAGTATCCATGGATGCGGCGCCATAAGGCTTTTTATGGCAGATCCACAGATGTCTATCATTCGACCGTAACGAGTCAGTCCGTTTCTTGTACTTAGTCAAAGCACGGACGGGCACCAGACACTGGCATCACGATCAAACCTGGTTAACTTCGGTATAATGATCGGTTTGCCGGGATATCTCAAAGATTGGTTCTTTGACATAAATTCTGCTCTTGGCAGAAGACGCAGACCTTCTCCAGAAACAATAAATCGGTTCCTCTCTGCCGAAAGCGCATGGATCTCACTGCGCCTTCTAGCTGAGGAAGCTGCCAATAGAAAGACCGCCTTTAGAGTCAAATGCTTTAGACTAGCCGAACGCAACGGTTCGAATGGGTGCTTGGCCAGTACATTAAGCACTAAAGATAGACTCCAGGCTGGAATGACTACCGGTTGTCTCGGGCAGAGATTGCAGGAAATGTCAATTTCCCTTTCTCCGAGATCTAACAATACTCACCATTCTGTTACTTCTGATATACAGCTGGCCCTGACAGCGGCTCTAGGATTATAGACTTAGAAAGCTTTACCGACTCCTGGGAACCGGGTACTCGGCTCCCAACTGCCGAGTACCCGTTTACCATAGAGCTCATATTGTTTGCATAGCCACCAAACAAGAGAAAACTATGGCTTGCCTCCGTGGGGCTGGGAGGCTGGGTCCGTAACAGAATGGTGAGTATTGTTAGATCTCGGAGAAAGGGAAATTGACATTTCCTGCATTCTCCTTCGATCAATACTCACCATTCTGTTACTTCTGATATACACCAGATTTGATCAGTAACCTGGTGGGAAGGGGCAAGCCATAAATGCTAATTTTGCCCCTTGGAGAAAGATTTTAGACTTCAAACTTGACTAACGGAGACCTAAAAGGACCGTCAAGTTCACGGAACCGAATCAGATTCGCGTCACAGTCCTCCCCCCCTTTTTCCTCCTAAGAAAAGGGAGAGAACTAACGAACATGTATCTCGCCTGAAAACACAAATATGCCAAGAGGGTTAACTGCTCCCTGCATACTCCATGTATTAGCCTGGGAATGAGCATGAATATATAAGATGAATGAACATGATACATATCCATAATACAAAAAACTCTCACTATTGAATTACCTTATGATAATTGGACTTCAGACGTACCGCCTCCAACCATTCACCGGTTCGGCCATCAGTGACACAATCTGGTTGACATCCTCTCGCCTGACCATGCCTGCTTTAGGTTCTTTTCTTACCGAAGTGAGAAAAGGGTGAAAAGCAGTGTGGTCACTAACTATCGTTTCAAAACAGCTAAAGCGAGTGGATTGGCTGAGTCTGACACATCCCTCATATAGTAATCCGTGAATGAGGACTCACAGTGCCATTGTGCAACGGCCATGATGTCCTATAACGGAACACCATTGTAAAGGGCGGTCGAGGAGGCTATTCCTCTGACATTGTCTGCCCTTACGCCTTGCACCTGGTGCCCAGTCGCCATCTCCTGAGTAGTCTGAATACATTCGACCACCCAACGGGAGATAGTATCCATGGATGCGGCGCCATAAGACTTTTTATGGCAGATCCACAGATGTCTATCGTTCGACCGTAACGAGTCAGTCCGTTTCTTGTACTTAGTCAAAGCACGGACCGGGCACCAGACACTGGCATCACGATCAAACCTAGTTAACTTCGGTATAATGATCGGTTTGCCGGGATATCTCAAAGATTGGTTCTTTGACATAACCTCTGCTCTTGGCAGAAGACGCAGACCTTCTCCAGAAACAATAAATCGGTTCCTCTCTGCCGAAAGCGCATGGATCTCACTGCGCCTTCTAGCTGAGGAAGCTGCCAATAGAAAGACCGCCTTTAGAGTCAAATGCTTTAGACTAGCCGAACGCAACGGTTCGAAAGGGTGCTTGGCCAGTACATTAAGCACTAAAGATAGACTCCAGGCTGGAATGACTACCGGTTGTCTCGGTCGGAGATTGCTCATTCCCTTCAACATCACATTTAACTGGGCCACCTCTGGACTATCCCTGTTGGCTAGACAAGGGATAACTGATGCCAAAGCTGACTTGTATCCAGCAACTGTGACGGGAGCTAGTCCTCAAAAGAACAGCCCACAGAGAAAGTCTGCTATTTGCTGATAGTGGATTGAAAGGTATCAATACCCTTTTCTTCACACCAGTCTGCAAATCTGTTAACCTTGTTGTTATATGACTTGAAGGTTGACCTCCTTCTCGCAGCCGCGATGAAATCAGCAGCCTGTCGAGAAAAGCCTTCCGACGTGGAACGTTGTTTGATAACATCCACGCAGTCATTGAACATTTCGGGACACTCGTGTAGGAAGCGTCCCTTGGCCTGGGAGATTATGTTCGGAATCTCGGGCAACTGCACAGGATTTTCCACCAGCAGATCGAGCAGATCTGTGAACCACGCACGCCCTGCTCGGCCAATACGGCGCTATTAGCAGGACCAGACACGGTTCCTCCCTGACCTTCACCAAAACCTTCGGTAGAAGAATGGTGGGTGGGTACGCGTAAGCGTGCATCCCTCTCCAGCTTATCGCCAGAGCATCTGTATCGACGGCATTTGGATCTGTAATCGGCGAGACATATGTCATGATTTGAGCATTTTCCTTTGTGGCGAACAAGTCCATGTTGGGTTTGCCCCAATGCTCGAAGATCCGTCGCAGAACTGGAGGGTTGAGGGACCATTCTGTTGGCAGGATTCTCTGTCTGCGAGACAAAGCATCCGCCAGAATGTTCAATCGGCCAGGAATACGAGCTGCTTTCAAAACAACCGAGTAATTCCTGCACCATTGAATCAAGTGCCACACCCTGATACACAGAGTGGGCGACCTGGTCCCGCCTTGGCGATTTATATATGATACTACTGTCGAATCGACCGACCGTATCAATATCACCCTGCCCCTGATCATCGGAAGGAATTCTTCCAACGCCAGTTCCACTGCCATCATTTCCAACAGATTGATATGCAGCTGACTCTCCGGGAGAGTCCATGTGCCCGAGACCTGGTTCTCCCAGGCAGGCACCCCACCCTTCCAGCGATGCATCCGTGTAGACGGACAGCTGGAGGCGGGGTAGGTGCAGCGAAACCCCTAATAGGAGATTCTGACGCTGTTTCCACCATAGAAGATGCGATATTATCGGCTCCAAAACTGGCAACAGTTTTGACAGGGGTTCTGTTCTCTGTTTCCACAGAGACATCAGATACAACTGGATAGGCCTTCGCATTAGAGCATCGTACGGGATAACCTGCTCCATGGAGACCATCATGCCCAGCATCTGAAGGAACCGCCTTGCCTGAATGTGGTTTCCCACTCGAAAACTCCCGAGGATGGCTAACAGAGACACCACTCTGGGCTCTGACGGGTAAACCCTGCCCTCCTCGAGGTCGAATCGCATCCCCAAATAAACGAAATGTTGAGTGGGTGTCAACTCGGATTTCTCCTCGTTGACTATCCAGCCTAGATCTGAAAGTAACTTCAGAGTCAGAGCAGTATCCACGTTCAACCTGGCTGCCGAGTCTGCCTTGAGCAGCCAGTCGTCTATGTAGGTGTGTAGCGCCACGTTCTCTTTTCTGAGAAACGCTGTCACCGCAAGGACCACTCTTGTGAAAACCCTCGGAGCTGTCGACAGGCCAAACGGGAGAACTGTAAACTCCCATACTTGATTCTGAAACGCAAATCTCAGAAACCTGTGCCAACTCCGATTGATCGGAATGTGGAAATATGCATCTTTCAGATCGATCGATACACACCACATTCCTTTCCTCAATCCCGCCATTACCGACCTCGGTGTTTCCATCTGGAACCGAGGCGTATGGATAAACCAATTTAATGGCCTGAGATTGAGTATGGGTCTCCATCCCCCCGTGCTCTTGGGGACAAGGAACATGTTTGAATAGAAGCCTGGAGTGTTCCGGTTTGCTGGTTTTATTGCTCCCTTCAGAAGCAAACCCGACACTTCCTTTTGAACGGCTTCTAACTTGTCTGGCTCCCTTGGTACGGGTGTCCAGACTGGTGCCAAAGACAGATTTTGTGGCGGAAAGTCCCACCACTCCGGCATGTAACCCTGGGATAACCATCCCAGGACCAGACTGTCTGACGTCACACCTCGCCAAACCTCGACGAAACGCATGAGCCTTCCACCCACCATAGACGCCTCGACGTCTAACGGGGTTGTCCGGCTCGCAGTCCGCCCCCCCCCCCCCCTTTCTTAACGAGAGAGAGTGAGAACCATTTCGTTCTAGGTACGACGGGTATAACTGGCACCGCTGTTCCTGTCGCACAGGTGCGGTCCAGGCGGATATGAAGGGAGCTTGCGTACCCTCAGGTATGCTTCGGCCCCTTCTGTCCGCCCTTTGAGGCCTTACCCTTACCCTTCCCCTTGCCCTTACCACCTCTAGGGCGGTCAGGAGCAACATTGGGGAGGGTAGGCGCCTCTACAGCCTTCCTGGGTTTCTTCGCCGGCGGCGGCTCCGAGAACCCAGCCGAAACAGACGTCGCAATAGGCCTGGCTTTCGCCTTGCCCTTATGCTTTTTCTTTGAAGGCTGTCCGGTTAGCGGCTTGCCCACAGCCCCTAGTGCGTGCGCTTGCCGCACCAGCTCTAGCTGGAGATTTACCGCTAACCGATTCTGCGCAATACTGGCGGTGTCCTCTAAGATGGCCCGCGCTTGGCCACCAAAGATGCTAGGCCCTGTCAGGGGCGTCCCAAGAAGACGCTCCCTGACTGCCGTAGCCAGACGCATATGGTCAATGACCATTTGCCTCCTGGACTTCGTAACACGCGCTTGCACCCTTGCCAAGGCGTCCATTGACAGCACCAAGCCGTCATTAACGCACGATAGCGCCACAGGTGGCACAGGGTGGCCTGCCCCCGCTTCAGCCCACACCGACTGAAGTAGACGATAGGAGTGATTGACAGCGCTCATGGCTGCCCTCACACCCTCATCGCATAGGGCCAGGACTTCTTCCTGGTGTACCTGGGCCTTATCCACTAGTGCCGGACCGGGACCACCCGACCCGGCACTCTGGACGCCCAGTACCCATCGGTCATCCTCCGTGACCGACGGGACTACACCATACCTGTCGTATTCACCCCGCGGAATACGGCACCTTGCCCGCACCTCCCTGGAGGCCGCAGGGAGCTGACCCTTGGTCATTAGTTGTTTACTATAAATAGCATCCAACAAATCAATGAACCGTGGATCCAGTCCCACTGACTGGATCCGGGCCGCGGGCAAAATCCCCGTCCTAATCGACGCACGGGGCGCATCTTCATCGGCCGTGGCCGAAACCACAGATGGGTCAACTCTGGCTAGCCACGCCAGAGCATCAGACCAGTCTAACTCCGAAGAAGATACCCCCGCAAACACGTCACCCGTTGACATGCTTACGGGTCTGCCAGCCATGGCCTCCCGGCCAGGAGCTACGGCTGACACGCCAGGCACTCCGCTACCACATGGTTCCGCCGCCACCCCATGAAACACTCCGGTCCATGGGGTAGGTCCGCACGGAAAACCGTACGGACCCGTAACCGTCGCGGAACCATAGCCGGCCACGGGCGCCAACGGCACCCCATGTCCGGCTGCCGGACCAGGCGAGATAGGTGAGTACCACGCCTGGCCCGGCACACCGGTTCCCCTGACGGCTGGTGACAAACCAAGCCGCGCGGAACCGGTGCACGGTAACGGATTGGCCTCAGCCGCAGGCGGAGCCGCTGACCTGGCTTGCGCCAAACCAGACAAATGGAGGCCGGTTCCGTCCAGGACGGAATCAACCTCCATATTCTCCACCTGCGGCTTCACGGGCCGCAGCAACCTCTCCTCCTCGGCCTCATCGTCTTCAGACTCCGAAGAGCTGTCACTAGACACCTGACGGACCGGCCACCGCTACTGGACCACCCGGAGGTGGCCGCAGAGAGACAGAACCCGTCTGGCCGAAGCCAGACGGACCCGCCAGGGGGCCGTACGAGACGGCCCCCTCGGTAACCAGTCCAGAATCCTGTCCGAAGACAGGATCCGTACCAGGCATGGGGAGAAACTGCCCCCCAACCTTTGGTAGCAGTAACCTTTGGTAGCGTGGGCAGAACGCTATGCAGAAAACCCTGCATAGCCGGACCAAACCACGCCGGCGGTGCCATCTCCGCCACCTCCAGCTGGGGACGTGGAGCACCCCCACCGGCCGAACCGGGCGCTCCACGATTTCCTCTCGGACCGCCTGACCCCGCGTCAGACCCAGCCAAGTCCTTCTGGGCAAGGAACTTAACCATCGTTTCGACGGACCACACTGCACAAACATTACACCTATGATCTATATTACACAGGGCACACCTAAAACAGACATGGTCCTTGAACATTACACGGACAAACTTATGGCAGTCGTCACATGATGGCGGGGCTGGCTTGGCCTATAAAATAAGCACAAACCTACAATAAACAAGCGGAACGAGACACGGATGGAAGGCAGACAATTAATTTTCAAATATTTTGACTCATAAATTAACCGTAACCTCCCGCACCCCACCCCGCCACGTTACAACAACGATCGCATTGATTATGACGACAAGAACGCGGCGGGCACAACACACCCATAATAGATCCTACAGGATGTGTAACAGCTCCAGGAATCATATCGCATAGCATTCAGGGTATATTTACTAATCAATATAAATTATACTCCTAACGAACGCAGCACGATATGTGAAGAAAACAACAAAATGTATAACAACTGCTGTCTCACACGGTAAAACCGCAGACCACGCATCTACTCAAGAATTTTGAAACCACCGATCATTGCAAACCGATCGTGATCGCACGTAAACTTGATCATTCTAAAGTTTCCGGTACCATTTTTTAGTACGCAGCACCCAGAACAAGATGCGCGAATTAATGAAAAAATTTTTCTTCACATAAACATCCGAGCGACCGGGTGTGACGTCACCCGCTCGGATTCTACGGAGAACGACGTCAGCCGATATTCGTGTTAGAAATACCGTAGCAAACACCTATTTTCATATCTGCCGATCGCCTGTTGGGGTTTAAAGAAGGCGATCGTCTGGCATATATCGTTGCTAGCACACGTCCCAGATTCTATGGGGTTAGAAATTGGAACATGCGACACAACGAAATTTAGAGACCTAAGTCTTTTAACTATGGATATAAAGAACAATACAACCTGGTTGTCTTGGGCGGTATTCTCCATAGTCCTTAGTTATCCTTTCAGAACACACAAACCATCACTGATTAAAGACGTAGATTCTTTTACAAAACACTAAAATCCTTAATGCGAAAAGCATGTATTGCACTTGTTGCTATGCAAACAAGAATGAGCTCTATGGTAAACGGGTACTCGGCAGTGGGGAGCCGGGTACCCGGTTCCCAGGAGTCGGTAAAGCTTTCTAAGTCTATAATCCTAGAGCCGCTGTCAGGGCCAGCTGTATATCAGAAGTAACAGAATGGTGAGTATTGATCGAAGGAGAAATAGCATATGCTATAGTACTACACATTGCAAAGAATCTCTTTTTTCAGTGATTTGTCATTGAAAGGGTTAAAAAATAATAATTCTCCAAAGTTAATGCAGCATTGCCTTTCTGCGCAATCATGATGTCTTTTCTTGATACATTACCATAAACATGTTAAAAAATAATACTCAAAGGCAAGTTTAACTTCATTGTCATTTTTATTAGCCCATATTATTTAAGGGCAACCTTGACCTGTGGCGGCAACCTGAAAATGGGTGAAATGGTGTTACGGGTTGCCTTGGGGGCAGCTGATTTTTTCATTTATTTCTACCCCTGATATGTGTAGCAAATTGAGATGCAATACCAGATAAATTATGCCCTGGGAAGCTTGCGATCGTTTTTGCCCATTTTCTCAGAAGACGGTAGGGAACTTTAAAAGTGTCTAGCAGACTCATTTTTGTGAGGAGACTTGCGAAATTTCACATGTCAATACATGTACCTTAGATAATACTCTAACAGATGTACATTTTCGTTTAAAAAGAAGTTTATTAGTCGACTCTTGTAAAATATCAGCTTTTAAGATTGAGCTTTATTTTGAAGTCAATTTTCACAAATTTTCCTCATTCCTCAGAGTGCAGGGTATCTTAATACCCAATACGCTAAATTTTTATACTATACTTTTTCCATTTTGCAAAGAAATTTATCACTATGTGGTGAAATATATGCTTGTAGAATTAAATGCATAAATTCAGATATCAGATTTTCTTCAGTATGATGCAGGGCTTCCACTAGTGGAGTTCCGGGAGTTTTGAAATGCTCATGATTTTACCTATGCCAACAGCGGAATTCTTTTCCAATGTGCAAATTTGACAACACGCTATATTACATGTATCTGTATAACCTTTAGGACCATATGCATGTTATGTCTAACAAGAAATAAGTTCATGCATGCTGCACTTTAGTGAGAACAAAATATAACACACCTTTTTCAGAGACATTATACACATTTCTCCCTGTTATATCTATAACACTCAGAAGAATTAGACAGGTTTGCCTCCACATATAATAAATATGCTTACATAGTTTCAATCGGCATCATTTCATCTTTCATTTGACACGTCACATGTCATGATACCTCATAAACTGATGTAGTTATAGCAATTAGAAGATGACCACCCATGTACATTTTCGAAAATAGACCACTTTCTGAATCGTGATCTGTATGCTACTTAATAGACGACCAAATTATTGAAAAGATGCTTTTTGAGAGTAAATTTAAATTCTTTTCTCAAATTTTGATCAGTTAAATGCAAATAGCCATAACCCACCTTTTACTCTTTAAAATGAGTACACAGTGGAGGCTTATGTCTAATGTAGAATTAGTGCTGTTGTAATCTACATTTCCACATACAGCCTTTTTTATTTCTACTTTTAAATTTCTACTACTGAAAGACGCTTAAGTGATTTACCATTATAGTTGCAGTATGTTGTTACCCAATATATTGGCTGTTAATCATGTAAGTATTTTATAAATAATCGGTTTGAAAATTCAATTTAAAGTGAAAAATGTGAACATGGAGAAATCGAGTATTAAAGTAGCTGACTTTCCAGTTATTTCAATGTAATTTTTGTTAGTATTGCGCTTGTAGTTGTAGCTTGTTTAATAAAGCCACTTAAAAATGATTGTGTGCTTCCTACATGTATTATTTTGCCACCTGAAGTTAGGGTAGGTAGGTAGAGACACATTTATTTTTATTTTTTTAGCTTGATAAAATAGGATAGCCTAGTATTTTTGTTTTATTTTTAGGAAATGTTTTGAGACATAATTTTTCTTAATCCCTCCAATAAACTCTCATTTTGTGTATTTCCGGGAAATATTGGGGGCAAATGTCATTTGTGAGCAAACATTGACCAGTTTGGTACATAAATCTTACCTTAGGAGTGGGACAAAATGTTGCTGTTTGCATTATACAGATACATGTAATATAGCGTGTTGTCAAGTTTGCACATTGGAAAAGAATTCCGCTGTTGGCATAGGTAAAATTAGGTTACGTGTGTGTCATGTTTATTTTTGAATTTTTTGTTAAAAACTTTAGGGTAGCACTGACATAAAGGCCAAACAAATTTAATCAGTGGACTGTTAGAAATACTGTACTCCCAGGTTATCCAGTGCAATGAGTATTTTCAAAAGTACACTTGCAACTGCCCTCTTGCCCCCTGCAGGCTACTGTCCTGGATTTGCTAAACATGTGGCTATTAATCATGATTAAAATCATATTATTATACAGAATTTCTAAGTAGAGAAACATTGAAATTAATTTTGAAGCGTATCTTAAGGTAAATATTTATGTAACTAGTACTTATATTATGGTTAAATATGTGACCAAATAAACCCTGAAATCCTAATATTTCAAATTAAAAGTATGCCTATAGGTTCGCTGTTAAATATTTTGAGACTAATTTGACTGGAAGCTGTTGCTGCCTTAGGAAACAATAGCTTCTAGACAGATTAGTTTCAAAATATTAAAATTAATCTTGCATTAATGGTATGGAGTGTTCAGTTGAAATGGTTACCAAGACTTGGTGGGTAGGTGTTCTCTCAAGAACTGGACCACATGCAAGAATGTGTTAGTTCAATGCTCATGTAGAAGTATTTCCTGGAAACCATACTTAGAATAGGGTGGAGCCGAGCAGACATGTGAATCCTGGAGTAGGATCGATAGGCTATGCAATATTCTACACCAACATTTTGGAATGCGTCAATACATAGCTTCCCCGTTTCTCTATCTATATATAATACCCTCAACAAGTAATATAAGACATCATGGGCATGTTGGGCAATGGGCATGGGGATAGAAAAATTATTTGAGGGAGGGGGGGGGGGGGAAGAACACATCTGTCCATCCATCTATCTTTTAAACCGTGGTGCATGCCTGTGCGCGAAGATTTGGGTGGGGACAAATATAAGTATCAGGTAACATTAACCTAAGGCTAATTTACTGGCTAATGATTTCAGGTGGGTAGCTAGGTCAGGTTTACAACCACCCCCACCCTTTGCTAATAACCCCCCCCCCCCCTAAGATTAATTAGGTACATTACGTATCTACATATGGCGCCTAAGTAAAGCTTTCACGTCAATAATATCATCATCCAATCCAAAGCCATTACTACCCACACTGTGTGCGACTATAACCATGTCTAATAGTTTGTATATATAGTTTATACCTATTTTCGTGGTACAAAAATCGCCACTAGAGTGCAAATTAGAGCACAAATCTAGACTCAATCATGTTGACAGCTACTCATTTTCATATATTTTAAAGAAGAATTACAATGGCATTGAAAGTGGCTTTCACATACAACATTGGGCATTAAAGAATGAAATAGAACGTGTTATTAGAAGATATCATTCGGATCTATTTTAAATTCGGCGATCCTGCGCCGACTCGCTGAAAAACGAAATAAGAACGGCCTTGGCACGTGACGTCCTCACAAGACCTTTAATGCATTGCCTTAACATGCCAAGGGAATGGATTAAATCATTAATGAGAAGCTCAATTTACTCAGATAGTACATATCACAAAAAAACCTATGACAAAATGGGTACCGATTGACTCAATTTCTCGTTGTGGCAAGGAGTCGTAACCTACAGGTTACAAAATGGTCTATTTTAGCGTAACCTACTGACAGGTTGCGATCATTATCCTTATGTCGAGCCCTGTTTTAGCGGTTGGATTGGGCGTTGTGTATATATTTAAGCACACATGTTAAATCATGTCAAATAAACCGGACAGGTCACGGGTTATGGTTTTTGCCGAAAGGTGGCGAACATGACTATCCGAATTCGGGAATAGGGTGTCTATCTTTATCATTTATGGTGGCCAAAAAAATTGGTATCATCCACAAATAAAAATAGTGATAGTAGGTTACTGGCATTAGGTAGATCATTCATGTATAATAAGAACAGCAGGGGTCCAAGAATTGAACTTTGAGGGACACCGCAGACTAATTTTTTATTTCGTGAGATCAGACATCATCAGTCAGATAGATCACAATACTACAATTACATGTGAAAAACGAAAACTGGTGGTTTAAACAACAGCATATAACAACATTCACTAAGGAATCTCGAATCCAACTTTTGCATAAACTATTACCGTGATTTGGATAAATAAGTAGGCTAAAAACGGAGTTATTGAATATTATAATTATTTGGATTCAAGTTTGTGAAAAACAGTTTTCGGGGTAGCATTAATTAAGCCACTATGAATGATAATCAAAGAAAATGTTGACAGTTTCCATACCTGTACTCAAACTTTTCGTCAAAATATTTATCAGAATAATAAATCTGTTTATGGTGTGCCATTGTTAGCTGTCAACATTCAAAAAGTCGTCTGCTTTCTTTCTTTTCTTCAACGAGAAAATTTTGTCATGCTCACTGTCGCAAGTTCTGACAGGCGCTGTTCAAAATAAGTGCCGTGCAATCTGATTGGTCAATTTCAGTATACGTGTTCTGATTGGCTAATATGAGAAAAGGTAGGCTTACAGATTAAAAAAATGTTGTACTTGGAGAATTTTCGGTATTACTACATCGACGTAAATTTGAAAAAATAGGATTTTAAAGAATGATTATTTCGTTGATTGCTAGATTACCGTCATCTCGCCCCACGAGAATCTCGTTGAGTAGGGTGGAGTATAACACGCGAATCCCGGCGAAAATGCGAATAAAAATATTTAACTTTGGTAATTTAGGTCATATTTTGAGCACAGGCTTAATTATATATAGATTTACGATATATTGGCTAGATTGCTCATGCGCATACCCTTACTATGGGGCTAGTTGTCGTACTAGTAATACAATACCAACACAACTCCAGAGGCAATAACAAGCCAAGGGCTTATGCCTCGTAAAATGATGATGAACCATTGATGACGTCAGTTTAGTAAATCGCTGATGTGCTTGACCAGATATTTTAGATTTTGATGCGTCAACGTAAGCTGTCACTAACAGCTGTTCAACTTAGGTAACATTCCGAGCGCAAGTTATCTAACCTCTATGCGCATCTCAGCTTCAGTCATCTCTATAACTGTATTATCGCTTCTGGTAAATGGTTATTTGTAGTTGTAGAGTACCTTTTGTGACGACCAGAATTTGTCAAGTCAATATCCTACTCTTAAAGGTGGACAGTGTCGGTGCTGTTATCACAGACTACGGCAGGCTATTCCAAAGCTTACAAATGTGCAGTCAAACGAAGCTCTTTCTTATATTAGTCCTTGTGCCTTGTAGGAATACGCACTTGCTATGGCCCCTTGTTCTCTGGTACATCTTAATTATTCTTTTGGTTGGAACATTGGGTGAACATTTAATTGTGTCATAAATGTCTGTCATTAGTTTGTAAACCTCTACCATGTCATCTCTTGCTCTACATTGGACCATATGTTTGGCAGTGTTAGTCATCCGAGTCATTTATTGCAATACATCTCCTTCAAGGATGCTTCGGTTTTAGTGGCTCTTCGTTGTATGCCCTCCATTGCTTCAATGTGCATCCATTTGTATGGCTGACATACCACATTGGCATAATCCAGGTGTGGCCTCACGAGTGCCTTGTACAAAAAAATAAAATTACTTGCATCAAGGTGGACAAATGTCCCTTTCATCACTCCCATAATCCTGTTAGCTTTGTTAACTTTGGCGGTAACATTGCTGATTGAACGACAGGTTCAGATCAATGGTAACACCAATGACCTTCTTCACCAAATTATGTTCCAAAATGTTCCCTCCTTCAGTTCGCATATAGTAGTCTACCAGTTCTTTCAGCGTTGTGGAGATCGTCATGACTTTGCATTTACCCCAGGTGTAATTTCAAGAGCCAGTTAAATACGCTAATCTATAAGCCACTAAAAGCCTCGAGTAACAGATAATCAAATCGATTCCTAATCAGCTTATAAATAATTAAAAGCGAACCTAACAGACTCATATAATAGTCTCGATTGATGCGAGTTAGCCGCCACTAGAAAGCTAATTTATATGAAGTGATTATGTTGAATTTGTGTAAACCATTAATAAGTGCATCAATTCGAATATTAAGGGACACACTTTAAACTAATCCCTGCTTCACAAGGAACCGTCTAAGGAGGTGGCTGACAAGACAGGCGTTTGAGAAAAGACGATAAATCATGCTATGTATGTTTGGAATTAGGTTAGGCGTCCACCCAGAAAAGAAAATTGAACTATTAGCTCACCCGTCCATGGTGAACCGTTCTGTCTGATCGTCGTCCTACCATTCATATATGTATTTGATGTGTGTTGAAGTCGACTGGGCGCTTTAAAATCTGAATTTCTGGAATGTAGGCTTTAATATAATTAACACCTGTGAGCCGCTAGTAGTTGATTTAAATGAAATTTGATTGGTCAAAATAGCGATGCCATTTTCTCAAATGAATCGCATTGGCGATGTCCTAGGCAGAAATGTGAAATAGTAATATAATGTTGTGCTTGTAGCACTTAGAATTTGTGCCATACCGACAGTATTGAGTTTGGACGCATTCAATTGTTTAAGAGGGGTCAGTGCGGGTATTCAGTATAGATGTATATTGTGAACAGTATTGCTAAATTGTGAGAGATTCCTTCATTAAAATGTCTAACTTAATTTAGTTCCAATAGCATTACTTCCATCACCTGTTGCTCATCCTCACCAAGTGTGGATGCTACTGGGTGTTACAGGAAGGGAAAAGGGAAATAACAAATGATGTTTATTGGTAATTTCATACAATATTAAATAAACTACCATCAGTAAAAATGGAAATGAATCAGGATTATTTGAGAAAAAGCATTTACTCTAAGAGTGCTTAACTTGTAGCCAATTAATGACGTCGCTGGTACTTACACTCTGCCATATGTCAACTGTGTGTGCAGGTATATGACATAGGCCTACTTGAATATAACAAAAGCTCACCAGAACATAGTTTTGTAAGCGGTATGAATAGTCGCTGATGTAGAGTGATTAACTCACTACTGATAATTTACTATTGATCCTTTTGAAAACATTATATTTGAAAGTCACTTTTTCAGGGGGAAGCAACAAGTTTCTGTCAAAATGATTTCAATATACACTGCTGGTTTCCAAGGTAGCAATATTTTGAAATCTGTGTGACTGAATATAGACCCAGTCTCTGGAAACAATGGCTTTCAGTCAAATTGTTTTCAAACTAGACAGTGTTTTACCTGTAGGACATACTGGCTAATCAGCTTAAAGCGAATATAACTGAGCGTTTATGACCAGATGTAGCAGGTATTATTCATTCGCACACCAGAGCACATATGTGCAGCAGCGTCACTAATTGGTTCACGCCAGACTAACATAAATGGTATTTAGCTGGTTTTTCTAATTCTACTGATTTATTTCTGTTTTAGGGGGGGGGGGATTCCATAGGTTAATTTTTATATAAAGCTCTCATTCAAAATCATATATCAGTTCTCTGATCCTTTCCTTTAAGAAGACAAATTGGATTCAATATAAAAGAACTGGTGACCAAAGTAACGACACATTTTTTTACCCTCTAAACATGTGCATGAGCAGATCTTAAAAAATCAATTTTCTTCAAAAATAGTTTAGAAACTCATTTAAAATTTAACCTTTTTCGACTGTATAGTTAAAGTTATTCAGTGTTAAAGTTACTACGTCACAGAAGCATTACTAGGCATAAACTTTCCAAAAAACGATCAACGTTTTATACAAGATCATGATCAGAATCAATACTGTAGAGTAAGCACAACTAATATTAACCAATGAATGACTATGAAAACCAATTTTCAAGACTAATAAGCATGCGCAAGGAGCCATGACGTCACCATCCCTTTATAATGAGTTGCAGCTGCTAAAAACGATAGTTCAATCATATGGCTCATACAGAGCATACAAATCACAACACGCTCTTCCATTCTGATAGAATAAGGCCAATAGTGTGTCAGCAATGCCTTACAGACCAAGTGCAGGACTGTGCTATAGAACGCTGACTACCCACTTTGGTGGCAGGCGGCATCAGCACTTGCGCTTGTACAATTCACTGTGTCAACCATTCGGTCTTAGACTATTTCTGTGGCATTTTAGGCCTTACTGACTCCAGCTATCAGACTTAGCTTATTAGCAACATATGATTCTACCAGTCCCTTGCACATTTGTTCACGTTATTTTGTGTGGTGCTCAGACACTTCTAGCGCCAGCTAATTGATTTAGTCTACTTTCTAAACGTCTGGAAGAGACTGAAACTATGAGTTTCTGCATTGGTGTTGACTCCCCACACTACAGTGACTGGCTGCATAAGCGCCTAGAGCAAGGCACGGACTCTGAAACTGCATAGCGGTAGAGCAGGGGTACTAATAGCAGCGCTCATTGGCGAGATTCCCTCACTACAGCAGCAACGTTTAATGCAGTGATTTGGCTGAGTGCACACTTGTGTTTTGCAATAAAACAAAAGGCTAGTTTCACTACTGAACATCTCAAGATAATAAAGATTAGAACTTGCAGTGATGTTGCACCTTTCCTCCTACATTGTCGCTTCCCAGCAATGCAGTGATCAAACCCTTTATCTTTCCACACATATTCTATGTGCGTGTTATGCGACGTGTGTGAAGACTACAGATTCCACGAAGTCCACAGTTCCTGGCGCACGGTCAATGGGAATCTGTTATATTTCCTGATAAATAAAGCCTAGTACTGACAAACCCCTTTCAGTTCTTTATTTCTGTATATTTAGTTGTTTGGAGTTGTAGAAGTCATTTAGACAGATTCAGACTATGTCATTGCATTCCCAGCCTTGCGGTACATGCATAGCACCAGGTAGGACATAGAAAACCTTTATGCAAATCAAAGCTATGTCTACAAGGGCTAGAAACATGCGTTGTAGGACATAGTCAAATTTGACACAAAAGCAATTTGGAAAGTTACACTTGGCACATAGAAATTCTAGCAGCAAATAGGTGATAGAAATTGTAAGTCCTTTTGACCAAATTTAGTCACACTGACGCGTCCAGCAACACACACAGCACACCGTTGTTAGGCGTTTTCAACATAGAAATATTAGTGACGTGTGCATCTACTGTATAAACAGATGCCAGCAATCCGTGTTAAAAGAATTTATAACACTTCTAAAATTCTTAGATCATTTTGAGCAGGTTTGGATACCTTACACTTACACCACAAAATACACAAGTTCATATACACACCAACACGCCACCTACATTCACTCCAAGCTACAAAAGTACGTAGCACGCTCAACACCTTTGTTGCACACACATACCAGCTGCACTCACTATACCTGGACACAGAGATGGCAAGTAACACGCCAGTGACTCGTGTTAATTCCAGTGCATCGCCAGTCAATGAAACTCTGACAGCATCAGCACACTCACATCACTAACAGAATTCACAGTTATTGACCTGTGTGGTACCGTGGAGTGCACCATGCAGTTTAACAGTATGCCAGCGCACATGCCCCCCCCCCGCCCCCCCCCCCGAAAAAAAGTAGAAAGTGCTGATGATTCAGAAAGCAAGACAGACACTAACTATGCCTTCAACATTCTACGTCCAATGGTCCAAGTACTCGATTTGATAATTTACTAGATTCTTTAAGGCAGCAAATAAATGCCAGTGAGTCCATCTTTGCAAGCTTTGTCCGGTGCAGTGCAAGTAGAAAGCCTGAAAAAGCCTGTACAGAGTCGTCATACGCTTGCACGTGATTTTCTGTGTGTGAACGTCTTGCACGACTAGACGTCCAGCAATACCATTCTAAGAAGATTAGAGGCCAGAGATGCAATGTACCCAAGAATAGGCAATGTAAATATAAGATACCGTCCTGATGCGTTGCATGTGGTGGCCACTGGTTATGGGGACAAATTCTGCGACTGTGCTTTTAACACGCACCTGTTGCTTTCTTTCGCCAGAAAGTTAGCCACCCATTTTAGATACCGATCACTCCATAGGTTTAGAGTTTGTGGACCTTTCTCCCGTGTAGAATTTAACAAAAGCTTTCTGAAAGTCCATGTAGATTACATCTATATAGAGATCAGTTGTCTAATGCATGTAGACTGAAAGCTAGAGAGCAGTAGATCGTTTACTTATGAGCCAGTACTGCTGGTTACTGAAAGGTACATTTTCCTCACGGTGCTTGTAAATAATGTCCCGAAGTAATGATTCCATGACCGTAAACAGAATACAGTTTAAGCTTACTGGTCTGTAATTCTCAGGGCTTTTGCGACTACTTTTCTTGAAAATGGCAGTCACTGTGGCCTGTTTCCAAATCTCAGGAAGTGATATTCATTTCATCTTACTAATTTGTCCACAACTATCCGCAATCAGTGACGTTGTTCAGTGCTCTTCTCATCCTGCTGACTAAGTATTTAGTCCACCTATAGAATACTGGAGCTCTAATTTTCCCCCATAATCAGAAGAGAGCCTGAACAAAAATGTTTTAGCGTTGGCCTGAGTTCCCTACATTAGGATAAAAATCAACCAGACTGGCACAACCAAAATTTCTATATTTTTATCATAAATAAAATCTGGTCGGCTATAGGCTATTAATCTGACATTTTATTCGACTAGGTAATGGGAGTTGCCAAAAAATAAGATTTTCTTAGTAATATGATTTATTCATATAAACGAAATCGCCCGACGAAATATTACAGGAAATCACTTTGACATGTGACATGAGCACTCGGTCGAAAATTACTGAACTACGAAAATCCACATTTGAAGGCACCATGAGCAATCAATGATTACACCTCTATGCTCAGCTCCTCTTCCTCGGTTAGGGTAGTTCTGCTGGCACTTCCGGTCAATGGACATTCATATGTATAAAGAGCTTGCTGTGTAGACCAGAATCTGTCAATATGATATTTGATGGGGCTGAGATTACTGATTCCGGGACATTGTTCCAAAGCTTACAAATCCCTACAGAGAAGCGTTTTCTAAAATTTGTTCCTCTACTCCATTGGAAAATGTTCATACTGTGTTCTCTAGCTCTGCTTTCCTCCTGGATGGGGACTAAGGCTTGCAGTTTGGCATGTTACATGCCAGTTAACATTTGGTACACCTTAATCATGTATGTTGCCATCTCTCGACTGTAAACCATTGCTGTAAACTGGGCTTCAATGCTCGGAAGCATTCCCTTTGACTCATGTCTTTTGGTGATGGTATGAGTTTGGTAGCCCGGTGCGGAACACATTCAATTGGCTCAGCATGATTCTTTTTCCAGTGGTGACACACAACATTGGCATAGTGTAGTGTATGCGGATCCCATAGATCTCCCTGAAGGGGGAGGTGAAAGAGGGCCCCTCACATGTATTAGACCGGTTACCCAGAAGTAGGAGATTGGCACCAGCATTTTCAAGCTAACATGCATGCCTTACCCATTATCGCATATAAACGCTATAAAGTGGGTGGGTATACCAGCAGAAGAACACCTCTTAACCACACTCACGTCTCACATCTATCAATTTAATAATATAAATAGTTAAAGAGAGAGAGAGAGAGAGAGAGAGAGAGAGAGAGAGAGAGAGAGAGAGAAAACAATTCTATGCTCGATCACCAAGTTGGTAATGGTAGCAAAGGGACCAATGGCGCTGTCAATTATGAACATTCAGTTAACTTGCGATAGCCAGCGAACGGATCTGGGAATGGATTCTTGTCGACAGGAAGATGTGATGTTGATGAATGTAGGGAATCTCGCAAATGTTCCCAGTCCCAGGTACTGCAATACCACGTGACAACAGTGAGCACTGACGTCACAGATTGCCACACTCCTATGAGCACGCACATAGCTCTTGCAAGATGGCCATGGAATCTGTCTTGTCCAGGCATTGCTGATTTCACGATATTGAGAATGGTGAAGACACATTATGATCACCAAAGAGGGAAAAGCTTGGTCAAGATCGAGGAGACCTGTTCAGAATGAAATCCGCACTCTCCAGTTGCGAGAATTCCAGGAAGCTGAGATTGACAGATCAGACGACTGGTCCCATGTCACAGACGTCCAATGTAGACAGTTTCTGGCCGAAAATAAACTAAAACAACTGGATTAAAAATGCCTTGAAAATTGTAAAAATGTTACCTTTCATGCCAAGATGCACGCTTGCAGCAGCTTGTGTCAGAATTTACTACAAACTGGAACAATATAATAATGGATGTTAACTGGCCTGACCTACAAGGGAATTTAATCCTGGAGTTAACGATCGCTGAGATAACAAGAGAACAGACTTCCTAGGATTGAAGTCACTGTGGTTTGTAGCTCGCGGGGTAGTGTCAGACCGTTCCAGTGTATCATGTCGACTCGCCACGCCACAAGTGCACGACGAATGATGACGCTGGTTAGCATCCGGTCTCGGGGTGACGGATCCCATAGGAGACTGCCCCACGGTTAACAAAAACCAGCTCCTAAGGCCGGTGGAACTCAATCATTCCGGTGGGGCCATGCGACCATTGTCGCGAACATTAAACACAACTGTCTCATCCCAAGAGTTTGTGTCACCAGTATGCCTGTCCATAGCAATTTCGTGATCTATGGACTTACAATATTTGATTTGGTGACCTAAAAATATAAGTCCATACAATGTTTTTTTCTAAACAGACTGTCAAGTATGCTAGATAAAAATGAGGAGCATACGAAAATACAAGACATAGAGACAGCCAGATGAACTTTTAAACGTGGGGTTCCTGGAGGTACCACACATACTCTTAGGTCCGCAGAGGTATCCCCGCAAGGGAGGCTCCCGCACACGAGTCTTAACTAATTAACTTAATATAAGCTATTATATCTTTAAGCTGAAAGGAAAGAGGATTATCTCGGACGAAAAGTCAGGTGTCTCACGCGGGCACTACTCCTAGTGCTAGTTTGGGTGAGGAGTATTATCCTCGCATGGACCGTCGTCGCTGAATCCTTGCGAGAGACAAGTGCCTCGCGTGGGCCTCCGTCTCGGGAAGGTGTCGCCACTGCTTAAAGCAGGAGAAGAGTAGTAGGCCAAAAAAAATGGGCCCACTCTAATAATTCAACCAAAATGCTTGAAAAAGAAAAAACCATACCGAGTGAGATTATGACTATAGGGTTGCGTGCTGTTTTACGTGAAGGTGGGACGAATGATTCGCGAAGGATTCCCATGTCACCGTCTTATGTAATTCTTAGTATGCTGAATTAGTAGCTGCCACTTTATTTATGCGGGCCTTCTGCTTTGCTTCACTAGCTTTTAATTTTTAGAAACAAGAACTATTTTTGGCCGCAAATGGCAGGTATCTACTTAAGTGTTAGACACGGCTGTCATTACGAACAGATACTCCAAGACATCAATGCTAAAGACAGCGCTCATACATGTTACTTAGTAAGATCTCCGAACTGGATAAGAATCCGAACATCTCGCTCCGTAACCACATAAAACATCACAAGACACTGGGTACTTTTCACAAAAGCATTTTTAGGCAACTGACCTATCGTTATGGTGGGGGTAAGAGAGACGAATACCCTTCGTAAATGTCCTTCCCGTGAGGGCGTGGCAGATCTAAATATCATTCCCAGACATTCTTTGCTGGATTCAGTGGGGATACGCATCTCGTCCGTCACCGTGTCCTATGGAACTAATCGTTTAACCTGTCGTTAGGTTTATGTACAAGCTGCCCAGTCTTGCACTGCCGTGCGGGAGGATTGTTCAGCAAATAAAATAATAATTAAGATATGTTTTCGCAGTGCTTTCGTAGATTGGCAAAAGTGTTAACTATTAAGTATCTGAAGATACAGGGGGAATGTAAGTGACACCACACCCTGGCCATCACCGCTCAGAAACCCCAACAGTTTCCCAGGGTCGGATCAGCCCATGGTGCAGATAGGGACATCAAAACAATTAAGAAGCCACAAGGCTGAGTGGAACATGAAGAGAGACAAAATCTTAGAGTTATGAGTCTTACTGGAGTGCGGGGTTAAATTATCGCACTACCGGAAGAGAAGAGTATACTACAGATTTCTTAATGAAGAAAGTGTCTCTAGTCATATTAAACCTATCCTATCGAGCTGAACAGAAAAGGTTTAGCCAAACAGAGTTATAGCACAGACAGCGACCTCAGTGAAAAATTGTTGGTGGCGGGAGAAAGTGCTGCATATATAAATGTTGCTCTATAGTGTTTCCTACGTGCACTGCAGTCCTATATTTTCTAAAAATAAACAAAACATATGAACTGATGGCTACTGGCCATATATATATAAACTAACCAGAACAATCAATACAGTATCAAATGATCAGAATTTTATATCTTAGTACAGGTTAACGAACCTACTATGGTGCGGTTAGTGAAAACACCTTACAGAAAATGAGAATAACTATAAACATATACGGAAATTATAACTAGCAGTTCTAAGACCGTTACGGTACCTTTTAGTCATCGGGACCGTTTATACGGATACAATATAATTATCAGAAATATAATTAATGGAATAATTAAAATGTTAAGTATAGTTACTTGAATACTCGGTAGCCATTCTTAAGTTTGGCTATCGTGTTACTGAAATTGATACATCATTCTTTGGTTGACGTGTGTTGATGCATTCTCAGGAAGCTGGAAAGTTCCCGCAGGTTGGTTCCCGCAAACAGGATTCCTGCAAACAACTCATGGCAGGAGAACATCGCTCAGGACTGTAAGCACAATATATAGAATGTCTAACGAGTAGTCAGTAAGAGATACAATAGTATTACTGCTGTGAAGAAAGTTCTCGTACACCGATGGTACGGATGGAAGTTGACAACAACCCGATCACAAGCGGGGGTTGTTAGCTGCAGATGAAGATACAAAACAAAGCTTAATGGTGCTGGGTACGTCAGGCAGCTCTGAAGATGCACCGGGCAAAGTTTACTTGCTGCAGTCGAAAGTTAGAAGAACCTGCACGACATCAGTGGGGGGACGGTTGAAATACCACTTTTTGGCATGGCCAGCAGATCCGGCGAGTCATCCACTAAAGAACATCGCAGTCTCTACATCTGTAGAATCACATATTCAGGCCGTAAAGGCTTCACCGCAAGTTCGTGTTCCGAAGTAGATCTTGATATCATGAACAATAATTAGAAAGTTCCAAATTGCTCCCGCAAGAAGGGAGTTATAAAATTGTTTTAGTGCGGGGGGTTGGGTAACTGCTAGCTATGGGAGAAAAACCGACAGAAAGCGAAGTAATATGCGTATTGTCTGTCGCGCTGATAGTAGCTGGTACAGGTCCAACCTGTTCAGACCCTGGCCGAGGATGCTCTCGATCTTTGGATCGCATCTCCTTTTTATACTACTCGTGACGTCATCCCATCCCGGTCGTAAACTACGTGCTCCATCAAAAATAGCACCTAAGCATGTGCACTATGCGCTTTAACGAACTTAGTCGTTTTTACAATGCAATCTCTCTCATAGGCCCATATACGCTTATGTCTCTACCCAGGGGGGGGGGGGGCGTGTTCAGGGAACAAATCCAGGATGGGGGCGCGTACTCAGCTTGGCTATATGATGTTATATCATGAATCCTTAATATATAATGTCCCTTATTTGCGGGAGTTCTTAAACATGCGTCTTGTATATGTCTGTAATAGGTAGTTCTCAGCCCGTGTTGATTATTGAAATTCTCTTTATAATTATACTGTTAGATTTTTGATGGCGCTTTACCGGCCCGTGCGCTAATGATTTGTAGCACGGTAGAGCAGTTGTGTTCTTAATCAAAAATTTAACAGTAAAGTTGTAAGTAATTTGATGTGTGGTTTAAACAGATCTATTCAGGCAGTAGATCAACATTACTGATCCCGACAAGATAGCTGTGTTTTCCGAGCGGGAGGGCTTGCCAAGCATTCTCCTCAATGGGTAGAACTAGCTCCGTCCCGGCCTAGACCAGACACATTAATACCACTTAATAATGGTTAAATTACAGTAAAACTCGGAAGTGGGTGCCACATTTATTACAATTTACAATGCCGTCGTTTGGAGATTGTGAATACAGTCAACCTGAGTGTCTGTGTTTCTGACATGTTGGTGATTTGAATCTGATATGCTTGGCTGGTTATCTGTGGATGATACTTGCGCTGTGGTGACGGTGACGTTTTTATGGCCGCCAGGTGCGGAGAAGGAGAGGCGGTGAATGTCAACTTTATCGAACCCTGAGGGTATTTCACTCTGTAATGGCCGAGCCCATGGGCAGGACAGAGTTACTTTATAGTGCAGATGACCTGTCGGATGCTGTCATAACTTTGATCAATCCATTGTCGAATTCAACTTTTCGGTAGTAAAATCCTACTCGTGACTGACGACAATGCGGGCATCTTGCTCTCTTAATAATATTGGCTGTTATTACGTGTAGATGATGTATGTAGATTTTGGCTGTTTCCGTACGACGTCGGGGAAAAAGGGGGAGGGAGGAATGTTGGACAAATGTTCCTCGCGTGATGCGTATTGTAGATGGCTGTAGTGCACTCCTTATATCCATATGATCAGTTCTCCCATAACTGGATAAGAAGGTGTGTGCGGGAGATTTGTTGGCTATTGTTTGTTGATGATAATGTTGTTGTCGGGATGTCCAGGCTGCTGTATGATGCCAATGTTATAAGCGAAGTGGGCGCATTCCAGTTTTCCATGCTGGTGAACGCCAAGTCTGTTGTTATTGCGGGAGGTGTGGGTCTGCGGGAGATATTATTTCTCCCACTGGTTGTGCGGGAGGAAGTGTTGCGGGAATTTTTTCATATCTATCAGGAATTAATTAATACCGGTAGGTGCTGCTAAATGATGTTGTTGCCGATGTTGAATGTCTCTGTTATGCTGAGTATAACCGAGTAGGTATGTGATGTATGCGCAATGACGAATTGACGTATCCTGTCTTGAAGCTAGGTGTGTTCTGTATGTGATGATGTTCTGCCTGCTGTGTGATGTCCTGACTGCTCACCGGGTAGTATGGTAGGCCAAATGGAGAGGGTGGCCTTTGGACAGGGGGAATGTGGTCATCTCCCATTACACAATGGTTGGTGTCCAGTCATAATTTTTAGACACCGGGAAAATTTGAGCCGAAATTCTGCTGAACAGGCTGCTTCCCTGCCAAACGCAGGGGGTAATGTTGGTCGGTGTGGTGCGGGATGCCACCTCCTCTGTTGCAGCAGTCTCTCTCATATCTGAAGATTGATGGTCAACAGACGACGAGTGGAGTGTGAAATGGACTGGGCGGTGAAATCCGAATTTGGTGTATAGATTCGGGATGCGAATTGGAGTGATGCCGGTGGTGGCACTCTGGGAGAGGGTGTCCCTTGGAGGGAATGTGGTTTCGCGGTTTCGGGAAGTGGTCGGGTACACCTTGTTGTATGGTTCTGCAGTTCTAGACTCGCTAAGGCTTCATCCAGCCTCTTCACTTCCATGCTATTCACCATATGTTCCACCCCACAGGAAGCATGGCTTGGGTTAGCCTCGGCTTCCGCTTGTGGTAACTCTATGATGGGGTGCATAGTATGAAGTGGGTGGGAATGGGAAGAGATCGGAGGATCAACTTTTCCATCCGGTCCCTTGGACAAAACAAGCACAAAATTCTTCAGATACGACTTCCCAGATCGAGTAGACCCTCGCTGAGGAGGGAGAGGGCGAGTACGTATCTCGTCATCGTCATCAGCGTTGGCCGCTTGTTCACCCACGTTCTGGCTTGGTAGAAGTGGGGCTGAACTGGCACCGCAGTGCTCTGTGCTAACCGTGGGAATACTAATTTCCATAGAAATATCTGCCTGTGTACTGGTGTCACGAGAAATGCTCAGTCCAAGCTCTGGTGCTGGGTCGTCACTGACACAATGTTTAAGTCGATCGAAGTGGATGACTGAGGTCAGGCCATCCGAAGCACGGATATGCTAGGTCGCATCCGACGTCTTACCTACTACCACATAGAGGCCTTTCCACTGGTAACTCAGTTTACTTGGCACGTTTGCAGATCGCCGTGAATCGTGTACCCAAACCATCCTTCCTGCTTCATACGGATCTCCATGCACCCTCCGGTCGTGCCTAGTTTCTCCGAGAGCTGTGTCGCCAAATCACTCTGTCAATGCTCATTCCAATTGAGTGTATGTGGGTGTGTAGTCAGTTCCAAGATCCGCAAGAACTTGAAGGGATTTTCCGGAAAGCTTTGCGGCGGGATATTCACCCATGATGATCGTTCCAGCAGTTAGTCTGACTTATTATCTCGAGCTAAATTTTGTAGTTGGTCCAGTCATTCTCCCCGCTAAATTCGGGATGGAGAATGACTCGGCCAAGACCACGCGAAGAATGAAGTGGTTGAAATCTGGCTGGTGTGTCCTTCATCCTTCACTCCCTGCTGCTGCTGTTCTTCCTCCCTCATCCTCCACTCCCTGCTGCTGCTGCTCCTCCCTCATCGTCCTCTCCCTGCTGCCGTTCCTCCTCCCTCATCCTCCACACCCTGCTGCCGCTGCTCATCCATCATCTATGTCAATACATAGATCGAGACTAAGTAGAGAACCAAAATCTGCTGCGGACCATGTTTGTCAGCCAATGGGAATTGCGGGTAAATGCTTCCCACAAAGTTTGGAAGTTTAGGGATCTTACCAATGTTGGCTCTCTGTTGGTGGGCCAATGTAACTTTGCTTGTTAGCTTAATGTTGGCCCCAGGTTGGCTCGATGAACAAAATTACGCTGGCGTACAACATTGGGCCAACGTTTGCTTGCTATCTGGGAACATTCTGTTGAATATTTTGACAGCAACAGCACCCAGTCAAATTAGTTTCAAAATATTCAACAACTTACCTGTATAGTTTTCTGGAAATTGATAGATAGGGTGATCGGGGATCGATTGATCCCAACCTGGGTGTAGCGTAGTTGGAGATTAACTAGGGATAGGGGGGGGGGGGCATAGCTAAATCTTGAAAGTTCCATTGGAGTCTCGAGCAAAACCAATGACACATTTGAGTGGGTCTCGATCGGGCAGCCCAATTGGGTCCCGATTGGGCAGCCCAATCGGTCCTACTAATTTATCGAGCCCAATAGGGACCATTTACTAGCCCAATTGGGGCCACATGGGGCCCCCTCATAGCCCGAGTGGGGCCCACTCATTGCCTGAGTGGGGCCCACACAATAGCCCACATTTGGGCTAGCCCAATCGGGGCCCGCACCAAACCCAGTGACACTTCTGAGCGGGCCCCGATCGGGCAGCCCAATCGGGGCCCACTCGGTATCCCAATCGGGGCCCACTAACTAATATTGGCTGGGTACATTTAGGTTGAGGGAGAATAATTTCTTGATGATCAGTATAGGTCTCAGTGAGTATGAATTCCTGTGATGAGTTTAGGTTAAATGGATTTATAAGTATGCTTGGACCTAATATGTTGAGTTTAAATTCAGTGTCATTGTCATGGTGGTTGAACGGAAATTGAGTTTTGTTGCAGGTAATACACCACCATGGCCCTGTATTGTTTTCTAAAATTCCATAATCCATAGTTGTTAATTCGGAACAGGTTCGGTGCACCCATTCACCACAACAATCATATAATAATGCTTGCTGATTTTTCTTTACTGGCTTGTTACAAGATGAGTAGGGGTGTTGATGGGCATAGGGGTACAGGTTGGACAAGGTAGGATGGGTAGGTAGGCTGGGACTGGAATGGATGTGCTTGTAAGTGGAGAAAGAAGCAAGTGGACAGGAGGCTAAATGGCTACCTAGAAAGTTTCTTGACCTTGACATTAATTTATTTCTCTGGTTTGCTATTGACACAGTAAAAATAATATATTGGCATCAGACTGGCAATGGTTGATACATATAGGACAATAGGTTGGCTTTACAGCACCATTACACCAGGACGCTATAGAAAAAAACTTGATTATCAAACAAAATGTGTCTCCCATTGGAGCTGTACAACATAAATGTAGAAGATTTAGACTTATTGTAGATCTGCGTCAATTAAACAGTTATTGTATGGAATTTAAATGTGCTTATGACGGTATTGATACCTTATAGATTTGATCGAAAATATTGACAAATTCAGAACATTTGATTTACAAAATGGGTATCATCACATCAGCGTAAATCAGGAGTTTAGAACTTATTTAGGCATTTCCTGAAAAAATCAATTTTTTCAATGGAAAGCTATTCAATTCGGTTTGTCAATTTCCCCTTACATTTTTTTGTAACACGTTAAGACCGGTTGTACAACATTTTCGTCAGGCTGGCATCAGACTGGTGGGCTATGACGATGAAATCATTTTGATTTCAGATGACGCTAATAGAGTAAGACATGGTGACTTTTTTCTGGACACATTAAAGAGCCTTGGGTGATTCATTAAAACAGAAAAATGCATGCTCGATCCATGCACAATTTATTGGGTACATAATCTACTCAGTGGGCATTGGACAACCTGTCCTGAATATCCAATGAATCAGAATATGGAAGCTGCACAAAGATTTGAAACGGTTACGCAAATGTCCCAGCATTTTCTGGGTGTACACTTGTGCGGGTGGTGTTAGGGCAATGCATATGCATGTGTAGCTCATGGGGGTACGTACTGGTCCGCTATCAGATTTCCGCCAATCGCACCGCAAGTGCACGATGACCAGGATGACTGGTTAGCTGTGGATCTCAGGGTTGCGGGTCCCGTATGATGTCTTTCCGAGAAATACAAAGACCGGCTTCTACAGCCGGTGGAACACTGATGTTCCAGTGAGGCTGTGCGACCATTGCCGCCAAGATTGAACCACATGGTGTTATCCCAACTGTTTGTGTCACCGGTATGTCGGTCCATACTAAGTTAGAGAATGGAACAATGTGTAATTAAAACAATAGAAATATTAATATATACTACACAAACAAGATGATCATTTGACAGTAAATGAGCACACAATAATACACAATATAGTGCTAACTGGTGTTCTTTCCATGTGGTGTTGCCGGAGGTACCACACAGGTTCTTAAATCCGCAGAGGTATCCCCGCAAGAGAAGCATCTGCAACAAAGCCAATAAGTTACCCCTAACACACACAAAGAAAATATTGTCGTTGTGAGAGGAAAGTGCCTCACACGGGCCTCCATCACAGGCAAATGCCTTCTATGCCGAAGCAGAGGAAAAGAGCTGGCAAAAAGGGCCACTCTTTTGTTCAACAGAAAAATGTTACGTGAAGATCCTAGTGAAACCATGATTAATGTGATGCATACTGGTTTACGTGAAGACAGGACGAATGATTTCCGAGGAATTCCCAAGTCCCCATCTTATGTAGTTCCAAAAATACTGTTTTGGTAGATTCCACTTTATTTATGCGGGCCTTCTGCTACAGTCCAACCTAACAATTAGTTGTTAGAAATGGAAACTGGCTTTGGCCGCAAGTGGCAGGGATTCCTACCTAACTTTAGATACATCTGTCCAATGGGCGCAGGTGCTCAGCTTCCCATAGGTCGCTTTGGAATAGCATCTGCCTCCAAGGACAGCATGCGTACATGTTACGACACAAGGCATCCGAATTCGATGAAAATCTGGCTACCTTGCTCCGCAACTACATAAAACATCACCTGGACAATGGCTACATTTCACACAAGCATGTTTGATTACTAACATGTCGTTGTGGTGGGGATGGAGAGACGGATATCCACTGCAAGCGTCCTTCCCATGAGGGCGTGGCAGATTCCAAGATTTCACCCAGACACTGCAACGAGTTGGATGGAGATTCGCATCTCGCCTGTCACCGAGTCCTACGGATCTAACAGATGACCTGTCATTAGGATTAAATTCCAATATGCCCAAATATGCACTGCGGGCCGGTAAATAAACTAACCAACTCACATTTATAACTATATGTTTTCGCAGTGCTTCCTTCATTGGCAGGGTTATCTAGCTAACAAGTATTGAAGATACTGGGAAGATGTATGTAAATCAGAACTTTAACCATCACCGCTCGGAAACCTCTGATAGTTTCCCAGTGTCAGAACCGATCAATGGGCTGATGGGGAATCCAGGCAATTAGAAAGCCATACAGCTGGTGGATCGTGGAAAGAGACAATAACATAATATATATGAGGCCTTATAAGTAATTGGCCAATTTTACACAACCTTGCCAGAGTGCGAGGCTACAATAGCGCAACAACCGGAAAAGAGGCGTACACTATATGTCTCTAAATGAAGAAATTGTCCCTAACCACTTTAACCTATCCTATCGAGCTGAATAGTAAGGTTAGTCGGTAACATGCCAGGCTAAAACAATTAGAGCATGGTGACCTCAGTGTAAAATTGATGATGGCGGGAATAAAGTGATGCGGATATAAATGTTGTTGTATAGTATTTCATAGCATACTGCGGTCCAAAGTTTTATACAATTAAACAAAACATATTAAACGGATGGCTATCTGCCATATACAACTAACCAATGCAATAAGTAGATATAATAATTAGAATATAATTAAATGAGGTAGCTAAATACCACAGGTTAATGGACCTAAACGGTCCGGCTAATTGAAAGCACCTACAGTAAACAAGGATAATATGCACAGTAATAAAGAAATTATAACTTGTGGTCCTAAGACCGGGAAGGTACCTATTAGTCATCAGTACCAAATGCGGAAATGATAATTAAATGTACAATAGGATAGCTACTTGAGTACCTAATAGGCATCGGTACGGAACAGGCTACTATGTTACTGAAATTGAGGTGCTAGCGTATTCGTAGCATGAGCTGACACATTCTCTGAGGCTGGAAGGATTTCCACAGGCAGGTCTCCGCAAGCTGGCTCCAGGGTAGACATGGTACAGACTCAGGACAGTGAAACAGAGCAGTGAAGTAATGTCTATTAGATAGTCTCTGCAGCTAGTATACAATTTTTACGGAAATGAGAAAGTTATCTGTCCGGCAACGGAAATAATAAAGGTGAAGTTTTCCCATAAGAAGAGAGGGCTTGATAAGGTTAAGAAGTTGCATAACTGGCACACAGTGCGAATGCATCGCATAGCCCTTGCGCCGCACCTAGCAAAGTTCCACCAGACTGTGGCCAAAATGTTAATTAAAACACACACGACATGCAGTGCGGAAATTGAAGTCCACTTTTCAGCGTGGATGGCAGATCTAGCGAGTCATCCACCAAGAATCACCATAGCTCTACATTCCGTAGGATTACATCCCAGGCCGGAAAGGCCCTTTCCGCAGAGGTGTTCCCTTTAGAAAAGTTTGGAAGTGGGAATCATAACTTTAATTACTTTGCTCCCGGATGGCGTCTGGGAGCATCCAAAATTCTGCAACATGGAAAGTCCGAGAACTGCTTTCCGGTGCAGGTGAGCTGAAAGCCGTTTGGAACCATGGTGATGTTCTGTATCTTCTGTCGGTGTTCTGGTCCACTCGTCTAGTCCCACACTTCCAGCCAGTCCTCCAGATGGGTCGGTCTCCACGCCGACGATGCTCCTGATTCTCGATTTTTCACCCCTTTTATACTACTCGTGACGTCAGAGGCAGATGCCTCAGTCAATCAGCGGCCGAGCAATAGCCAATCAGCGTGCCGCTAGATCAATCACGTATTTATCATGTGCACAGAACATTCTAGGTCTATTTATGCATACACGCGATTACGACGCCAAGAGAAATAATTTGAAGATAATTTAAAGGGATTTTCACGGATAACTCAGCCATTTCTGGGCCAATTTTAAAATGGTTTACAGTCCTAGAAAGCTCGTTTTATGGTTCTGATTCCTACCACGACCAACGAGAACGGGTTAATTAAAGGTTTTTACGAGTACCAACTCGGTACACTATAGGCATGCACTCGCTTCCAATTCCAAGACGTGCTGTCAGTGAAGCTCTGACGCGCGTGCATGCACTCCATGCATTTTATCGGACTTAGGCGATTTTAGCGAAAACCTCTCTCATAGGGCTTATGTACGTGTACTATCCCACCCACGGGGTTCGTGCTTGGAGCGAATCCAGAGTGGCCGTTCCGTACCCAGCTTTGCTGGGATGGTCAGTACCCATCCGGTCAGTCCGTGCTACACCACCCCATCCTAGTTTGACACCCATGGCAAAAGGTCACGTATAGCAGATCGAATGCATGGGAGCATGCTAGGCAGGAATTATAGACTTCCCGCGTAGGTGCATAGCCGAGATGAGAGTGACGCAAAAGACGCGTGTTCATAAGAAAGAGCACATAGGGTGCAACAGAGTTTTGGAGGGAGGCATCCCATTGATTTAAATTTTTGACCTGGAACCATTTTTCCAGGTCTTTTTTTTTATTTTTTATTTCTCGGTGCGTGCATACTTTTATCATTTAGATCACTGATCACCTAAACAATAGCTTGCATGGGTGTTTTCTCGGATGCAGATAATTATTTTTCTGCAGAGAACACCCAAGCCCCAACGTACCACAATTACAATACAGTTTTTATATAATGTACATATATATTAATCACATAACTATACCCGAAAAGAGTATCACAGATTATTCTAATTGCTTTTGCATCCTAGGTAAATAAAGGGATGCACCAGGTGTATACTGATTAATATAATGCATTTATTGTGGATCCGCACGGGTAGCTTATACTAACCCACAATCTGTCCCATCGTACTGATGTGGGAACTAAAATAATAAGAAAAATATCAAATAATAATAAGGTAAAAAGACTAGTTTATCAGGCAGCCCCAGCGTAGCTGAGACTGCACGACGGGATTATGACATATTCGCTATGGTGTGTTGTGTACTTACATCGCACATGGCGTGTTTACAACATAGGAATCTGCAGCGATTATTTTATGTGAGACACAGCTACGCAAGAATATTGCGCAGCTGTGTAGGATCACCATAGTCAACCTAGGGACTGGGTTTAAATTGTTAAAACATGTATAATAATAAGAAAGTATTTCAAAAATAAACATAATAATAAAGTTCTTTGTTCCGCACAACTACTGATAAATCCTGCTGCAACCTCGGCAATAGTGTTCACAAACAGCCGCTGTGAAGTTTCCTCAGCATGTCTGGGTACCCCGACTCATACTGGATGGACATGGCAGATGGTTCTCTGCTGCCGATATATCACTACTAAGCAGGCCCAGGTCGGTAATACTATAGCTGGAAGATGGCGCGGACATATCCATTGAAGCACTGGTGGTGGCGGAGATGATGACTGGTGATGTGCGAACTGGTGGTGGTGTGGAGACTGTTGACATTACTGTTGTTGTTGAAGTCGTGGTTGTTGTCTGTGCTGTGGGTGGACAGAGTGCCGTAAATTGAATGAGTGGTCGCTGAAATGATGATGCTTTTGTGGATGCTGATGCGGATGCAGATAATTTCCGGATTTTTGTGGACTTCAGAAGTTTACTGGCGGTCGTCCTTGGTACTGCATGGATTTCCAGGGAATACGCGAGGCATTTCTTTCCGGCATAGGGACGATCAGGTGTAGTTACTTTCCGAGCTGCTGGATCCGTAGGAGCGCTGCTGCGTGGGTGTGATGTGCAATGCTGCTTCGTGATGCGGTGGTGGTTAGTGTTGCTTCCATAAGACTACAAGGAGATATAGATCTGTCTGAAACATCCTGTAAACCCTGTTTGGATACAGTCACTGGTGTTGAAATAACCACAGAAATTGGTCGCCCGACTATGGATGCAGATGTGGATGTGGATGCTGATGTTGTGTGTGATGCGGATGGTGGAGTTGCTGCGGGTGCTGCCAGAGTGGAAACTGCAGGTGATGCTGGTATCATTACTGCAGGTGCTGCCGGTGCTGATTGTGCTGATGATTCTGTCGTGACATTGGCTGATGTTACCTAATGACTTAGTGCATGTTGTGTATGCTTGGTCTTGCCATCCTTCCCATAGGAAGCACATTAAGCGGAAGTCTAGTTTCAAAATGAGTGGCTAGAACTTCAACGTTCTCACTTTGTTCACCAGGCTGTAATGTTACTACTAACACACAATGCTTATCTGTCAATGCATGCGCCACACCATAATGTGTGGCTGTATAAAGGTACTTGCAGTCCGTACATAATGCACGTTGAAAAAGATGATCACGATTGATATGAAGAGTCAAGTCTGACGTGCGTACACGGCTGTCCATTGAGCCATAATGCTATACACAGATACTTCTTTCCGGAATGAGCTGGTGCCGACTCCTCCGAGCTGTCAGACAAGGCACGGTATAAGTGATATTATTTCCGCATATTGATAACAGTGCAGACTGCCTGACCTAATCTACTTTTCCTAACTCTTCATACTTTTCCTGGCCAAGTAATATTAATAGAAGTGATAAATAAATAATAAGAAAACAGCAGAATTTGTTTTGCAACACGAAAGTAGTCTAATACTTGTTCTTCCCTAGTGTCGAATTTGACGGGAAGACGAAGTTTCAGTGCGCAATCTCCTCCTTTTATACTTTTTGGTGATGTCACAGGAGGGCGGATGACCACACCCGGCGGTTTTAGGGTGATTGGCTCACAGCATAAAAGGAAAGTTTGAATTTATTTAAACCTGGAGTTGGATGAAATATACCTCCCGTGTAAAGAAATTAATTATTAATATAAGAAGGAAGGTGTATCACTTCCATCTCCATTCAAAGGAAAAACAAGTCCCCGATCAACGTAAAAACTCGGAACTACTTATTCCCGTGGAAGCTCAACTTTTAATTAATGTGAAGCGGTTTTTCAGATTGGATGCTTATAAACTTGCCCGTTTTAATTCCAGGCTGGAGTGCCCTAAGTGTGGGATGGCGTGATGACGTCAGCGGCAATTGCCCCAACTCGCCTCTCTCGCCTTTTCCATCATGCTGTGGTAGATGCGTGCTTTGGGCGGCTCTTGTGTTTAAAGACTTTGATCCAATTTAATGGAAATAGAAGTTAAAGTCACGTGGTTTCCTGTTGTGAAAACACGTGGTTGATCGGAAACTTAGGCAATATTTACGTAATGGCGGAGTATTCATGCTGCTGATTATTTGTTGTTGATGCAGAAAACGGAAATGTTTTAAAATCTGTTCCTCAAAACAGTGTCCCTCTATGCGCGTGATCTTATACATGCGTCTGTGGTTTGTCTGTAACAGGTGTATTCCAACCTGTGTTGATCTTGTGTGGGAATATGTAGGTAGGAGAATATTTGAAATTCTCCCTGATATTATACTGTCGAAGTTTTGATGCCGCTTCATCGGCCCGTGGGTTAATGATCTGTATACACGGTAGAATGATGGTGTTCTTAATCAAAATTAGGACAATATAGCTGTCTATAATTATTGTTTGGTTTAAACAGCTCCAAGTCTTGCGGAAATTAAGTATACTAATCCCACCAAGGTGGACTGTGTTTTCCGGGTGGGTGGACTGCCAAGCATCCTCCTCTGTGGGTAGCACTAGTGCCATCCTTACCTAGACCAAACTTAATTCAGTATAATACAGCTATGAAAATGTGTGCCTCAGTTTACAATTACAATACCGTCGTATGGAGATTGTGAATACAGTCAACCTGAGTGTCTACGTTTCTGTCGTGTTGATGATTTTCTTTGGCACGCTTGGCTGTTTATCTGTAGATGATTCTTGTGCTGTTGTGAAGTGTGACGTTTTTATTACCTGACGGCGGGGCGGCTAATTGAAGTGTGGTGTCAACTTTATAGGACATGATGTATTTCGCTCTGTAATGGCCGAGCTCGTAGGTGGGACAGAGTTACTTTACAGCGCGGATGACGAAGAATGGTGCTGTCGTAACTTGAATCAATCCATTATCGAATTCAACTTGTCGGTAGCAAAATCCTACTCATGACAGACGACAGACTGTGGGAATCCTGCTCTCTTAATAATATAGACTGTTATTACGTGTGATTGAAGTATAATATTTTAGCTATTTCCATACAACGATTCTGGTGGAGGTGGGGAGGGGAGGGTGGGGGAAACCCCCATAGCGCATACTGTAGGTGGCTTCGGTGTTGCTCCTTCTTTCCGTATGATCAGTTTTCCGTAAACCAGATAAGAAGGTGATTGCGGAAAATGTTGACTGGCGTTGATGGTGGTAGTGTTCTCTTGTAGGGAAGTCGGGGATGCTGTGTGATGCTGGTGTATTGCAGATTGGGCATATCCAGGTTTCCACGCTGGTGAATGCCGAGCCTGTTGTGGGTGCGGAAAGGTTGGGATTGCGGAAAGTGATGAACTTCCCGCATCTGTGCGGTAGGGAATGTTGCGGAAAGATCTGTCTCTAACTTTTTCGATTTAAAACGTTAGGTGATTGCTATACTTGTTGTCGCTGATGTTGTTGTCTCCATTATATCTTCCTTATAACCGGATGTGTATGTGATGTTCGCATAATGGTGAATTGACGTATCCAGCCTTGTGGGCAAGTGTATTCTGTGTGCTCCTGGATTTCTGTGTCCGGTGTGATGTTCTGACTGTTCACGGGGGGGGGGGGGGGGGCTTGGACTGGCATGTGTGGTTATGGTTGCCCGTTGGAAGGGAGAATTGGTCATCTCCCATTACACAACGGTTGGTACTCTGTCGTAGTTTTTAAGTACAGGGAAAATTCGAGCCAAGTGTCTGCTGAACAGCCCGCTTCCCTGCCCACCACCTGCAGGGTGGGGCGGGGCCTTGGTTGCTGCGGTGCGGGATGCCACCTCCTCTGTATATCTCATATCTGAAGAGTGACAGTCTACAGGCGACGAATGGAGTGTCAAGTGGACAGGGCGAATGATGTCCGAACTTGGTGTGCAGACGAGAGACACGTGTAGGAGATGGGGCGGTGGAGGTGCGGTTGAGCGGGGGGGGGGGGGGGGAGTGTCATGCGTGTGGTTATGGTTGCCCGTCGGAATGGAGAATTGGTCATCGCCCATTACGCAATGGTTGGTACTGTGTCGTAGTTTTTAAGTACAGGGAAAATTTGAGCCAAGAGTCTGCTGAACAGGCCGTTTCCCTGCCCACCGCCTGCAGGGTGGGGGCCATTGATTGCTGCGGTGCGGGATGCCACCTCCACTGTATATCTCATATCTGAAGAGTGACAGTCTACAGGCGACGAGTGGAGTGTGAAGTGGACAGGACGAATGATGTCCGAACTTGGTGCATAGACGAGAGACACGCATTGGAGAGGGGGTGGTGGAGGTGCGGTTGAGCAGGGGACACTGTGGGCGTGGGGGTGGGGTGGTCGCGCAATTTGGGGGCATGGATGAGTACACTGAGTTGTGTGGTTCTGCTGTTCTTCAAAACGAGCCAAGGCCTCATCCGGCCTCTTCACTTCCATGCTATTCACTACATGTTCCACTCCACAAGAAGCATGGCCCGGGGCAGCCTCAGTTTCCGCTTGTGGTAACTCTATAATGGGGGATATAGCCTGAAGTGGGTGGGAGTGGGAAGAGGTCGGCAGAACAACTTTTCCATCCTCCCTCTTGGACAACACAAACGAGAAAGTCTTCAGATACGACTTCCCAGATCTAGTAGACCCGCACTGAGGAGGGAGAGGGCGAGTACGTATCTCGTCACCGTCCTCAGCATTAGTCGATCGTTCACCAGACTCCTGGCTTGGTAGGAGAGAGGTCAAACTGGCACCGCAGTCCTCTGGACTAATGTCGGGAATACGTGTTTCCGCAGAGACATTTGTCTGGGTACCAATGTCACGTGGAATTCCCAGTCCGAGCTCTAGCACCAGGTCATCACTGACACAAGGTTTAAGTCGATCGAAGTGGATGACTGAGGTCAGGCCATCTGAAGCGCGGATACAGTAGGTGACGTCCGACGTCTTACCTACTACCACATAGGGGCCTTTCCACTGGTAACACAGTTTACTCGGCACGTTTGCAGAACGTCACGAATCGTGTACCCAAACCTATTTTCCTGCTTCATACCGATCTCCATGCACCCGCCAGTCGTGCCATGTTATCTGACGCCGGTGTGCAGTGGATAAAGTTGCTTTCACTAGCTCATGGGTCTGTTCTATCTGCTTCCACATGAGCTCTACGTAAAGCGAAGGTGAATTTTTCTCCCCAGTAATCCTGGGCATGGCCAGATCCAGTGGCAAGGCTAATTCATGGCCTAACATTAACCGTGCAGGGGTATAACCCATGCTGGAATGTACTGAAGTGCGGTATGCCGTGTGCACATATGGGAGTCATAAATCCCAATCTCTACAATCAAGGCGTGTTTCCTTCCTCAACATTTCCGTGAGTGTACAGTTGAATCTTTCGACCATACCATCACTATACACCCTTTGGCCTTCCCTGTGCATGGCCTGTCTCTGTCCCGGGACGTCGCTCAGCGCGTCACACAGGAATGCAGCCTAGGTAAGGTGTCTTTCCCGTATATGCACATGAGATTGAGGATCATGCCCTGAAGAGCTCAGAGATCAGTCGGCTCTAAGGAAACCTGACAGAGGAACATGGCCCATGGAACACTAGTCTAACAGGCGATCAAGAACTATGCCTATAAAAACCTGATTGAAGAACATAGTCCCCGATCTTTTCATGTGATGCCCCTTTCATGCATATACCCTCCCATTTCCCAAAGAATCACTTTTCATGACCTCTGATCATGGGAGGCATGGCTCGCAATACGAATGCTTACCATGGCCTGACTGTACATTGAACCGTCTTGACGACTCACAACCAGTATTGGGTTGATGAACTGACATGATCAAGATGACCGGCTGGCGACCCAGTCGATAGCGATCACCATCTGATCTCATGCTCAGGGGCAACCGACGGTCTGATCCGTATCTATATGCCAACAGAATATGAACTTTGACCGTTTTCCCCGGCCTTGCCTGCAGGGCCCCTCTAGCAGACCACACACAAATCTGCAGAGTCTAGTTTGCCCTGGGTAGGTTTGTCGCCTCCTACCACGCATGTCCACTTACTAGGATCAGATGAACCAAAAATCTCAGCAGCCCGAACAATACGCCGACTAGACGGTACCACAGTGGGATATTAATTCCTTTAGTATCGCCTCTGCACTATTTCCCTGATTTTATATGCCCCCGGACCCTCGTGACCCACTGCCGCCTGTTGCAGCAAGCCCCTCGAGGAGCCTCTCCCCTCTTGGTCGCTGTGGGGATGATATGGAATTGTTCTTGTTTTGATAATATGAAACAATTTGCAGAGCTGGGAGATCAGCCGGCTCTCAAAATTACTTACTTGATCGGATTGCAGCTCATAGGGCATTCCGAACTGGCAGACCACATTGCTTGCCAAGACCTCCACTATTGTGGATGCCTCTTGGTCCGGCAAAGCAAATGCTTCCACCCACTTCATAAAATAATCTTGTAATGCGAGGATGTACTTATTTCCTTCATCCGTCATATTCAAGGGTCCGAGCACATCAATAGCCACTTGCGCCCATGGTACACCAACTATCTTAATTTGAAGATTTGCGCGGAATGGTGCTGGCCAACAGCACGTCTTTGACATGGGACACATTTGGCGACCCATGTCTTTACACTATCGCGAATTCCGATCCAGTGCTATCTCTGTTTTATCTGGGTTAATGTCTGTTCAACAGCTAAATGTTCCACGTTATCATGTAGTTGTTCAAGAATTGTGTTTCGATAACATTCCGGAATCCCAATGTGGTTATTAATATAGAGCATGCTTCCATGAAGGTGGCATTCCTCGAACTGCTGGTAGTAGTATTTTGCTGTTGCGGATAATAGTGTAACAGATTCCCGGGGAGGAAGTACCCCATCCTGGGTCCATTCATATATATTTCGTGTCTGCGCATATGTTGCTTGTTCCGGAGCGACTTTCTCCATGCTCCACTCTGCGCACCACAATTTGGGGAACACCGGAGATGGCTGTGTTGTATATGTCAAGGTGGTGGCTACTTCGGGTTCATCCTCAAGCCTGATTCTGCTCAAGACATCGGTATTTTCATGCAGTTTTCCTGGTCTATGAACCACATTGAAGTTAAAATCCTGCAGTGATTCCTGCCACCTCACTACCTGGCTCTCCAGAATTTTTAGGTTTCTGAGCTAGCATAGGGAAGCATGATCCATATGGAGAGTAAATGGGCGCCTGTACAGAAAGTATTTGTAATACTTGACAAAGTAGACTGTAGCCAGTAGTTCTTGCTTAGTGCTCGCGTAACATTTCTCTGTTTTGTTTAGAATATGCAAACTTTAATCCAGTACCTGCTCTGTTCCATAGCCTTGTTCAGCCTCATCCATGGCTACCTGCCAGTACCCACTAGCTAAATAAAGGGTAGAAAACCACTTGGCTCCAGACAAGGAATCTAAGGCCTGATCTATCCTAAGTAACGGATAGGTGTCTTTGATGCTAAGATCATTAAGGCGGCGGTAGTCTATACTAAACCGCAAAGATCCATCCTTTTTGCCTGCTAGTACTATGGGACTGGCCCAGGGGGATGCTGATGGCTCAATTATTCCGGTCTGCAACATGTCCTCCACCTGTTGGTGTGCCTCCACTTCCTTATGAATAGTGAGACTTTGAACGGGCTGTCGGACGGGTCTGTTGTTTCCGGTGTCGATGGAGTGTCGTACTAGAAGAGTCTCTCCGAGGTCCATGTCTCCTGCTGAAAAACTATCGCAATATTTATGAAGTAACTTCCGTACTTGTTGTTTTTGGGATATCACATCCACCAAATGGCCACAACGGACTCCTGGTTCAAGTGTTATTGGGTCAGCAGTGCCATTTAATACACGGAAAGGTATATGATTCTTGTTGGTGGTGTCCACGATTATGAGGGGACTGGTGCATTGTGAGGCGATCATGTATTCAGGGTCGGGTTCCAGCATAGCTGTGTGAGTTGTTTCCTAATTGTGGTGCTGTGGCCCACAAGATCCCTTCTTGACCCGGCTTCAACTGTGATGGCGGTTGCTAATATTACCTCACATGTTTCATATAGTGATGATTCTGGTCCAAGGGGTATCAGTCGGCCGTGTATGTCTAGTTCCAGTTGTTTATAGTGTATGACGGCTTCGCTGGCACTGAGGAAATCAGAACTAAGCAGGGCATCATTTTGAATAGAGGCAATAACAACTCGCTGAATGAATTGCATCTCCTCTATCTGTATTACGAGGTTTACTACGCCAGCCACGGGAATGTCAGCTCCCATAGCTGTTTGCAAAAATATGTTTGTAGGCTTAAGGGGTGGCTTTTTATGAGGTGGGATGCTCTCATACAAGCACTTGTTAAAACAGTAATGGATGCTTCGGTGTCCACAGTGGCACTGGTAGAAATTCCGCTAAACAGACAGGCACACTAATATATCACCTTACGGTGAGCCTGCGGAAGAGTCTCCATTGATACCATTTGTGGAAGTGATGGTGGTGCGGTATCATTCTGTATATAGTCGGCTTGTTTCCGGATAGCTTCTGTGAGTGCAACTCATCTCCGCTGCTGCTGTGATTTCTTAGGCGATGACGGAATCGGGGGTAGCAGTGGTGGTGGCATTGTTGCGGATTCTGTGTACGCTGTGTTGGTGTATACTGCAGTGCGGATAGGATTTTCATGTTCGCGGATGAGGGCTACCTGTGCCAGCCACTTTTTACAATGCATCATGGGATGTTAGTTGACGCACAGAAGAAACTATGATGGTGTGGTACTTTTCCATTCTTTGTATGATATTTCTTCTTGCGGATCCATGTTGCTGGATGGACACTTCCTTCGGAATCACTGCTGATGGTGGATATTGGTGATGAAGATGTAAGAGGGTGTGAGTTGCATACCACCAAAGGACACCGGGTGTTAAGTGCCTTAGTGGTGAGATGTGGTGTTTGCAGAAACGTTGTTTCAGTGGAGGTGCTACAAATACCACTGCCGTTTTACATAGGAAAGAAGGTTGAGTAGATGCGGAAAGTGCTGGGTCACATTTTCCGCAGGGGGAGGATGGCAGTGCTGCGGATGCAGTGTGCATTGTAGTCACCAACATAGAAGAAGCCGGGTGTGGGTAAGTGCATGGTGTAGTAGGAGTGTGTTGACGAGTAGAAATGGCCACCTGACGTTGTGATTCAGAGGCCACAGTTGAGCCAGGTTGGGGGAATGGGCACCGAAGCGACTCTGTAATCGGTGCCCGTGCTAGTTTGACAAATTCTCAGGCTGTAGGGTGCATCGGTCAGTGATTGTAGTTGTTGATGGAGGCCGGTTTGGGCATTGGTCCTTCCAGTGGCCTGGCTGACCACATCCAAAGCATGTGGTTGCTGTTGGTGTGGAAGCTGTGGTGGGTTGCGGCCTAGTGGTGGATTGGGTGGCGACTGTAGTGCTGAGTGTTGTGATGAAATTGGTGAGTGCAGAAATTTGTTTAGTAATCTCTTCTAATCTTTCGTGCATGTTTTGCCTATTGCTATTATTGTGCTGGTTCTTGGGCATGGTTGTGGCCTCCGCGATGGGATTCGCCACACCCTCTTCCTCTAGATGCATGATTTTAACCAGTTTGTTCCAGTTGCGACTGTTGTTCATTTGCTGATGTGTTTGTCATTGCTGTGTTTGATTCGGTAGTAGTTGTAACATTGACATCATTCACTTCATTTATTGGGTGTAGTTGGAGGCGATTATTCTTTTCCCGTTCTAAGAAATTCTCAATCCGAACCATGGTGGCCGTAAGATGTTGAAGGCTGCCATGCTCCATGAGAAATAGTGTTTCCTTAGCATGGGTTCTCCACTCAACGCATCGATGAAAGTGTCAAGATGTAAGTGGGCTACGCCCTCGAGATTTGTGCTGGGGCATGCGCGGGTAACTAAGCAATGAATGCGGCTTGCTAACTCAGGTAATGTTTCCTCCGAGTGTCGACGTAGAATTTTTAGTTGGAGTCGATTTGTTTCTCCGAGGACTGTGTCGCTGAATCTTTCCGACAACGCGTTCTCCAGTTCGGTGTAGGATAGAGTGTAGTCTGTGCCTAAGTCTGCCAGAACTTGCAGAACTTTACCAGACAACTTTGGGGCTAAATACTCTCCCATCTGACGATTGCTCCATCAGTTTGTCCTACTTATTATTTCAAATTGCACTTTATAATTAGCCAAATCAGTCTTCCCGCTAAATTCGGGGGGTGGGGGTGGGGCGGGAAGAATGATCCGGCTATGTCCTCATAGGCAGACACCCATTGATGATGTAGGCGAACATAATGGTCGTGAAGGTTGTATTTGCCGCAGTGGGTGTTCTTTGACACAGTCACCCACGATCCGGCGTAAATTGTGGTGGCCTACCATGGAGATCCGATAAAGTGAGGTATTGAGTTCCCACCTGCGAGGCATCGTAGAATGTCCCTCGCTGATCAGTGAGAATGCGTGTTGAGGCAGTGCTGGTCGTTCTGCACTGGGGAAATTAGCGACATTGTCGATGAGCATGCGAGCAGTTCTTCCATCATATGATGCTACTTCCGTATCTAGGGAAAGCTAACCGTCGGATGAAGGAGACTGAAACTCGCTGGTGTTGAGTGTAGGCGATGGTTTGCTTCTCATTCGAGCCCCACATTGGGCGCCACCTGTAGCTTGTTGGGGTACGTACTGGTCCGCTATTAGATTTTCGCCCATCGCACAGCAAGTGCATGATGACCGGGATGACTGGTTAGCTGAGGATCTCGGGGTTGCGGATCGCGTATGACATCTCTCTGAGAAATACAAAGACCGGCTTCTATAGCTGGTGGAACACTGATGTTCCAGTGGGGTCGTGTGACCATTGCCACCAAGATTGAACCACACTGTGTCGTCCCAACTGTTTGTGTCACTGGTACGTCGGTCCATACTAATTTAGAGAATGGAACAATGTGTAGTTAAAACAATAGAAATAGTAATATATACTATACAAACAAGATGATTGTTTGACAGTAAATGAGCACACAATAATACACCATAGAGCTAACTGGTGTTCTTTCCACGTGGTGTCACCGGAGGTACCACATAAGTTCTTGAATCCGCAGAGGTATCTGCGCAAGAGAAGCATCCGCAACGAAGCCAATAAGTACTTTACTATAAGCTAATAGACCTCTAACACACACAAAGAAAATAGCGTTATTGTGAGAGGAAAGTGCCTCGCGCAGACCTCAATCACAGGAAAATGCCTTCGACGCCGAAGCGGAGAAAAAGAGCTGGCAAAAAGGCCCACTCTTTTGTTCAACAGAAAAATGCTAAGTGAAGATCCTAGTGAAACCATAATTAATGTGATGCGTACAGGATTACGTGAAAATGGGACGAACGATTTCTGAAGAATTCCCAAGTCCCCGTCTTATGTAGTTCCAAAGATACCGTTTTGGTAGATGCCGCTTTATTTATGCGGGGCATCTGCTACAGTCTAACCTACCAATTAGTTGTTAGAAACGGAAGCTAGCTTTGGCCACAAGTGGCAGGGATTCCTACCTAACTTTAGATTCAGCTGTCCAATGGGTGCAGATGCTCAGCTTCCCATAAATCGCTTTGGAATAGTATCTACCTCCAAGGACAGTATGCGTACATGTTATGACATAAGGCATCCGAATTTGATGAAAATCCGGCTACCTTGCTCCGCAACCACATAAAACATCACCAGAATGGCTACATTTGGCTACATTTCACACAAGCAAGTTTGATTACTAACATGTCATTGTGGTGGGGATGGAGAGGCGAATATTCCCTGTGAGCATCCTTCCCATGAGGGTGTGGCGGATTCCAAGATCTCACTCAGACACTGCAATGAGTTGGATGGAGATTCGCATCTCGTCCGTCACCGAGTCCTATGGAGCTAACAGTTGACCCATCGTTAGGATAAAATTCCAATATGCCAAGATATGCACTGCGGGCCAGTAAATAAACTAACTAACTCACATTTATAACTATATGTTTTTGCAGTGCTTCCTTCATTGGCAGGGTTATCCAGCTAACAAGTATCCGAAGATACGGGGGAGATGTATGTAAATCAGCACTTTAACCATCACCGCTTGGAAACTTCCGATAGTTTCCCAGGGTCAGATCTAATTAACGTGCTGATGGGGAATCCAGACAATTAGAAAGCCATACGGCTGGTTGATCGTGGAGAGACAATAACTTAATATATATGAGGCCTTATAGGTAATTGGACAATTTTACATAACCTTTCTGGAGTGCGGGGAACATTAACGCAACAACCGGAAAAGAGGCGTATGCTATATGTCTCTAAACAAAGAAATTATCCCTAACCACTTTACCCTATCCTATCAAGCTGAATGGTATGGTTAATCGGTAACATGCCAGCCTCAAACAATTAGAGCACGGTCAGCGACCTCAGTGTAAAATTGATGATGGCGGGAATAAAGTGATGTGGATATAAATGTTGCTGTATAGTATTTCCTAGCATACTGCGGTCCAAAGTTTTCTACAATTAAACAAAACATATTAACCGGATGGCCATCTGCCATATACAACTAAACAATGCAATAAGTAGATATAATAATTAGAATATAATTAAATGAGGTAGCTAAATATCACAGGTTGATGGACCTAAATGGTGCGGCTAGTTGAAAGCACCTACAGTAAACAAGGATAATATGCACAGTAATAAAGAAATTATAACTTGCGGTCCTAAGACCAGGAAAGTAACTATTAGTCGTCAGTACCAAATGCGGAAATGATAATTAAATGTACAATAGTATTGCTCCTTGAGTACCTAATAGGCATCGGTACGGAACATGCTACCATGTTACTGAAATTGAGGCGCTAGCATATTCGGAGCGCGAGCTGACATGTTCTTTGAGGCTGGAAGGATTTCCACAGGCAGATCTCCGCAGCTGATTTCTGCAGGCAGGTCTCCGCAAGCTGCCTCCAGGGTAGACACGGTCCAGACTCAGGACAGTGAAACAGAGCACTGAAGTAATGTCTATTAGATAGTTTCTATAGCTAGAATACAATTTTTATGGAAGTGATAAAGTTATCTGTCTGGTGGCGGAAATAATAAAGTTGAAGTTTGCCCATAAGAAGAGAGGGCTTGATAATGTTACGAAGTTGCATAACTGGCACACAGTGCGGAATGCGTCGCATAGCTCTTGTGGCACACCTAGCAAAGTTCTACCAGACTGTGGCCAAAAAGTTACTTAAAACACACACAACATGCAGTGCGGAAATTGAAGTCCACTTTTCAGCGTGGTTGGCTGATCCACTGAGTCATCCACCAAGAATCACCGTAGCTCTACATTCCGTAGGATTACATCTCAGGCCGGAAAGGCACTTTCCACAGGGGTGTTCCCTTTAGAAAAGTTTGAAAGCGGGAATCATAACTTTAATTACTTTGCTCCCGGATGGCCGTCTTGGAGCATCCAAAATTCTACAATGCAGAAAGTCTGAGAACTGCTTTCCGGTGCGGGTGAGCTGAAAGCTGTTTGGAATCGCAGTGATGTTCTGTATCTTCCATCGGTGTTTCGGTACACTTGTCTAGTCCTGCACTTCCAGCCAGTCCTCCAGACAGGTCGGTCTCCACTCCGCCGATGAACCTGATTCTCGATTTTTCACCACTTTTATACTACTCGTGACATCAGAGGCAGATAGATGCCTCAGGCGATCAGCGGCTGAGCAATAGCCAATCAGCGTGTAGCTAGATCAGTGACGTATTTATCACGTGCACAGAACATTCTAGATCTATTTATGCATACACACGATTACGACGTCAAGAGCAATATTTTGAAGATAATTTAAGGGGATTTTTGTTGATAACTCAGCCATTTCTGGGCCGATTTTAAAATGGTTTACATTTCTAGAAAGCTCGTTTTACTCTGGTCCTGATTCCTACCAAGAACAACGAGAACGGGTTAATTAAAGATTTTTACGAGTACCAACTCGGTACACTATAGGCATGCACTCGCTTCCAATTCCGAGACGTGTTGTTAGGGAAGCTCTGACGCACGCGCATGCGCACCACGCATTTTGTCAGACTTAGCCAATTTTATGGAAAACCTCTCATAGGGCTTATGTACATGTACTATCCTACCCAGAGGGTCATGCTTGGAGCGAATCGGGAGTATCCATTCTGTACCCAGCTTTGCTGGTTTGTTCAGTATCCATCCGGTCGGTCCGTGCTACACATGGCCAAGGCAATTCTTCCATCAAAACTCTTACTGTGAAATGCTTACCGGTTATTAAAGCAGCGTCAGAATTGGGACACTATGTTGAGACTGTATCAAGGTACCACAATGGACATGAAATGGTGGCTCGAAGCACTAATGTTGTGGAATAGAAAAGTACTAACGCCGTATCCAGATATGATACAGATGACTACAGACGCATCATGTACAGGCTGGGGATCATGTCTCCAGTGGGACACAGAAACTTGGGGGTTTTGAGATGGCTCAATGGCCACAAAGCCATCAAAGCCATTAAATTTCAAACAGATTTCAGCAGTATATCTTGCAATCAAGTCATTCACAGCTTACCTAACAGTAAAATTCCTTATAGTGTTAATGGACAACATTACCACGATGGCCAATTTGAACCATTTGGGTGGAACATCAGCAGAGCTAACTCATGTAGTACAGGAAGCGTGGGCGCTCGTTTGCAAGTTGGATGTAAAATTGAACGTAAGAGCCAAGGTCACAAGAACATAATAGCAGACAGCTTATCTCGAATGACAACTCAGTACGAATGGATGCTTCACCCACAGATTTTTCACTAGATAGATTAGATGTTTGGACCTCATACGGTAGATCAATTTGCACATTTCAGACGCAGCAACATCCTCGATACAACTTAGAAATATTCGATCCAGAAGCAGCAGTTGTAGATGCGCTGTCACAAATCAATTGGTCGATCGAGATGAACTTTGTAAACATACATTTCAAACTCATTCAACGAGTACTAGATGTGGTTCTAGACTAGGTAGCAGAGGTCACAATATTGGCCCAGTCAGTATTGGTGGGCCAAGCTGAAAAGAAATGACAATTAGACCTCCAATGCATATACCAAACAATCGGAAAATGATGGGGTGGGAGCCAAGCCTCTGAAGAACAGGCGGTGGAAACTATGCACTTACAGGATATCTGGGAAGCGTCTTTGCACGACAAGTGTTGTTCAGAGTGGGCCAGTAAACAACTACCATTATGTTGGGCTCAATCAACCCTGTCTACTTACAATCGACAGATGCAGAAAGTTGCTGAATTCTGTCTACAGAGAGACATCATCTTCCCGGTCACAGACCCATGCTTGACAAGTGACTTTATATAAGGTAGCCGATCAATCTGAAAGACCTGAATCTGTCCTTCAGAACACATCAGCTGCATTGCAATCTATTTATGAAGCCTTGGATCTTCCTAGTCCGATGGAATTGTCAGTCCTTAAACACATCAAGTCGGCTATCATGAAATCTGGTACAATACGGCCGAAATCTAAAGCTGTGTTTGTTCAACCCCTGGTGGACATATTTAAAGGGTCATCTACACAGATGGACATAGAATATTTCCGTCTCAGTTCACTTTGATGCAAACACAGGTCAGACTGTACATGTTCTGAGAACATCTGACGTCACATTCACATCGGAAGGTATGTCAAATGGATTTCATGGTATCAAAAATTCACATCAAAGAGGATTTAAAGTCAGTATCCCCAGGGCATAAAACCTAGATGCTTGTCCCATGAAAGCCCTTCATGACTACATCGAGATTACTCAAGCCATGCACCAAAGTACAGATGACGCATTATTCATAACACTCAAGCCTCCTTACATAGCTCTGTCATCTGCGATAAACACTCATATATTAAGGCAAGTCATCAGTAGAGCAGTTTTAACAGGTTATATACCTAAGGACGTTAAGCCAATGGGTGCTACAGCTGCCATCAATGTAGGTTTCCACAAGGAAAGTGTTATGAAGGTCGGTCGGTGGAGGTACAGATCTGTCTTTAGAGAACATTATGTACACTCTAACATTCCTCCATGTTTTACAGATAAAGTAGTGAAATCTTAGTGTTTTAACCAATCAATGTATTTGTTTTTGGTCCATATTCTGTGTCTCTCTCTCTCTCTCTCTCTCTCTCTCTCTCTCTCTCTCTCTCTCTCTCTCTCTCCGGACGGTTTTACCGTAACTGTGGGGACATCACTTTTTTCTCTCATTTTTTGATTTTCAATTCCTTCGTGTTTCTGCGTGTGTTGGCAAAATAAAAAATACTTCTAAGAGGGATAGCGATTATTACCATTAACTAAAATAAGTGAGAGAACATTGTGGGGATGGTCCCCATACAAAGTGGGGACCAAGTGAGAGAGTCCCCACAAATGTGAGAAACACTGTGGGGACATACTCTCTGATTGGCAGTCCATGCAGTAGCAGCAGTATGTGGATGGGAGATTACACCGCCGCCTAGTCTGTGCATGTGAGTGTTTATCATATCACATGTTCGTAAGCCTTGTGCAATATTTTTTTTACACGAGAGTGTGAGATAATTTTGTGGGGACATTTCAATGTGAGAGGTGAGAGAAATGAAAAAATGTAAAAAAATTGAAAAACATGAATTGTGGGGACACAAATTCTAAACACATTTTTTTAACATTTCACGCTTATCCCGATCGTTTGAGCTGCCGTAATTGTGGGGACAGGGCATTGTCCCACAATCCAAGCATGTCCCCAGAGTGTAGGGTCCAGACGTGAAAATGTCCCAGGAATTACGGTTATGCAAGCTCAAACTCTCTCTCTCTCTCTCTCTCTCTCTCTCTCTCTCTCTCTCTCTCTCGCTCTCTCTCTCCCCTCATCACTCTTTTTCTCTCCTCATCTCCATTTCCTTGCAATGATTTCATTCGAAATTCCTATATACATTTTATTTATATATGCTTCCTATTAATACTTATGTTGGGAAAGGGTTTATCTAAGTTGGAAGAAGTTGTACCCGATCCCATTGTACACTTTAGTGCAATAAAATATGTTTAAATCAAACAACAGCTGGGATCGCCACCACTAGAGCAGTGCAGGGTATACTTTCCCCTTGCATCCTATATCATATAACTCACTGCCTGGTTGCCCACTTGCAGGCCATGTGAAGACTGTTTCCGAAATGTATAACTGGAATGACTGGCCAGGTTACCAACTGTTGTAGTATGCTAGTTACACTACTTTTATTGTGGTATCTGCCGCAAACATAGCTGACACCCTTGCATTGGACTTTCTCAAGGGTAGCTTTTACAATTTTGGTATGTGAATCCCAGCATACAAATGAAATGGTACTACCAGGATCTAAGAAAGCGTAAACAACAGCTGATCTACAAGTACTAGCTCTAACGACAACAGGTATGATAGCCATCATACACTCTCCGGCCCCCATAGAGTCATCTGGGGATGTAGCACAAGCATTGACAGAATTCATCTCATTGTTAGCAGCCTTTGTTCGTTGAATGTACCCTTCATCGTGCAGTATTGTTGGATGATTCCTGTGACACTCATGACACGAACTCTTCATACAGCACATCTTCTTCTGATGGCCCAATCTTAAACAGCCAAAACACATGCCTTTCTTCTTGAAAACAGCCAGTCTTTCTTTCAGTGGTAAAGCTGCCAACGTCTTACAACTTTCCAATGCATGCTTCTCATTCTTACAGAATATCCAGGGATTCTCTAAAGCTACTCGGGCTTGTGAAGTTTTCTAAACCGGACTCTATTCCTTCGACTCTGCTGCCACAATGTCAGTTGCAAAGCCCGCACTAGGACGGCTTGACTGAGCGGACCACACATTACTAGGCTTCTTAACAGCTACGTTGCTTCCGGATACCTTCAAAGCTTCTCTGCCATACACTGGGTCATTCGCTTTCTTCACCTCTCTCTTTACAAAGCCCACTAAATATACAAAGCTTACAACACCATTTCTCTCTTTATGCCCCTGCGCTACTGAACACCACATATCATGAAGATAGTAAGGTAACTTTGCTGTAAGCCTCTTCAGATACTCTGAATATTCTAAGACCCGTACTGCTTCAATACTCATTGCTGCATTTAAACACTCGGCGAGAAAAATCGAATACTCATCTAGAGCCTTTACGTCATCAGACTTGATATTTGGCCATGATAATGCCTTCTGTACATACGTGTTCGCAATAACATCAACGTCACCAAAATGTTCGCCTAACTCTCGTAACGCTGTGGCATACCCATGACAGGCATCTAGATGGCAATACCCAGCAACAATCTTGTTGGCCTTACCAGCTGTGAATTGATCTAAATAATTTAGATGCTCATCATCAGTCTCGCATATGTTCTCAATCCTAGAGGTAAACTGTCGAATGAAACGGGTCTATTCCATTGGATTACCATCAAAAGGCTTAATCTTCGAAGGGGGCTTCTTTAGTTCTCGGAACATAGACAACATCATGCTATTATATTCAGATCTCTCATCAAAGAGTTTCTTATCTGGCGGCACATTACCCTCATGGCTACGGTCTCTGGCAGGTGTGAAGATTTCTGCTTTCACATTTGGCTTGAAGACTTCCACCTTCGGAATTCTGCTCTCAGCAATAATGTTCTTACTACTTAGTACATTGGGGTCATACAGTTCACTCTCAAATTCATCAAGTATTCGTGCTTTAGCATCTGCTATCTCCTTTTCAGTTTTCAACCGCAAAGCCGCCTCATCCAACTTCATTTGCAATTTAGCTTGCTCAATAAACTGTCTCTGCTTAAATGCTGCCGCCTTTGCAGCCAGTTCTGCTCGTTTTTGCTTCTGTCGCATTCTTTCTGACATCACTGAACTAGCCAGGGAACTACGTGAATGCTGTGAATGTGCTGTATCTGAATGCACTGACATCTGATTATCTGCTTTATCAATCAGCGCCTTTAATTCCTTACGACTAAACCATGCCTCAATTCTGAACTTAAATTCTAAGAAGAAAGACGTATGGCCAACAAATAGGTCATTCTGTTTATGTATTTCTTCTTCAGTAAGTATTTCAAAATAGGATTCATGGGCATCAAGGAATTTCTCATACAACACCAGCCATTCACCATATTCTCGCCTCATACATGCCAACTCAACATTATCATTAATTAATTTCTTGATCGACAAAGTTTTTGACTTTAATAGTTTATGCACAGTCTTATAGTTCTTATGCTTAATCTCCATGGCATATTGACGTCCCTTTTCCGTTTGAATGCGCTCGCGATGTTCTTGATCGATCGACGCGTTATGATCACTGTCCGGTATGACGTCATCTTTCTCTGTATCCATGGTAACGCGCAAGTGGAGCAGTCAATTGAGTCTTTTATTACTACTAGTTTCATAAATTGTACAGAGTCTCACGTAATCAACACCAAATTGGTCCAAACGAACGTACTGATAGATCAAAATCGTCAATAAGAGATGTGGGGAACACGGATCCAAATTACAGTTTCAAAGGTTTTATTCATCTCGTCAATGCATTTTACTCCAAAAACAATGTAACACAGTGCGTTTCTATATCGCAGTTCAATCATTTATTTCTCCAGAAATGTCACAATGAAATAATGCAGAAATGTTCATCAAATCTCCAAGTAATGAGAAATAATCGACAGGCAATGGCAAATGTAGACTGTGGTAGAATGAGGGAATGGTAGAAATGATTGACTGAAAATACAATCACAAAAATACCTCTTTAATAAAGGATAATAATACTAACAATAATACTGAAAGGTAGGAGCTACCTGGTGTTCGTTTTTCAGCCATGGCAGGAGCAATGTAAACATCACCCAGTCCAGAACTCCACACCGAACAACAGCTATCTGTAATCTGTACTCGGAATGCCAGCCTCGATGGGCTCACCCCTGGCACGAGCAGGGTAATGAATAGTTGCAACTTGAGTTGCACAATAGTTCTCTGACTAGCAAATATTATTATCGCTACACAAATCCTTTATTACAAGAATTTTTGTCCCTTTAAATCTATATTTATAGCGAAAGTCGGTGTGTGCAATGCATGTCGCCGCATGTAGAGTACGCATAGCAAAACCTAATATAGCCACGCACATATAAACACTCACGCACACACAAACACTGATTCATACGAGGATAGGGAAATCCAAGTTTCATTTTCAATTTACGAAAACCGGAAACGGAGCGCAAAACGGCATGTTTACTCATGGATGATACCGATTTTATAGATCTCTTAGGTTCAAATGTTCTCCGCAAATATCAAGTACATATTATTTAGCACAAATTCATCAAGTTTCTTCATAAATGAAGTCAAAATCATCAAAAACGTGCTATTCTTTAATCTTATTGTTCTTCAGTAAATCCCTGCAACAACACGTGACTGACATTAGGAAAATAATGGTTATATCCAGGGGGCTGTTGGACAGCCTGGACAAAAAGGTTTTTTTTCTTGGCCGTAACAAGAGGCAATCTTGGATTTTTACCGGTTTTTAGAAACGTCTTTAAAAATCTGATCAGAAACCACTTGGGGAACTGATTCAAAACTCATGAAACATCATCTTGAGAAAGAGCTAAGCAAAGTTTGCTCAAGAGAACTGGATTGACGAAATGGTTTAGCGACCGTCTTGGATGACCTAGTGATAACAATAGTTACAGTAGAGAACACATTTTTACCGCTGTTGTGGGTGCTCCAAACCATTGGAAGATTATCCTCACTCAACAGCAACAGTAGTATACAGAAATATTCAGACAAACGAAAACCTTTTACAATTTAATATGTAGTTGAGTTTTGCGAATATTACAGTGTTTAAGATGTTAGATTATTGGTAAAAAGTTGAGATATTTGACTTTTAGAAATATTAATTAGAAAAATAGAAAGGTACTTGTTTTATTAGACTAAGAATTTGATTACAATTGTTAACACTTCTAAGCCACACCCATGCTTCGAGTCAGTTTCATGGTTTACTGATCATTCGCAGTTGCTATGCCCAGTCGAACCTGATTTTAGTCAACTATAGTTCGCTGGTACCCGGCTCAATATTGAATTACTATTGCAGAAAATTTGGAGCTGGGTACCAGTCTCCATTAACCCTTTCTGTCGTCTGTTTTAATGAGCTACGAAAATGGGTTATTTTTGTCAGCTAAGATCAAAAAGCGCCCATATGGCATACAGTGGGAAGGAATATGGGCTTGGGAACATTGACATACAATGGGAAAGCATAATTTCATCAAACCTAAGTTATTTAGTGAAATATTTACACTTTTCTATGCATTTATTCGTGGCAAGCAATCGGTGTCAGCCATTTTGAAACTTACGCAAATATCGCACTAACAATCTCGGTGCTCGGTTGACTATAGTTGACTAGCTAGTTAACTATTTGAAGTTCGACTGGTTTTCTAGCTGGCTATAGCTAACTATGGTTAGGAGTCGAACTTGATCTAGGTAATTGCATATTATTGCCAATGGGAGGTTCCAATGGAGAAATATTAGCGAGGGACGGGATTTACGTGACAGAATAAAACAGAAAAAGAAAATAGGAGCGGATGTTTTAAATAATAAATTTATTAAATTAATAAGTATCCGATGCATTACGATATTTGATGACAGTTACAAAGGTGAAATGATGTAATAATGTCTTAAATAGAAACGGCTGTGGGCTAATTCAGAAAGCACATAATAACTTATAAATACCAGTTTTCGTTACATAGGATCTTTGGTCTTCAAGATTCAAGATTCAAAATTATTTATTTTCATATAACACATAGATTTTACATTTACACAACAGGCAGTCCACCAAAGGCTGATCCTATACAGCGGTGAACCCCTTACATTTAACATATAATAAACATATAATTAAGTAATAGTTGGATCATGCATTCATGGGTGAAGATAATATAAATAAAATATTTACATGTATACATTTAAGACAATAGACAATTAACACGCACACACACACACACACACACACACACACACACACACACACACACACACACACACACACACACACATGGGAATGGGGAAAACACATGCATATCTTGTTTACAATATTATTATTATTATTATTATTTTTATTGTCATATATAATAATACGGCCTAATTTGTATCAACATTTCTTGGTGCAGCATTATTATTATTATTATTACTATTATTATTATTATTATTATTGTCATATATAACAATGCGGCCTAATTTGTATCAACATTTCTTGGTGCATTATTATTATTATTATTATTATTATTATTATTATTATACACAACTGCATCATCCACATCAACAATTACGGATGCATTATTATTATTGCAGATGTGTATTTTAAATTCTAGTTGTTATCCTGGCAACTGGGTACATACTTGTTTTTGTACTGCCATGGTGGTGACTGCATTCATGTCATTGGTTTGGATTTTTAGTATCTTTCTAAGATTATATTTTTAATATTTTGTTTAATAAAAGAGCTTTGTGTAAGAATTTGTGTGTGTATATTTATATCTGTGTTGTTCCAGAGTTGTATTGCTTGGTGGGATGGTTTTTGTGTAGCTGTCATTGTTCTGTAATAGGTTTGGTGTAAGTTAAATTCTTAGTTCGTGTGTTGTGCGAGTGTATATAGGAGTTGTTCCTAAAAAGGTTTGATAATGAGGAGGGTAGATTGCCATTATGGTAGTCCCTTAAGATAGTGTATAGTTGGACAGCTCCAGTGTCTTCAAGTTTTAGCATTTTTTCGGTTTTAAAGACATCCTGTCCCTCTGCTGGCTGTGCGAATAATTTGATTGCCTGCTTTTGTAGTGATTTTAGATGTGCTAGTTTAGTTTTATGCATGTTAGTCCATATTACATTGCAATATGTGATATGTGAAAGGATCAGTGTACAATATAGAGTTTTTAGAATATTAGGGGGAAGATATGGCTTAAGTCTGCGCATGATACCGATGTTCTTTGCTACCTTGGATCTCACTATTTCTATATGCTTCTCCCAGGTTAAGCTTTTATCCAGATAGACGCCGAGAAATTTGACATATTGTGCTTCGTGAATTTCTTGATTATTTACATGCATTTTGGGGAGAGCTATTTGTTTTAAATTCTTAGATTTTGTGAAAAGTATATAGTTAGTTAAGGCGAAACACCGAAAGGACATTATTTTCGCCGCGCATTCATCAAGTAGCTGGTTTAGACATGTTTTTTGTCTCTGATTAATTCGGTATATTTATTTGTAGGATTTGCAGTTTTCTGAACTGCTTAGAAGATCCTGTGATAGTTAGTTCCAATCCTTTATCGTACTGGCAATAAAGCTGAATTTAAAGACATCAGTTCTTGCATAAATTTGCTTAAAGTGGCTGTTGTGCATGTTTTTGGTTTTGCGAATTGGAGTGTGTAGTGTAGAGTGTCTAATGATATAGATCTTTGCTTATCCTATGGTACCCACATATTGCGCATGTTTGGATTATCGCCTCCTATCAAATAGTCTGCGCAAAAATTTTAATTGTTGAATAAATATAAAAAAACTAGCATGGGTTCTTATTCACCTGTATGCAACTTGACTTTTTAATTGTCGGTCTGCGTAAAATACAGCCCAGAAGGAGAAGCTACCGAATCCAATGGCATACCCAATTTTTGTGCACAGGCAAAAAGTATTTGTTTTGCAGCATATGCAACCACATCTTTAACATATGTTTCACATAAACGCATTGTCGCTGAGGATTAACTAATAGTAACATATGTATCATATTTGAAAGATTGGTTTGACAAATGGTGACCTTGACTGCGTAAAAACGTCTGTGTTATTCTTAAAGGGGAAGAAAATGTCATCTGAAATTATTTAATCATCAAATATAGTTACACACCTGAATATTTTGTTTCTAAAAACTATTTTTGCCATAGATGTACAAATTTTGAAATAATATGTCAGTGTCAGAAATCAACAGCACTACTTTAACCCTATATTGACAAGTAGTTTCACAATTTCAAGTGTAGAAAGTCTTGCATGAACAAAATGAATAACCATAGATTGACATGTGAATCAATATGTGTGCATGCCGATCGTGAGGGACTCTCACAAAAGGTTGAATGCGTATGCGCAAAGAGAGAGGATGCGCAAATACAGGGAACACAATGATATAGCTGTAGACCTTTGTAAAACAAAATAAGGCAGTTTTGTTTCCTTCTGTCTGACAATGGTGGGAGTTTTAGGGTTTCCATTATATTTGTCATATTGCCTGGTTCGTAACAATAGTTTGAGGTGATAAATCTAGATGCCATATTCCAGAACTGGTCTAATCAGTCCCATGTATGCTTGAAGTCTGATTTCTTGGGAACAGAATGATAAATTTCTCCGCAATAGTCCTAAGGCTCTGTATGATTTGCTAGGATAGGGTACTACGCTACTGTGGTAGCCTATTTAATACAATTTGTAACTTCTCACGAATTGCTTCACAAAATATCATCATTAGAGCATAAACAGTTTATCACGATTGATAGTGTGAAAAATTACCTTTGTATACATGTATGGTCGGTGATCCAAACTCTGTGGTATAATAAACTTAGGTTTACTTAGATTCGTTCTGACCGCAGGCTTAAGCCTCTATGGTCAGATCATCATCATGATAGGGTGCTCTGTCTCCTCCAGATTCCAATGGTATATATCAGTGGTTGGTCTTTCCAATGCCTGTCATCTGTCGAGGCGTGCCTTGAATGTGTTAGCCGATGGGGCTTCTACAACATGTTCTGGCAGCTTGTTCCAGACTTTTACAGCCCAAACAGCAAAACAATTTCCAGACCTGGGGTCAGTTACATTTAAATGTAACTAGTTACAGTTACATTGGACTTTGTCAGTTACAGTTACGTTGGTGAAGCAATGTAATTAGTTACATTTTGGTTATTTTGCACAATGTAACTAAAGTTACATTTCAGTTACATTAGTTACTTTGACTGATAATTATATAAAGAACTATGTGAACACCAATGTCATCATAAAAGCTGTAATTTAGTCAACCAAGTTGAGATATATAGTAACCACTGATATAATATACTGCCAGGGCTGAATCCATTTCAGATATAAAATATAAAACCTGCCGGAAATTGTTTAATAAATTTGACTGAATTTTGTTGTTGCCATATGTAATAACAAATTTCAATCAACCTGTTTCCAAAATAATAAGAGATTAGTTTAATTCCACAGCCTTCATAGATGTACATACCGTTAAATTCTGTGTATATTGCACACTTTTTTGCTCAGATTACATGTTATAAAAAGCTACTGCGCACTATATACAAGGATAAATATTTGCCACATTTTTTTTCTTCAGAATTTTTCGTCAGAATCACAAAATTCCAAGCTGAAAATGTGATTTTATGGATCAGGAATCAGTCGGGAATAACGATCGCATTCTAACATGTCTGTAATGGTACTACCTCAACTGGATTGTTGAAATGTCTTACTACTGTCTAAATATTGTGTTATACCTTTATTAAATATGATATAGTGTTGTAAAATGATCAAATAAACCATCATTCAACTTTTTTACAACGCCATTGTTTCCTGTAATTTGTTCTAATTTATGTCTATAAAGGGAGGTTACTCTTGTGTTCCCAAGTTGAACATAGAGATGTTTAAAATCCATAGATTGCTACACAGATACGGACATAAATGTGTTAAAAAAAGAATGATAGAGCCGATGTTTTCCAAGGTGATCTAGCATTTACATAGATATAGAATGGAATGTTTTCTATGTGCTAAAGGGCACAATGTTTTGACCAATCGTTGGGCAGGATGATGATTATGATTGACAGGTTACGGTTAAAAGTCACAGCTGTCAAAGTATGACGAAGTAACTATGGAAACGAAAGGATGAGAATAGAAAATCATTTCAAATTGAAGATAATTCACTTTATTTAATAAACAATGCGTGGAATAAACTTGATTATAGCACTATGTTATAATTTATTATTATGATGATGATGATATACTATGATATATTATATAAAATACGATATGACAGTGATACGATGGGAAATGTTTGGAATACAATTGATCACTGTTGATTTTGTAAACGTCAGGCGGTCAACTCTATCACCTTTGTTTATTGTACTTCTGACCGCGTTAATCCACCCACCCCGCCCCACCACCTGACTACACCGCCTGTGAACCGAGTCTTGAAACCACTCATCTACTGCGTATGTGATTGAACAAAATCTCATGGGCTCGTCTGATATAGTTATCAAAGTAACTACCGGCACTGTTAGAGTGAGCCAAAATGGATTTGAGAGTTGTTTTTGGGGTTTTTTTAATTGATTTTATTCTCTCAAGTATCAGTGCACAAAACACATATTTTATGAATTGAAACAAAATAAATATCCAATTTTTTTGTGTTCTAATGACCATTTATGTTAATGAGCTCTGCTCAAATCAAATTCGAATTTTAACCAGTTCTGATGGAAATTATATTTGTATTTTTATATCGTTCAATAAATGTTTAATACAAAATATTTGCTAAAAGTGTAGGCAAATGATATTCCCATGATTAAACAACAGAGTAATGCACCCAACAAATGGGATTTTATAAGGAAAGCGTATTCGACACGCAGTAAGTCATTGATTTTTTTTGTTACCAGTTTTCGTTCACATGTCTCAATCTTACTGTGCGCTATACACGAAAGCAAGGTTTTTTCAGGCCGATTTTGGTCAAATTTAGCGGTGCGCACTATGCACGGTAGCGCAATATACACAGAATTTTACGGTATATATTTCTTCCTCTAACCATTTCAACCCAGACATGCCATATAACAAACAATAATATTATTGTAAGAAATAACTGGTTGAATGTTTTTAAACTAATTTGACTGAAAGCTTTGCTACCATAGGTATCAACATTTTCAGTGAAATTAGTTTCAGTGTTCAACAGGTTTCCTTAGAGTATTGACTTTCTATGATAAGATAATCCGCCACCTACCATGGGGAAATACTACTTAACAATTTCCAGTGACAACTAGCTTCCAAATGTCCATCAACTTTAGTGTTTGCTTAATTTCTAATAGGAATTTAAATATTTTGAAAATAATTTATTACTTTCATTAGTTGCAATGGCAAATTCATTCCAATCAGTTAATCTGCTGAGTACTTTATACTTATTACATTTGTAATTTTACTTTCAAAAGCTGTTGTTTCATATGGCAGCAACAGTTTTTTTCAGGTCAAATTAGTTTCAAAATGTTCAACAGCTTTCCAGTACACTAGTTTAATTCCACAACCTTTATAAATTTTGTCTGCTATACCAAAATGGTTGATGGCTTAACTTTTATCAATGACATTGTCCTTTGATCTTTATCACCACACCTATGTGAATTGAATTTAGCTTGAGTATAGTTGCTGAGCAATGATGTCCTAAGCTGGCCTAATCAATAGTATATAAAGAAAAGAATAGGACATGTTGTTAATACATACTGTGCCAGATTTAAACTTTCTTTACAATTCAACATTTGGTGTTTTTAATCCTTTTATCCCTTTAACACTAAAGCTGGACAAAACAGCTTTTGCAGTGGTTTTAAGAGATGTTCATTTTCAGACATATATAAGATATTTTAGAAAATTTACCACTGGAATGACTGGCTCAATAACCACGCCAGTCATTTCAGTGGTAACTTTTCTAAAATAATCTCATGGTTTGCAAATTGACATTTTCTATCAGAAAGCTAACGTTTTCTTCAACAAATTTAACCTTTATAGGGTCACAGTTAATTCTATAATTATTTAGTAAACAACCTGTTTCTAAAGCTGCATTGTAAATTAATGTAAAAGTTGTATGAGATTTTGATTAAAGGTTGTTGTTGCCTGATGTAGCAATAACATTCAAATTATCATTGCTAAAATATCACATATACGGATATAGAGTAAGTTAACCCTTTAATGGCCGAGATGGGTCAAGAAACTGTCTGTTTTGTAGGCTACAAGATTTATATTTGAAAATTTACCATTGGAATGACTTCCCCAATAATCAAGCTAGTCATTCCAATGGCAAATTTCTAAACTAAATAGCACTGATGTTTGGAAATAAAGTTGTTGCCCATGGCATCAACATCTTCCAGTAAAATTAGCATCAATATATTCAACAGCTTTCCTGAATGATTACAATGAAATTGGGATATTGGAATGTCACATGTATAACAGTAGCTATGGCGCAAATTAAGAAAATTGTAATAAATTTGGTAAAAAAGTTTGAAATGTAACTGAAAAGTAACTGAAATTTCAGTTACTTTTGTAATGTAACTGGTTACATTTCAGTTACTGTAACTAAAAAAATTCTTCAGTTACAATTTACTTCAGTTACATGAAAAATGTAACTAAATTATAGTCAGTTACAAGTTACAGTTATCCCAGCCCTTATCTTGAGAATGGCTCTCCAAGTATGATACCAGCGATCGAAAAGAAGAAGAAGAAGTTACCCCAGCCCTGACAATTTCTCCTCAGTTCTAACTTTGCCCTTGGTTGGAATATTTTCCTATTATGCCCTCTAGGCTCGTCTCGTTTCACAACATCATTTGTTAGGGTGAAAATACCTCCTGTTTATATATCATAGATGCCATGCAGCATCTTATGAACTTCAATCATGTCCCCATGAACTCTTCGAAAAGCCAGTGTTACATAGTTACATAGTCCTCTTAGGCTTGCGCGATTAAATCAAAAATCGCGATTATGTTTTAAATCGTGAATTTATATGATTAAAAATTAAATAATCGAATAATCGTGAATATTTCTATTGCATAGATTAGTTCAACACCTAACTTTCAATTACTTTCTAATGCTATTGTTCATGAAAAATGACACTGCTTAGTGAATGTATGTCCATTGCAGGGCAAGAGAAGACTATTTTCGAAAATGTATTACTGGAATGGCATTCCAGTAATACATTTTCGAAAATAGTCTTCTCTTTCCTTGCAAATGGACTTTTCTAAATTTTCTGGACTTTTACCCTGATACTTCATGATATTTCCTAAATATCGACCTAGCTTCAATAATACTCAGAATTAAAAAGAAACCGCCCCCACTGGGCAGGTTACACAACTGACAGTCCAGCGGATGTGCAGCCCAAACTCGCACATGCGTGGGGCTGACTCATTCTCTTCTTAAAATATTGACCTGCCATTGCAACACGCTTTTTAGCCTTGCTTTTGCTTTCTGTCTTTTTGAAGCTTTGAGTTGTTTTGCAACTTTTTTTACTGTTATATTAGTATGTCTGATGCTGCCAAGTCGCCGGAGGATGCTCCCGGTCCTAGCCATCAGGTGTACTTTACTAAATTTATTGATAAAAAATTTGCGTGTTGACTCGGATGGTATTTCCGGGATTCGCGCTATCTCATGGATACGTCTTTATTAGGCTAGCTCTTTTATGGCGGAGGCCTATATATTAGCTAACGCATGTTGTGCTTTATGTTTCAGACACATGAGCTGATATTTGAAGGGTATCCTTTTATTTAAACAATATTTATACTTGGTTTCTGGGTCCTTCTTTTTTATTATGAGTTTGCTGAGGGACCATAATTACCATAAGAAGTAATTTCTCCGCATTCTCCCCCCACCACAGGGGATTTGGACTCAGGATCAGGTATTTCTGTGTTGTTTGTCAGACTTCACTCGTCCTCAGAAGTCATCTTATGAGGTTATTTAGGAGAGAGAAAATTTTTCAGTCATTTTATTTCTAAATATTTTAGAAGTTTTTTGACTGAGTGTTGAGTGATTTATCTCTCTTGATGGTTTGCATAGAGAGGTTCATTGTGTTTATAAAGTTCAATTACTAATGAGTCTGTGTTTAGAGCGGTGAAGTCTAAAAAAGTTCGTCTCTCAAGTATTCAAGTTCAAATTCTTATATCTCCCTTGTCTTCTTGTAGAAGTATAACAAGGTTTTAGGATTTGTTTCCTTTTTGTCAGGCCTATAGTTTTTTCTATGGGCCTGGCTTATCTTTCATTTGATGGTCAAAAGTTTTCCGTACGGATCTTATTAGCCTTCTGCAATTGTTTTTTTGGTTCGTCATAACTAAAAACTAATTGTTTCCGTTTTTGTCTTTTCAGAGAGTTATTGAGAACAAATTCCCTTCCTGCCACCGTTTTGTGAAGGCCCGCTTTTTCCCTCATGACTGCACTAGGTGCAGTACGTACGGGCCTCTTCTAAATTGCCATGTGTGTGAGTCATGGCCGGTGGAGGTTTTAACTGACTTTTTAAATCAGCAGGTAAAGGACCGGGCAGCAGACGAGAAGAGGCGTCTGGAAAAGGAGTGTGGTAAGAAGAGGAAGGCGTCCATGCCAGCCATGGAGGCCTTCCGTCTTGAGATGATGGGAGAAATGAAGAAGACGATCACGGATCTTGTCCCGGAGTTGCTTCGCAGCTTGCTTCCCGGGTCAAGTTCATCATTGTCTTCTTCATTTGCTCCGGACAGAGTGTTCCCGTCTCTGGGTCTGGTTCTTTTAGCAAACCAGTTTTTGTTATGGGCCCAGAGACGGCTCCCGTTGGTCCGGCGCTGAGGCTTGCCTCTCCCGTGAACCCGGGAGCGAAAGCCATGGCCTCGGGCGCTCGCTTATCGAGTGCTTTAGAGCAGCCTAAGACTAAGGGTATCAGCACCTCACGCGATATCCCTCCTGCCCAGGCCGAGCTTGATCCCTTTTCAAGCTTGGCATCTAATCTTTCTGGGCAGGAAGAAGAGGACACTGTTATGGCCTACCGATGAATCGATGGCCATGGAAATGGATTCCCATGGGCCCCCGTGACCTTTTCCATGGAACTACTTCTTCGGGAGTGGGTTTCACGGCTAGGCCGGCTAGGAGCCGATGGCCATCCATACCGTATCCCTCGGCTTGCCGAAAGTTACTGTGAGGAAGGCCCGGACTGTGACGTCATGTTTTTAGCCTCCCATGACACCATAGATCCGGCTGCTGGAATAGCCACGGCGCAAGCCATGCCCTCCCTTGCAGGTCTGTATGGCTTCCCTGGCTTTCCAGGAGTATCTTCAGCTCCGGCCATTACTCCACCAGTGAATGTGATTGAGGACGACAAAGGCCCTAGGCTCGTTGAACATTCACAGGTGGCCACCGAGGAAGACTGGCTGGATGCTTGCCAATGGCTGGTGAACATCAAGCCAGAACTCCAGGTGGATCCACCGGCTTCCCAGCGGGACCAGCACCCATGGTTGGGAGGGAAACTGGTGATGAGCACCATGCCATCTCTGCCGTATGCGGAGCATATCGTTGATATGTTCGCTGCGGCAGAGACGTCCATTCTGCCGAAAGGACGCCTTGCGAAGGCCCCTCACGAGGTGGCACAGCGCTGCCATATAAGTTCTGATCTATATCAGAGGTATGGCATCGTTCCAAAGCCTTGCACGGATGACCGTGCGGCTTTGGACGAAGACACGCGGCCTGGGTCCCAGTCTGACACGGGACCCTTGGGCGCTATCGCTCTGCGCAACGCTAATTCCGCGCTGCGGGACACGGAGGAAAGTACGAGAGGAGCCATCTCGGCTCTCGCACGTTTCCCAGCTGCTACAGGGGGTAGTAGCAGCATCGGTGGCCCGCCAAACCTCCTCTTGCAGTCCAGAGAGCCATCCAGGACGGCATTAACCTGGCTCTGGACTGCATGGCGAGATCTGTAACCAGGAGTTTACGGGCGAGGCGCACATTTGCCCTTGATAATTTGTGCCCCTCGCAGGACCTGTACAATCGGCTTCTACGGACGCCGATGACAGGTCCAGGGTTGTTTGGAGGTGAAGGATGTCTGCACCTCCAACAAACCGTAAACCTGGTGAACAACCAGAGGGCGCTGCGAGAGCAGTTTGAAGTGCTCCGCAGGGAGCGTGTTCGAGCAGCGCCCCCTGCCTTCCACCCTCAGCAGGCTAGAGGTGGTGGTGGCCTTGTCAGAGGCCAACCACCTATGCAGCGTTGGCTACAGCAACGACAGCGTAAGCCAGCTAGGGGTGGGGGAGCACAGGCTCCTCCAGCGCAACCGGCCAGGCAGCCCGGCATACCGAGGTGCGCGTGGTGCTGGTAGAGGAGCACAGGGTTCTGGTCGTGGGAGCCGAACCTGATGGGTCGCCTCTCAAGAAGACCACACCAGTGCTGCTAGGACAGCCACCAGAGACAGGGCTTCTCTTGCACTTCTCGGGTCCACCTCAGTCCTTAGGTGCACCTGTGGGAGGCCGCCTGGCCTTCCACATGCAAGAGTGGGAGCGGGTTACTCAGGACTGCTCAGTCTTGCAATGGCTTTCAGTCGGTTACCATCCCGACTGGATTTCAAATCGCGCCTGTCTCTGGTTCCGATCTGGACTCAAAATCCAAGAGATCCAGATCAACGGTTGTGTATAGAGGAAGAAATTCAATCCCTCATACTAAAACACGCTATTCAACTGGCACAAAAATGTCCGGGTTATTATTCAACCGTGTTCCTAGTGACAAAAAGCACTGGAGGGTGGAGACCAATTCTCAACCTCAAACCTCTCAACAGGTTTATCCTCACACCAAGTTTCAAAATGGAAACTGTGAGAACGGTGTTAGCAGGATTGAGGAAGGGAATGTGGACAGCATCGATAGAACTAAAAGATGCCTATTTTCACATTCCCATTGCGAAGAACTTTCGTCGGTTCCTGAGATTTGCATTTCAGCCAGACGAAGAAGTGAAATAAATACATGCTTTGTCAGCAGAGCCAGACCATTTTGTGGTGACAGGGGAAGGCCTTAGGCTTCTACCTAGAGTTAACTTTATGGCGAAGAACCAGTCTTTAAAATATCCTAGTCAGCCTATAGTTTTACCCGCTTTGTCTAGGTTTGGTCCTAATTCAAAGGCTTGGTGTCCAGTCCATGCATTAACGGTTATAAACAACGTACACAGGAATGGCGGATGGACCCTAGTGCTTTATGGCTATCTTACATTGAACCCCATGGGAGAGCTTCTAAAGATTCCATTTCTAGGTGGATTGTGGAATGCATCCAGCATTGCCCCCTAGTGCTTTATGGCTATCTTACATTGAACCCCATGGGAGAGCTTCTAAAGATACCATTTCTAGGTGGATTGTGGAATGCATCCAGCATTGCCACAAAGCCGCCACGGGTAAACAAGTTGACATGGCCAAGGCTCACAGTGTCCGTGGCGTAGTGACATCCACGGCTCTGTTTAACAGACTGCCGGTGGATGACATTATGTCAGTAGCACAATGCCACTGTGAGTCTAGTTTTACAAATCATTACCTACGTGACACGTCAAATCCACTGGCCTTATCGATTTTACATAAACGTTAAATCTGTATATAAATTTGTAAATATTGTACATAAGGCTGTTGACTCACACTCAGTGCAATTTAGTGGGGGGAATCCCCGCTTTTCTCTACTATACCTATCATCGCCAGCGGTGATCAAAGGGGAATCTCGTCAAAATAGGTTAGTCCTATATTTGGTGATGGTTATTTTTTGTCACGCTTTTTATATTATTTACTAAAATGGTGATGTTTTTGTGTTCTTTGTGGTTCCATCTGAGAGTATGCGAAATGAAGCTTTCGTCCGATGTCTTATAGTACTTTAGCACGAGTACATAGAGAGCGTATAGGACATTGAGGTCATCGCTCCCTCTTTAAAAGAGGGGTGGAGCGGATGTGAAATGGTCATTACTCTCAACATCGGTCGTGTTATCCGATGTCAAAATCATTTCCTGATTGTGTTTACATAAGCAATTTCAGATGTTTGTTGTGCTCTAAAAGCAAAAGCTTGCTCTTCCAGGGATGAGCCGATCTTCTGACCTTCGCCTCCCTCCCGCCGAATTCTCTTACGAATTCTGACTATATCATGAAGTATCAGGGTGGTAAGTATACTCTTGATGTGAAATAAACGAAATCACGGATTTCTTTTTTCACGAGAGAGTTGATACTTACACCCTGATACGATCCTGGCCTCTCCGCCCCACAGAGGCTCGGTCTATCGGCGTTTTATGTTGCAATTAGGTCAGCCAATATTTTGGAATAGAATGAGTCAGCCCCGTGCATGTGCGAGTTTGGACTGCACATCCGCTGGACTGTCAGTTGTGTAACCTGCCCAGTGGGGGCAGTTTCTTTTTAATTCTGAGTATTATTGAAGCTAGGTCGATATTTAGGAAATATCATGAAGTATCAGGGTGGTAAGTATCAACTCTCTCGTGAAAAAAGAAATCCGTGATTTCGTTTATACCACAGCACCATTTAGGGCCGGGACATAATTAAATACATACAATAATTAATATATGCAGCAGTCAAACAATCGTACTCGTTTGTTGCTACCTGAGAGAAGTCTAGTACAGGGGGCCAAGTTGACTCACCATCGTGGTCCTCGCCAGAGGTACCTCACAGAGTAAGATCTGTGAGGCATCCCTGCAAAGGAGGATTCTAGTGCGTAGCAAGTTTATTATAAACCAAATTAACCTCTACAAACGTTCTTTTGTTGTGAGAGGAAAGTGCCTTGCACGGGTCTCCGTCACAGCAAAATGCCTACAACGCCGAAGCGGAGGAAGAGAGATTGCAAAAAGAGCCACTCTCTTGTTAAAACCATGTTATGTAAAAGAGTCAACCTAGTGAAATTATATGCTTAATGTGATGCAGGCTGTTTTACGTAAAGATGGGGTGGATGATTTCTGCAGAATTCAACACCGTCATCTCATGTAAGTTCCAAGATTCTGTATTAGTAGCTGCCGTTTTATTTATGCAGTCCTTCTGCTAGTTTCTACCCTATCATTTAGTTTTGGGTCCAGATCTAGGTTTAGTCGCAAATGGCAATGTAAGCTAACTGTTTTTAGCTCACCTGGCCTGAAAGGCCAAGTGAGCTTATGCCGTGGCGACTGTCCGTCGTGTGTCCGTCCGTCCGTCCATCCATCAACTTTTCCTTTAAACGACTTTTCTCAAGAACCACTGGGCCGATTTCAATTATATTTAGCAAAAAGCATCCTTATGGCATAGGGATCCAAATTTGTTCAAATGGAGCCAATCGCCCGATTTGGCCGGTGGCCATCTTGGATTTTGGCTCATTTTAGGAAACGTCTAAAAATAATCTTCTCCAAAACCACTTTAGGAATCGATTCAAAACTCATGAAACATCATCTAGGGAAAGCGCTAAGCCAAGTTTGTTCATGAAGACTTGATTTGTTCATGAAGACTTGATTGACCAAATGGTTCGGTGGCCATCTTAGATGACCTAGTTTTCCCGAAAACGACTTCTCCAGAACCGCTGAAGGGATCAGCCCGAAATTTGGGAGATAGGATCAGGGACTAAGGGCCATTAAAGTTTGTTCAAGGGAAGTTGCACCATCAAAAAACATGGCCGCCGTGGGCCAATCAAAATGTAGCCTGTTTGGTGGCCATATTGGATTTTTTTATTTGATGGATTTTGAGGCCAAAATTGGTTCTATATATGTTTTTGGGTATTCTGAGCTCAAATTTGCAATTTTCGAAATTGTCGGATAAACAGTTTGACGGCCATTTTGAATAATTTTCTCGTCAAAAGCTCCCATGCTAAAGCAATGGGAAATTTAAAATGTCTTCTCGAGAACTGCTAGGCCGATTTCAATTATGTTTGGCAGGAAGCATCCATAGGGCATAGGCATCCAAGTTTGTTCAAATGAACCCGATCAGGCCAATTTGCCCACGGCCATTTTGGATTTTGGCCGATTTTAGGAAATGTCTTAAAATCTTCTCCGAAACCTCTTGGGGAATCTTCATCTAGGCCAAGAGGTACGCTGAGATTTTTCAAGAGGACTTGATTGACCAAATGGTTTGGCGGCCATCTTGGATGACCTAGTTTTCCCGAAAACGACTCCTCCAGAACAGCTGAAGGGATCAGGCCGAAATTTGGGTGGTATGATTAAGGACTAAGGGCCATTAAAGTTTGTTCAAGGGAAGTTGATCCATCAGAAAACACTTGGGCGCCGTGGGCCAATCAAAATGTAGCGTGTTTGGTTACCATATTGCACTTGCAAAAATGTCCACGACCTCATTTAAACAACTACTAAACCACCCACCAACAATTTTGACAAAAATTTATTATGCTCCAGGTGAATGACACAGGCCCCTTGGGCCTCTTGTTAACATATAAGTCTGAAGGGCGAGATTGTTCGGTGACCATGAGGTCACCCTACAGAACATCCCCTTCAGTAGACCACCATGCGCAAATATCATGAGGTGAAAGCTCCAGAATTATATAGCGATCCTGTTACCGTCACGCCATGACCACATAACAGCACAAGGACAAGTCACAGTACATAAGCGTTGAAAAGCACATATAGGTTTAGGGTGGGGACAAAGTTGCAGCTATCCAACTATAGCGACCTTCCCGTGAGGGCGTGGTGGGTTCTAAGACCAGTCACTTGTGGAGTTAGATTGCGAGCTGAATCATATCCGTCACCATTGTGTCGTGGGCGGATCATTTAAGATCCGCACCCGGGGAGCTAACATTTACCTGACGTTAGGGTTATGTAAAATCGCCGAGAGATGCACTGCAGGTCAGTAACTATAATATATTTTCGCAGTGCTTCCTATTTTGACAGGGTTATCTAACTGACCAGTATCCGAAGATACAAGGGGGGTGGGGGGGTGGGGGTTGGTTTGTGTGCGGTGATCGTCACTTTATTTCTAGCCGCACTGGAACAGTAGTTCCAAAGTCGGCTCTAAATAACGTGTCAGAGGGAGATCCAGACAATTAATAAGCCCGAAGGCTGGTGGAATGTAGACAGAGCAAATTACTCATAATGGAGGCCTTAAGGTATATGGCCAATTTAAATTATCTAGCCGGTGTGCTGTGTTACATATCCGCTACTCCCGGAAAAGAGACTAACACAAAATGTCTCCTACTGAGTAATCATCGCTACTACTATAAACCTATCCCATCGAGCTAGAACAGTCTATGTTTAGTCGACTGCATGTCATGTTCGCGTAATGAGAGCATGAACAGCGACCCCAGTGAAGAATTGATGCTGTGCTGGGAACAAGGTGGTGTGGATGTTGTTGCTGTATAGTGTAGCCTAGTGATTCTGCGGTCCAAGCGGTTTTATATAAAACAAACAAAACATAAAACATGGATGGCTACTGCCATATCACTAACTTTGATAAGAATAATAGAAGGTAATAGAAGGTCACTCGAACTTGACAGTGCTTATGGGCACAGAAATGAGAATAATATATACATAATAATAAACTATAAAAATGCGGTCTTAAGTGACCGGGAGGTACCTATTTGTCATCAGTACCTGTTACACAAAAGTAATACAATAATAATATAATAATAACAGAGTACTTATTAGTCATTGGTACGGAAAAAGTTCAGAGTCACAATAGTTGTAGCGTAACATAATCAGAATGCGAGATGGCACGATGCGGAAGTTGGCTGCTAGGAAAAACTCAGGCACACTGCAGATATGGCTCATTGTCAGGAAAAGTGAAGAACGTTTGCGGAAATGAATGGCTAGTAGATAGTCATGCCTACAGCAATAGTTATTAATTTAAACGGTGTGTCAAGTTCCGTACTGGTGCAGAAATTGAAAGCTGCCCTGTAGTTCTTGAAGGGTGACAGATGAAGATAATAATGCGGATGCATTTTGACGGATCACAAAACGAGGTACATCGAATAGCTCACACGATGCATCAGGCAATGTTCCCCTAACTGCGGTCAAAAATGTCTAAAAGGCTAACACCTGATGTGCGGATTGATTACATCACTGGTCGCGTGGTACAGAAGATCTGGTGAGTTATCACAGAGCATGTCACTCACCTCACATACTGGACGAACTACATCAGAGCCAAAATGCCCATCCGCACGAAAGGTCCCTTTGGGGAAGTAGTGGCTTGGGCTATCTGACTTAATTTCTTTTAATGCCCCTGGTGATATCTTTCTGGGAGCTTACAAAAACTGGTGGTTGCGGATGTGGTGGCTTGTACCCTAGAGTCATCGAATGCTGAAAACCGAATGGCACCACAGCAGCTGTTAGTATCTGTTGTAGTTAGCAGTACTATCGATTCGTCCTCTCAGACCAGGCACCTCACCACCACCTGACTGCTGGTGAATCTGATTTTTCAACCCCTTTTATACTGCCTGTGACATCACAGCTGGAGCGCCACAGCCAATCAGCGAGCGCGTTTCAGAGGCATGGAAGCTGGTCACGTGACACGCTATCGTACCCATGCACCGAGAGCATGCGTGCGCTAAGCCTATGGGGTTCAATATTTTGAAAGGAATTTGATGGCTCATTTAGCCATAACTTAGTCAATTCTTAACTGATTTTAAAATAGTAAAGAGTTTTGGAATCCTCGTTTCATTCCAGTCATGATTGAGACCAAGACTGGCGAGAAAGGTGTAATTTAAAGTAATTACATGTACCAACTCAGTACAAATTAAGATGTTATTTCTCCTCAATGCTAACGCGCGTTGTCTAGAAATCTCTGACGCCCGCGCATGCGCGCTAGGCGATCTCACGGACTTAGTCATTTTATGAATGTCTCGTATACGGCTTTATACATGCGTATCGTCCTACCCAAGGGGGGTGCATTTAGAACATATCCGGCCCAGCGGTTCCGTACCCAGACTGGCTGGCCGGTACATGACCGGTCGATCCACGCTACAGAGACAGTCACAGGGTATCTTCTAACATGTCCATTGACCTTCTCTGATGAAGAGGAGTTCATTTCTGCCCAAAGCGAAAACTGGTAATTTTGATGCCCAGGGAGTACCGTTCCACGTGGGCACATGCCATGTATATCAATCAGCTCCTCCAGGACTCTAATGGTAACATCCTGACCAAGTACAGTACTGATCCAATCAAAAGTCTGTGTGCAGTAGCAGTTCATAGATCAATATTGAAAATCCCCATACATTTCCTATGGGACTTTTTTGCCCACTCAAAGGTGAGTAGCTCTAAAACTATCGGACGTATCCAAAATAAAAATAACAGCACACGATTCCATGATGAGTAGCGGAAGTTGACCAAGTTTGGACTTGATCGGATGAAGAAGAAAAAGAAAGATCTTGAGTGATTTCAATAATCTGCGATTGCCTCAGGTTAATTATACCAAAACCCGCTCAAATGCACAATTTGTTTGTTTTAATTACACAAGATTGTATAACCAGGTGCGAATCTGTAGTAAAAATAGCCGCTTTTGAAAAACGCTCAGAAATATTGACTGAGTTTTCAATGGAAGTTTCCACTTTTATAGGCGGCCTCCATTCCTACTCTTATCCAAGCATCTAGGTCACGTTATCTAGTAACCATATATAAATTTTTGGAGTGCTGGCTGCTTGGATGGCTTCTCAGCATGGTTTCAAACACAATCACCATACTCGCAAATATTCTATTAAAATGTGACCTAATTCCGTGGTATTGCGGATTTCCTATTATAAAATTAAATAACAGGATTATATTTTCTCCTAATCTTAATTTTGTAGGAGTAAATGTTAAAATCTCAATGATTTATGCATTTTGATGAATTCCATGAATTATTTCCGAATTATATGTCTCTGTTTTTGTTAAAGGGGCAATCTGAGCATTTCCAAAATTGGTACCATTTTAAAAACGGTTAACATATCACTGGTTTGTACTAAAACAGCTTCAGTCCTGTCAGTAGGCTTGCGCTATTACGTGATTAAATCGAAAATCGCGATTATGTTTTAAATCGTGAATTTATATGATTAAAAACTAAATAATCGAATAATCATGAATATTTTCTATTGCATAAAATATTTCGAAACCTAACTTTCAATTACTTTTTAATGCGATCGGTCATGAAAAACTTTCAATTACTTTTTAATGCGATCGGTCATGAAAAATTACATTTTGCTTAGTGAATGCATCAACAGGATTTAAGGGTGGCATCCATTTTGAAGCACGAAATGCGCTCTGTGAGGACAGATATATATTGTATATAGAATAACTGCTGATCCAATTTATAAAAAGAACCATTGGTAGGCATAAATAATTGCTGTATTTTTCATGCATAGGAAAATTTAGTTTATGCATTATGTATTTTTCTTATAGCACCACAGTTACCACGGTACCATAGTACTCAACCCTACATCATCCTCTTCTCAAGTCTTCTGCTTGTTAGGCCTTGACTAGGCTTGCACGATTATGCAATTTTTATAATTACGATTGTTTCAAAAGAATAATTGCGATTATTCAATTAATTGAACATGTACTGTGGGCAGGACTGTAGTCCAGGTACGTAGTCTACGCGATGTCAAAAAAATTAACCCCTACAAAGGCAAGAAAAGAAATACTGCTATATATTTGAGAAACAATGTTAGTACTTTTAATGTTTCAAAATCTCAATTTTAATATAGGCATACAGAACAGATTTTGAACATCGAGGACACGATGGTCCTCGATACACTCGGTATTTAGTTTCCACTTGATAACTTCAGTTTGCTTGAATGGATTCATTTCAAATTTGGTATGTCAACTCCATATGACAAGGAGCTCGGTGGGGATTGCATATCAACGAAATGTTTCCAAACCCACCGGATTTATCCCCCTTGATTTCTTGAAAAATCCTAAAATATGTGGTTTCCGCTCGATAACTTTGGTTAGCTTAAATGTATTCATTTCAACTTTGTAATGTCAACTCCTTATGACAAGACCTCGGTGGGGATTGACTATCGGCGAAATGTATCATGACATACCGAAGTTATCCCCCTTGATTTCCTTGAAAAATTGTAAAATATGTCATTTCCTTTCGATAACTTCATTTGGCCTGCATGGATTAATTTCAAATTTGGAATATCATCTCCTTATGACAATACCTTGACCAGGATTGAATTTGGCTGAAATCTGTCTGTAATCCCCTTGATTTCTTGAAAGACCGTACAATATTTGGATTTAAAAAATTGGGTTTGTAGGCTACTAAAAAGCCCTTGTCGGGGACGTGTGACCAGAACTGGTCTTTTATTGCAATTTTAATTTCAATATTTGTCAATTATTCAATTATTTGAATTTTAGCATTGTACATGATTATTTGTTTTTTAATAATTGCGATTATCAATTAAATTGAATAATTGTGGCAAGCCTAACCGTGACTGTTTTCGCCTGTAGCCGTATCCTGCACCCTTTTGATGTGGTTGTGGGTGCGGACAGGCATGATAGGGGAATTGATCATGTATGTGGCCTCGCTGTAGTGGTTTATCTTGGGGCTCGTTTTCGTGAGTGACTTGGTTCGTGGAACCACGAATCCAGGAACCACGAACCAGAAACGCCAAAATGTCATTTATGCAAATTGATGAAGGTTTTCCGATTGCAATTTTGTGGCAATGTTCTGAACCCACAAGCATTCCAAATTGCTTTAATTGTAGATTTAGACTTTAATTTCAGTCTATGTAAATCGCAGATGACCACATACACTAAAATGCGTCAGTCAACCACGAACCAATTCAGTCACGAAAACGGGCCCCAACCGTGAATGAGTTGATGGATGGAGCTGTCACTACTGACTCTAGCCCGAGTTCTCTGCCTCCACCGTATGCCGATTCTGATATGGCGGATGAGAGTCAGAGTTCCTACACTAGTAAAAACGTGTTGTTTTTGAGACTCAACTCAGTCGCAACATTTGGTCATACTGCGGAAAATACAGAAGAGCCACGTATATATACTTACTCATTCCATTACAGGCCTGCCCAAATTAAAAATTTGCGTATGCCAAAAATGGGTTATGCAAATTTATTTTGGCACAACCCATTTGGGTTTCGCGTAACCCATTTTGAATATGATAAGATTTGAAGTTAAATGCATCTAGGTCACATAATGGAAGCGGCATATCAGTAATAGCCCTTTAAACCTTGAATTTATTCAAGAAAAATTTAAATTTTCTCATAGAAAATGTCCATTTGCAGACGAAGAGAAGACTATTTTTTGAAAATTTACCACTGGAATGACTGGCTTGATAACTAAATTTTCAAAAACAGTCTTCTCTTTGTCTGCAAATGGACATTTCCCAAGACCACTGCAGAAGTAATTTTTGGCTGATATGAGTGTTAAAGGGTTAAAGATCAATGTATTCTCTTATTGAATATCCATTTGCTGGCCATGAGAAGACTATATCTGAATATTTACCATTGAAATGACTGGTGCAGTTATCGAGCCAGACATTTCCGGTGGTAAATTATCCAAAATAGTCTCTTTGCCTGCAAATGGTTATTAATAAATGGTTTAACAGTGACCCGACTCATATTTCACTTTGCTACTCATTTTGACAATCTCTGGCATTAGCTCAGTTTATTTTGTATTATTTTGTCTCCTAAAACTACATGTAGCTTAAAATTGAACTTTGACACAGGAACCGATTTGTATCGAATCCGTACATCCAATTAAAATGTGTTTGGCATGTATGGACAACACGAAACTCTTAGAAGGCAAATCACCCTTTTGTTCATTTGCATGTACATTTTAACGTACATGTATAAGGAAATGGCGAGTGCGAAAATAACCGATTGGCGTATTAACATATACAGGTGGATAAGGAACTAGTTACATCACAATCATCTCACGATATCAGTTTCTATAACTTTCAATCTTTCTTTAATCAGTCTAATTTCTCGCCTCCCTTATTATACATGATATTAGCACCCAAATTCAATCATTTTGTAAGATTTGCCAACAAATAATGAGAAATGTCCCAGGGAAAATGGACAAAAGTTCTTTTGTGGCATCCATTTTGTAAATTTTAATATTTCGCGGGCAATGAATATTTATTGGTTCTCTACAAAGTGGAGGCGAGCCATTCAGTGATTGGTTGTTTCAAGACACACCCTCCTATTTTTTTCCCCGCTACATGACGAAAGGATTATGCTTGTCGAGGCTATCTTTGAATGGGTCATAGACATTGGGTTGCATATTCAGTTTTCATAATTCCAACCATTTTGAACAAATAATTGCAATTTTCTATTATGTCGTACATATCATTGTTGGTTAGGTCGCAAAGTTTTATTTAACACAAATATCTATGTAACAGGGAATATTTCGACTAGTTTGACCGTCTAGTACCGTATTGATAATACCTTAAACGACCATACAAACTTTACTTCAAACGAGAATTACAACGATTAGTAACTAGTTAGTGCATGATCACGCTTGTTAGTCTACAAATACTACTCGCCATGGAATGTTTCTACTAGCATCAACCATGCATGACTTTTATGCCACTCTTATCTGATAAACTTCTCTATTTTAATCTTACAGAAATTTAGCAGACTCCGCACTGTTTTCATCGACGCAAAGTGCATGAACTATGGAATTTCCCGACTACCATTTTTACGCTGAACCAAATGCCAAGCCCAAACAGAGAGAATACTTCCTGTACAACTATGGCACGTGTAAAGGGTTAAACATTACAGACACAGGAGAACCACAGCACAAGGGTGGAATTAAACATACGCTTCAGCACGAGTGCTATAGTGATAAATTAAGTAAGAAGTCCTGCCTGAAAGCATCACTTCCTATGCTGCCTTTGCTTAGGAAACCAAATGACGGTAAGTTATATACTGGAAAACCTGCTCAGGAGACAACCTGCATATTTAGGGTCTAATAGACAGTGATTCTTTAACTGTTGTCAATAGCTTTACTAAGTCATTGTTCATTTGCAGGACAAGAGAAGACAATTTTTGTCTTTCCTGCAAAGCAGAAAGCAAGACATATGTGTCATTGTCCGACAGCGACAATGTTTAGCAAAACTTCTCGGCTTATATTTCAGGATCAGTTAATCCTATTGCAACTAAACTTGGCTATGTGGTTGCCTATACTATTAGGAAGCTGCATGATGATATTGAGGTCAAAGGTCAAGGTCACTGTGACCTTGATACAAAACTCAGTTTTTTAAATCTTGAACTCAATGCCACTGTGACAAACAGGAGACAGGCTCGACATTTAATTCTGCAGAATTCTTGTTTGAAAAGTTATCACTAGAATGACTGGCTCGATTATCGAGCCAGTCATTCCAGTGATAAATTTTCATAAATAGTCTTCTCTTGGTTTACATACATGACATATGAACATTGCCCAAGACCACTGCAGAGCCCAGTTTTAGCTGCTTTAATCAGTAAAGGGTTGAGACAGGTGGATATAGCATTGCATACCTTAATGAACCACCATATTATGTGCCCTAAAAGCATTTCCTATGGGGTGTGACTTGTGTTAAGTGACCTCTTGTCCTTATTTTCACCTGCGTTATTGAACCACCATGATATGGGGCCCTAAAGGCTTATCCTATGTCATGTGACTTGTATAATGAGACCATCTATCTTTAGTTACAGATTATAGGTACTTCATAAGTCAATGTTTGACTTGATTACATTTAGCATTGTCACATGTATACATGGATATCATTGTCGACATGTTGAATAATCTCTTTTCAGCCTGCTTGACCTAATTTGTCTAACAATCGACAATGGACTTGCATCTAATAACCCGACGTCTAGACTGACGCAATTTTAACCAAACTTGGCTGGAAGCACCCTAAGATTGATCAGAACTCGCAGTAGTAAAACACTACAGCGATATCAAAAATATACAGTGATATACAATTGCAAGTAAATGACCAGAATTAGTGTGGAAATTTGAAGTAATACATGTAGCTTACTTGATAATTGGAATCTCAGTCACACTAGTTGCCATTTCATATCAAATTTAACACACTCATTAGTAAGATCTCATTTGTAACTCGCTAAAGTGCATTCCAACTGAAATCTTAGTAAGGTCATGTGTTAAATTTAATACGGAATGGCAACTTGTGTGAGATCCTCTATATACTAGACATCCTAGATGTAATTTACACAACAAAATAAAACCACTTCTGGTAGAAAAGGCATGTGTGTTTCTCCCTCTCTCTCTCTCTCTCTCTCTCTCTCTCTCTCTCTCTCTCTCTCTCTCTCTCTCTCTCCTCTCTCTCCTCTCTCTCTCTCTCTCTCTCTCTCTCCTCCCTCACTCTCTCTCTCCTCCTCCCTCTCTCTCTCTCTCTCTCTCTCTCTCTCTCTCTTTCTCTCTCTCTCTCTCTCTCTCTCTCTCTCTCTCTCTCTCTCTCTCTCTCTCTCTCTCTCTCTCTGAACGGTTTTACCGTAACTGTGGGGACATCACTTTTTTCTCTCATTTTTTGATTTTCATTTCCTTCGTGTTTCTGTGTGCGTTGGCAAAATAAAAAATACTTCTAAGATGGATAGCGATTATTACCATTAACTAAAAAAAAGTGATAGAACACTGTGGGGACAGTCCCCACACAGAGCGGGGACCTAGTGAGAGAGTCCCCACAAATGTGAGAAACAGTGTGGGGACATACTCTTTGGTTGGCAGTTCATGCATTAGCAGCAGTATGTGGATGGGAGATTACACCGCCGCCTAGTCTGCGCACGTGAGTGTTTATCACATCACGTGTTCGTATGCCTCGCGCAATATTTTTTTTACATGAGAGTGTGAGATAATTTTGTGGGGACATTTCAATGTGAGAGAAGGTGAGAGAAATGAAAAAACGTAAAAAAATTGAAAAACATGAATCATGGGGACACAAATTCTAAATATATTTTTTGGACGTTTCACGCTTTTGCCGATCGTTTGAGCGACTGTAATTGTGGGGACAGGGCATTGTCCCCACAATCCGAGCATGTCCCCAGAGTGTAGGTCTAGACGTGAAAATGTCCCCGGAATTACGGTAAAACAAGTTCTCTCCCTCTCTCCCTCCCTCTCTCCCTCTCTCCCTCTCTCCCTCTCTCTCTCTCTCTCTCTCTCTCTCTCTCTCTCTCTCTCTCTCTCTCTCTCTCTCTCTCTCTCTCTCAGAAAATGCTCATATAGCGAATAATGAAGTTTTATTATTGTCATTGTGCTCTGCCTATATTTTCAGTTGCTATACCCTACCAGGATCGGATCTGTGATGCTGTCATGACAGAAAGGCAAAAGGTTGCTGACTTTGTCCGCTTGGTTAAATTTCACAAAACATTTGGTGCAAAGGTAATTGATTAGCTCATCTGGCCAGAATGGCCAAGTGAGCTTATGCGAAGGCAACCGTCCGACGTCTGTATGTCGCCTGTCAACTTTTTCTTTAAATGGCATTGTTCTCAAGAACCACTGGGCCGATTTTAATTATATTTCGCAGGAAGCATCCCTAGGGCATAGAGATTCAAGTTTGTTCAAATGAAGCCGATCGGCCAAAATCCAAGATGGCCCCCGGCCAAAATGGCCCATTTTTAGAAACACTTTAAAAAATCTTTTCCGAAACAGCTGGCGGAATTGATTCAAAACTCATAACACATCATCTATTGCAACGGTAGACCCAAGTTTGTTCAAGGCAACCTGATTTGGCGATTTGCTTGGTGGCCATCTTGGATGACCTGGTTTTTGCAAAAATGACCTCCCAAACCGCTGAAGGGATAGAGTTGAAATTTTATAAATATGCTTAGGGACAAAGAGCCTTTCAAGTTTGTTCAAGGAAAGTTTGTTCGTTAAAATTCATGGCCGCCATCAACCAATCAAAATTTTGCGTTTGTTAGTTATATTGGCTTTTCTGTATTTGATGTATTTTGATGGCGAAAATTGCTTTATATATGCTTATCAGTGTGGCGAGTTCAAATATGAGACTGTCGGATAAATGGTTTTGCTGCCATCTTGGTTTGTTTGCCGGCCAAGATGGCTGATTTTTAGAAACACTAAAAAATCTTCTCCGAAACCGCTGGAGGAATTGATTCAAAACTCATATCACATCATCTGTGGCAATGGTAGACCCAACTTTATTCAAGGCAACCTGATTAGCCGATTTGCTTGGCGGCCATCTTGGATGACCTAGTTTTCGCGAAAACGAGTTCTCCCGAACCGCTGAAGGGATAGACCTGAAATTTGGTAAATATGCTTAGGGACCAAGGTCCATTCAACTTAGTTCAGGGGAAGTTCGTACGTTAAAAAAACATGGCTGCCATCAACCAATCAAAATTTAGCGTCTGTTGGTCATATTGGCTTTTTTGTAATTGATGTATTTTGATGGCGAAAATTGCTTTATATATGCTTGTCAGTGTGGCGAGTTCCAATATGCCACTTTCGAGACTCGGATAAACGGTGTGCCTGACATCTTGGTTTGTTTTCCCGCCATAGGCTCCCATAGTAAAGCAATGGGCCCATAGTAAAGCAATGGGGAATTCTTTAAACGACTTCTTCTCAAGAACCACTGGGCCAATTTCAATTATATTTTGGAGGAAGCATTCATAGGCATAGAGATCTAAGTTTGTTCAAATGAAGCGGATCGGTCAAAATCCAAGATGGCCGCCGGCCAAAACGGCTGATTTTTAGAAACACTAAAAAATCTTCTCCGAAACCGCTGGAGGAATTGATTCAAAACTCATAACACATCATCTGTGGCAATGATAGACCCAAGTTTGTTCAAGGGAACTTGATTGGCCAAATGGTTTGGCCGCCATCTTGCATAGCTTATTTTTTGCCAAAACAACTTCAGAACCACTGAGCGGATTGGGCCGAAATTTGGGAGATATGCTTAGGCACTGAGTGCCATTAAAGTTTGTTCAAGGGAAGGAGCATTGCAGAAGTGGACCAATCAAAATGTAACGTGTTTGGTGGCCATATTGGATGTGCAAAAATGTCCACAAACTCATTTAAAAGACTACTCCTAAACCACTCACCAACAATTTTGACAAAAATGCACAGTGCTCCAGGTGAGCGACACAGGCCCCTTGGGCCTCTTGTTCATAATGGCTCCTCTTGCCCAGTCGCTTATGGCATCCATCTGTCGAATATCTTCTTAACGGTTTGACTGATTTCAAACAAATTTTGCTGGAAGGCTCCTATAGTGGTAGGCGCCAGTACATCTATTCGAATTGTGATTGGTCAATTTTTCCAGCAGCCATCTTGGATTTTTATAAATTTTGGGAAATCATTTAAAAAAGGCTACTCCTCATTAAGCGCTTGAACGGTTTTAAGCAAGCTTGCTGGAAGGATCCTAGAGTGGTGTGAGCTTGTATACAGAATTTTTTGATTGGTTAATTTGTTCAACAGCTATCTTGAATTTTCTGAAAAATAGCTGGAAATCGTCAAAACCCTACTCTTTATTAACTGCTTGGGCGATTTCAACCAGATTTGGCTGGAATGACCGTAAGACAATAGGCTTCAGAACATGTATACAGAATTTTGATTAGTCAATTTTTCCGGTGGCCATCTTGGATTTTCCGAAATTTTGGAAAACCATTTAATAGTCTACACCTCATTAACCACTTGTCTGATTTCAACCAAACTCAGCTGGAAGGACCCTGATACACTTCAGAACTTGTGTACATAATTTTGACTGCTTGATTTTTCCAGTGGCCATCTTGTTTTGGTAGCCATCTTAGATTTTCTGAAAATTATCCATTATGTCTATTTAAATGCAAATAGTTACAATGCTAATGGTCCAGGTAAGCGCCACACGCCCTTGGGCCTCTTGTCTCTATTGCAGTTGTTAATTAAAATTATCGTGAACCAATTTAAGTGTTACGGTGTTTATAATTGTATTTTCAGAAGGGTCCAAAAACCAAACTGTTACAGGAATTGAAGAAGCAGCTTACACCTGAAACTGACTACGTTAATCGAATACATCTCGATCACATGCCTTGGTTTCAAAAACTACTTGATCTATATTCAGATATCCGTGATGTCAAATACCTACCCGTAAGTTATCTATATTCAGATATACGTGATGTCAAATACCTACCTGTAAGTTATCTATATTCAGATATACGTGATGTACTGCCAGAGCCATGCTGGAGTCAGAGTACAATAGGTGTAAAAGCCTAGGATTGAATTGTGGCAGGTGCATCCACAGATAGTCCCATATGAATCGTCAGTGTGTCAGTATATCAGACATGTGAAAGCTGGTCGGCCAATCCTTGACCTTTAGTCTTGGTGCGGTGGTCCAGTGGAAAGATGCTTGGTTGCTGATGCTATGCGGAGTTGCAGAATGGCGGTTCAATCCCCCGACCGGGAGATGGTGATCAACAAATTAAACTAATGGGTGCATGACTGTCGGCTAAGTTAGCACATGGAAATTGAAGCCGCACATTGCCAGTGCGTCAATAAAATAAAAATACATACATACATACATACATGTGTCTCTTTCTGGTGAAAGTGGATCAAAATTGAAGTACAGGAGATGGCCTCTTGAACGCATTTGATTTCCATATCCAGACTTCCACCCCAGACCCTTCCCAGTCCTCTTATGATGTCAAACACCTGTGCACCGTCTCTGTACTTAGAAATATGTCTCTTAATAATACTTAGCTCACCTTAACACCTTTTATGCAAGCACGTAAATGACACCAGATTTGGTCTTTATTGCAGTTTTGACTCTACTCTTTATAGCATTGCTTTTGAATTCTCTTCACAGAGAATGAATTCTGAATATAGCGGTGGCTGCTTGAAATACCTACCATGTGGACATCACCACTTCAAGCAGGAAGAAGAAGAAGAGGAGGAGCACTGTATTGGATATATGATCCAAGTGGCCAGAGATGAGCAGTATAGAATCAGTATCCTCTCATTTATCTCTGTCTTTACAGATACAGTAGCTAAAAAGAAACACTAAGGAAAACCTGGATTCTTAATGATCAGGATTAGTCATGAAAATTAAAATATTTGCATATTGAATATCCATTTACTTGACAAGAGAAGATGATTCTTGATAATTTACTATGGGAACGACTGGTTTGATTATCGAACCAGGCATTCCACTAATTCCAGTGGTGAAATCTTCAAAAATAGTTATTGCTTGGCATACCATTGGACATTTCATATCAGGGTCGGGGTCAATTTCGATTGGAATTGATCAGTCAATTGGAATTGATAAATCTGAGGACACCGGAATTGGAATTGATAAATTTTAAGACACTGGAATTCGATTTGGAATTGATAATTTGAATTGACTGGAATTGATAAATTCCAATTCAATTCCAATCAATTCCAGTCATATTTGTCATAGATTTACTGAACATTTTTGGCTATAAAATTTACATGTAATATCTGTAAATTATGGACTGCTCTTTATATGCCCTTAATGCATTTCATCCTAAATGATCTATATGATGTCATTTACCACATTTCATTCTATATGCAGGTTGATGATATTTATTGTGCCAGCTGTAATTAGATGCTTGAATATTTTAAAATTACTTTGACTGAATATTTTTGTCTCCTATGGCTGCACCAGTTCTATTAAAATTAATTTTAACAACTTAGTTATATGTTTGGTTTAAACACTAGAATTTGAGATACTGATAATTCAATGATGAGCAAGTTAGCCCTTAACCCTTTAACACCTAAGCCGGCCAGAACACCTGTAATGAGTTTGAGAAATGTCCATTGGCAGGCCAATGGAACTATTTTAGAAAATTTACCGCTGGAGTGGCTAACTGGATAACTGAGCCAGTAATTACAGTGGTAAATTTTCAAAAATAATCTCTCACGTCTCTGAATTGAGAAAATAAAGATCTGATAAATGCTATGAACTTTAATACATTATTGAATTAACTCAATTCTCTGTGACCAGCGACTAATTAACTTTTTTATCCTATGTGAGCTTTCTACCTCCTTTATTCAATAAATGCCACTGATCTTGAACTTGTTTCATTCTGCATTCCCTGGAAACAGGGTCTCATCTCTATGAAATGATGCCAATCATACAAATTGGTTAAAATTATTCATCAAGATGTTAGCAATAGTGTTCAGTAAAGTAATACCTATCATCTGCATGGAATGAAATGGCTGAAGAAAGCAGTACATTACGAGATAATTGCCCTGTAATTATACCCTCCTACATAACAAAGGAATCATTGAACAACCCCCCTCTGTGAAATGTCTCATCTTTTAAAACACAGACACTCGGACTAGAGGTCTTATTCAAACTCTACATAGATGTTCCCAGTACTCTCACTCAGTACTGTACTATATACATTGTATTCTAATGCTTGTTAATGCAAACATTTATATAGCAAGGTTTACATGTATCTAAAATAATTAGACATGGCATTAACCTTTAGTCCTATTCATCAGAAAAAACTTACATTAAGCTATAATTAAGTCAAATGAACTAAAAATAAGATCTGCTGAATGTTGATTTTTTTTTGACAATAATTTGACTGAAATATATACATGTAATTACCTGTGGAAACAACCATCTTTATTCCAATTGTTTTAAATATTAATGGAGAAGCCAGCCAAAACTGCACTGGTTTTGAGAAGGATCATATGCATGCTAAGAGACTATTTTTGAAAATTTACCAGTGGAATGACTGATTCCATAACTGAGCCATTCATTGCTATGTTAAATTTTTTTAAATAATCTTTTCCTGTAAAGGGACATTTGCTAATGATAAATCTAGTTTTCTTGACCAATCTTTGGTATTAAATGGTTAAAATATAACAATGTTGATCTGAAGTAAATATTGTTATGGAATTGGACTTGGAATTGATCAAACAGAATTGGAATTGGAATTGAACTTGTCTGGGTGAAATTGGAATTGATAAAATGAATTGATGTGGAAACGGAATTGAAATTGATAAAATGAATTGAGATGGAATTGGAATTGATAAAATGGAATTGACCCCATCCCTGTTTCACATGTTGCAAAAACAGCTCCCAGTCAAGTTAGTTTCAAAATATTCAACAGAATATATATTAAATACATCAAAGACAGACAACATGTACACTTTGTTGATAGACTTGATTTTCGTGATGGATTTAATGTCTCTTGAACCTGTTTGAACAGCCCCTGGCAGCAACAGCTCACAGAATGTTTATTACATTGTAAATTCACCAGAGACATACAATGCATGTGACAGACTTTTCAACATCGTGACAGACATGGTGAATGGAGATCTGCTAACAAGGCGTACTAGGGCTCGATCATCACGGGCAGTAGTCTTCTTCGGTCTTCCAGATCTAGGCCTGTCCTTCACCTCGTTAGTTTGCCCATGTTTTGCAATCAAACGACTGATTACAGTATGGTTAATGTTCAGCTGTCTGCCAATCTCTCTGCATGACATACCAGTGGTATGCATGCCTATGATTTGCCATTTCACACGATCACTTAACCTTCGTCTTGCCATAGCGGTTCACAATCAAGAGCTAATTCTCTCTGTACAAATAAACCATGGTCATGAACACAAAATTCTTAATCTTGTCGCCTAAATCTGTATGTAATGTTCTACACCTCAAACTGGACTTTTACATAACTGAACATGTGTGCTGTTTCCCGCCACGCACGGACATCAAGCGGCGTGAAGTCATGCATGCATGTGCATTTCGTACTTGGAATTATGTCAGCTAACGCGGGGACAAAAAGTATGGCAGCCTAGTTGTACCATCATGTTTCTACATTCTATTGTTTTTGCTGGTGCTTAACTTTTGCGCAGGTGTATATATCGAATACTTTTAAAGATAGAATTTCTCCATACTGCCAGCAATTCTGTCAATTGCATAGCATGTTCACAGATATTTTGTCTGCCATAGGCAACAACAGCCTCCAGTCAAATTAGTTTCAAAGTATTCAATAGTTTACGTGCATAGTTACCGTGAAATTTAGATTCTGGGAATTCAGATTTCAAAGGTTTAAATCGATTCTAACATGTAAAGGTTGTGAAGAGCTTATCTAGAAATGGCGGGAGAATTCATGAATCCAGTTTCTCAGTCAATCATATGATGTCATAAGCAACTACATAACGTGTATGATAACATCATAATCAATTATGTCATGATTGACTCGATTTAGTCTATCTTAAATGCTTAATAGTCCGTCAGGTTGTACAAATATTTATCAAGCATGCTGTTGAATATTTTGAAACTAATTTGACAGGGCCTATATGGCAGCAACCGCACACAGTCAAGTTAGTTTCAAAATATTCAACAGCTTACCTGTATAGTTTTCTGGAAAGTGAGATTCAGAGAGTGCAGGGATTGAACTATCCCACAATGGGCAAAGCGTCGGTGGAGCCTATCCAGAGATGGACGGGGCATAGCTAAAACTGGATTCCTCCATTGCTTGAAATGGAGCCCTCTATCGCCAGAGTTGCTGCCAGTATTGGCTTTGTAGTCTGAATTTCCGATAATGCAGGTTTATAACAATTTCACCATAAATTTTGGGTGTTTTTAAATAATAAGCAGAAGTTTAGAAATGGCAACTTTGTATGTATCATCAGTATGATAACCTCATCAAATGTCTAAATAATTCTAGAAACCTTGACCATGTGTTCAGAGCTTCATCATGTTACTTCTGAGAAGAACGGTCAGGTTTCCAGTCTGTCATCTGAGTCGTGTGTGTCAGTGGACGTTGGTCATGATGTGTTTGAACTCGATTCTAAACAAGTACATGAGAATAGTAAGTGTGAAAGATTGTACAGTTAACCCGTAGCACACTGATGTCAATATTCTATCTTTTAGTGTCAATAGCAAAGAAACTAGTGTACATTTTTCAACAATTTTGGTGGGAAATGTTGCTGTCTACGACAGCAACATTTTCCACCAAATTTGTTGGAAACTAAACACCAGTTCATTTTTTGCTTTAATCTGAAAATTTACAATTTTGACATCAGAGTGGTAAGGGTGAAACCTGTATGATATGTCTTAACCTTTCTTGCACCTCAATGTTCTACTTATGAATATCAATTAACACTTTAGTGGTCAAGGTTTTTTCAAGACGATTGAAATTCTTTTCAGTGACTGTCCATTTGCTGGCCAAGAAAAGCCTATTTTTTTAAGTTTATTGGAATTATAAAAGATAACTTCCAGTGAGCGCTGTTTTTAGCCGGCCACCCCATTAAAGGGGTAATGCTTAAGAAGTAAAAGTCACTCCATTTTGCCAAGAAAAGAATTCCTTTTTATCAAGCCAGGTATTTCAGTGATAAGTTTTCAAAATCATTTTATCTTCGCCTTACAAAACTGAATTCATTATCCCTTTAATGGTAACATTTTTTCATAGAAAATGTCTATTTAGAGGCAAAAGAAATTCTGAAAATTTACTACCGAGATGACTACCTTGAGCGTGTCATTGAAGTAGTGAATGTTCTAAGATAGTAACTGAGGAGACTGTTTTTGGTCAACTTGATGATTAAGTGGTTAATAATGATGAAATATATGAACTAGCATTAACCATTTCAACAACAAAACCCAGAAAAAGTAAATTCTGTATGATTTATAGCATATTCTGTTGAATATTTTGAAATTACATGTAATATAACTGAAAGCGCTTCCAGTCATTAATTTCAAAATATTCAGCAACTTCTCTGTTTGTTTGCCCCAAGATTGAGATACATGGAATTTATCAGTGAAATGGTTAAAATATTGCTAGTCAATTCACAGTTGTCTTTGTGCAAAGCGTTTAACATTATAGAGGATTATATCATGCATGTTAGCGCTAACATATTTATTTCTATATCGCTTGACTATTGTGATCTGTCTCTTTTTACTTATACTAGATAATGTTGTGCTTAGAGGTTCAGATACAATTTCACTGTGGAGAATGTGTCAATCACAATTATCAGATACTGTTTGTACTTCAAGTACCGCTCAACAAACCACAAATGTTGATTTCCTAAAGATTAGAGAAAGAAAAGTGATGAGTAGACCTACAAGTGTTTGTTTGAGGTAAGAGCAGTGATTATTACGACCTTTACTTTGTGACATTTACTCCATACTGTATATTGTTGGATCAGTCACATCCTTTCAGAGTATGCCAATCTACATCCCTCTATACTTTTTTAACCCACACACTGACCGATTGTCCTCAGAAAAATGACAAAACCACCTTTTTGTGATTTTCCACTGCCTAAACAGACATCCCGGCTACTCGGTGACCAGCCACCATTAGTAGCACACAGACTACACACAATCATTCTCACCGGCTACACACTTCCAGTTACACATAGCACAGCAAACATTTTGCCGGCTACACACTTCCAGTTACACATAGCACAGCAAACATTTTGCCGGCTACACTATAAAGCAAACCGGCTACATAATCAAAATTTCTATCTCTTCCCGGCTACACTAGCCTTTGCCACTGGCTAAACAGATAGCAAATCCAACTACAGAAACACCTTATCCCGGCTGCAACTTTAGCATCCTGGCTACAGAAAAGCTGTATTCCGGCTAGAAATTGTCTATTCTGGCTAAAAAATTTATTCCGATCACACACCATCATGTAGCTGCATTGGGAAAAGTATAAAAGGAAGGCCCAAACTGTGTTTGGCATCCAGACTCAAATACACACAAGTTCATGTCCGGAACAATAAGCGCTACCAAGGTTTTGAAGAATTCCATGCTCTATGGATGGTTTCAATCTGTCACTCAAGTATCTGACAGCATTGTCAAAGACATCACTAGTTAGGTGATGTCACAATCATGACATTTGGCGCTGTCACGAAATGAAAAAATTCTCGCTAGTGTACGGTGCACGGTACGGTATGTCATTTATGAATTATTTTTTCTAATAATATTTGTTGAATCTCTCTCCACAGCCCTTTTCTATCCGGTGAGTGCCTGGTCGCTGATATTGAAGGCTCAGTATATCTGTGGTCAGCGAATGGCAGGTATTTCCTCATTACATTCATGTTATCATGTAATGCAACTACACCTCTTATACGGTCACCTTATGTGTACATGTAGCACCATAAGGTGCCATATAATGATACGTGGTCTCTAAGTACGCATAATGACAAAAGAAGACACCTGTTTCAGAAAATAACCGTTATCGCTGTACTGAAAATTAACTTTTTAACCCTTTCTCTTGACCCTATTGGCTGTGTAAACATGCAGTTATATCACTGGCATTTGTTTGTTGATCGCAGTGTGAAGTAGAGGATAGCTCGTCCACTACACAAAGCAGAAGATGGCATGACATAGACATGATAGCGATTGTAATGACATGCTGCTTAGGGCATAAATCGAAATCTGCTTTAAAACGTATCTCCTAAACTGGTTGTCAGATTTTAACCAAACTCGACTGGTAGGATTATATGTGATATGTTCCAGAACTTCTGTTCAGAATTTTGGTTGATCGATTTGAAAAGAAATTTTAGGAGGGGGAGAAAAACGTTGGTGGCAGCTTTGGCGTCCACTCTGGTTAAGCGGCCTTAAAATGACATTTACATCACCAAGGGGTTATGAAATTTAAATAAATCTTCATAGATTTGTTATATTCCATGCTTAGGACTTAGTATGCATCAAAATTATTGAGATTTTTTAGATTTTTCCATACTTTTTCCGTATTTGAACATAGAATATTTTTAGGGTCCAGGCTTGACTTTTTGATGTTATTAAGTCATTATTATTATGCCCCAATATAAATACATGGGGTTATATAGTGTTTGCTTCATATGTCGGGTTGGCCGTCCATCCGTCTGGCTGTCTTGCCATCTGTCCATTCGGCTTTCATATCCAGATGATAACTCGAGTTCTATTGATGGGATCATTACCAATCTGGCGTGGGAGTTTGTCCTTGGTGGTCTGAAGAACCTTACCAATTTTGGCGCCAAAGGTCAAGGTCACAGTGACCTAATTAATTACGTAATATTGCGTTTCCGGATGATAACTTGAGTTATAATGAAGGGATCATTGCGAATGTGGTGTGGGAGCTTGTCCTTGGTGGTCCGAAGAACCCTATCGATTTTTGCGTCAATGGTCAAGGTCAAAGTGACCTAATTATACGCCCGCGCAAAGCAGGGTCGTATTATGTGATCGCGCTCGCCGTCCATCCGTCCGTCCATCTGATTCTTGTCCGGAGCAGATCTTGAAGAGTTTCGCACCTACACTCACAAATTTTTTTCAGCAGATATATTACCTACAGACGAAGTGTCATGATTTCGATTCGGCAAAATCCTCCCATATTCGCTAGAGTGATCTACCTTAAAAGCTTAAAATTTGTCAAAATTTTCTTGTACGGGACAGATCTCGAAGAGTTTTGAACCTACAGTCACAATTTTCTTTCAGCAGATGTATTACCTATAGACGAAGTGTCATGATTTCGATTCGGCAAAGTCCTCCCATATTCGCTAGAGTTATCGCCCTTGAAAGCTTAAAATTTGGCAAAATTTTCTTGTCTGAGATAGATCTCGAAGAGTTTTGAACCTACACTCACAATTTTTTCCCCAGAAGATGTGTTATGTATAGGCGAAGTGTCATGATTTCGGTTCGGCAAGAGCTGCCCATATTCGCCAAAGTTATCTCCCTTGAAAGATTAAAATTCATCAAAATTGTCTTGTCCAGGCCAAATCTCGAAGAGTTTTGAACCCACACGCAATTCTTTTTCCGGCAGATGTGTTAGGTATAGACGAAGTCTCATGATTTCCTTTCGTCAAAATCCTCGCATATTCATGAGAGTTATCTCCCTTGAAAGATTAAAATTCATCAACATTTTCTTGTCCGGGCCAGATCTTGAAGAGTTGAATCTATACATTTACAATTTTTTTTCGGCAGATGTGTTAGGTATAGACGAAGTGTCATGAGTTCCTTTCTGCAAAATCACCCCATAATTGCCAGAGTTATCTCCCTTGAAATACAAAATTTGTCAAAGTTTTCTTGTTTTCATTGGGTCTAATATGGATAGATGAAGGGCAAAATCTGCCCATATTTGCCAAAATTATCTTTCTTGAAAGATTAAAATTTGTCAACATTTTCTTGTCCAGTCCAGATCTCGAACAGTTTTTAGTTGTAATGATCAATGCAGCTGTTAAGACTTTCAGGATTTTTAGTGGTCTTTGCAGTGAATTCCAAATGTGTACCTAGTAGAAATCCCCCCCCCCCCCTTTCTTAGAGAATTGTCAAAGACAAACTTCACATAATTTATCATTCCTCAAACAAGTACTTGTATGCCTGCGGGCGTATGTTGAGTTTCACTAAAACTCTTGTTAATTATGTAATACTGCGTTTCCGGATAATAACTCGAGTTCTATTGAAGGGATCATTATCAATCATGTGTGGAAACTTGTCCTTTGGTGGTCCGAAAGAACCCTATAAATTTTTGCGCCAAATGGTCAAAGGTCAACGTCATGGTGACCTAATTAATTACGTAATATTGTGTTTGCGGATGATAACTCGAGTTCTTTTGAAGGGATCATTACAAATCCTATGTTGGAGCTTGTCCTTGGCAGTCTGAAGAGACCTATTAATTTTTGCGCCAAACTGTCCAAGATAAAGATCACGGTGACCTAATTAATTACGTAATATTGCGTTTCCGGATGATAACTCGAGTTCTATTGAAGGGATCGTTATCAATCTGGTGTGGGAGCTTGTCCTTGGTGGGCCAAAGAACCCTATCATTTTTTCGCCAAACGGACGGTCAAAGCTCAAGGTCACAGTGACCTAATTAATTATATAATATTGCATTTCCGGATAACTTGAGTTCTATTGAATGGATCATTGCGAATCTGCTATAGTAGCTTGTGCTTTGGTGGTCTGAAGATCGTTATCGATTTTGGCGTCGAAGGTCACGGTCATGTTGACATAATTAATTATGTAATATTGTGTTTCCGAATAATAACTCGAGTTCGATTGAAGGGATCATTATTAATCTTGGGTGGGAGGTTGTCCTTGGTGTTTTGAAGAACCCTATCAATTTTGGTGTCAACGGTCAAGGTCACGGTGACCAATCTTTGGTGGTAGGTTCTGCTTGACAGAATGTGAGGGCATTCTTTAGCATTCTATGATTGTCGTTCTTGTTATTATTATTATTATTATTATTTTTATTATTATTAATCGGTAGTTTCACCCCAGTAATAAAGGAAAGATTGCCACGTTTTCATTGTGCTGAAAATTGGAGCCAATGTCAGTTTGCAGCGCACCCACGACTTGCATGTTTGGCCAACAGATCATGTGTGGAGATTCTTGATATAAGGGTATCATAAGATTAAAGTAATTTTATTCACTATTAATTAATGTCAATTACAGTTTTATCTAAGCTAAAGTTCCCATACTCAACTCGGGGTACTTTGATAAAATGTTTGCACATTCATACTGTACAGTCATGTACATGGGGTTTGAAATTTTTATTTATGAACGCACATGGGTATAATCCGATTACAATATGGCATCGGTTAAAGACTGAAAATGACAGCGAGAATCACAGTAATATCGTTGATGATGGACAACATTTTCATGATGAATGTTAAACAACAAGGACAAATGTGTCCAATACCGCGTCGTTGATACATTTTTTCAGTCCACCCACCATATGATCAAAAGTATCTATTTTGGAAACAATCTTGCTGAAAGCTCGTGTTGCGCTTTAGTTTTTGACCGCAAAATTGGCATACATTTTCGGGACCCAGTAGACACACATCAACCTAAACTCGCGAAAAGATCACTCCATTAGAGTTATTGAAAAATCCTTCAAAAATGTATATTTTTAAAACAATGTTGCTGAAATCTGTTGTTGTTGGGTTAGCCTTTAACCACAAAATTGCCATACGTGTTTGGGATGACATGGCAAGTTTCCACCAAGTTTGGAGAAGATTGCATTAGTAGAACTAGAGTTATTGAAGAATGCCAAAATTTGTATATGCGGTCGGAACCCCACAGGCAGGCTGCCCTCTAACCTTAGTGAGGATGCCAGTAGAACCAGGGTTAATAAAAATGTCTTAACAACAACAACAACAACAACAACAACCAGCACTGCATGCTCGCATTAGCCCTGGCATCCAGCGACGCAGTTAAAAATAGACAAAGATGGTGATATGGATGTGGAAGATGATATCATTGTGCCATTAGCGTCTTTAAATGTCCCACTCTATCAAAAGAAGCCATCTCAGTTTACCTGTTTACGCATGCGTGCACTTTTACGCTCACTTAATGCAGAAGTACATGTGCTCGAGTCGGATAATTTGTACCACATGTTACCGTTATCAGATTACACTCAGCATTCGAATATCCAATCCGTGTAATTGGACTGAGGATCCGTACTTAGCCTAAGGCTTTTGAGGCAACATGACGTTAGTTAATATGTACTTTAACTGGCAAATCTTTCAAGAAATTTTCTTATAGAAAATGTCCATTTGCAGACCAAGATGAGACTATTTTTGAAAATTTATCGCTAGAATAACTGTCTCGGTTATCGAGACAGTTATTCCAGTGATAAATTTTTAAACATATTCTCTTGGTCTCTTCCAAAGACCTCTTCCCAAGACAACTATAGAAGCCACTTTTGGCAGTCTTGAGCGTTGAAAGCTTAAGAGTCCTCCTGTTTTAGTGACAAGGGATTTGTTTGAGTACATTTTTACGTGACTATTCTTTGTTCAATGTGATCTGAAATCCAAGGTGCCCATGTATAAAACCTGTTTCAATGCGATAACTCCCCTGATTGATTTTCTCAAATGGATTATGTCTTATGCATCAAATAAATATAGAATCTACAGTCCAGCTCATAAATAAGTTAACATTTTTCCACAACAGAAACGATGTTAGTTAGTCCAATTTTGAACATGATGTAAGAAATGGTCTGTTAAATATCTTGAACATAATTGGATTGGAGGACATTGCTGCCTTAGGCAGAGAGAGAGAGAGAGAGAGGCCTTAGGCAGCAATGCCATCCAATCCAATTATGTTAAAAATATTCAACATTACATTTTAGGAAACACGTTTTATTTTTGGAAACATTTTAAGCCATGTCTCAGCTGTACTGTATCAACACTTATATAGCAAAGATGATGTAAGGAATACTCCGTGAAATTTTTCAAAAGTAATTTGACTGGCGGGTGTTACTGCCTATGGCAGCAACCATTTCTAATCAAATTAGTTTCAAAATATTAAACAGGTTGCCTGGTTATCTTGAAAGCAAGACAAAGAAATTACAAGGGTTAAATGATTAATACTTTAGGCATGAAATTTGATAACTCTGTTCAAAGAAGAAAAACATTTGCTCAAAATAATAGGCTCATAATAAAAAGTATTTGTTTTCCATTTCCAGTCTTCAACGTGTTCAGATCTGTTCAGTCTACCAAGCAAATATGTGGAGAATAGTGAACGTATTATGCAATGTGTGCAGCATCCAGACAATTATTACTACCATATTGTAGCGACTGACCATATGCTCTTTATGATGGACCAGAGGTTCATAAATCATCCGGTGAGAGACACTACCTATCAGAATTTGTATGAGCTTTAGTGATGACAATGTCCATCTGTCCTTACATTCAGTGAGAGAAGAATTTGTATGAGCTTTAGTGATGACACTTTGTCCATCTGTCTTTACATTCAGTGAGAGAAGAATTTGTATGAGCTTTAGTGATGACACTTTGTCCATCTGTCTTTACATTCAGTGAGAGAAGAATTTGTATGAGCTTTAGTGATGACACTTTGTCCATCTGTCTTTACATTCAGTGAGAGAAGAATTTGTATGAGCTTTAGTGATGGCACTTTGTTCATCTGTCTTTACATTCAGTGAGAGAAGTATTTGTATGAGCTTTAGTGATGACACTTTGTCCATCTGTCTTTACATTCAGTGAGAGAAGAATTTGTATGAGCTTTAGTGATGACACTTTGTTCATCTGTCTTTACATTCAGTGAGAGAAGTATTTGTATGAGCTTTAGTGATGACACTTTGTCCATCTGTCTTTACATTCAGTAAGAGAAGAATTTGTATGAGCTTTAGTGATGACACTTTGTTCATCTGTCTTTACATTCAGTGAGAGAAGAATTTGTATGAGCTTTAGTGATGGCACTTTGTTCATCTGTCTTTACATTCAGTGAGAGAAGAATTTGTATGAGCTTTAGTGATGGCACTTTGTTCATCTGTCTTTACATTCAGTGAGAGAAGAATTTGTATGTGCTTTAGTGATGACACTTTGTCCATCTGTCTTTACATTCAGTGAGAGAAGAATTTGTATGAGCTTTAGTGATGACACTTTGTCCATCTGTCTTTACATTCAGTGAGAGAAGAATTTGTATGAGCTTTAGTGATGACACTTTGTCCATCTGTCTTTACATTCAGTGAGAGAAGAATTTGTATGAGCTTTAGTGATTACCCTTTGTTCATCTGTCTTTACATTCAGTGAGAGAAGAATTTGTATGAGCTTTAGTGATGACCCTTTGTTCATCTGTCTTTACATTCAGTGAGAGAAGAATTTGTATGAGCTTTAGTGATGACACTTTGTCCATCTGTCTTTACATTCAGTGAGAGAAGAATTTGTATGAGCTTTAGTGATGGCACTTTGTTCATCTGTCTTTACATTCAGTGAGAGAAGAATTTGTATGTGCTTTAGTGATTACCCTTTGTTCATCTGTCTTTACATTCAGTGAGAGAAGAATTTGTATGAGCTTTAGTGATGACACTTTGTCCATCTGTCTTTACATTCAGTGAGAGAAGAATTTGTATGAGCTTTAGTGATGGCACTTTGTTCATCTGTCTTTACATTCAGTGAGAGAAGAATTTGTATGAGCTTTAGTGATGGCACTTTGTTCATCTGTCTTTACATTCAGTGAGAGAAGAATTTGTATGAGCTTTAGTGATGACACTTTGTCCATCTGTCTTTACATTCAGTGAGAGAAGAATTTGTATGAGCTTTAGTGATGGCACTTTGTTCATCTGTCTTTACATTCAGTGAGAGAAGAATTTGTATGAGCTTTAGTGATGGCACTTTGTTCATCTGTCTTTACATTCAGTGAGAGAAGAATTTGTATGAGCTTTAGTGATTACCCTTTGTTCATCTGTCTTTACATTCAGTGAGAGAAGAATTTGTATGAGCTTTAGTGATGACACTTTGTCCATCTGTCTTTACATTCAGTGAGAGAAGAATTTGTATGAGCTTTAGTGATGGCACTTTGTTCATCTGTCTTTACATTCAGTGAGAGAAGAATTTGTATGAGCTTTAGTGATTACCCTTTGTCCATCTGTCTTTACATTCAGTGAGAGAAGAATTTGTATGAGCTTTTGTGATGACACTTTGTTCATGTGTCTTTACATTCAGCGAGAGAAGAATTTGTATGAGCTTTAGTGATGACACTTTGTCCATCTGTCTGTACATTCAGTGAGAGAAGTATTTGTATGAGCTTTAGTGATGACACTTTGTTCATCTGTCTTTACATTCAGTGAGAGAAGTATTTGTATGAGCTTTAGTGATGACACTTTGTCCATCTGTCTTTACATTCAGTGAGAGAAGAATTTGTATGAGCTTTAGTGATGGCACTTTGTTCATCTGTCTTTACATTCAGCGAGAGAAGAATTTGTATGAGCTTTAGTGATGGCACTTTGTTCATCTGTCTTTACATTCAGTGAGAGAAGAATTTGTATGAGCTTTAGTGATTATCCTTTGTTCATCTGTCTTTACATTCAGTGAGAGAAGAATTTGTATGAGCTTTAGTGATGACACTTTGTTCATCTGTCTTTACATTCAGTGAGAGAAGTATTTGTATGAGCTTTAGTGATGACACTTTGTTCATCTGTCTTTACATTCAGTGAGAGAAGTATTTGTATGAGCTTTTGTGATTACCTTTTGTTCATCTGTCTTTACATTCAGTGAGAGAAGAATTTGTATGAGCTTTAGTGATGACACTTTGTTCATCTGTCCTTACATTCAGTGAGAGAAGAATTTGTATGAGCTTTAGTGATGACACTTTGTTCATGTGTCTTTACATTCAGTGAGAGAAGAATTTGTATGAGCTTTTGTGATGACACTTTGTTCATGTGTCTTTACATTCAGTGAGAGAAGAATTTGTATGAGCTTTAGTGATGACACTTTGTCCATCTGTCTTTACATTCAGTCAGAGAAGAATTTGTATGAGCTTTAGTGATTACCCTTTGTTCATCTGTCTTTACATTCAGTGAGAGAAGAATTTGTATAAGCTTTAGTGATTACCTTTTGTTCATCTGTCTTTACATTCAGTGAGAGAAGAATTTGTATAAGCTTTAGTGATTACCTTTTGTTCATCTGTCTTTACATTCAGTGAGAGAAGTATTTGTATGAGCTTTAGTGATGACACTTTGTTCATCTGTCTTTACATTCAGTGAGAGAAGAATTTGTATGAGCTTTAGTGATGACACTTTGTTCATCTGTCTTTACATTCAGTGAGAGAAGTATTTGTATGAGCTTTAGTGATGACACTTTGTTCATCTGTCTTTACATTCAGTGAGAGAAGAATTTGTATGAGCTTTAGTGATTACCTTTTGTTCATCTGTCTTTACATTCAGTGAGAGAAGTATTTGTATGAGCTTTAGTGATTACCCTTTGTTCATCTGTCTTTACATTCAGTGAGAGAAGAATTTGTATGAGCTTTAGTGATGACACTTTGTCCATCTGTCTTTACATTCAGTGAGAGAAGAATTTGTATGAGCTTTAGTGATGGCACTTTGTTCATCTGTCTTTACATTCAGTGAGAGAAGAATTTGTATGAGCTTTAGTGATTACCCTTTGTCCATCTGTCTTTACATTCAGTGAGAGAAGAATTTGTATGAGCTTTTGTGATGACACTTTGTTCATGTGTCTTTACATTCAGCGAGAGAAGAATTTGTATGAGCTTTAGTGATGACACTTTGTCCATCTGTCTGTACATTCAGTGAGAGAAGTATTTGTATGAGCTTTAGTGATGACACTTTGTTCATCTGTCTTTACATTCAGTGAGAGAAGTATTTGTATGAGCTTTAGTGATGACACTTTGTCCATCTGTCTTTACATTCAGTGAGAGAAGAATTTGTATGAGCTTTAGTGATGGCACTTTGTTCATCTGTCTTTACATTCAGCGAGAGAAGAATTTGTATGAGCTTTAGTGATGGCACTTTGTTCATCTGTCTTTACATTCAGTGAGAGAAGAATTTGTATGAGCTTTAGTGATTATCCTTTGTTCATCTGTCTTTACATTCAGTGAGAGAAGAATTTGTATGAGCTTTAGTGATGACACTTTGTTCATCTGTCTTTACATTCAGTGAGAGAAGTATTTGTATGAGCTTTAGTGATGACACTTTGTTCATCTGTCTTTACATTCAGTGAGAGAAGTATTTGTATGAGCTTTTGTGATTACCTTTTGTTCATCTGTCTTTACATTCAGTGAGAGAAGAATTTGTATGAGCTTTAGTGATGACACTTTGTTCATCTGTCCTTACATTCAGTGAGAGAAGAATTTGTATGAGCTTTAGTGATGACACTTTGTTCATGTGTCTTTACATTCAGTGAGAGAAGAATTTGTATGAGCTTTTGTGATGACACTTTGTTCATGTGTCTTTACATTCAGTGAGAGAAGAATTTGTATGAGCTTTAGTGATGACACTTTGTCCATCTGTCTTTACATTCAGTCAGAGAAGAATTTGTATGAGCTTTAGTGATTACCCTTTGTTCATCTGTCTTTACATTCAGTGAGAGAAGAATTTGTATAAGCTTTAGTGATTACCTTTTGTTCATCTGTCTTTACATTCAGTGAGAGAAGAATTTGTATAAGCTTTAGTGATTACCTTTTGTTCATCTGTCTTTACATTCAGTGAGAGAAGTATTTGTATGAGCTTTAGTGATGACACTTTGTTCATCTGTCTTTACATTCAGTGAGAGAAGAATTTGTATGAGCTTTAGTGATGACACTTTGTTCATCTGTCTTTACATTCAGTGAGAGAAGTATTTGTATGAGCTTTAGTGATGACACTTTGTTCATCTGTCTTTACATTCAGTGAGAGAAGAATTTGTATGAGCTTTAGTGATTACCTTTTGTTCATCTGTCTTTACATTCAGTGAGAGAAGTATTTGTATGAGCTTTAGTGATGACACTTTGTTCATCTGTCTTTACATTCAGTGAGAGAAGAATTTGTATGAGCTTTAGTGATTACCCTTTGTTCATCTGTCTTTACATTCAGTGAGAGAATAATTTGTATAAGCTTTAGTGATTACCTTTTGTTCATCTGTCTTTACATTCAGTGAGAGAAGTATTTGTATGAGCTTTAGTGATGACACTTTGTTCATCTGTCTTTACATTCAGTGAGAGAAGAATTTGTATGAGCTTTAGTGATGACACTTTGTCCATCTGTCTTTACATTCAGTCAGAGAAGAATTTGTATGAGCTTTAGTGATTACCCTTTGTTCATCTGTCTTTACATTCATTGAGAGAAGTATTTGTATGAGCTTTAGTGATGACACTTTGTTCATCTGTCTTTACATTCAGTGAGAGAAGAATTTGTATGAGCTTTAGTGATGGCACTTTGTTCATCTGTCTTTACATTCAGTGAGAGAAGAATTTGTATGAGCTTTAGTGATGACACTTTGTCCATCTGTCTTTACATTCAGTGAGAGAAGAATTTGTATGAGCTTTAGTGATGACACTTTGTCCATCTGTCTTTACATTCAGTGAGAGAAGAATTTATATGAGCTTTTGTGATTACCTTTTGTCCATCTGTCTTTACATTCAGTGAGAGAAGAATTTGTATGACATTTAGTGATTACCCTTTGTCTGTCGGTCTTTTGCCATTAAATGTAGAAAGATGGGCCCTGAGAATAGACATTCAAGGTAATATCGATTTGCAAGCCAACAGAAATATTTTTAGAAAATTTACCACTCCAGTGACTGAGTCATCGGTTATTGAATCAGCCATTTTAGTGTTAATTTCTCAAAAACAATTTCTTTGTCAGTTGTCTGCAGAGAAAGCCACTTTTCACAAACTTGGCCATTACCCCTCTAACCATTAAAAAGCATACAGGATAACTGTTGAATATTTTGAAAATAATCTGCATCATTTGGCAGCCAAATTAGGTTCAAAATATTCAACAGAATTCTTACATCATGCAGAATTTAACTTATTTGATTTGTAAGTGTTAACGGGTTAAGCTGTTTGAAGAATGGTGTAGCAGCATTAGCTGTACACAAGTGTTACAGGCTTGTACAGGGCTCAAATACATTGTGTAGCCTCTACATGGAGTTCAAGAAATCAGTGGAGGAATTCCATTTTAGCTATCCCCTGCCCATCTCTAGCTAAGCTCCACCCACACTTCACTGTGTTGGGATTGATCAATCCCTCAACTGCCTGACGTTCAATTTCCAGAAAACTATACACTCAGGTAAGGTGTTAAACATTTTGAAACTAATCTGACTGGGTGCTCTCGCCCAGTCAAATTAGTTTCAAAATATTCAACAGCATCTTTATTAAATAGTAAAGAATTACAATACAATTTGTACAACAACACTTAGTCTGGCATCAATTAAGAGTTCGTCACTAACTTATCTACAGCATTAATGACGTCATTGATTGTGAAGTCATCCTACCAGTACACATCACTTAGTTGATTATGACATCATATGATTGATGCATAAACTGGAAAGGTCCATTGTATTAGTATATCAGATTCAATCTCACTAAGAATAAGGAATAATTGATGAGAACATCCTAACATGAATATGTAAGCAGTTTGTCATATACACTAATCATAACATAATATACTAAAATACTACAGATGGTTATTTAAGTGAAATGATGTGTTTAACCGACATTTGATATTGAATGCTGACATCAGTTTATTTATAAAGTTATTTAAATAATTATGTTAAACATGACTTATTACCGAGTCAATGTCTGAATGATGTTAGCCTCTTCGGTTTCTTTGGTTTATGTTACGCACTAGCGTTTATGATAGATGTTGTATGCTATGACCCCCGGAGATCTCCCTTGTGAGGGTGTGTGACTGGTCTATGAAGACCTGTCTGGGGGTGTGTAACAGTTTCCTGATGGCACAGTGTTCTCTGGTCCTGATGTGCCTGAGGACCGCACGACAATGTGTGACATGTATCCCAGGATGGGCTTGGACGATTATATCATTAAATCGAAAATCTTGATTACTTTATTAAATCATAAATTTATATGATTAAAAAGTAAATAATCGAATGTGTGAATAATTTCTACTGCATAAAATGTTTCAAAAACTACCTGTTGATTGCTATCTAATGTGATCGGTCATGCAAATTGACATCTTGCTCAGCGAATGTATTTCCATTTGTATGCTAATATAAAACTATTTTTGAAAATGTATCACTGAAATGGCTGACTTGAGCATCGAGCCAGGCATTCCAACTATACATTTTAAAAAATAGCCTCTTGGCATGCAGGTTGACATTTCCAAAAACCTATGCAGCTTTTGTCCTATAAATGCCTTTGTTGATTGGTTGAGTAATCACGATTATTCTTAAATAATTGATCGTGATCACTCAAAGCAATAATCGCACAAGTCTATCCTGGGTCACCTCCCATGCGGAAGTTGATGATTCCAAGCGACTGCCAGTCAAGGGGCATAGATGAATACAGCTGCCTCCAGATGTTCTCCACTGAGAAGCAAAAGTGAGACATAGGTATCATGTTTCTGATGACAGCGGTGTCAAAATTATGTTTTACATTTAGCCCTTACCACTGATGTCAATATTCTCTATCTTTTACTGTGTCAATAGAAAAGAAACTGGTGTACATCTTTCAACAAATTTGGTGGATGATGTTGCTGTTTATGACAGCAACATCTTCCACCAAATTTGTTGAAAAGGAACACCAGATAATTTTTATTTAATTTGAAAATGTAAAATTTTGACATCAGCTTTACGGGTTAACAGATCGTTTTAGCTTATATGCAGGCTCGGAACTAAACTTGGATACGTAGTTGCCAATATTGTTAGGCATGAGAGGAATCCTGCTTTCTATTAGCAAGATTTCAGTTTTCATTTCGCTAATTGATTGGTCGGTCTTTGAACTTATCTTGCTGATTTGTTAGTTTCAATCTTTCAATTCCATTTTGCCATGATACCTTGTGTTCATTTTGAGAATTTCATCACTGAAAGCTGTATTATGCATCAATGGTTCTCAGCAACCCTGTTCTCAAAATCAATGCCTGTAAAGGTTGCCTTAATGTCACAGCAAGGTTCATAAATTTTCATGGAATGTACGAACTGAAAATTATCTCTTGTAGGTTTTACAGTGGAACAACATGCTGCAGTGTCCGCCTCAGTACCTATCTATTGCTACCTCAGTTGTCGGCAACACTGATGTTCTTCTTGTAGCCAGTCAGTTACCTGCTGAGACATTATGTTTTCAGTTCAGTATAGCTAATTGCGGTCAGCCACCTATTTCAAGAGGACTCCCTTGGAAACTAGCAAAAATTAGGTACAGTAATATATATGTATATATAATTATATGAAACATTGTTAAATGATCTTTCATTAAATCTTTCATTAAATTTTAGGTAGAAGTAGGGATTCATTATATATTAGCAATTAATAATTGACCGATGGATAAGAATTTGATGGACATTTTTTTAGTTAATGCATATCACAGCATGTATAAATATTAGGAACAGGTTGGGGTGTTTTTAAAGGTCAAGCCAGCCAATAACAGTTTTTACAGTGGTCTTGAGAAATGTCCATTCGTAGACCAAGATAAAGTATATTTGAAAATTTTCCACTGGAATGGCTGTCATTGCAGTAATAAATTTTCATAATTGACATTCACAAGGCAAATCTTTAGATTTTTTTGGACCAATTTTAACCATTAAGTGATTAATGTTAAATCTGGAATTTGATGCGGTGAGATCTGTCTTATATGACAGCAAAAACTAACTTAGAGTGGTGACAGCTTGTCAGTGGTTGACATAGAAAGATACTATGAGGGGCCCATAAGACAATGCATCTCTCGCAAGGCTTGAAGCTAAGACTAGGCCTTTATTGGCGAGCCAGACTTCATCTGTCAGCCCTACCTTACATTTACCTTATAGGACACATGTGTAGTCCGTTTGTCATCTGAGACGCGTTTGTCATCCGAGACAGCTTTTGGATCACAATAAAAGTTACTATGCATAATGAAGTCGATGCAACCTTGTTTCTGATACCTGTCAACTGTAATCTATCGATCTATTGACATCAATACTAGTATTACAAGTCAAAATTTAATGGCCCCTTTCATTTTTAGTTATGCCCCGCCCATCACTAGCGAAGCTCCACCCACACCTCACCGTGTTGGGATTGATCGATCCCCGAATGCCCTAGCTATCAATTTCCTGAAAACGATACAGGGAAGCTGTTGAATATTTTGTAACTAATTTGACTGGGTGCTGTTGCTGCCTATGGCAGCAACAGCACCCAGTCAAATTAGTTTCAAAATAGTCAACAGAATATTTATTAAATAGTAAAAGCAAACAATTTGTACAACAACGCATAGACCGTCTTCAAATATGCTTTCGTGACGTACTTATCGACGTCATTCATTATGATGTCATTCTACACATCATGCAGTTCATTATGACGTCATATGATGGGTGGGTACTCTGGAAAGGTGAATTGTGAAGATTGGTCAGGAAGATCTCATTTTTTGCTTAGTTAACCATTTCAGGACTACGTTTTTCACATAAATGTTTCCTGGGGACTAAGTTCTTTTCGCATAATTTTCGTACATTTGACATATTTCAACAGAATAAATAGTCACTTGCAAATGCCCATTTCTAACTGCAAACAGCCTGTTCACTCAGACCTACACCGGCCATAGCCGGCCCATGCATTAGTAGTAGTAGGATTTCTGAAAGCACTCTACACTATACCGTCACTGTAATGTGGGTGGGGGTCACTCAAATTCTGCACAATTGGACACTAGGGTGGGGTAGGGGTGGGAGTACTTTCTTAAAATAGCAGCCATGCATATGCTGATGACATGATATATGGCAGAAATTAGGCTCATTATTGTGTACATCTAACAGGTAAAGGGAGATAATTGTTTATGGCAAAATTTAGCTAGCAATGACGTCTTGGAATGTAGGCCATTCTCAGCCGGTGTAGTCCTAAGTGAACCAGCCGGCTATGGCCAGTTTAGGCACAAAAGAGTTAATGTCCAATTGCTGGCAGTTATTGAGCCAGTCATTCTAGTGGTGAATTTTCTTCTCTTGACCTCTAAATGAACATGAGGACTGTAGAACCCAGTTTTGGCCAGCTTGATCATTAACAGGTTAAACTACTTGTATAGAGAAGTTATTCTTAACTGTTTAACCCTTTGAAAGCTATTGACCCAGAATCACAGTTTCAAGACAACCATACAGGGGTCGGATTCACGAAGAGTGCCTAAGTTACGCACCCACCTAACTGCTTGCACCTGTGTAGAAGAGCCGAACATGATAAAGGTGCGGTTAAATATTCAGCTAATGTAGTTAAATACAGACTTAGGCATTTTTTTTTACTTAAGCCATGTTTATGCATCTTAGCTCACCTAAAGCATCTTAAGTATTGATCCCTATGGAGAAAATAATCTGTGTTATGTTTCGTAAATTGTTAATGAACTAATACAAGATTTGTCAGAAATGTTCCTTTAGTACACTTCAATCAAATGGGAGGGATGGTTGCCCCATTGATTAATGGTACGCTTCCTGTTGGTCAATCATGCCAATTTTCTTGCATTTCCCCCCATTCAAATTTGTTACTGTGACGTCACCATTGCCCCTTTGGTAACTGTCAGTGTTGTGACAATTGAATTATTGATCAATAATGTCTGTGATGGCTGCCCCATTGATCAATGGTACTTTTCTCGTTGGTAATTAATGCCAATGACACCAATATTCCTGCATTTATTTATTCACATTTCTTACTGTGACCATTGACCCGTTTGTAAATGTCATCTGCTGGGTCAATAATGTCAGGGATGGCTGCCCCATTGATCAATGGTACCTTTCCCATTGGTCAATAATGCCAATGACACCAATATTCTTGCATTTCCTCATCCAATTTTTTTACTGTGACCATCAACCAGTTGGTAAATGTCATCTGCTGGGTCAATAATGTCAGGGATGGCTGCCCCATTGGTCAATGGTACTTTCCCCATTGGTAAATAGTGTCAAGGACACCAATATTTTGGTGGGCTATTATGTAATGGTGCCATCTGGACAGGCAGTAGAGCGGGGTCCAGATGGTAACTCTGTTGCCGTTTATCGGATCACTGAAACTTCATAGGGTGATTGGACTAGGTCTGTAGAAGAAATCTTTCAAAATTGACAGTGATCCGCAATCCAAGATGATCGCCAGCCACCAGTAGATGGTGGTTGGACTAGGTCTGGAGAAGAAACTCGTCGAAATCGGCAATAATCCAAAATCCAAGATGGCTGCCAGCCAAGGGTGTCCCATCTTGAAAATTGGTTTCCGGATGATAACACCATTACCATTTATCGGATTTCTTTGAAACTTGATAGGGTGGTTGGACTAGCTCTGAAGAAAGAAACTATTAAAGTCGACGGTGATCCTAAATCCAAGATGGCCCCCAGCCACTGGTGGCCATCTTGAAAATTGATTTCTTCATTTCTGTGTAGCCTATCCACCCCTCAAAATTTCAAACATTTTTGGGTCCCGTGTTTTCAGGTCTGCGTAACCAATTGTTCGGTTGCGCAAAATCAGTTTGCATAACCAATTTGTTGCGCAAATTGGTTACGCCATTTTTTATCCAAACCTGCTTTATCTGAACATATTTCATCTGTATATTAAGTTAATAATGAATTTAAAATGCATGTTGCTGAATTATCATTAGCATATTGATTACAGCATGGACTTATCCACCAATTACCTAATTTACAGATAAAATATGTTTAGTTACTCAACTATTGACCTCATAATCAATTACATCACATATAAGTTGATGTCACCAGTCACTATTATAACTGACAGACAATACTAACTCTCATAGTAGTCTGTCAGTAAGTATTAATTGTATGTCTTTGCAATTTAATAAACATTCTGTTGATTGCTTTGAGGGGAAGTTTGTTTCAAAGTATTCACCATGTTAGCTGTATAGTTACCATGAAATTGAGATTCTGGGACAAAGCTTGGAGCATAGCTTAGCTAGAGATGGGTGGGGAATAACTAAAAGTGGATTCATCCATTGTGATATAAGTACTGTAATATTTCTCAAGTAAATTTGTCAAAAAGCAGATTGAGTTTTTGTTTTATGTCCATTCATTCGTTCCATTTCCAGACTAAGAAGAATATTTTGGAAAATTTACCCCTGAAATTACAAGGTCGATAACCGAGCCAGTCATTCAGTGTTAAGTCTCCAAAAACAATACTTCCTTGGTCTGCAAATGTACATTTTCTCTGCCAAAATATCAGTATTTGTATGACAACACTCATTGGTAACATCTTTCCAGCTTGCAACAATTTCAGGGTTCATACATCTTGGGCACAATAAAATTCCCATACTTTTTCCAAACATATATTTCAAAATTCCAGACCCACTATAATAATTAGTGACTAATGACCCAATATTTATAAATATCTTAACACCCTCCTCCCACCCCACTCACAAACCCCACTACAAAACAAAGAATTGAATATCTTACATTGTTGTGGCTTACTTAGTTGAGCAACACTCTCCAGCCCACCCACCACCACCTTGAAAGCAATGGCTTCCAGTCATATTATTTTCAAAATATTTAAAAGAATATGCTTTAATTTGTAAAGAATTCCACCTGTATCAAAGAACTACCGTCTTAATTGCCCCCAAAAACAACAGGGGTTGAAATGTTTATAAAATTGTACCTGTGATGGGTAGATTTTTTTGTAACTGTTACCAAATATTTCTACTTGTGCGTACATTTCTAATATAAAACAATAACCCGCAAGTCCGCCACAATAAAAAGCGTAACCAGCTCTAAGGCATTTAGTAGATAGCTGGACCCTTCTTAACTTGTACGCTTTAAACTGACAATTTAGTGCAAACCCGATTTACTTGAAAATAAGAGTTACTACGCACCGGTTTTCCTGACATATAGTCCTGTTTTCTCGGTCGCTCCAAAGCAATGAACCACTTAAATATCGGGTGGTATTACTGTCAGAACCTTCCAATAATAATATATTGGGTTGTATAACCCGTCAAAGTGGGCGCTAAAATATTGCTTTACTGCGTTTAAAAGCGGCACAGTGACTAGATTTTTCGTTCGCCATTAGCCATCAATATTAATCACGAGAGTCGCACAGAGATTGGTTGAAATAAATCATGTGATTAATTCGTTATGAATGACAACGAGGCACGTGATCAAAATTTTACTACTATAGTAATTTTCATTCATGCCTATTGAAATCGGATATCCCGGGAGCCAATCAGAAACTACGAGTGCGCATTATCGATTGTTATTAACTATGACTGTGCAGTCACGCGAGACATTTCTCATTACCGGTGTATTAGCAGACCCCCCTCTAGGCTGATTCGTGACAATTTTTATTGTTGAAATTAGTAACCGGGATCGTGGCGTTCTGTAAGAATGGAATGTTTACGTTTTTGGAAGCATTTATTTACGAGAATCCAGTTGGATTCCCGTATTTTTCAATTTCGGTAATATTTCGAAAATCCTCTCGAATTTTGAGGCCTGAATTATTGTGTGTCATGGACAAATACACACTGACACAGTAGCTAGGATCTATGAATGTAACGGTTTAATTTAACAGATAAATTCTTAATCAGCTGTCTCTACAAGCCAACTGAAACTCAAGGAGAATATACTGTGAGACTCACTCAACAATGCATGTCTTCCTATGTTATATCGGGATCCAATCGCGTATATAAAATAATACATCGGGAACATGCCAGCCGACGGTGCACGTACTTGCATGCAGCTGTTTATAATTGAACAGTCCGTTGTTGATGCATAACTTGTAGCGAGACTAGTTCCCGACCTGTGTAGTAATGCTAGCGGAAATACAATGGAAGTTTGTCTCTGACACATGCGCGCTGTCGCTTATTTATAAAATTTGACAGACATGTTATCGATCTTTTAGATGTTTGAAAATGCTAAATTCCATTGTAAATAGCATGCTTCATATCAAAAAGTTGTTTAAACATTTCTGTTTTCCACAATCAGAGATAACTACCGTTCTGGGCTTTGTCACTTACGCGACCATTTCTTCGTTCACGGTAATTTTACTTCACGTAACCGACACGCGAACGAAACGATCGTTCGCGCCAAATTTTGAGGGCTGGTATCGCTTCGTGAATACAACTCCAGGCAGGTAGCACATCTCCCAGTCAAATTATTTTCAATCTTTTCAACGGAATCCTTGTTACATGACGATTGTTTTTTCATATTTGGATTTCATGTTCAAAGGCGATAGGCAACCTGCCCTGGAGACTGTGTCTGGTAATGTTCTATCCTTTCTTAGGGTTCCCTCCCTTTCTGCTTTCCATGTGAGTTTGATTCAGCAGATGGACCTGTATTCCGGGAGGAGCATTCCTACATAGGTTGATGTTAATTTAAGGTTAGGATGGTTAAGACAGGTAAATGTATATATATACAGTAGAGGACTAGTGGATGTATCTCCACCTAATAGTGTCGTGCCATAGGGATCACAGACTCACCACAACATTTGGCAAAAAACGATTCTGTTTACTAAATATAATCCTTCAGATTACAAAGCATTAGACTTTTATTTTACTTACGAGCAGAGGTGAGACATACACTACTACTCAGACATAATTTAACATGTTTCCAAAAAACGTACTGTTGAATATTTTGAACTTAATTTGATTGGAAGGCAAAGTATTCAACAAAACATTTTTTACATCATGTTCAAAATTGTACTAACCACATGTAACAAGTTTCTGCTTTTGTTTTGGAAACAATTTAATTTATGTATAAGGTGTATCACTTTTCCGACGACGTTAACGGTGTCAGCATTAAGTCTTACATCTAGAAACTCGGTTAGGATTCATAGCTCAGCTGACGCATTGCAACTAAAAATGTATTACGTTTAATTATAGGCCTGTACCATTCATTTTCAGCCATTTTCCTGAGTTTCCTATTCTTGCGCGAAAAACAGATCAATATTTAGTAGGGGAAAGATTCTCTGGTAGCGTGGGAGGTGTTTGCGCTGTCAGACATCATGACAACAGACGAGGGTTTACAGCATTTCAGGTAGATAAACCATTTATTCAATATTCTCTGAATCTGACAGTTTGAATTATTTGTTTCCCTTTATTGGGTGACCAGTCTTAACTTTGAACAGTACACTGTTTGAAATTATCATAGCATAGTTTCAGATGCACTTTCATTAACTATTTAACACTCATATCAGCCAAAAACAGCTTGTGCAGTGGTCTTGAGAAATGTCCATTTGCAGACCAAGAGAAGAGTATTTTTTTTAATTTACCTCTGGAATGGCTGGCTCGATAAACGCGCCAGTCATTCCAGTGGTAAATTTTCAAAGTCTTCTCTTGGTCTGCAAATGGACATTTTCTATGAGAAAATTAAATTTTCTTGAACACATTAGCGGTCAAGATTGGTCAAGAATATCAGAATTTGTGCTTATTTAATGTCCATTGACAGATAAAGAGATAATTTTTAACAATTTACCACTGGAATGACTGGCTTGGCCATTTAAACAGTAATTCCAGTTGTAAATTTAGCTTTTCTTGGCCTATACATTATGGCCATTCCTCAAGACCATTGCGGAAGCCAGTTTGGACTGTATTTACTACTAAAGGGTTAAATTTTCCATGTCAATTTCAAAGCAACAATTATTACTGGAAATCTGGATATTTTGATATTTTGAAATTAATTCAATATAACGACCACAGTTTTAAATAGATTTAGTTTCACGATATTCAACACCTATGTCTTACACCATAAGGAGTATTCTGTCTCTGGTCGGTTGTGTCAAAAGGATTGGAATATGACCAGCAAATGGATGTATATTCATCACCTGTGTGTTTCAGCTTGATGTACATGATGATATGTTTTACCAGTCATATCATCCAGATTCTGATTCTGTGGATAAAACTATTAGTGCAGGGCCGGGCTGCAGAGATCTGCATCTGCCATCAGGAACTGTTGATATCGCCTCGGAATGGTTGCAGGAGTTGAAAAGCCAAGTGGACCACAGAGCAAAACAGAAGTCTGCAGAAGTCATTGAAAGAAGCTGGAATGCCTCGGCACATTTCGAAGGTATTTGTTATTCTGCTTTATAAATATACTTCAAACCTTAGATAATCCCGAACCAATTCGGTTTTAAATTCTTTAACGTGAGAAAGCAATTCTGAAACATTTATAATGGAAACAAGTATGATGATGGGCTGTACTTATGACATAAGATGCTTTGTCAGAAATATCAGAAAAAATCACTAACAGACAGATGGATGGATGGACAGACAGACAGACACTCTTTCTTCACACCTGGTTTATGTTTGTCTTTCAGAACTGGTTTTCAATCGGGGAGTACCACATATGCGTTGTCCACTCTGCATGCCTTCAACATCTGGTCAGCCCCTTGACCCATTAGATGTAGATGATGTTTGTCGAGGATGTGGAATGAAGCTCCATGTGGCATGGAGTCTAAGGCAGTCAGTCCAGCAGGTATTATACTGTGTAATTAGGCCATTTACCAAGGCACAATATATGCCTAGGAAAGTGATGTAATTTTGTTATATTTATGGTTGCAGTGAGGGGTCAGTGTGAAATCAGTATTTTCTGACCAAGAAATATGTGTAGATTTAAAAAATATAACGTTCCCGTGAAGTAATTTACAGATTAATTTACATCGACCAATCTTTACTATCTATTATTTACAGTGAATATATACCCCCAAAATGCAACTTGGGCCTCAAATAAAGTAGCACAGTGGCTCCCATGGGACCCCTGAAGATCTTGTTTGATTGTTAAATTTAAACTAATTAATTTCAGTCTATGACACCCAGATTTCAGTGTGGGACCCTTAGTTTTCAAGGTATGGGGTCGCTGGGACCTCCAAAATTTAGATGTCATAGTAAACACTAATACCTAGCTAGTTTTTATCTCGCATTTTCACGAAGTTGAAAAAAGAGATTTTGGGAGAGGGGGAAAAATGTCGGCGTTGGCGTCCGGACAGGTTAATCGTTTTAAAATAACATTTGTGGTTATCCGATTTGAAAAGAAATTACACAGATGTGTTCTATGGGATGCTTGGGACCAGTAGTCTGCATCAAAATTATATTGATTTTATAATTTCTTCCATACTTTTATCATGTTTGAACATAGAATATTTTATGTGTCAAGAGTTATCTTTCTTGGCTGTGTTAAGGTTTTTTAAAACAACATTTTCACCCATAAGGGGTTATCCGAATTTAAAAAAATATTCACAGATTTGTTCTATGCGATGCTTAGGACCAGTCCACATCCAAAAGAAATCAACTTTCAAATTTTTCCCATTTTATTTTGGCGTTTGAACTTTGACTAGTTTTGTGCTCATTTGCATGCAGATTATATCCTGGTTGTGGTTCTTGGCTGTGTTAAGGTTTTTTCAAATGACATTTACACCCACAAGAGGTTGGGCGATTTGAATAAAACTTCACAGATTTGTTCTACATGATGCTTAGGACTAGTCCACATCAAAAGAAAATCGACTTTGACATTTTTTCCAGATTTTTTCACCGTTTGAACTCTTTTATTGCCTCGTTTTGTATGCCGGTTATGTGGCCGGTATAGGTCTTGGCTGCGTTAAGTTTTTAAAAAATGACATTTATGCCAACAAGGGGTTATGCGATTTGAATAAAACTTCAAAGAGATGTTCTATGGAATGCTTAGGACTTGTCCACATAAAAAGTAAATTAATTTTCTAAATCTGGAATGCTTAGGACTTGTCCACATAAAAAGTAAATTAATTTTCAAATTTTTCCATATTTTTTCACCGTTTGAACTTTGATTATTTTAATGCTGATTTGTATGCAGGTTATATAGCCAGGTATAGGTTTGTATACCATGCTTAGGACTTGTCCGCATAAAAATTAAATTGATTTTCAAAATCTTTCCATATTTTTTCGGCATTTGAACTTTGATAATTTTATGGCTGATTTGCATCCAGGTTATATGTATTATGCTGTGGTTAAGGTTTTTTCAAATAACAATTTAATCTGCAAAGACTTGCTTTTGAAACTTGAAACGTTGGGGATGATTATACATATGGGCAAGGATGTGCATGACACTTGGAATTTTGTTCTGACCTCCCCCCCCCAGGGCTGGGCCCATGGGTCAAAAGGTCAAAATTGGCCAGTAATTATCGATTGTAATGCAACTCCCCTAGACCATTTCAGATAGAAACTTGAAACTCTGGGGATGATTGCACATATGGACATGGATGTGCATGATCCTTTTGAAATTTTGATATGACCCCAGGGTTACGGCCCTGGGGGTGGGAAATGTGGGGTAAAAAATAAAAATTTTCCAAAGGTGGTCATGTCACATCATTTACAAGCCAATGATGAGTAGACTGCAGTACAAGGAATTATTTTGATCTTGGGTCAAACTGAGGGTAGGGGGCGGGGTCAAAAGTGGACACCAATCGATTGTAACGCAACTCCTAGACCATTTCACATAGAAACTTGAAACTTTCGGTATGACTACACATATGGCCAGGGATATGCGTGACATATTGGAATTTTGATACCACCCCCAGTGGCAGGGTGGGCGAAATGGTGAGCAGCAAATAAATTTGATCAAATATCATGTCACATATCATTTTGAAGCTTGTAGTTAGTAGACTACAGTACAACAAATTATTTTGTTCTTGAGTCAATCTGAGGGCAGTGGCCAGAGGTCAAATGGGCAATCTAATTCTATATACTATGTACATGGCTTGGCCATTATTTTTTCGCAGAATATTTAGTCCTGGCAGACCGGGTCCTGCAGCAGCCAGATCCTGCGGTAACTTTAAAATGCGAGATATTGGTATCTTTGGATACCTCTTGTTCCTGTGGTAACTGATCAAATATGTTCTTCTCCTGTTCTAGAAATGGTCATTTCTCAAAATCACAGGATATGTGTTTGACCATCTTCAGTTTTAAAGCGCTAATGGTCAAATCTGTTTCTGCAGTGATCTTGCCTACAGACTAAAGAAGACCATTTCCTCAAAACTTACAACTGGAATGACTGGCTCGATGACTGGGCCCGTCATTCCAGTGGTAAGTTTAAAAAAATATCTTGGTGTGCAATTGGATATTTTTCGTGAGAAAGTAATCAAATGAGTATTTTATTTTCCATGTTTTGTAGGACATTATCTGTCCAAACAATTACTCTGATTATGGCAAGGTTTCATCTGGCTCTAGCGACGACGATGTACCGGCGGCCGGTGTGGAACCCGATCCGTTTGAGGGTGTCTTACCAGATATATCCGAAATTATCAAATCACCGGATCCAACCAGCGAAATATATCTCCGGATATGGAATGGGCAACCTATTGGAGTAGATATTCTGAAGAAACAGGTGAAAGTATCTTAAAGGTTATCTTTCAAAATTATTGCTATATTTATCTCAAAATAAGCATCTCTGCTTTTTAACCCTTTAATGGTCGAGCCAGACAAAACCGGCCTTGAGGAATGGCCATTAACAGATCAAGAGAAGGCTAGTTTTTTTAAATTACCACATGATTCATTGGCTCGATAACCAAGCCAGACAGTCCAGTGGTAAATTATCAAAAATAGGCTTCCCAGTCTTCAATGGATATTCAATGAGCAAATATTTGGACTTTCTTTAACACTCAAATATGTTCAAGAAAATTTAAATTTTCTCTTAGAAAATATCCATCCCAACATTTCTGAGAAGGGGGGTGGGCTTATATTACAGAGTTTTCCCAAAAAAGTTTTCTAAGACAGATACCACGGAAACTCAATGCACTTTCTCCCGTAAAAACTCCCACTGCCTACGCCTATGTTTAATATATACCTCAAAACATCACCGGGGAAGTGAAATTATTTGATTTCAGCACCTAAATATTGCGTATCCTTTAATAAAGGTCGTTTATTACATCAAAATTAATCCATAATTTCATATAAAATGGTGTCGCGAAAAAAACCAAATCATGTGATTCGCCTCCAATTGAAGAGTTTATTTTAGAGCGAGTACTCGGAAATAAATATTCTGGAATCGGGGTCTCGGAACTCGGGAATTTCTATATATTATCATTGTGCAATAGGAACTGAGTATTATACTGATCTGAATAACGGGTACCCGTTTGATAAACTCCCGTTAGCGTATAATATTTCGCGAGAGCATGGCGCTTCCCATCCCAAAAGAGCCACTGGCTTGCCAGCTTAAGAAGCCGGCTATATTGTAAAAAATTGAAAATTTTAATCAAGTTGATGTGCATGTATATATAGCAATATTGAAAAATCATGTACCCCTACATGGAAAGATGTCAGAGACATTTTTGTGGTTTTGTCGATATTCTGCACTTATTTCATGTATAGTTTTTAGGAAATTGATAGTTACATCATTCAGGGATCGATCGATCCCAACATGGCGAAGTGTGGGTGGGGCTTAGCTAGAGATGGGCAGGGCATGGCTAAAAATGGAAAGGTTCATTGCACTCCTAGTCTCCTACAGACCAACTATGTACAACAAATTTTTACATGAGAACAACTATTTTGTTTATTAGGTTTAAGCTAATCTGATTGGAAGGTATAAGTTTTATGAATTCTATATTGTGGTATTATCTAAGGCAATATCATGCACCAATATTGTCAGCTTTCTTGAATTAGATTCTCTATTTTCTTTATTTTGCTCACAGGATGAAATAAGAATTGCTTTAAGAGATCAAAAGAGGAAAGAACGGCGGGAAAAGAAAGCTAAGCGACAATTTACCAAGCAAAAGATTGAAGGTGATGGAATACATGTTGATGATCCGAGTATCCTACCTGCTGAACTCTTGGAGAGATTGCAACAGAACACAGATATCAGTGATGATAAGTCAGCAGTTTACACTGGTGATGATAATTCTGATGCCGAGTCTAATGCATTGTCTCAAGTTTCTGACATGCTGGACAGTTGCTCGATTGCTAGGCGTGGGCTGTCTCGGGGGCCAGATGCAATATTAGGCCAAAATACTGTGCCGACACTTGACACGGGACAAGATCCATGTGGTATAGGAGATAGTAAAGTGTCGTTGAAATTAAGGCTAGATAGCGTGTCAGAATTAAATCTCAGTACTTCAGGTGGTTCACATTCAGCATCTCATCTTTATACGCAGGGTCCTGCAGGATTCACAGATTTACCTCTAATGTCACCCCCTGATATAAAACCCTTACTGCGGACACCTAAGTCACGCATACGTCATGCATCGCATTCAAGTTCATCAAGTATTAAATCCTCATGCTCATTCTCTTCTCAAAATTCTGGCTTCTCTAGATTGCCACAGAAACTTAGAGATATGCATTCGCCTGTGAAGTCACCTAGGCCAAAAAACGGGCGCATCAAGGTGGAATCAACGACTCTTGATGCGGACCTTTCTGATCCTATGCCGTTAAATTTTTTAATGCTTTCTTCACCATCCAAAAGGAAGGTAAAAACACCGGACAAACCAAAATTGGGATCCAAAACATTGAAAAAACGTCGAATGCTTGTCTCAGGTTTTTAGCTCACCTAGGTGAGCTTATACATTCGCGATTTGTCTGTCATCCGTCAACAATTCACCTTTCCAGAGTACCCACCCATCATATGATGTCATAATGAACTGCGCGATGTGTAGAATGACATCATAATGAATGGCGTCATGAATGATGTCGATAAGTACGTCACGAACGCATATTTGAAGACGGGCTATGCATTGTTGCACAAATTGTTTGCTTTTACTATTTAATAAATATTCTGTTGAATTTTTTTAAACTAATTTAAGTGCCATAGGCAGCAACAGCACCCAGTCAAATTAGTTACAAAATATTCAACAGCTTCCCTGTATAGTTTTCAGGAAATTGATAGCTAGGGCATTTGGTGATCGATCAATCCAAACACGGCGAGGTGTGGGTGGAGCTTAGCTAGTGATGGGCGGGGCATAGCTAAAAATGGAATGGTCCATTGTGACACGTTTTGCTATATGTTGATAGATTAAACCCAAATTTGGGAAATGTTCCTTTAGGCAATATCTACCAAGGCTATGAAGATGAAGTGGCCCCCGTCAACAAATAGCAGAGTTATGTCCCTTGCTATATTCTCAACGTATTGAAGCGTATGGGGAAAATACATTTGTTTCGTCATTTATCAATTGATTAAAACCAAATTTAGCAGGCTATAAGGATGAAGTGGCCACACCCTTAAACAAGGGCCATAACTCTGATTCATTAATGTGTTTTTATATGCCCACGTAGGAGGGGTCGTATTATGTGACGGCACTCACCGTCCGTCCATGCGTGCATCTTGCCATCCATGCATGTGTCCGTCTTGCCGGCATCCATCCGTCTGATTTCTTGTCCGGAGCAGATCTCGAAGAGTTTTGAACCTACACTCACAATTTTTTCTCAATAGATGTGTTAGCGATAGACGAAGTGCAATGATTTCGTTTCGGGAAAAATCCGGCCATATTTGCCCGAGTTATCTCCCCTGAAAAGCTAAAATTTCTCAAAATTTTCTTGTCCGGAGCAGATCGCGAAGAGTTTTGAACCTACACTCACAATTCTTTTTCAGCAGATGTGTTAGGGATAGACAAAGTGCAATGATTTCGTTTCGGCAGACTCTGGCCATATTTGCCCGAGTTATCGCCCATGAAAAGCTCAAATTTTTCTTGTCCGAAGCGGATCTCGAAGAGTTTTGATCCTACACTCAGAATTTTTTTTCCAGCAGATATGTTAGGGATAGACGAAGTGCAATGATTTCATTTCGGCAAAATCTGGCCATATTTGCCAGAGTTACCTCCCCTGAAAAGCTCAAATTCGTCAAAATTTTCTTGTCTGGAGAAGATCTCAAAGTTTTGAACCTACACTCACAAATTTTTTTTCAACAAATGTTTTAGGGATAGATGAAGTGTCATTTAACAAAGACAAATTGTTCACATTTAGCATTCCTCAAACAAGTATGCCTGCGGGCGTATGTTGAGTTTCATTCAAATGAAGCCTGTGGAGAAAATACATTTGTGGAATGTTTCGTCATTTATCGATGGATTAAAGCCCAATTCGGCAGATATGTCCCTTTAGGCAATATCTATTCGTGCTAGGCATTTGAAGTGGCCATGCCCACGAATAGCAGAGTTATGTCCCTTGCTATATTTTCAAAGTATTGAAGCCTATGGGGAAAATACGTCTGTTGCTCTTTTCGTCATATATTGATGGATTACAACTAAATTTAGTTTTTTGGAGCTATGAATATGAGCAGCTTAACCAATCACTGACCACGCCCTTAGACTAAGGCCTTAACTCTGGTTCATTGAGGTGTTTTTAAGTATTGAACCATATGGGGAAAATACATGTTTTCGCCAATTGTTGATAGATTAAAATCAAATTTAGCAGATATGTTCCTTCAGTCTATTTGAATTATGGATATAGAGTATGCATTTTTAAACATGTGGCATATCTCGGGTTCATCAAGTCTTAAACTATTGAAACCTATGGTGAAAATCCATTTGTTTTGTCAATTGTTGATGGATTAAACTCAAATTTAGCACTGATATGTTTCTTCAGACATCTATTTGGACTAGTAATATAAAGAGGCTGCACCTTTAAACAAGGGACATAACTCTGGTTCATTGAAACTATTGAGCTCTTTGGTTAAAATCCATTTGTTTTGTCAATTGTTGATGGATTAAAAACAAATTTAGCGGTTATGTTCCTTCAGGCAATATCTATTTGCTCTATGAATATGAAGTAGTCACGACTTGAAATAAGGGCAATAACTCTGGCTCTTTAAAGCATTTTAAGTATTGAACACTACGGGGAAAATAATCTGTGTCACATTCCGTAAATTGGTAATGGACTGAAACAGATTTGTCAGAAATGTTCCTTTAGTACACGTCAATCAAATGGCAATAGTGTCAGGGATGGCTGCCCCATTGATTAATGGTACTCTTCCTGTTGACCAATCGTGTCACTATTCTTGCATTTACCTATCCAAATTTGTTACTGCGACCTCACCATTGCCACTTTGGTAAATGTCAGTATTGTGACAATTGAACTATTGATCAATATTGTCTGTGATGGCTGCCCCATTAATCAATGATACTTTTCCCATTGGTAAATAATGTCAATGACACCAATATTCCTGCATTTCTTCATTCACATTTTTTACTGTAACCATTGACCCGTTGGTAAATGTCATCTGCTGGGTCAATAATGACAGGGATGGCTGCCCAATTGATCAGTGGTACCTTTCCCATTGGTCAAGAATATCAATGACACCAATTTTAATGCATTTACTCATCCAATCTTTTTTACTGTGACCATCGTCCCGTGGGTAAATGTCATCTGCTGGGTCAATAACGTCAGGGATGGCTGCCCCACTGACCAATGGTACCTTTCCCATTAGTCACTAATGTCAATGACACCAATATTCTTGCCCTCATCCAATCTTTTTACTGTAACCATCGTCCAGTTGGTAAATGTCATCAGCTGGGTCAATAATAAAGGGGTGGCTGCCCCATTGGGCACTGGTGCTTTTCCCATTGGTAAATAGTTTCAAAGACACCAATATTCTGGTGGGATGTTATGTGATGGCACCATCTGGACAGGCGGTAGAGAGGTTTCCGCATGATAACTCTGTTACCGTTTATCGGATCACTGAAACTTCACCATGGAAGGGGGGGTGGGGGTGTTGGACTAGGTCTGTAGAAGAAATCTTTCGAAATTGACAATGATCCAAAATCCAAGATGGTCACCAACCACCGCTATATGGTGGTTGGACTAGGTCTGGAGAAGAAACTCATCGAAATCGACGATAATCCAAAATCAAAGATGGCTGCCAGCCAATGGTGTCCATCTTGAAAATTGGTTTCCAGATGATAACTCCCTTAACCGTTTATCAGATTGCTTTGAAACTTGATAGGGTGGTTGGACTAGCTCTAGAGAAAGAAACTATTGATAGTCGCCGATAATCCTAAATCCAAGATGGCCCCAATCACTGGTGGCCATTTTGAAAATGGATCTCCATTTCTCTTTTGCGGATCGCTTTGAAACTTAATGGTTAATGTGATGACAGGACTAGGTCTGAGGAAAAAACTTATTGAAATGGTAGATGATGCGAAATCCAATTTGGCTGCCAGCCACCTGCGGCCATCTTGACAATTGATTTCTAGGCAATAATTCCATGACTGTTTAGCGGATCACGTTAAAACTTCATAGGATGACTTGTCTACTTCTGATAGCTCTCATTCATTGATTTGTCATCATTTCGTGGTATTATGCACCATTTGTGTATCTCTTGTTGTGTTAGTGCTAAGGATGATAAGCACCATTGCCATCTGTCTATGGCAATGGTTATGATTGCCTGATGGACCAATGATGCTTGTTGTGCATTAATTAATCTCAACATGTTTACTGTTCCTTACCAGCTAGGTGAGCACTATTGCCCTTGAGCCATTTATTGATATCTATTTTGTGGATCAAGCTTCTGTACGTAGATGTACAATATGTGGTTTTGATTTATTTATGAGGCCAGGTATTTTAATCGTGACACAATTAGTATAATCATGTCTGTCTGTGTCTGTCTGTCTGTCTGTCTGTCTGTCTGTCTGCATGCCTGCCTGCCTGTCAAATATTCTCATCCAAAAAAAAGTTATCTCAACTATAGCGTACCACACTTGCTGATTGCTTTTTTTTTTGCTCCGGAACATGGATGATTATGACAGGTCTACTTCATGGATGGAGATTTAGCTAACTGCCACCTTTAGATTTTGGTCTTTAGTGGACAACCCGGCCAGAACTGTTCTTAAGAAATGTCAATTTGCATGCCAAGAGAAGACCTTTTTTCAAAAATTTACCACTGGAATGTCTGGACATTTCAGAAATAGTTTTAGTGTTCTGCAAATGGAGGAATCCAGTTTTATCTATTCCCCGCCCATCTCTAGCTAAGCTCCACCCATCTCTAGCTAAGCTCCACCCATCTCTAGCTAAGCTCCACCCATCTCTAGCTCTGCCCCACCCATGTCTACATAAGCTCCACCCATGCTTTGCCTGTGTTGGGATCAATCAATCCCTACACTCTGAATCTCAATTTCCAAAAAACTATACAGGTAAGCTGTTGATTTCATCTTGAGAACGGCTCTCCAAGTGTGATACCAGCGATTGAAAAGAAGAAGAAGAAGCTGTTGAATATTTTGAAACTATATTTATTAAATACGGTAGTAACGATACAATTCGTACACCAATGCTTAGTCCGTCATCAATTATGCATTCGTGATGAACTTATCTCCGTCGTTGATAGCGCAATTGATTATGACCATCACGTATATAGTGTTCTATATCAATTCTATATCATATAAAGATTATGATGTCATACGATTGATAGATAAAATGGAATCCTCCATTGACATTTATGAAGCAAAGATTTAGAATTTTGACTAAGCTTAAAAGATTTTGTTTAAACACAAATAGAATTATCCTCATGCATAGATTTGCTTAGCATTGTAACATGAATGCAAAATTAGTTTCATTTGCCTTACAATAAGGTTGATAGAATTTTGGTAGCTGTGGTTGAAGCATGAAAGGTAGACTACACTGACCTACTTCAGTCACGCTACATGCCTTAAGGCTACAATGCATGTATAGACCAAGTCTGATTAGTGTAATCGATCAATGTCAATAGAATCTCGGTTGAAGTGTGAAAGGTAGATCGCACTAAGGTCACACTGACCTACTTCAGTTACGGTACATGCCTTAAGGCTACAATGCATGCATACACCAAGTTTGATTATTATATACGAAAAAAATTGTGAAATGACAGCTTGGAATAAACCTTTGTAATCGACTAACATGGTCATGCTTGACTGACCAACCAAGGCTATAGCTAACTAGATCCCAGTCTAACTTGAAATAGTTAACTAGCTAGTTAACTATAGTCCACCAAACACCCAAGTTCGGTTCCAAATGGTTTGTATGAAATTTAAGTAAATTCAAAATGGCGGACACCCCTCTCTTGCCACGAATAAATGCATATAAAAGTGTAAATATTTCATTAAATAACTTAGGTTTGATGAAATTATACTTTCCCATTGTATGTCAATGTTCCCAAGCCCCTATGCCTTCACACTTTATCTCATATGGACGCTTTTTTGACCAATTTTCGTAGGTCATCAAAACAGATGACAGAAAGGGTTAATGGAGACTGGTACCTGGCTCCAACTTTTCTGCAATAGTAATTCAATAGGGAACCGGGTACCAATGAACTACAGTTAACTATCCAGCATTCGGCTGGGCATAGCAACTGCACATGTTCAGTAAACCTGCAAACTGACTATGGTTAACCAGTCGAACTTGAACCAGGTAATCTATTTATAGGTTAACCACATTTTAAAATTGTGTGTCCTGCTTAAGTAAGAGCAGACAAATGATATTACCTGTCAAATGGCATCACGATCAAAATACGTCTCTCCATAACAAAAGCTAACACAGCTTGGATCACATGTTCTTTCATACAAGGCAGCATATTGACTGTCAATGTATTTTTAGGTGCCGGTAGCAGCTCAGTAAACTGCCGTGAATCTATCTTACAGTTTTCCCTTTCCTGGGAAATCGCCTTACATGATCATATATCTCAGGTTAGTCAATATTGAATTTTAGCCAGCAATGGCTTCCAATCAAATTATTTTCAAAATACTCAACGTAGTAGCTATTATGTGTCAGAAAGATTTCTTGAATCTGATCACCACCCTATGAAAGAGTGAATGCAGTTTAATTATCTCATGTCCAGGGGCCATATTATTATACATTAGATTTAGCTGCCTCTTCGTGAGTATGACATAGTCGGTTCTCTTTAAGGGTTGGGCAGTTAGGTCTTGGTGAGTACAGCCCGTGATTTGAGTATGGGGCCTTAATGAAGCCATGATCCTATTGTACGGGCCTCGCCCTCCTGCTCCTCTCCTGCATCGAATACCATACTTGCACGCCTTTGATGTCTGCACTAAGTTCACGGTCACGGAACTTCACAAATATAAACAACGATCTGGAGTCGGTCAGCTTCCCCCAATGAATTGCTTGATGACAAATAAATTAAGGAAATGTGATTAGTGGGTTAAAAACTGCTTATTCCACGGAGCTAGGTGAGTGTGCTTATGTTAGTATGATGTAATGAAGCAGGTAGCTCAGTACATTGGTGAATGGAAAGAATGAAAAAAAGTTCCTGTATTTAGATTCCGGTACAATGTAAGGGAAAAATCGTTTCATTCACCTCGAGTTATGTGACTTGTGTAAGGCAGCTTCCAGGTAAGCCTTCTTCAACAGCGTCTCTTAAAATGCTACAATTGATCATTTAATGGAATGTCCATTTTCAGAACATCAAAAATCTGTTTTTGTAAATTTCTGTGGTCTACAAATTTACAAAAATAGTCTTCTTTTGACCTGCAAAAAGATTTTTAAATTATCCATTTGCAGATCAAGATAAGACAATGTTTGAAAATTTACCACTTGAATGACTGGCTTGGTTACCGAGCCAATTATTCCAGTTGTAAAATTTCAAAAAATAGTGCCTGCAAATAGATCTTTCACAAGACCATTGCAGATGTCATTTTTGCCAACTTGACCATTAATGGATGAAGTTGATACAAAGGGGTAAAATTAGTTTCAAAATATTGAGTGTTTCTTATTTCAGAGATTATTTGTAGTATATGATCTGTAGAATTGATCGGTACTGCATTGCGGATATAATATGATGACTGGTAGAATGTTGTTATCAAGTGTGTCTGTCAGGCTGTTAAACCATTCATCTTTCATCATGATATGACAATAATCGTACGATTTTAGTGGTATTTGTTTTGAATTTATATACATTTATGAAATGTAAACTTTATTGTTATTAGTGAACCTATTGCTCTCAATGTGTTACTGTTTTTAATGATTTGTTAACATTTATAAATAAATAATGCATTAGGCTCCACTTGTGAGGTAGGTATGAAATGGAATGACCGGTCTGTCAATCTTTTTTCATCCGTACATGGCGTGTGTGTGTGTGTGCGTGCGTGCGTGCGTGTTCATTACACATGTTATAGGGAATATTCCCTTCTTCATCATAACTGTGTCTCATCAGCTCTAGATATAGAGTTCAATGGGTAATATAAGCGTATAATAAACTCTTAGATATTTTTTAATTCATTTGCCTGGAAACCATTTATGCTTAACCCTTTAACAAAAGAGGGCTATATTTGAAAATTTAACAGTGGGAAATGTTCAAAAATAGTCTTCTGGTCACCAAAGGGACATTTTCTATGCGAAAGTTAAAATCTTTTGGACTAAATTTGAGTGTTAAAGGGTTAAACCTCTCGTGTCTCGTTAACTATAGCGCAATTTACCCAGCATGCAATGTTCAGATGCCATATTTGTGTCAAATATCAAACACCATATTATGTTGAGTCTTGTTTATATTGACTAGGAATTCTCAAACAAATAAGTGAGAACACGGCCTTAGTCGTGAGGTGTAAGCGCATAAGACTAACTTATAGTGCGCTACTGCACTGTCCAAATACACTGTGCAATATAAAGCTATTGTATAGTTTGGGAATAATTTGACTGGAAGCTGTTGCTGTCTATGGCAACAACACATTTCATGATTATGTTTGTCTGAGCGTGCATGCCAGGTAAATTGCCCCATAGTTAACTGTATATGAGAGCTTTAATTCAGCAATGCTTTCTAGTCAAACAAAGGAGGAATCCAGTTTTACATGTGCCCCGGCCCATTACTAGGTAAGCTCCACCCAGGCTTTGTCCATTTTGGCTTCAAATCAATCACAGCACTCTCTGAATCTCAATTTCCAAAAACTATACAGGTAAGCTGTTGAACTTATTGTAACTAATTTGACTGGGTGCTGCAGCAACAGCGCCCTATCAAATTAGTTTCAAAATATTCAACAGAATGTTTATTAGATAGTAATGACATACAATCATTTATGATGGACTATATCGCGTCATTATCCCCCCCCCCCCCTGCTTTAGCAAAAAGCAGGGGGTGGGGATTATGTTTTCGCTTCCGTCCGTCCATCCATGCGGGCGTCTGTCTCACACACGTTTTCTTTCGATAACTACTTTTCCTTGGAATATTGTGACACCCCTTCATGGGAAGGTTGGCTATGGTAGTAGGCAACTACTACTTTAGTTTGAGGGTCAGTCAGCCCGTCCCTCTGTCCGTCCATCCCTTTGTCTCTGAATTTGTGTCCGTCTGTCTGTGCAAATTCTGGGTTTTCATTCAATAACTTTATCTTTGCTTGGAGTATTGTGACAAAACTTCATGGGAATGTTGGCTATGGTAGTAGGGAAATGCACCTTAGTTTGAGGCTCCGTCCATCCATCCCTTTGTCTCTGAATTTGTGTCCGTCCATGCAAATTTTGGGGTTTTGTACAATAACTTTATCTTTGCTTGGGATATTGTGAGGAAACTTCATGGGAACATTTGCTATGGTACTAGTGAAATGTACATTATTTTGTGGGTCAGTCAGCCCATTCCTCCGTCCATCCATCCCTTTTGTCTCTGAATTTGTGTCCGTCCGTCCGTGCAAATTTTGGGTTTTCGTTCAATAACTTTATCTTTGCTTGGAGTATTGTGACGAAACTTCATGGGAACATTGGCTATGGTACTAGGGGAATGTACATTATTTTGTGGGTCAGTCAGCCCGTCGCTCTGTCCATCCATCCCTTTGTCTCTGAATTTGTATCTGTCCATGCAGATTTTGGGTTTTTGTACAATAACTTTATCTTTGCTTGGAGTATTGTGAGGAAACCTCATGGGAACATTGGCTATAGTACTAGGGAAATGTACATTATTTTGTGGGTCAGTCAGCCTGTCCCTCCATCCGTCCATCCCTTTGTCTCTGAATTTGTGTCTGTCCATCCGTGCAAATTTGGGGTTTTCGTTCAATAACTTTATCTTTGCTTGGAGTATTGTGACGAACTTCATGGGAACATTGGCTATGGTACTAGGAAAATGTACAGTATTTTGTGGGTCAGTCAGCCCATCCCTACATCCATCCATCCCTTTGTCTCTGAATTTGTGTCCATCCATCCGTGCAAATTTTGGGCTTTCAATAACTTCATTTTTTCTTTGAGTATTGTGACGAAACTTGATGGGAACATTGGCTATGTTTCTAGGGAAATGTACATTATTTTGTGGGTCAGTCAGCCCGTCGCTCTGTCCATCCATCCCTTTGTCTTTGAATTTGTGTCTGTCCATGCAAATTTTGGGTTTTCGTTCAATAACTTTATTTTTGCATGGAGTATTGTGACAAAATTCATGGGAATGTTGGCTATGAAACTAGGAAAATGTACATTATTTTGTGGGTCAGTCAACCTGTCTGTCTATACATTTGTCTCTGAATTTCTGTCCATCCGAGTAAGTTTTGGATTTTTTGTTCATTAACTTTATTTTCCCTGTCTCTGATAACCAGTCGGGAACTAGTATGTCACTTTACTTCTTGGATCACTAAGCCACATGGATTGCTGTACCAATTCTGGAAAATTAATGAACGCCCTACCCAGTACTATCATTAGTGAACATTGAAATCCTCAGTATATAAGCAACTTTACCTGTGATTGGGCCTGTGATTGGACTTTCAATGAAACTGCTTATTAATAATGGTTGAAAGAACAATATCAGAGTTACTACTAGTTTATGAACAGCACACTATTACAGCATTACTCCAAGAAGCATCAATGATTAGATTTCTCACTATATACATACAAAGCATTACCAACCATATCATGCCATACTGACTTCACCTCCAGCACCATCCAGCGTCATCACACACATTTCACTTTACTGTCTCCCTCCCAGTTCTATGAGCATCGCATCGCATCGCCTGAATGAGTTACAACAGATGGTACATACTATTGGAAATGCATAGTTCTACCAATTGTAGGTATGTCATACTCAATCAACAATCTAATATAGATTAATTAAATGCTACAATAAATGTCATGTCATTTCTGTTTTGAGATGGTCAAACAAGATTGTGTCCATTGTCTTTGGTTATTATCATTCAATAACTAAACCTACTCGAATGTGTTATTTAATAGGTTAGTAATCTCATGTGGCTAATTTATAATTATTAGCTCCCATTTGTCTATGTATCTATCCATATGTCTATCCAAATCAGTGGGATTATGTCATCCCTCGGACATTATTTGATTTGTATCATCTAGTTTATTATGACATCGGCCTTCATGTGATGTAGTTGATTATGACATCATATTATTGACTGAGAAATTTGACTCCTCCATTTTCTTTCAGGAGGTTACTTATATTAGATAAATGAAATTAACCCTTTAACACTCATATCAGCCAAAAATGGCTTTTGCCGTGGTCTTGGGAAATGTCAATTTGCGGACCAAAAGAGGACTATTTTCGAAAATTTAGCACTTGAATGACTGGATCGATAATCGAATAATGAATAAATGAATAAATTTGAGGGTTAAAGGGTTATTGAATTAATCTAGCTTCATGTGTTATAATATTTTTTAAATAATAAGGTCTTACCTCCTTTTTATGGCCATAATTATTTATTACACTTCAGCATATTTTCTGTTGTTTTACTCACCATCATTAAATTAAATAAAAAACAATCATGTATAATTAATTCTTATCATAAATCAAACATGACAAACTTTGCATATCATTGTTTCATGTATAAGTACTTTTTAACTGAATAAATTGTTTTGTATTTATTTGTTACATAATACTGATATACAGTTGATGAAACCTGTCCAGACACAACAATGTTTTGGCCATCAAATGCAATCACTGAATATAGGTGGTCAAGGAACTCTTTGATGGTCAAGACGCCCCAAACTGGTCTTTGCACTCATCTTCAGGAATGTCACGTTATAGGCCAAGTGGCAATTTTTGGTGAAAATTTTCAAATGAAATGCCAGTTAGTTCAGTGATAAAGTTTCCAAAATAGTCTTCTTGGTCTGTAGATGGACATTGAATATAAGTAAATATTTTGATTTGACAAATCTGGACCCTTACAAGTTTAAAGCCAATGATGGTGACTCCTTAACCATTTAACCCTTGAAATGTCAGTGTCTCAATTTCAAGACAATTATTCAGGAAAGCTGTTGAATATTTTGAAATTGTCGCCTCGAAAACAAAGTTCAAGTGGATATACGAATGTTCCCCTTTGTACATATACGTGACTAATTGGTTTCCGTGCAATAACTTGTGTTAGACTAAACGGATCTCACCCAAATTCTGATTATAAATTAATAGTCATAAGACAGATGTCAAGTTGATGTTCCTTTAGTTATTGCCTGTATTTGCCAGAGTTATCCCCTTGAAATCTTTAAAAAATTTCTTTGATCTGCAATAACTTAAGTTAGATCTAACAGATTTGAAACAAATTCAGACTATATCTTAATAATATAAAGCTGGAGGTCAAATTCGTGCTCAGTTAGTTTGCGTCAATATTTACAAGAGTTATTGCCCTTGGAATATACAAAACTTATTTATTCTGAACAATAACTTGTGTTAGACTAAATTCAAATGGATTCAAACCGAGTTTGGAATATAGCTTAAAACTACCGAGGCAGAGATCAAGTTCATGCTTCATTAGGTTCCGTCAATATTTGCCGGAGTTATCCCTCGTTGAAAAATGTGAATGTTAATTTGACAGTTTCCAGACATCGACTTGTAAAATTAAGACTAAACCGATTTGAATCGACTTCGGAAATATCTCAATACTACTGAGGTGGATATCAAGTTCTTGTTTCATTACTTTTTACCAATATTTTTATCAATATTTCACCCTTGGAAATAAACAAACTTCATTAATTTATCCATTTCCGGTCAATAACTCATACTAGACTAAACAGATTTGAACCAAATTCGGAATTTAACTGAATACTATTTAGACAGAGATTATATTCATGTTTTATTACTTTTTGTCAATATTTGCCAAAGTTATGACCCTTGAAAAATACAAACCTCATTAATTTGACTTCTTTTCCTTACAGCAAACACTGTAATGTAAAGCACATATAAATTAATTATATGGAGTAGACAAGTGAATGGACCTTTCCGATTTTAGCTATGCCACGCCCATCTCTAGCTAAGCTCCACCCACACCTCGCTCGTGTTGGGATCGATCGATCTCTGAACACCCTGACTGTCAATTTCCAAAAAAATACACAGGTTCGCTGTTGAATATTTTGAAACTAATTTGACTGGGTGCTGTTGCACAGCACCCAGTCAAATTAGTTTCAAAACATTCAACAGCGTGTTTATTAAATAGCAAAGAATTACAAAGACATACAATTCATACAACGTGTCGGACCATTTGAGATATGGTGACGGTAGTTATGGACCCCTTTGTGACGTAATGATTATGATGTCATCATACAAGCGCTGAGCTGATTATGACGTCATACGAGGTCTGATGATGGATGGATACTCTGGAAAGGTGAATTGCCCAAATTCCTTACATTTCATTTCAATAAGCGTGTGAATCAAGGGAATTTTTGTATTGCTTGCCTTGTTATTATTAGTTCACCTCGTCAGAATGGCCAAGTGAGCTTATGCCATGGTGACCACCTTTCCGTCTGTCATCCGTCCATACACTTTTCCTTTAGAATGCTACTCATTAACTGCGGGGTGGATTTCAACATAATCTGGCGCCCCTACGAGGAAGGACTCTATGGGGGTGGGCTTCAGAACTTTTATACAGAATTTTGATTGGTCAATTTTTTGGGTGAAAATCTGATATTTTATGAAAAATTAACCAGAAATTGTTAAAATGCTAGTCCTCATTAAACGCTTTGACTGATTTTAAGCAAACTGGAGGGCCACTAGAGTGGTATGTTTCAGAATTTCTATACAGTATTTTGATTGGTCAATTCTTCCGGGCAGCCATCTTGGGATTTTTCCAAAAATTTTGAAACTCGGTTAAAAGTCCACTCCACATTAACCGCTTGATTTCAACCAAACACATCTGGAAAAACCCTAGGCTGATACGCTTCAGGACCTGTATACAGAATTTTGACTGCTTGATTTTTAGCTCACCTGGCCCGAAAAATGTCGGGAAATTGTTTAAAACACTACTCATTAACTGCCTGGGCAATTTCAACCAGACTAGCCTGGAAGGGTACTTGGCTGGTAGGTTTCAAATCTTGTATACAGAATTTAGATTGGTAGATTTTTCTGGTGGCCATCTTGGATTTTCATAGAGTCTTGTGGTTTCAAAACTTATATGCAAAATTTTGATTAGTCAATTTGTTCGGCGGAGATCTTGAATTTTCCGAAAATTGTCAGGAGATCGTTTAAAACACTACTCATTAACTGCTGAGTGATTTGAATCAGACTTAGCTTGAAGGGCAGTAGGCTTCAGAACTTGTTTACAGAATTTTGATTGGTCAATTTTTCTGATGGCCATCTTGGATTTTCCGAAGATTTTGGGAAATCAGTTAAAACATTACTCATTAACCGCTTGGCCGATTTCTACCAAACTCAGCTGAAAGGACCCTATGTGGGTACGCTTCAGAACTTGTATACAGCATTTTGACTGCTTGTTTTTTAGGTGGCCATCTTGGATTTTCCGAAAAATGGTAATTCATTGAAAATGTTACTCCAAATTTGACAGTATTGGCAATTTCAAATAAGTTTGGCTGGAAGGATCCTATTGTGGTAGCCTCTAGAATTTCGATTCAGAATGTTGATATGTCAATGTTTTGGCAGCCATCTTTGATTTTCTGAAAATTGTCCAGAACCATTTAAAAATGGTACTCATTAATCAATTGCCCGATTTCAACAAAACTTGGGTGGAACCATCTTATGGTGGTAGGCTTCAGCATATCAAACACGAATTTTCCGAAAATTATCCTTCATGTCTATTTAAATGCAAATGGTTCAAACAGTCTTACCAGGTGTCAAATGGGTTGGGTTCTTCCTGTATCAATACTGTGCTTCACCAAGTGTGATTCACCTAAACCCAGGTTTCATTAGGATAGGTTCCTGAGTAGGTGGATAAGGGATTGCAGACCTGGTCCTTCTGTACCCCATGCAACTTGTCAGAAACTCACTTAAACAATTCACCCAGATGTTCCGGGAGATTCTTGGGTCCATGAGTCTATTCAGGGCGATTCTAGACAAAGATTCACAGAAGGTCCCATCAACAAGACGTATTCATTCGTCAGTAATATTGACAACATGGAACGATACCCAGCCAGCTCTAAATTCACAATGGTGGAAGGGCTGGTCAGCTGGAACTGCTTCATTATTGGGTTTCAGGCACACTATTTCACCATCCACAACTTGTACAACATCCTTTGCCTCCTGAATGGTATGATCGCTCTCTATGTAAACTGAACCGGTTAGACTACAGTAGCATAATAATCAAGCTGTTGATGGTGGCTACTAAATGGCAGAAGCCGAACTGTTGGGAACATTCCCTCAGTGGTGATATATCAATACTTTCTCCGGCTTTCTTGGGTAGGTACCAATGATGTTACCTTCATCCCGGAGGACATCGCCTCCCATCAGTAAGTACCGCTCTCACGATTATGGCTAACCCGTTGACATCGTGAGATATGAGACGGAATCCCTCAATTTAGGATGGTCTTGTTTTATATGTGCATATGCCCAGCTGTTAAAGTTGGGAACTGATACTCCTAACTGAGGCAGGGATGCGAAGCATTTTGGAGTGGCTCTCACAAGTCAATTGCATTATTATGGTAGACGGTGTAGGTGTACATTCATCTATGACTCATTCTAGCTGCCTTTAATTGCCCAGTGTCTATGGTGTCCTGTTAATCATGTAAAGCAGTAGAAATGAATGAGCCAAACTTCCTATTCTGAGTCATCGTATTAACTATGTTAATGATGTTGTAGAACAGGATTCCACTTACTGCTTTGGATGAGGCTGGAGCATCTGTGGTTCACTTGGTCTCCACCACACGCTTAAGTGTTAGTCTTTATTTAAATTTGTTTTATTAGGTCGGTCACAGGATTCATCAAGATATGTCGGAACAGGTTTTGCCTTCCAAGTTATATCTCTGTTCCAGTGAAGAAAGTTCACCACAAGAGCAACATCAGATGGCTGACCTTGATCATTCTTTCGATAATCTTTGGATTGGACAAGGTAGAAGGGTGTGTCCATATGTTACCCTCTGTTAGGTGTAGTGTTGTCTGTGGGACCCTTCTTCCAGCTTGGATCTTAGGCTGTCCATAACCAATGGTCCTTGTTAGCTTAAAGCTGGATTTGGTTCTCTGGCCATGCCTCGGATACCAGGAGAGAAAAATTCACCATCTCTCTATGTTGAACTCTTGCGGCAGAGGATAGAACAGGCCCATGAGTTAGTGAGAGAAACATTATCCACTGCACACCGGCGGCAAAAGACATGGCACGACCGGAGGGTGCATGGAGATCCGTATGAAGCAAGAAAGATGGTTTGGGTACACGATTCACGACGGTCTGCAAATGTGCCAAGTAAATTGAGTTACCAGTGGAAAGGCCCCTATGTGGTAGTAGGTAAAAAAGTGAGACGTGACCTACCGTATCCGTGCTTCGGATGGCCTGACCTCAGTCATCCACTTCGATTGACTTAAACCATGTGTCAGTGATGACCCAGCACCAGAACTCGGACTGGGCGTTTTTCGTGACACCGGTACCCAGACAGATATTTCTACGGAAACTAGTATTCCCACGGTTAGCGCAGAGCACCGCGGTGCCAGTTTGGCCCCACTTCTACCAAGCCAGAATGCGGGTGAACAAGCAGCTAATGCTAACGACGATGACGAGATACGTACTCGCCCTCTCCCTCCTCAGCACGGGTCTATTCGATCTGGGAAGTCGTATCTGAAGAACTTTGTGTTTGTTTTGTCCAAGGGACCGGATGGAAAAGCTGTTCCTCCGATCTCTTCCCGTTCCCACCCACTTCATGTTATGCCCCCCCCCCCCATCATTGAGTTGCCACAAGCGGAGGCTGAGGCCGACCCAAGCCATGCTTCCCGTGGGGTGGAACATATGATGAATAGCATGGAAGTAAAGAGGCTAGATGAAGCCTTGGTGTGTCTAGAACCACAAAACCGTACAACAAGGTGTACCCGGACACCCTTTCCCGTAGTCCCACCTACGCCATCATTCCAATTGGCATCCCTCATCTATAAACCAAGTTCGGACATCACCGGCCCAGTCCATTTCACACTCCACTTGTCATCTGTTGACCGTCAATCTTCAGATATGAGAGAGACTGCTGCAACAGAGGAGGTGGCATCCCGCACCGCACCGACCAACATTATCCCCCGTGGTGGGCAGGGAAGCAGCCTGTTCAGCAGACTCTCGGCTCGAATTTTCCCGGTGTCTAAAAACTACGACAGGACACCAACCGTCGTGTAATGGGAGATGACCACATCCCCCTGTCCAAAGGCCACCCCATCCATTCGGCCTACCATACTCCCCCGTGAGCAGTCAGGACATCACATCACAGACAGAACATCATCACATACAGAGCACACCGGCCCTCAAGGCTGGATACGTCAATTCGTCATTGCGCGTACATTACATACCTACTCGGTTATACTCAGCATAACAGAGCCATTCAACATCGGCAACAACATCATTTAGCAGCACCTACCAGTATTAATTAATTCCCGATAGAGACATAAAAATTCCCGCAAACTAAGAGGGATAGGCTCCTGGAAGGTTTGCGGGAATAGGCGGGCGAGGGTCCGGAGGCACGTAAAATCATTTTTATAGGGATGAGGAGATACTGAAGGCCTCTGTGTCTAACGAAGGATGAATTAACATCCTACTGTGGTACCATCTAGTCGCCGCAATGTTCGGGCTGCTGAGATTTTTGGTTCATCTGAGCTCAGTAAGTGGACATGCGTGGTACGTGGATGAGTCCACACCCAGGGCGCACTTCTCTGCAGACCTCTGGAGTTGGTTTGTCGGAGATGCCCTGCAGGCAAGGCCGGGGGAAACGGTCAAAGTTCGTATTCTGTTGGCAGATAGGTATGGATCAGACCATCGGTTGCCCCTGCGCATGAGCTCAGATGGTGATCGCTATCGACTGGGTCGCCGGCCAGTCGTCTTGATCATGTCAGTTCATCAACCCGCTCCTGGTTATGAGTAGTCAATATGGCTCAATGTACAGTCAGGCCATGGCAAGCGTTCATATTGCGAGGCATGCCTCCTGTGATCAGAGAACATGAAAAGTGTTTCTTTGGGAAGCAGGAGGGTATGTGTGTGAGACGGTGTAATCCGTCACTTGCCGGACAGGTGGAGCAGTCTGGCGCCCGGGTACCTGTGGGGTGGATGGTCTGTCTAGTACAATCTGCGCAGGGCCTCAGCTAAAATGACGTCAAAGTACGATCTACGCGAGGGCCTTATCTGTGATGCATCTAGCGGACATCGCCTCCGTGTTATGGTCTATGCGGGGCTGCAGCCCCTTGCCAAGATGACCCTATTGGCGCCCAGTACTGTGTTCGCTCGGCTCGGGAGTCGTCAGTGTGCATCTTGACTCTGTCCTGGATTATGTCCCCCTAACTCGGACAGGTCTTTATCTCAGGCATGTACAGAGAGGTACCTAGCCTAGGCTGCATCCTGTGTGGGGAACTGGGCATCCGTCCGCCGTGGCGGGGACAGGGAACCACACCGGGAAGGCCAATTGGTACAAGTGACAGTTCCACCCGCAAAAGCTGCGGGAGAAATAATATCTCCCGCAAACCCCACCTCCCATAATAACAACAGACTTGGCATTTACCAGCATGGAAAACTGGATTGCGCCCACTTCGCTTATAACATTGGCATCATACAGCAGCCCGGACATCCCGACAACAACATTATCATCAACAAACGATAGCCAACAAATCTCCAGCACACACCTTCCTATCTAGTTACGGGAGAACTGATCATATGGATATAAGGAGTGCACTACAGCCATCTACAGTACGCATCACAGGAGGAACGTTTGTCCAACGTTCCTCCCCCCCCCCCTCCCTTTTCCCCAACATCGTACAGAAACAGCCAAAATCTACATACTTCATCTACACGTAATAACAGTCAATATTATTAAGAGAGCAAGATGCCCGCATTGTCGTCAGTCACGAGTAGGATTTTACTACCGAAAAGTTGAATTCGATAATGGATTGATCAAAGTTACGACAGCATCCGACAGGTCATCTGCGCTTTAAAGTAACTGTCCCATCCACGGGCTCGGCCATTACAGAATGAAATACCATCAAGGTTCGATAAAGTTGACATCATGCCGCCTCTTCACCCCACCCACCACCCCCCACCCCACTCCCACCCCCATTCCTGCACCTGGCGGCCATAAAGACGTCACCTTCACTACAGCGCAAGTATCATCCACAGATAATCAGCCATGCGTATCAGATTCAAATCACCAACATCTCAGAAACATAGACACTCAGGTTGACTGTATTCACAATCTCCAAACGACGGCATTGTAAATTGTAATACAGTTGCACCCACCTCCGAGTTGCACTGTAATTTAACCATTAATAAGTGGCATTAATGTGTATGGTCTAGGCTGGGACGGAGCTAGTTCTACCCATTAAGGAGAATGCTTGGCAGCCCTCCCGCTCGGAAAACGCAGCTATCTTGTCGGGATCAGTAACATTAATCTACCGCCTGAATAGATCTGTTTAACCCACACATCAAATTACTTACAACTTTACTGTTATATTTTTGATTAAGAACACAACTGCTCTACCATGCTACAAATCATTAGCGCACGCGCCGGTAAAGTGGCATACAAAATCTAACAGTATAATTACAAGGAGAATTTCAAAAATTCTCTTCCCTGCGTTCCAGTCCAACTTCAACTATGATGTAGTCTCCCTGGTTATCATGGTAATGCTAAACTGGTTAGCCGCACCGACACCAAAATTAGTAGTTTATGCTTTTGCTGTGTACAGTTCTGTTAGTAGACAGCATAAAAGTTCATTTGTACATCTCTATTCACACCACTCTGCAATGACTATTTTCGTCTTTTGTGGAGGTGGTTAAGTTCTCGGGCTCTGTAGTGATGGGCTCTGTAACAGAGCCAGCGAGACATTACTTCTATCGTTTCTGAAATTGATGTACTGATGTTGTAGGTACTTCCTTCAGGGGTTGTTAGTGGAGTTAGGGTCTGAGAATCGAGGGTCAGTGTTAGAAGCTGCTGTTCACTAAGTGTTGATTGGAGAAGGCTTTCCATATATCTCTTATAGCAGACTGCATTTGGGTAGACATTTTTGCACCGAAAGGGAAAGTGAGCAAAGTCCTCTGGTTCAACTTGACATATAGGACAGCTATCTGATTCACGCCCGCCAGTGAATTTGTTTCTTGTGCTCTGTAGAGTGTAGCATCCAGTGAGAATCTTTGCTTTAATCGTAGCTCTTTGTACATCTCTTACATCTGATGAATTAGTCCAAATATGGTGTGAAATACCAATCTGACACTTCGCTATACATAGGTGCTGCAGAGTGCTCTTACTATGGGCTTCGTCGTGGAGTGAATTGGTCCAGAATGAGTTGACATTACTACGAACTTTGGTACTCCATGTTAATTTCTTTACAGGATTCTCTAGAAGGCGGAGTGGACTACCCAAATTGTATTTCTTGAATAAGGCAGCAACCATTGAAACCCAGCTCCTTTCTTTTAGTTGAGTCATGATGAGCTGACGATATGCTAATTTTGCAATAGTAGAGTCTCGTTGACGCGCTATTGCTCCAAATAGAGTTAACCGCCTAGCATCAATTTCTGCTTCTATGGGTCTAGCTCCTAGAAGAAGATATATGGCTGCTTTCGCACAGGTTTTCTGGATACGCTGTATATATCTGAGAGTGTTCCTGTGGAATAGTTCTAGGGCATCCATCTCCTTCTGCGTTATCCATATTGATTCGAGCCCATGTATATAGCAAGGTAGGATATAAGTGGTGTACAGCTTGTAGGCTACTGTTGGTGGAAGACCATTAAGTCCATATATAGCGTACGTCGCCCTTTACTAATTCTTTCACTGATGAATGATGACAGCTGAGATGAAAGATTGATATTTCTGGTCAGACCTAAATGTGTGAACTCTTCGCAGACAGTAACTGGGTTTCCATTAAGATGCCAGTAGTGACTGCTGCTCCAAGTATCTGATGGGATGCTGGTGTTGAAGACAGAAATAGTCGTTTTAGTAGGATGAAGCTTGTATCTTTCGTAATTAGCATATGACTGGACTATAGGCAGACTGAGTTGAAGATCATTGGTCGTGTCAGACATAAGGCACCAGGTCGTCAGCACAGGCCACTCTGTCAATGTATATGGTACAAATCTTTAGGCCTGAGTTTTTCTGGCCAAGATCTAATAGCAGGTCATTGAGGTAGATTTTATAGTCATAGGCACTGGTCACGCCTCCCTGTCTAACGTCCTGATAGATCGCAAAGGGACTACTTATAAGATCCTCATATTTAATCTTTGCAGTTAGGTTCTTGTATGATAGCATTTTCAGTTGTAGCCACAGCCCGCAAAGGCCGTAGTTATGATATTTTCTAATTAACGAGTCATGGTTTACGACGTCGAATGCTTTTTGTGCATCAACACTTGCCACATAGAGCGCTGAATGTCGATTCTTGGCATGGAGGATTGCTTCAGTGATGATAACTGCTGCCATACCTGGTGATGCATTTGCAGTGAACCCATACTGAAGATCATCTTGTACACTGTCTATAAGGCTTTTGGAATGTGCAAGCATCATGTGATCTATAATCTTTGAGATAATAGGGGAGACTGTGATTCCACGATAATTGTCCAGATATTGAGCTGGTTTGCCTTTCTTGTGTATTGCTGAGAGATGACCAGATTTTAGTGACTCAGGAATGTGAGCGTGGTTCACAATTGCTGTGCAGATCTGGACTAGAAATGGTGCTACTGAAGTGATACCAAATTCATCTGCTCCTTTACCATTCTTTAATTTTGAGATGTACTGTTTTACTTCACTAGCTGTAATTGGAATTATAGATTGCTGGTTTCATGCAGATGTCTGGATGGCTTTGGCATCCTTCATAACGAGGGTGTTGTATTCTTCTTCAAATTAGGCATTTTGTTCAGGTTGTGCTAGAGTGGAGAAATGAGCGTACATGGCCCTCGTGATATCCTCTTGGGTCGTGACATGCACATCGTCGATCACAAGCTCAGCAATCCTGCCAACTTTTATCTTTCGTTGAGCTGCTACTAGGCAATAGAAGAGACGAGAATCTGTGGTAGATGCTGTTGATATCTGACTATATAGCTTCTCTCTGGTATTCCCTGCTGCCTTATTCTGTGTGCGACGTACATTTTTCTTGGCTTCTTTACGGGAGATACTTGTGGCATGAGAACTGCCTGGTCTTCCAGCTTTCTTCCAGAGGTAATGTGCTTTCCTAGATATCTTGATTGCTTCCACTGTATTTTTGTTCATAGTCTTCTGATTTCTAGACGGTGATGTGGTTTTATTAGGAACATTTGATTCAGCTGCTGTTTTCATTGTATCGATAAGGTGCTGGACTGCACCATCAATGCCATCAGTGCTACTAGGAGACTGGGCATTATCCAGTTTTTCCTTTACCTCGTCTGAGTATGCATTGTTGTTATCTAGCCAGCAGGTTCTGGAAATTATGGTTGGTTTAGTAGCAGTACATTGTTTAGTGATGTCTACACCTTGTATAATACCATTGACCTCAACATGGGTAGAGCAATTAGTTGGAGAATCATCAGGATGCCCTATAGTAAGGTGTGTCAGGTAATTCGAGTCTGTTGTAAAGATGTAGTCAATTTGTGAGCTGTATCGGCCACATCCTGAGTACAAGGTATCTTGTCCACCTGGATCTCCACCTTGGCTAAGATTGTGTTCACTGACAAAGTTTCTGAACCTGCAACTAAAAGCATCTGTCCTATGATCGAGCAATGAGGCATTGAAATCTCCACCCAAGATGATAATATGACTGTTATGGTAGGTAGTATGTAGTTCGTGGAGCTCATCGAGGATTTCGTAGTACTCATGAACTGTATGAGAGCCTCTACAAGGGAAATACACAGATACAACACACAGAGGAGGATTGCTGTTTACTGTAATAAGGCATACTCTGTCACTGCCCTCCTCTATGGAATCAACTAAATGATCTAACTCTTTTTTCCAGAAAATGGCTGTACCACTATGACCACGTGCGCGATATTTAGGACGAACTGGTTCTTTTTGATCATATGACTTTGCAATGATATTGTAGTCCGGATGAATGTTTCTCAGACTATCACTTTCAAATTAATATAGGTGGTGCTCCTGGACAAGTAATATATCTGTGCTGCTTAGGAGCTCCTCAAGGTATATCCGATTGCCTACTGCGCCTTCAATATTAATGGTGGCGATTCGGATGGGTTCAGGCCTATGACTAAAAAATTATGTTGGTCTTTGGGCTGGCCAGATGACGGTACTGAGCGTGACTGTTTCAGAGCAGATAATGCTGTTGACTGAGGCTGATGTGGTGCCGGTAATGATCCTGATTGAGACAGGTGTGAAAGTAATGAAACTGAATGCGGTGGCTGAGGATTAGGCAATGATACTAACTGAGACGACTGTGGAGGTAAGAATACTGGCTGTGGCTTGGATAATGACACTACTGGCTGGGATAATACTGTCTGTGGCTTAGAAAATGGTACTGGCTGAGACGGCTGTGATGTAGATAATAATACTGGCTGAGATGGTTGTAGTGTAGATAATAACACTACTGGCCGAGATGGTTTAGGTGTAGATAGAGCTACTGGCTACAACGGCTGTGGCATAGATAGTGTTACTTGATGAGGCAGCTGATGTGTGGATAACAACACTACCGGCTGAGACAGTTGAGGTGTATATACTCTTGCATGTTGAGACGATTGTGGTGTGGATAATGCTACTGGTTGAGCTGGTTGTGGTGTACATACTGCTGCTGGCTGAGGTGGTTGTGGAGTAGGTAGTATTACTGAATGAGATGATTGTGGAGCTGAAGCAGTTAAAACTGGTGGCTGTAACAGTTGTCGAGAGGACAGTGAAACAGGTTGTGAGGCTGACTGACATGACTGAGGAGCAGATGTTGATACTGGTGGTACTCGTGTTTGGCGAGAAGATTGTTGTGGCATGGTTGATGCTGTTGCCTGCAAAGACTGATATGACTGATGTGGAACGAATACAGAGGAGGGTTGCGAGAAGTTCTGTTGGAGCGAGGCATATGAGGTGGTGACAAATATTTACTCGTTGATGCTGCTGCCTGCTGGTATTGGTGGATATCGGCAAGTCTTCTCTGTCTATATAGTGGCTGTCCTATATAGGGAAAGCCCTGAGGCTGATACGCAGCATATGACACTAGGCCAGGAAATGTGGAAGACTGGTAATGTGGCAGAAGCACTGGTGCTGAAACCATATTAGCCTGTGGAGCTAATGATGGATGAATACCTGTATTATTGGCATATGTTGAAATACTGTAAGGCATGGTAGCTAATTGAGATGTACTGACTAAGGGTACTGATGGTGGTGGTATTAGTGGATTATATCCCAGTACTGATGAAGCGAACTGAATCATGCTTTGGTTAGGTGCTAAGGCAGGAGTGGTCCATATACTATTTAGTATTAATTGGTTTTGTACTGTAAGGTTGCTCAACTTTAGTTTCATGATTTCTATGTCCATCTGTAATTGAGCATGTATCGGTGACGAAGTTGAGCTGTTTGGATGGGCACTGCCTAGGTAGCAGGATCTGCTTGAATTGCTAGAATGGACTTCATCATTCTGGGCTGTTATTGTTGGAGATGATGAATGAGTATTATGTTGAGAAAATGTGTTGATCTGGGCTATTTGTTGTATATGAAGTGAGTTTTTAAGAGTGTTGTTGTCTGTTTCAAGTGTTGCCATATATAAGCGAGCTGAAGCTAGTGACTGATTTGACTCTGCACTTTCTGCTGTCTGTTGTTTTCAATTCTTTTCCCCACTTTTGGAGTTTTAGCTCTTTGGCTGTTAGATCTTTTCTGATTTGGGAATTGGAGGAGCTGCATGAATCGTCAAACATTTGCTGGGTAGTCTGCGAGCTTGTATCGCATGATGAGGTTATTGCTTTGGACGGTCTCTGATCAACATGTATTGCAGATTTGTATAGGATGACATTCTTTAGGCTGCAGCTAGCACACACATATGCGGTGTCACTGTTATCAATATGATGCCGAAATTCAGCTTGATTAAGGTTGGTGCATTTTATGTGAAGCCAGCCGAGACATGTGGCACATTCGATGGAGTTCTGCGCAAATGTAACCTCTTGTTCACAGATGATACATGGAGTGACTGAAGTAGTGTTGTTTTGCTCAGGCTCTAGATTACTCGCAGTAGTTATAGCTTGTATTGAATTACTTGACTTATGCGGCTCGGATTCTGTTGTCTGAAATGTATTGTCTACTGTATCCAAAGTGGAGTCTACTGTTTGTGCTCTGATTGTAGCTGCTGACTGTACAAAATTTAAACTTACTGGATCAGAATGGCTAATTTGCTGTATTTGTAATGTACTGGTTGTTGCTACTGCGATAGAGTGTGGCTGCTGTAGACTTGCTGCTTTACTAGACTGTTTTTTCTTAATTTTGCTTTGGGCTGTCTGTGTTGTGTTTTCTTGCTGGACTACATTGATCAGAAATGTTTTTATCTTTTCATTCATGGCTTTCAGATTTGCTGAAGGATTTCTCTCTAAATTGGTTTTCATTGTTTTTTAGATCCTAGGCATGTCGATTGACAGGAAGTGATTTTTTACTGGACCGTTTACCATAAAACTTTGACTGGTGTGCTAGAGGCTGATTGTATATAGCTTTCTTGATCCATCGAAAACTGATGTCACAGACGACACAACATTTCCTTCTTCATCTCTTTTTTGCATACTTCTTCCTATTCGTAGTTTATTGTCGTCATAGTTTTCAAGGTACAGCTCAAATGCATGTCGGAACAATAAGTAAGTTGCGGGCGTGAACTCTGATGCCTCCACCTGTATGCCATATCGTGACATCTTCCTCACGTTCAGTCGACTTAAGCATCTTCTTAAAGGCTGCATTTTTGTTAAGCCTGTAATCTTCTTGATTACATCTGCAGAGGTACTGTTAGGAGAGGACCTGTCTATGGTTTGTAACATTGTGTAAGAGTTACTTATTGTAATTTGATTAAAATTTCGGCGATTAATCGACTAAAAGTTCAGCAATAGTTATTAAAATTTCAGCAATATTCGCTAAAAGTTTAGTAAAATTGTTAAAAGATCATTAATATTAGTTAAAAGTTCAGCAGTACTGGATAACGGTTCAGCTATATTGACTAAAAGTTCAGCAACAACGATTAAAAGTTTGGTTCTCAATTAAAAGATTTGAGGAATATAGGTATCACAGTGTAGACTAGACACAAGACGCATGTTTAAGAATGCGCGCAAATAAGGGGCATTAAATTATAAAGATTCATGATATAACATATATATATATATTTCCATATCTCGCATCTACAACAGACTACACCTCAGCAACAGTATTTTGGCCATCACCATAAACAGCACTTCTGTTTCCGATCAACCACGTGCTTTTAATAGCCACGTGACATTTACTGCTAGTTCCAGTAAATTGGATCAAACGCTTTGAACACAAGAGCCGCCCAAATACGCGACTACCACAGCGTGATGGAGGAGGGCGAGGATGAGGCGGGGGTAATTACCGCTGACGTCACCAGGCTCCCACACACCCCATCTGGCGCTCCAGCCTAAAATTAAAACAGGTTTAAAACAAGTTTATAAGCATCCAATCTGAAAAAACCCGCCTCACGCTAATTAGAAGGCGAAGCTCCTCAAAGAAAAAGTAGTATCACGTTTTTGTGTTGATCGGAGGCTGTTAAAATGTGCTAAATTAAGACAAAGTTAACGAGCCATTTCTCCTATAATTAAAAGTGCTCCCTTTATACGGGAAGAATTAATCCCTTGACGTCTAGAGTAGGAAAGAGGAACGTTCCATATAGGGCTGACCTAATCACCTGTTAAAACTTCCAGGTGTGGTCATCCGCTGCCTATGACGTCACCAAATAGTATAGAAGGAAGAAGCGCACTCTGAAACTTCGTCTTACCATCAAAACTCGACACCAGGGAAGAACAGATAGCATTAGGCTTCTTTCGTATCGAAGACCAAATTCTGCTGGGTTTTTTATTAGTTCATTATTACACTTGGCCTGGAAAGTTAACAAAATGAAGAGATAGGGCATTAGGTTTTGAATAAGGTTCCTGCAGCCACCTACCATGCGGGAACGATGTGTCAGTCCTCGAAGATTTAGCGTTGTCGGATTCGTCTGAAGAGGAATTGGTACCAGTTTCAAAACGATTCCCGTGCAGCTCGTTATTAGCTAGCGGAGAATGTTGTACCAGAACTTTTACGAGAAAATCCGACCGCACACTTCATGTTAACAAGGATCATCTCCTGCAGACAGCCTTCTGAGTGACGTGTCAGTATCTCTATACCGCTACTCACTACGGAGTGACCCATGCGCTCCGTCATCATCACCGTGTGTTAGAAGTGACATTAGTTCCCGGGGAAGAAAACGAGGATCGTGCCGTTTTAGCCACATGTTTCGAATCTCGGTTTCCAGTCAAAGTTCTCCCAACCGAGAAGATAGCTCGCACGAAAAATACTACCCGTAGATATCCCGTTAGTCATCGTCCTCCCGTGGCTACCATGAGCAACATACCAGCAGCAAGACATGAACTCCTACCCGCAGCCACGTTGGAGAGCGCTATGCCACTACCAGTCACCACATCTACACCGGTCCTGAAGCGGAGCAAGAAGCGTAAGTCCTCCGCAGAATCCAGTCCGGCAGCACCCGCATCAGTAATCAGCCATCAAACTACAGCCACTACACCCGCACCCATAGTGTCTGAAGCAATTTCAGCCAGTCAGCCGATATCGGTAGTCATCACGACCCCTGCGGGAATGGAAATTCCAAGTTACCCGCAGTCACCATCTCCTCCGGACCTGACCATAGACGAGGGACCAGGACCATCGCAGCCTGCGTCGATTAGCATTACTCCAACTCGTGTTATCCAGCATCTGCCTCCTAGCCTTTCTGATCCAGCCATCAGGAAGGGAACCACACTGGAATGACCATACGCGGGAAAGAGACGTATCGCTCACACACAGGACATTCAGCCCGTGCCTATGTTACCGCAAATCGTCTGTTGAAATATGCTAAGTCTTGGAAGATGTCATCTCCTGCCGTATCCGCTCCCGCATCATTGCCTCAGCCTACGATTCAGCTCACCGCCATCACCACGACAGCCACCATGACGACCACAATGACAACAGCATCAACCGCCTTGACAACCACTAGCACCACCGCTGCCTTACGGACAAATATTTTAGCACCCGCAGTGACTGTGAGAGACATTATAGACGCTCATATTGCCGCCACCATCACTTCAGACATTTCCGACAGTGCCAGTGATAATGAACGCATCTCAGCATTGATAGTGCATCCACCGCGACCAACCACCGTCAGTCGCGTGACCCAGACTCAGTGGGGAAATTTTGCAGCAGAGGTGTAATCATTTGTGATACAGCAGAACATCAGTGGTGCGATTCATGGAAGCGTATTAATTATTAATTTATTTTTTAAATACTTTTCTTTTTATAATATATGTTGGATCAATTGAATCCCATCCCTAGGATGACTACGGTTATCCGACACAGCTGCCCACTTCAGTGCCCAGCTGTGTCCCACACAAAATGAGCACTGCGGACTCCGGTGTTGTAAGAATGTCGTGTGCGACGTAAAGAATACAACATCCTGCAGTGCAATAATGTCATAATCCCGTCGTGCAGTCTCAGCTATGCTGGGGCTGCCCGATAAACTAACTTTTGAGTTATTATTATTATGTTCTATTTTTCTTATTATTTTTCTTCCTGTCTTAGATGTCAGGACGGCTATGGGGTCAGCGAGAGCTGCCCGTTGCGGACCAGCTATAACGGGCCGCAAATATATTTTTAATCAAAGATACATGTTGCGTACCCCTTTATTTACCCGGGGTGCGCAAGTAATTCGGACGTAATATTTTAGATACCCCATAAGGGTATGTTACATGGAAATCATATATTTTATATATACATATATATTTTATGTTATTATATATTTAAACTTAAATTGTGGTGCGTTGGAGCTTGGGTGTTCTCTGCGGAGATAATAATTATCCGCACCCAAAGAGAACACCCATGTGAGCTATTGTTTAGGATCATTGACTAAATAAAGTTGCAGCACGCACCAAAATATTAAAACACAAAAAACCCCGAAAAGGCCTGGAAAAATAATTCCAGGTCAAAAATTGAAAACTAAAAGTAAGCCTCCCCTCTCCTCTTTGGCACCTTTTTGTGCTCTGTCTCTTGAATAAGTGTCTATTGCGTCACTACTCCTCTCCGGCCACATGCCTACCTGGAGAGTCTATAATTCCCACCTAGCCTACGTCCGTGCGTCGATCCGCAATGCACAATCGTTTGCCACGGATGTCAAACTAAGAGGGGGTGGTGTAGTTCGGATCGACCGGGAGGGTACCGGCTGTGCCAGCCAAGCTGGGTATGCGCCGCCCGTTCTGGATTCGTTCCCTGAACACGCCCCCATGGGTAGAGCCATAAGCATATATGGGCCTATGAGAGAGATCGTGTTATAAAAACGACTAAGTTCGTTAAAGCGCATAGTGCGCATGCGCACGCTTGGATGCTATTTTTGACAGAGCACGTAGTTTACGACCAAGATGGGATGACGCTTTTAGTGTGCCGAGATGGTACCATATAATCCTTTTTAATTACCTCTTCCCGCCGAAACTGGCATTAATCAAGGCCAGAATTCGACGGGCTTTCCAAATCTGTAAACCATTTCAAAATCGGCTAAGAAATGGCTGAGTTATCCACGGAAATCCCCTTTTGATTATCTGGATAAAAGATAGATAAAAGAAAATAATAATTAAGATATGTTTTCGCAGTGCTTTCCTACATTGGCAGAAGTGCTAACTACTAAGTATCCGCGGATACAGAGGGAATGTATGTGATACCACACCCTGGCCATCACCGCTCGGAAACCCCAACAGTTTCCCATGGTCGGATCAGCCCATGGTGTGGATAGGGACATCCAAACAATTAAGAAGCCAGAAGGCTTAGTGGAACATGAAGAGAGACAATATCTTAGAGATATGAGGCCCTTTGGGTATTTTGGCCACTCGTACACAATCTTGCCAGAGTGCGGGGCTAAATTACGGCAACTACTGGGAGAGAGGCGTACACTACAGATTTCCTAACGAAGAAATTGTCTCTAATCACATTAAACCTATCCTATCGAGCTAAAAAGAAACGGTTTTAGTCGGTAGCATGCCGGGCTAAACAGAGTTATAGCATGGACAGCGACCTCAGTGAAAAATTGTTGGTGGCGGGAGAAAGTGCTGCATATATAAGTGTTGCTGTATAGTGTTTCCTACGTGCACTGCACTCCTATATTTTCTACAATTAAACAAAACATATGAACTGATGGCCACTGGCCATATATAAACTAACGAGAACAATTAATACAGTGTGAAATGATCAGAATTATATATCTTTAGTACAGGTTAAGGAACCTATTATGGTGCGGTTAGTGAAAACACCTTACAGAAAATGAGAATAACTATAAACATATACAGAAATTATAACTAGCGGTCCTAAGACCTTTTAGTCATCGGGACTGTTTATACGGGTATGATGTAATTAGGAAAAATACATTTAACGGAATAATTAAAAAGTTAAGTATAGTTACTTGAATAATCGGTAGCCATTCTTAAGTCTGGGCTATCGTGTTTCTGAAATTGATACGTCACTCTTAGGTTGATGTGAGTTGATGCATTCTCAGGAAGCTGGAAAGTTCCCGCAGGCTGGTTCCTGCAAACAGGATTCCCGCAAGCAGCTCATGACAGGAGCGGATCGAACTCAGGACTGTAATCACAATATAGAATGTCTAACGAGTAGTCAGTAAGAGATACAATAACATTGATGCTGTGAAGAAAGTTCCCGTACACCGATGGTATGGATGAAAGTTGACAACAACCCGATCACAAACGGGGGGCTGTTAGATGCAGATGAAAATACAAAACTAAACTTAACGGTACAGGGTACGTCAGCCAGCTCTGAAGACATACCAGGCAAAGTTTACTTGCTGCAGTCGAAAAGTTTAGATGAACTTGCACGAACGACATCAGTGCGGGGACGGTTAAATAACAACTTTTTGGTGTGGCCGGCAGATCCGGCGAGTCATCCACCAAAGAACATCGCTGCCTCTACATTTGTAGAATCACATTTTCAGGCCGGAAAGGCCACACCGCAAGTTCATGTTCCGAAGTAGCTCTTGATATATTCGTGAACAATATCTATAAAGTTCCAGAATTCTCTCGCAAGGACATGCAGGAGTTACAAAATTGATTTTAGTGCGGTGGGTTGGATTACTGCTAGCTACGGGAGACAAACCGACAGAAAGCGAAGTGATCTGCATATTGCTGGTCGAGACGATAGTAGCTGGTACAGGTCCAACCTATTCGGCCCCTGGCCGAGGATGCTCTCGAACTCTGGATCTCGTCTCCTTTTATACTACTCGTGATGCCACAGGCGCAGGCTCCAGCCAATCATCGGTCGAGCAACAGCCAATCAGCGCGTAGCTAATAATAACGCAGTCGAATGTTTTAAAACATTCTAGAAGTTCTGCGTCCACGTGGTTATGACGCCACCGCAATCCTCCCACACCGCAGTGCAAAGCTGGGCAACTTGTATTTAAACCTAATGACAGGTTAAAAAGTTAGTTCCATAGGACCTGGTGACGGGCGAGATGCGCATCCCCACCGAATTCCGAACAATGTCTGGGCATGATATTCAGATCTGCCACACCCTCACGGGAAGGACATTTACGGTGGGTATTCGTCTCTCTTACCACCACCATAACGATAGATCAGTTGCCTAAAATGCTATTGTGAAAAGTAACCAGTGTCTTGTGACGTTTTATGTGGTTATGGTGCGGGATGTCCGGATTCTTATCCAGTTCTGAGATCTTACTAAGTAACATGTATGAGCGCTGTCTTCAGTATTGATGTCTTAGGGCATCCGTTCTCAATGACAGCCGTGTCTAATAGCTAGGTAGACACCCGCCATTTGCGGCCTAAAATAGTTATTGTCTCTGAAAACTAAAAGATAGCTAAGCATAAAAGAAGGCCCGCATAAATAAAGCGGCAGCTACTAATTCAGCATACTAAGAATTACATAAAACGGTGAAGTGGGAATCCTTCGGGAATCATTCATCCCGTCTTCACGTAAAACAGCACGCAACCTTATGGCCATAATCTCATTAGGTATGGTATTTTCTTTTCAGCATTTTGGTTAAATATTAGAGTGGGCCCATTTTTGCCTACTACTCTTCTCCCGCTTTAAGCAGTGGCGACATTTTCCCGTGACGGAGGCCCACGCGAGGCACTTGCCTCTCGCAAGGATTCAGTGACGACGGTCCACGCGAGGATAATACTTCTCACCCAAACTAGTACTAGGAGTAGTGCCCGCGTGAAGCACATGATTTTTCGTCACTACAAAGATAATTTTCTTTCCTTTCAGCTTAGAGGTATAATAGCTTATATTAAGTTAATTAGTTAAGTCTCATGTACGGGAGCCTCACTTGCAGGGATACCTCTGCAGACCTACGAGTCTGTGTGGTATCTCTGGGAGCCCCACGTTTAAAAGTTCATCCGGCTGTCTCTATGTCTTGTATTTTCGTATGCTCATCATTTTTTTATCTAGCATACTTGACAGTCTGTTTAGGTAAAATTATTGTATAGACTTAGTTTAATTAGGTCACCAAATCAAATCTTGTAAGTCCATAGATCACGAAGTTGCTATGGACAGGCATACTGGTGACACAAACTCTTGGGATGAGACTGTTGTGTTTAATGTTCGCGACGATGGTCGCACGGCCCCACCGGAACGATTGAGTTCCACCGGCCTTAGGAGCCGGTCTTTGTTACCCATAGGGTAGTATCGTACAGGATCCGTCAGCCCGAGACCGGAAGCTAACCAGCGTCATCATTCGTCGTGCACTTGCACCGCGGCGATTCGACATCAGACACCGGAACGGCCCTATACTACCCCGCGAGCTACACTGTGCCAATCTGTATATGTATGTTTATGGCTAGTCACACTAGACAGACTTGGTGGACGTATCTAAGATCTTCACGAACATTTAATTGACTACGTCTCTTGGTTGTAGGCGGCACAACTTGTAAATATTTGTAAATCTTGTAGGATAGTTGAATGTAGCGATGTATAATGCTTTCTTTTTCGCAACTTCTCTTTCACACATGCAGTATGTGAATCTACCGGGACACAAAGAAGCCAATGGCTTATTTCCTTTGAAATGATGATGATGGTGTGAGTGGGTCGAATTGACCAAAGAAGGTGAAAGTTCAGTCAACATTGCAATTTATGGAAGTCTGGAAGCAAACTAAGAATGTTCAGTCATTTCAAATTCAAATTCAAATTCAGAATTTATTGGTCAAATCCACCAGTTGGACGGTCACCAAGACAGAAAAATACGTAAACGGATAGTTACATGATCATACAATCAAACATCAAGATGTACAAACAGCGAGTCTTACAATGCCCATTAAAGTATGTAGCGATGTATAATGCGTTCTTTTTCGCAACTTCTCTTTCACGCATGCAGTATGTAAAGTAGTACTGAATCTACCGGGACACAAAGAAGCCAATGGCTTATTTCCTTTGAAATGATGATGATGGTGTGAGTGAGTCGAATTGACCAAAGAAAGTGGAAGTTCAGTCAACATTGCGATTTATGGAAGTCTGGAAGCAAACTAAGAATGTTCAGTCTTGAAATTCAAATTTAAATTAAAAATTTATTGGTCAAATCCATCAGTTGGACTGTCACCAAGACAGAAAAGTACATAAACGGACAGTTACACGATCATACAATCATACATTAAGATGTACAAACAGCGAGTCTTACAATGCCCATTAACGTATAATATTAACTTATATTCTTGTTTTCTTATTTACTAATCCTATACCTAATCATGAGTCGGAGCCTCAATTTAGTGTGGGGGGGGGGGGGGGGAGATGCTCCATTTATGCATTTATTTCTAAGAGACCCTCTAGCTCTCTCTATAACTATATAAGTCTGACACCATTGCAATACATATTTTAGTGATGTCAAAATCCTATCTACCTAGTTTAAAACCAAACTTCGACAAATTATTCGACTATTATCAAAAGAAGGTTCCTGTCAACATGGTATAATAGTTCTCTCTAATAATGTGGAGTGTGTTGCATTTAATTAAAAAGTGTTGTTCATCCTCAATTTTTCTACTATCACAAAGAGGGCATGCCCTATTTTCAAGAGGAAGTTTTTTTGTATAATTACCCTCTTCTATCAGAAGCTTATGGTTACTTATCCTTAATTTTGTAAATTTTGATATTTTGTATTTATTTACATCATTTACTATGAGGTAGTTCTCAATGCAATATTTATCTTTAAATTTTCTAAATGTTCGTAATTTATTTCATTTGGATTACCTCTGTCATCAAATATATTTGTTTTCTAAAATGTTGTGAATCTCTCCTGGAGCCTTTTCACCACAGAGTATGATAACCTGTTAATAGAATTAGTACCCTGCATGTTTTCCCAGATATGAGCGAATCCAATCTGCATTAAAAACTGTTTTATCTTGCACCCGAAACTCTTACCAAAACACTTTATCAATCGAAATGCGTGAAATGGCGTCTCATACTTCGCCCTCTTACGGTAGAAGCCTTTGATTTTTCTGATTTTTCAGTGGAGGACTACCGTTAAAAGGGGAATCCCCTTTTATATCCCCCCACCCACCCCCACCCCCCTCCCACCCCCACCCCACCCCTACCCCGAAGTTCAAGTTCAAGTTCAAAGTTGCTTTATTTCATGGTTTTTTCTATACAATAAATACAATCTAAACAGGCAGTCCATCAAAGGCATGGCCTATTGGGTGATGGACTCCTTACACACATTACAACATTTATACATTGACATATATATACGACACACAAGACAGTGGCACAGTGACAAAATGGTGAAAAGCTACCTTGATATGAAAGTCCAGGACTATTTTAGTTTGTTTTGTGGAGTTCGGACATAAACTTTGATATATATGTCATATATACATGTATTTAATACATATATGTCTTCCATTAGGCAGTGGGTGGGTAGGGCTGTCCCTTCTTTGATGTTTACATAGATATATGCCACTATGTGCACAAACATAAAACACACGGCATTCAAACACATATTTATGGCATTAATATTTAAATACACTCATACATATTTGCTTAACTTGACTTAATTAAACATATATTATACATATACTCCCTAATTACATCATTATCTCATTTTATTTAAATTTAGTTTGGAGTGGTTTATTATTATATAGGTCTTTTGTATGCTACTGAGGGTGGGGGGGGGGCAGGGAAGAGCTCATCACTGTAATATAAAGTTGAGATGGTTAGAGTTTGTTAAGAATCAATAGATGCGTTGATCGTTTGTGGGTTATTTAGGTGTAGTAGTAGTGAAAGTAAACTGTGAAGTATGTTTGTGTTTAGACTTCTTACTTCAATTATTAGGTTATGTTAGTTTATATATAGTGGTTGTGGTGGTGGTGGAATGTCATTAGGCTTGTATTATTATTAATTAGCAGAGAATCTGTGACCATCAGGTATAAATATATTAATTTAGTATTTGTCGATCATAGATTCCCTGGCAATCTTCTTAAAGGATTTCAGGTTTAATATGCTATCGCGTATTTTTGTACTGGTGCTGTTCCCTAGTTTTGTGGCTGCTATTGTAATTCGTCGTTTTCCTATTTCTGTTCGTGTAAATTGAGTGTGTAAATTGTGTTTTGTCCTAGTGTTGTGTTTGTGGATGTCTGTGCTTAGTGTGAAATTGGAGGCTATGGATCGTGGTAATGTATTGTGGTGAAACTCCTTTACAATGGTGTACATCTGTAGTTTGCCTATGTCCTTTAGTTTTAATAGCTTTTCTGACTTGAATATATTCTGGCCCTTTGCTGGTTTAGAAAAGAGTTTTAGTGCCTTTTTCTGTAGACTTTGTAGTTTTGTTAGGTTGCTTTTGTGTGTATTCGTCCAGATAGCGTTACAGTAGGTGAGATGCGGAAGAACAAGGGTGCAGTATAGAGTTTTAATTGTAGCTGGTGTCATGTAAGGTTTTAGTCTTTGTATGACACCTATGCCTCTTGCCACCTTTGCTGTTACCATCTCGATTTGTTTAGCCCAGGTCAAATGTTTATCCAAATATACTCCCAAGAATTTGGCAAATAGGGCCTCCTCAATTTCTTTTTTGTTTATGTAGATTTTTGGAATTTCATCTTTTTTTAGTTTGAGGTTTGTAAATAACATATAATTTGTTTTGCCAACATTCAGCGATAATTTGTTTATTGAAAACCAGTCAGTAATTTCTTCCATTTCCTTATTTGTTTTTCTGTATAAGGTGTCTATGTTGTCATCGCAGCAAAAAGCATTTGTGTCATCAGCGAACAGTATTAGTGACATGTGCTTGCATATGTTAGGTAGATCATTCATGTAAAGAAGGAACAGCAATGGGCCAAGAATAGATCACTGAGGAACACCACAAGTTAATTGCCTGTTTTCAGAGTATATTTCATTATATTGTACGCATTGTGTTCTTTTACTTAGGTAGTTCTGGAACCAGGTGAGTGCACTGCCTCTTATACCATAATAAGCAAGTTTTTCTAGTAAGATCTGGTGGTTGATAGTGTCGAAAGCTTTTGAAAGGTCCAAGAAGATGCCTATTATACTTTGGTTTTTTTCCAGTGATTCAATAATTTTTTCTGTCATTTCGGCTATTGCATGCATTGTTGAATGTTTCTCACGAAATCCATATTGCGATTTGTATAAAATTGACTTTTTGTCCAGGTAATTTGTCAGTCGATTGTACATAAGGCGCTCTAGTAACTTGGAGAAAAGTGGAAGTATGGAGACTGGTCTATAGTTTGAGAAGTTAGTAGAATCCTTGGCTTTATAAATTGGTGTAACACGTGCTATTTTTAGTTTTGATGGGAAAATGCCTTGTGGTAGGGATAAGTTGCAAATGTGACTAAGTGGGATAAGGATATCCATAACACAGGTTTTATAAATGCGCCACTTAAAACCATCGATTCCGGCACTTTTGGCTGGGTTGAGTTTGTTTAGAACGTTAAAGATCTCTTCAGTGCTAGTAGGGTTAACGAAGAATGATGATTGATAGCTGCCTGTAAGGTAATCAGAAAATTTTTTCTCGGATGTTGATTGAATTTTGTTCGAAAGTTCTGGTCCTATATTTACGAAATAATCATTGAATCCATTGGCAATTTCGAATTTATCGGTAATGACCTTATTCTTGTGAAGAAATTGTGTCTGTTGTGCCGTATTGGTCTTGTTTAAAAGTGATTTAATGGTTTTCCATGTCTCTTTTATGTCATTTTTGGACTGTTCAAATTTCTTGTGATAATATGTTTTCTTAGCTGTTTTTATTATTTGGTCTAATTTATTTCTATATTTTTTAAACTGAATTTCATTGTAATTAGTTTGACACTTGATAAAAGTAGGTATTTAATAAGTTAATGAAGTCTTTGGTATGACAACATTTCTGTTGCTGCAGATCAATATTGAAATCACCCATAAGGTAGGCTGTTTTATTTTCCTTTTGTATTGTATCCAGAATTCTGCTCAAAGCTTCAATGAATTGTTTGTTGTCACTGTCAGGAGGCCTGTAGATTGTGCCAACAATTTTATTTCTACCTTTTTGAATCGGAATTTCGATAAATATTGTTTCAATGTATTCTTCCATTATGGAAAAGTTTTCACGCAAAATGAATTGAATATTGTCTTTTATGTACATGCCTACACCACCTCCACCATCCTTGTTAATTATGTCAGATCTGTGCTTTTCGATAAATGTATAGTTATTCTTGTTAACTAGAGTAGTAGGTAAGTTTACTTTTAGCCAAGTCTCTGTAATTCCAATAATTCCAAACTCGTGTGCACTCATATCTAGGAAATTATTTAACTTGTCATTGTTCTTCAGTATCGATCGAGTGTTTGCGTGCATGAGTGAGAGTGCAATGCTTTCTTTACTGTTTGTTATAAAGTCATTAAATTGGCTTAGAAGTGTATAGTTACAAGTTTGTGGAGGTATGGATAAGTCAGTTCTAGCATCTTTTGAGTTGATGTCTCTATACGTGTGGGTGTTAAGTTTGAAGGGATTTAGAATTAGGTCTTGTATGTGCTCTATGTAGTTATATTCAATATGTGGATTCATGATTGCAAGTGTGTAGTCAGCATCATCACTAATGTGATTGAAAGGGAATAAAGATTTGTTGCAGTTTAGACACCACCATGGCTGGTCATCTAACTCAAGATGGAGATAATCAGAAGCAGTGAGTTTAGAACATCTTAAGTGAACCCACTCCGAACACAAGTCGCATAATAAGGCTTTTTGATTAGTTCTAACAGGTCTCTTACAGGATGAGCAGGGGAATTTGGTTGGCATGGTAAGGATAGAAGAAGAAAAAAGCCGAAACAACTATAGCTTTACTCTAGCTTCCTTCTCGGGCCACTGTTTGGATCCCTCCAGATAATTAGGATGCTTTCTTAATTCCATTACAATAAATTATAAGCCAATGATCAAAGCTATATATAGTTATTGATTTCATCAACGCATTTTCTCAAATAAGAAAGAATCAGGACTGGTTTCCATACAAATTGTTGCTTGGATCTTAAATTAGCGTGGCGAATCACGAATACCGCGATATTACTACCGGATAGGCCTACCTTATTGTATCCAGATACGCCCGACACAGATATCATTCAAGCTTACAGTTCATATCGATTTCCACAATTATAGGTCGGTTTACATCTGTGACCATTGACATAAAACTGGGCGTATTTTGCGGGAAAACGCTGGTGTTGATTATATAAATGGTGTTTTTTTAAAGTTGTTGCAATCCTTGGCAGCAACGCACATAATTGTTTCAAAGATTGGCATTGCGTCTCCAGTAGGCTATATAAAGAAGTGGACTAAACGTGGTTACCCGGCGATGAACTAGTTTATAAATAGGCGATTCTTTCATAATTGAGGTTCGCTAGGCTGGGTAAAAATCACAATAGAACTAGAGGAATGCGGAGAAAAATATGTAGTCGTGACTGTCAGTTAGTCACTCGAGATTAACATAACATGAATAGGTGCGTAAGCGGGTGCCAATTGGCGGGGTCTGCCCTAAGCTGAGTAATACCTTGTTGACCCACCTTTAATTGGAGTATATAGATTGTATGAGTAGACTTTGATTAAACCCGTTGACGTATCGAGTGCCTCTACATAATGGAGGATTCCACATTATCCATCAATCATATGCCGTCATAATCAAGTACGCGACGTGCATGGTGACGTCATAATCAATACGTCATGAAAGGCGTGGTTAGGTTCTTCACGAACATTTAATTGATGACAGACTGCGTTGCACGAATTGTATGTCTTTACTATTTAATAAACATATGCTGCTGAATATTTTGAAACTAATTTGCCTGGGCGCTGTTGCTGCCAAACCTGTATAGTTTTCTGGAAATTGATAGTGAGTTCAGGGATGCGATCGATCCCAACACGGGCGAAGTGTGGGTGGACGCTAAAGATGGGCGGGACATAGCTAAAACTGGATTCATCCATTATCAACGTGCATAATATAGTAATCGAGTGAAATTGGATAAATCAGAGGCTGATTTAGCTAAGAAAATTTCTCAGCTTCCTGTTGGCGTTGGTGTTCCTAAGACATTTTAATAGCTGGTCCCGCCGTCCCACTGCAATGATCTGCTTCATACTTTGGTGGAACCTTGTTCGTGGGGTCTCAAAGATGTATGCCGATTTTGGGATCAGCAACAGCTTTCAGCAACATTGTTTTCAAAATGGACAGTTTTGGCACAGTTTTCAATAACACTGGGTCTACTAGAGCGATATTCTCCAAACTTGGATCTATATGTTTGTCCATGCTGTCCAGAATATGTGTGCCAATTTTGGCGTTAAAACGCAACAGTTTTCAGCAATAGCTTTCAGAAATATTCGATCGTTTTCAAAATATGGTCGTGAGCCTCATATCCGACTATTGTCAGGACCGGTTTCTGCCTTACTGCTATCTTTGTAGTACTTGAATACGGGTGCTTGTAAACAAACCATTGCACGTTTGACATGTCATTTAATATCTTGAGAAATGATTGATCCCGATATCAGTAGAGCGAACTTATATATGTGTCATATAATAGTTTACGTTTTTGTGTAGATCGAACAACAGAACGTTTGGAAGTAACGTAATATACGAAAACCGGTGTCGAAGTAGGCATGGATCGAAACAAGGAAACCGAAAGCGAAAGTGTCGATGTGGACGATTTGGCCAGCTTATCGCACCTTGATGAGAATGTCTTATTGTCGCAGTTGGACTCTAGATACAAACAAAATAAGATATATGTAAGTTTGATGATAATTCGCACCCATTTTTAGGAATTCTTAGTTAATAGGCCTATATGACATGATAATTTGATTAAATGTATTGTATCGTACTCTATCGTCTATGTCCTTTGTAATATAAAATATCCATGTAAATGTATATAAATGTTATATGTACAAACATAATATTACAAATTTATGTTATATGTCAAGGGTCCAGCGCATCATTATCATAGGCCTTGCCTTTGGTGGACACCTGTATTGATTATTGAATTGTTTAACTATTTACCGATATGGAAATAAAGAATCTTGAATCTTGATATCTTACTGTCATCAGAAATCGTGGCTTGGCCTAGCAATAATCTCGGACCAACTATTTTTATAATATGAAAAATGGGCGTTGACTATAAGCGAACAGGCTATATCTTGATTCTAACCCCTCCCATATAGGGTTACTACAAGCTTTCTGTTTGCCGCGAAATCTGGTTAAACCTATACATAAAATTATGTAGATAATGTTTTCAATGTCTGCAACATTTTCCCTGATAACATAACCATAACTAGATTTAAATTCAGGATTTACCCAGATGTGCCTCATAGATGGAGGTAGAAGCTAAATAATAGCCTACGTCCATAGTTCAATCTCATATGGGTCGTGGGTGCAAAACGGCGTGGAACCCATATGGGAAACAAAATGGAGCCCATATTGGAATGTTATCAGGGTTATTAAGTATATGGGTATCGTTTTTGCCATACAAAGAAAGCGGTAAAAATAATAACAAATAAACTTCAGTTATCACTTCGTGAATGGTACGAATAAGGATATAGCCGTAAGTCTGAAGGCGTTTTCGTCTGAAATAGACCTTACACATTAGTGTATTTGGGTAAAATACCTTCCCAGAATGAATCGCGCGTACCACTTCCGGCTGGTAACCATGATAGGCGATGAGCAAACAACATTTCTTTACCATGGGAATCAGATACAGTGCACTTTAGGCAATGCATATGAAAAACTATGTTCATAATATTTTTGAAGTCATACATCATTGGAAAGATAACCCAGTTTTCTATACATTTCTGTATTAGTTTTTATAGTTTTATAAAATGTAATATAGTTGATTCCAATTAAAAAATATCCCCTATTGTCCACTTGATTTAATGAATCTAAGTCGAATGGCGTATTTTATATAAGCAAATAACTCAGTGAAAACCTTACAAAAATATAAAATATAATGCATTGATGTTTCAGCAATTGAATGCGCTTTGCAATGATATATAATTTAAATAATATAATGATTTTAGTTTATCATAGGAATGCTTTAGATTACGGTGTACTTTAGTGCAAAAGTAACTCAACGTGGGTCAGCAGCTTGTTGTCGGCGGTACCAGCCAGCAGTTTTGCTCTGAGCATTGATTTAGGGGAATCCCGTCGTAAATGCCGGATGTCAATGTGGGAAAGGCGTATTACAAGGTTTTTTAATTCCGAAAGTTCATTAGTCGGAAATTCTGAAGGTTCATAAGTTATGACGGTTCCTAAGTCTGTAGGTTTGTTAGTCCGATTTTTATGCATTTCCCACGCTTATATTATAAATTAGTACTATATCTAGGGCATATACATTGTTAAATTCGAAAATCCAACACTATAGTCTTTTAGCAAGCATGGGGCTCATTTTCATGACTGACGGAGTCAATAGTTGACTGACGCAGTCCGTGGTTCCTGCATTTTGGCATTGATCGGAAGTTGAAGATTTACTGACTTGGTTCGTCAAACCATTGACCAAGTTTTTATCTCAGTTCGTTGTTGCCAATGGTTACTGGTTTCGTAAATTTCAAGATGGCAGTACCCAGCTAAATTTTACAACTTATTTGAATGACGAGATCTCGTCAATACTTTAGTGTATGCGGTCGTCTGCGATTTACATAGACTGAAATTAAAGTCTCAATCGAATTACCATCAAATTAATTGCTAAAGTAAATGCACGAATGTTTGTGGGTTCAGAACATTGCCACAAAATTGCAATCAGCAAGCCTCGTCAATTAAGGGCCCATTTTCGCAACTGAAATTGTCAGTGAACCACTGACGCAGTCCGTGGTTTGTGCGTTTTGGCGTTCCTGAAGTTGATTTACTGACTTGGTTCATCAAACCAGTGACCGGGTTTTGATCTTGGTTCATTGTTACCAATGGTTACTGGTTCGTAAATTTCAAGATGAATTTTACAAGATGAATTTTACAACTTATTTGAATGATGAAATCTCATCAATATGTTTAGTGGATGTGATCGTCTGCGATTTACATAGAATAAAATTAAAGTATGAATCGAAATACGATCAAATTAATTGCTACAGTTAACGCAATGTAGAATGCTTTTGGGTTCAGAACATTGCCACAAAATTACAATTGGAAAACATCGCCAATTTGCATAAATGGCGTTTTGGCATTTCTGGTTCGTGGTCAGTGGTTCGTGGTTTAAACCAAATCATAAAATTCACTGATTCTGTCAGTTCTGAAAACAAGCCCTTAACTGCATTATTTGACGAGAACTTTGCATCCACCAGCAGGTGCGAGAATACATTGTGAATATGTATGTATGTGCATGATTTAGAAGCCGAATCTAACAAGATAACAGAAAAAGCAAGCTGTTACAAGGATATTAAATAGATTCAAATCCAGGTTAAATGGAAATTATAATGCATGACCCTGGGTATCACTGAGAGGGTGGATTGGTAGATTTTGCACAGATTCAAGTTTTTATTAAAAGCAATATAATTGGATGTGAGATAAATCGGTTGTATAATTAGGCAGGCAAACTGCAATTTTTGATTCAATCAAAAGAATACGCATTCGATTATTAACAGGATTAGTGAAAGAATTAATTAATGAATCGATTCATTGAGTGAGTGATCAGACTAGTAAGCAATCAATCCAACAATTTATAATAAACCAATTACTTATTTAACCAGTGGATTGATCTTGAAATCAATCATCTAATTAAACAATGGTCCTTCAACCGATCAACTAATTGACCAATCATTCAATCGATCAAATGGTAAATTAATTTATCTTTCAATCAATCAGTTAATCAGTCAACCAGTTGATCAATTAATTTAGCAAGTAACAACCGATTGATTGGACAAGTAATAGATCAATCGGCCAATCAATCAATGATCTGTTAGTCAATCAATCAACCAATTACCTAACCAGTCGATTAATCAATATATCAGCCAATTAACCAATAACCTGCCAATCAGTCAATAAAGCAAACAATTGCTCAACCAGTTATTCTATCAATCAATCAGCTAATCAGTACGTATCAGCCAATCAATCAAGTATATGTCAATCAGTGAATAAATCCATCAATCGATCAACCAGTTGTTGAAATCAATCAGTCAATCAATCATTCTATCAGTTACTTCTCCAGGAGATTAATCAATCTAACCGCTGAGCAGTCATTTGGCCGACATGGCCGACAGTCAAACAATTGATCAATCATTGGCCGACAGTCAATCAATTGACCAATCAGTCAATTGGTTAAACAATCCATTACTTGATCGGTCAGTCGAATAATCGATCAATCATCCAGTTGGTTGGTCTGTCAGCCCATCAAGCCATTGATCAAGCAATAAAGTGATCGATCAATCAATCAATCAGCCGATAGATCAATCAATCAAACCTAGCAATCAATCAACCCTAATCAATCAATCAATAAACACTAATCAATCGACCGACCAGCCAGTCAGTCACCTAGCAAAGCGATCGATCTATCAAGCAATCGATCATTCAGTTCATTAATTGATCAATCAGTCAATTGTTCAGTCAATTAATCCATTAGATTAATTAATCTATCAATCAACCAAACAATGGTCAGTCAATCAACTGTACGATTGGTTAATCAGTCAGTCGACAAATCAGGCATTTCATTGACCAGGTGGTTGTCCAATCAATCAATCAGTTGATTGATTGATTGATCTGTCCAGCGATTGCATCTATCAATCAAGAAATTTAACAATTGATCATTTGTTGATCCTTCAATCAATCAAATAATCAATCAATTGATCAAATAGTCAAGCAACTGAAAAATCAATCAATCGATGACTTGATGTGTTTGGTCAGGTAGTTGATTGGTTAATTGATTGATCAATCAACTAGTTTACCAATCAATCGATCATTAGATTGATTGATTCGTCACTTGATCAAACGAGCGATTGCTCTGGATTAATCACTCAATCAATCAATCATTCAATCAGTTTATCAGTTACATGTGCTTTTTCACAAGTGTAATCAATCTAACCACAGAGCAGTCATTTGGCCCACAGTCAATCAAGTGATCAATTCGGCCAATTTATGGTTCAATCAATCTGTTAATTAATTGCTCAAATAATCAATCGATCAGTTGATTGAGGAATCACACAATCAAACAATAATTGGTCAATCAATTCATCTTGCAATCTAGAAATCAGTTAATAAATTGATCAATCAATCGAGAAATCAATTACTTATCATGTAGAGTTAGCAATCGATCAAGAATACATAAATCAATCAATCGATCGAGGGAACAATCATTTAAAATTGATTGATCAGACAATCGATCGATCAAGAAATCATTCAATTGTTTGATCAGTCGGTCAATTGATCAGTTATCTGATGGATTGATCTGTCAATTAATAAATCGATTAATTGGTTATGCTATTGATTAATCCATCTGTTGATTAATTGAGCAGTCAATCAATGAACCAATCACTCAATCAATTTATTAATCTGATTGTTTGGTCGATTGATTTGTCAATCAATCAACAAATCAATTTACTGATCAGCTGCTTGTTCAATCAATCAATTAATCAAATGATCAGGCAGTCAATCAATGGACCAAAAAATCATTTAATTGATTTATCAATCAATCAGTCAATCAATCTGCCAGGCAGTTGTTCAAGCAAGCAAGCAAGCAATTGATTAAATGATCGACCAATCATTCAGGCAATGAATCAGTTAAAATCAATCAACTGATTGATTGATTGATTAATTAATTGTCTTATCAAGTCATCAGCCAATCAATCAATGATACATCAATCAACCAATTACTTAACCAGTAGATTAATCAATTTAAAAACACTTATCCAGCACTCGTATCCACCCACACATGCACTCGGCCATCAAGCCACTCGCCCAGCCATCCAGCTGCTCAATCGGTCACTCAGCCAATCAATACGCCACTCAGCCAATCAACATGCCACTCCACCCACTGAATCACACCTTCAATCACCTACACAATTACACAATTAATTACCGAATAAATCACAATCTCAGTCAGTCAGTTCAGCCAGTCGGTTGGCTGTCATTGGTTCAGCCGGCTACCCAGCCAACCAAACAGCCAGTCGGTAACTGATTCACTCAGTCATCAATTCCATCAGCCAGCCATTTAGCCTGTCATTTGGCCCACAGTCAATCAAGTGATCAATTCGGCCAATCTATGGGTCAATCAATCTCTTAATTAATTGCTCAGATAATCAATCGATCAGTTGATTGAGGAATCACACAATCAAACAATAATTTGTTAATCAATTCATCTTACAATCTAGAAATCAGTTAATAAATTGATCAATCAATCGAGAAATCAATTACTTATCATGTAGAGTTAGCAATCGATCAAGAATACATAAATCAATCAATCGCTCGAGCGATCAATCATTTTAACTTGATTGATCAGACAATCGATCGATCAAGAAATCATTCAATTGTTTGATCAGTCGGTCAATTGATCAGTTATCTGATGGATTGATCTGTCAATTAATAAATCAATTAATTGGTTAAGCTATTGATTAATCCATCTGTTGATTAATTGAGCAGTCAATCAATAAACCAATCACTCAGTCAATTTATTAATCTGATTGTTTGGTCGATTGATTTGTCAATCAATCAACAAATCAATTTACTGATCAGCTGCTTGTTCAATCAGTCAATCAATTAATCAAATGATCAGTCAATCAATCGACCAAATAACCATTTAATTGATTTATCAATCAATCAGTCAATCAATCTGCCAGCCAGTTGTTCAAGCAAGCAAGCAATTGATTAAATGATTGATCAATCATTCAGGCAATGAATCAATTAAAATCAGTCAACTGATTGATTGATTAATTGTCTTATCAAGCTATCAGCCAATCAATCAATGATACATCAATCAACTAATTACTTAACCAGTAGATTAATCAATTTAAAAACACTTATCCAGCACTCCTATCCACCCATTCACGCACTCAGCCATCAAGCCACTCGCCCAGCCATCCAGCTGCTCAATCAGTCACTCAGCCAATCAACATGCCACTCGGCCAATCAACATGCCGCTCCACCCACTGAATCACACCTTTAATCACCTACACAATTAATTACCGAATAAATCACACTGTCAGTCAGTCAGTTCAGCCAGTCGGTTGGCTGTCATTAGTTCAGTCGGCTGCCCAGCCAACCAAACAGCCAGTCGGTAACTGATTCACTCAGTCATCAATTCCGTCAGCCAGCCATTTAGTCTATCAGCCAAGTCAGTGGGTCAGTCAGTCAGCTAGTCAGCACAAATGTTCGAAATGTACACAAATGTATCAAAATTTGGACTACTGAACCTTCTGACTAATGGACCTTCGGACTAATGAACCATGTGATATCGGACTGACAGACCATAAGAATTGCGAACCTTCGAAATATAGACCCAAACAGAATTTTAGACTATTGAACCTTCGGACCTATGCACCTTCGGAATATCGACCTGCCTGCCCCCCCCCCCCCCCCCTATGTATAATACATTTGAAGCTAATTTTTTATCATGCTTGGAGGGCCTTCTGAAAAATCCAGTGCAGTATATTCGCTGCAAAACGTAGGCCTATTTTCAGCGATACCAAGAGCATTGTTACATCTTTTATGCACAGCATTTGAGCTAATATAATTGCACCAATTTAATGACATTATAAAATTTGTAGCAACGTATCGCGGTGCTCCTCGCCTTTGGTTGGAAATACAGGAAACAACATTCTTAGTAAGAATAAGGTAATAGGGAAATATCGTCCACTAGAATTTTGAAATCACGTTTATCCATACATAAGATGCAAAAAATGTGTATTAATGCAGCTGATGAGTAAATACATGAATGCACATTCCATCCGAGTGCAAAAGACATGATAGGACTACTGGGCCTTAATTTCATGTTGCAATGCTAAATGCATACACAAAATTGACAATCACGACATTCCATGGCCATGGATGTGAAAAATAATACGAGACAGTGAACGATGCATCATATTTCTTGATACTATTTAATCTTTTTCCATTTAGAAGTAAATGTATATACTATTTCGTGACAACAATATTGCGCAAATTTTGGACAATGTAAATGCACAGTAAGTTTCTGTAAATAAAACTGGGGGAACACACGGATAATGAAGGACCATATCCCGTAATGCAACGGGAACCCATGAAAAAAACCCAAAAGCTATATATCATAAACCGGATACAGAATCAAAAAAGCTTGTGACTGGAAGCGAAACAAAAGGGATAACGCAACATGTGTATCTATCTAGCAAAAACACTCATGATAAATTGCAGATATATTAATTTGAATGTAAATGTAAATTTATAGTTATATTCGGAAAATTATTGTATCAATTTTTTAATTTTAATTAAACTAAAAGGCCAAGTGAACTTATGCCATGGCAACCGTTTGTCATGTGTCAATCGTCCGTCAACTTTTCCTTTAAACAACTCAAGAACCACTGGGCCGATTTCAATTATGTTAGGCAAGAAGCATCCTTAGGCCCTAGGGATCCAAGTTTGTTCAAACGAAGCCGATCGGACAATTTGGCCTATGGCCATCTTGGATTTTGGCCGATTTTAGGAAACGTCTTTAAAATCTCCGAAACCGCTTGGGGAATTGATGCAAGCCTCATGAAATATGATCTACATGTAGGGCAAGTTTGTTCAAGGGACCCTGATTGGTGAAATGGTTCGGCGGCCATCTTGGTTGACCTAGTTTTAGTGAAAACGACTTCTCCAGAACCGCTGAAGGGATTGGGTCGAAATTTGGCAGATATGATTAGGGACTAAGGGCCATTAATGTTTGTTCAAGGGAAGTTGAACCATAAGAAAACATGGCCACCGTGGGCCAATCAAAATATAGCATTTTGGCGGGCATATTGGATTTTTTTATTTGATAGATTTTGATGTTGAAATTGGTTTTATGTTTGTTTTTGGCTATTCTGAGCTCAAATTTGCCATTTTCAAACGTGTCAGATAAACAGTTTGGTGGCCATCTTGGATCGTTTTCCTGCCAAATGCTCCCATACTAAAGCAATGGGAAATTTAAAATGTCTTCGTCTCGAGAACTACTAGGCCGATTTCAAGCATCCTTAGTGAATAGGGAGCCAAGTTTGTTCAAATGAACCCGATCGGCCAATTTGGCCAACGGCCATCTTGGATTTCAGCCGATTTTAGGAAACGTCTTTAAAAATCTTCCGAAACCGCTGGGAGAATCGATTCAAAACTCATGAAACATCATCTAGGGCAAGACGTAAGCCAAGTTTGTTCAGGAGGACTTGATTGACCAAATGGTTCAACGGCCATCTTGGATGACCTAGTTTTCCCGAAAACGACTTCTCTAGAACCACTGAAGTGATCAGGCCGAAATTGGGGAGATATGATTAGAGACTAAGGGCCATTAAAGTTTATTCAACTCAAGGGAAGGTAATCTGTCTAAAAAACATCGCCACCATGAACCAATCAAAATGTAGCATGCTTGGTGGCCATATTGGATTCTTTATTTGATTGATTTTTAGGTCGAAATTTGGTTTATATATATATATGTTTGTGGTTATTCTGATTTCATATTTGCTATTTTTTAAACTGTTGGATAAATGGTTTGGCAGCCATCTTGGATCTATTTCCTGCCAAAAACTTCCATACTAAAGCAATGGGAAATTTTTAATGTCTTCTGGAGAACTACTGCACCGATTTCAAGTATATTTGACAGGAAGCATTCTTAGGGCATAAACGTCCATGATTATTCAAACAAAGCCGATCTGCCAATTTGGTTGTGGCCATCTTGGATTTTGGTCGATTTTTAGAAATGTCTTTAAAAATCTTCTCCGGAACCGCTTTGGGGGATCAATTCAAAATGCATGAAGTATCATCTAGGGCAAGAGCTGCATCAAGTTTGTTCAAGGAACTTGATTGACCAAATGGTTTGGTGGCCATCTTGGATAACCTATTTTTTGCCAAAAGAACTCCAGAATCACTAAATGGATTGGGCTGCAATTTGGGAGATATGATTAGACACAGAGTGCCATTAAAGTTTGTTCAAGGGAATGAGCTATGTCAGAAACATGGCCGCAGTGGACCAATCAAAATGTAGCATGTTTGGCGGCCATATTGGACTTGCAAAAATGTCCACAACCTCATTTAAAAGACTGCTCCTAAACCACCCACCAACAACTTTGACAAAAATGCAAAGTGCTCCAGGTGAGCGACAGGCCCCTTGGGCCTTCTGTTTAAAATTTGAAATTAACGTAATGGAGATTTTACAGTATTTTAATCAACAATATAATTTAACGTTTTATAGGATTTAATCTTACTCTAATCCTTATGTTATTAATAAAATGTTTGTCTCACCAAAAGAAATATGTTTGTGTGTGGGTGGGGGGTGGGGTTGTTTAGTAAGTCAAAGTGATGCTGTGAAGAATTATTTGACACTAAAGTTGCAGGTGAGCGATACAGGCCCTTGGTACATCATACTCTTGTTACTTTATGGGTTAGAGGATGCTTGTAAGCGTTAGCGTATTGTCAGGGTCAGTGGTGTAGCTGCAGGTGAGCAGGGGGGGGGGGTGTTGTGGTGGGGTTAGGGGGAATGTGCCCCATACACTGCCTACAGCGGTGTAGCCAGGGATTATTGAATTGTATGTGCGTGCATGTGTCACCGTCTGTGGGTGGATCAGCGAGAGGGTTTTACCCTCCCATGCTGTTGCTGGCTTGCTCTGTGTGCACAAGCACTTTCAGCAGCAGTTTTCAAAATTTGTTTCATATTAAATGTACCAATGACAGTGTAGCTGCATGAGGTCCAGCATTGTCTGGAGTATATTAACCCTTTAATACTCAAGCTGGACAAGAACCACATCCACAGTGGTCTTGAGAGATGTCCATTTGCTGACAAAGAGAAGGCCATTTTTGAAATTTAATAATGTAATGACTGGGTTGATAACAGAGCCAGTGATAAATTAAAAAAACCAACTTCTTGATCTGCAAACGGACATTTTGGATGAGAAAATTGAAATTTTCATAAACAAATTTTGTGGTTAAGGGTTTATGTTATTATAGAGTATCTATTCATGATCATGAGAGGGTTTAGAATATATCCAAATATTACCATGCCAACCCATTGGCATGGGCCTGGTCTATCTACAATGTGAACTAGCCCAGGCCTGTGTTTACTACTAGTCACTTAACACTTAACTGGTCGCTCTTTTGCAGTGATCTTGAGAATTGTAATAAATGTTCATTTGCAAACCAATAGAGGAGACTTTTAGGAAAAATACCACTCGAATGACTGGCTCAGTGATCGTTTCAGTGGTAAATTTTCAAATGTCATCTTCTCTTGGTCTGCAAATGGACATTTCTCAAGGCCACAGCAGAAGCTGTTTTTGGCTGCGTTAAGTATTAAAAGACTCGATAACAAAAGCCAGTTATTCCAGTCTTAGATTTAAAAAAAATTACTATTCCTCTTCACCTGAAAATGTACAATTTGACCTGTATAAAATTTAACAGTTAATTTCCAGCCTTGATATCTAGACAGTTTTGACTGAGCTTTGCATCACGCACACAGTACATACATGTACTCTAGTATGGTTGACTGGCTATGAATACAGACCTCTGTAATTCATCTTCCTATTCAACTGGTTTGTAGCTGGTTAATGCACTTACATGGAATGTACATATAGGCAAAGTGTGTAAAAAGATTTCTTCATTGATCTATATGCTAAAGAAAAATAAGAATTATCTTAACACAGAACAAAGAGATCTGTTTTATAAATCTTATATTCTTTCGCACATAGATTACTGCAGTCTTGTACTTTGTCAATCTTCACCTACACTGTTGGATAGGTTAGAAGTTACAAAAGCGAGCTGCTAGAGTAATATTAGATATGCCTTATAGAACACCATAAGCGCCATTATATAAAACACTAAATTGGACAACTTTAACTACAAGAATGATGATTAAAACAGGCATTATGACATACAAGGCGAGAAATGGGCTTGCTCCCAGCTACATAAAAGACATGTTCATTTCAATCGAGGATGCACACACTAGGAATTTGCGCTCAAAGACATTTAATCATCTACAAGTTCCCAAGATTAAAACAGATTATGGAAAGAAAAGCTTTACACATGCAGCCCCACAACTGTGGAATTCTCTACCCTCAACTGTTACACAGTCTACCACTTTAATGTCTCAAGTCCAATCTTCAGGAATATATAAATCAAATGTAATGATAAAGTAATAAACTCAGAGCCATTACACTCTGAATTCCAAGGGCATAGGTATAAAGCCAGCTAAGTATGTTAATGATGACATGATTTAAAGTGTGTTTAGCAGTGACACCCACGCTGCTTTATAAAAAATATATATATATATAAAAAATAAATAGCTAGCATTCTAATAATTGTATATCATTTGTACACAGGATATAATACATGTATGTAAACTTTTGACTAATAATTGACTATTTCTACTTGTAATATGTTGTATATATTTGTACATAGTATGATTTGTGTGTAAGTGTACTTGCAGTGTTTTTCTCTGTCAGTTTGTCTGTGCGCGTGCATGTGTATGCATGTGTGTGCATTCTTTCTGAGGGCCTCGGGGAGATCAGATTTTACTGACGTTGTTTACCCTCATTAAATAAAGATTATTATTATTATTATTATTATTATTATTATTATTATTATAATCAAATATGTCTCCAGATACATTTTAAAATAAGATCAGTGGAAATAGCAACTTTTGTTAACCCTTAAATCCTCAAATTTGTTAAAGATCTTTTTACAATTTCCATCAGAAAATATCCATTTACAGGCCAAGAGATAATTTTTGAAAATTTATCACTGGAATGACTGGCTCAGTTATCGAGGCACTCATTCCAGTGATAAATTTTCAAAAACAGTGTTCTATCCATCTGCAAATGGACATTTCTAAAGACTATTCGCAGAAGCTGTTTGGTCGACTTAACCATGACGACACTGATGTCAATATTCTATCTTTTACTGTGTTAATAACCAAAGACTGGTGAACCTTTTTCAACCATTTTGGTTGACGATGTTGCTGTCTATGACAGCAACATCTTCCATCAAATTTGTTGAAAAACGAACACCAGTGCATCTTTTAATTTAATTTGAAAAATCTAAATATGGACATCAGTGTGGTTAGTAAGGGTTAAGTGTTAAAGGGGTAAACTATGAAATAACAAATAATTCAAGCTAATCCTATATGTACAGGTGAGCAGGGTGGAAATGAAGCTGGCCTAGCCACTACATGTGCTAGAATAGACATACCATATTTATCCTAATTTAATCCACCCTCCCAATTTTACCCCCCCCCCCCAATGTTTTTGAGAACTGAAAAAAATTAACTTAGCGGTATAAAAAAATAGCACGAAAGTTTTCACGCCCCAAATTCTTACCGTCTTACTGCCTATGCTTAATATATACCTTATATCCATCATCGTGGGAGTGAAATTATAAATTGGGACTGCCTAAATATTGCGTATACTTTATTAAACATCGTTTATGTCATCAAATTTAATCCTAATCTTGACAAAATGTTGACGAGCGAAAATATAAATCACGTGATGTATCAGCTTCCACTACAGGACAAGTTTAGGTCATCACTCGAGCAGCACGAAGATGCTAATATTAGTACATGTACCCAGGTAGATACTTGCGCAATCCGCATAAATAGGATGGTAGCTTCAAGTAGCTACGAGACTGATGGCATAAACTCGTCTTATAGCGGAAGCTGATTAATACTCGGTAGAATCTACTGCGTTTTACGGACCTAATATACTGGACTCGGGAATTCGGAATGTACTATATATACATATATAATCATTACGTGATGGTAACTGAGTATTATACATTCAATCCGATCCGCATAATAAATGCAGACACTAAATATACATTAAAGTTATAATTAAAGAAGACTAAGGCAGATTAAATATACTCAAACAATATATAGGCCCTATATGGCAGAACAGTAACCACAGAAAAACAATTTCCTGGTAATTTTCATTGAGTCCACTGAATATATTCATGGATCAGATTAATTGAAAGTTGTTGCTGATAGATGGGATGGTGTTAATTTACACAGCATATATCTTTCTTTTGTCAGTGATCAAGGTAACAAAATTCATAAAATCCTTTGCTATTTGAACATCACCTGAGTTACAGGACGCTTATGATCATGTCGATAGTCACTTAGGACTGGCGGTATGATCAGCGAACGAAAAGAAGAAGAAGACAGGACATCAAGAAATTAAACTTATCAGCATCAGTTAGTGTATCAAAAGCTAAATAGTTTGAGAATTCAACGAGGAAATGCTCTTGTTGAAATGCATTACATTCTAAGATAAAGGGCATTCATCTTCTACATTATCAGACTTACACAATCTGAATAGTCTGGATTCAGCTGGAACCTTGGGACAATGGTAGCGATCAGTTTATATACGCAGATAGAACTCTCTGCGCTTGGACACAACAGATTCAAACATAATGTAGTGTTCGATAGCAAATGATTGTTTGTATAAATTATAAGAGCAGAGTTTTGGAGTCTTCACAGAATCATTAATGTGCTGCCGCCATTGGGAACTGTATGTTGTCTGCGTGAGTGCAGTTTATAGCAATGTTACTGTTTTAATCGGCTCCCCACAGGGAGATTGTCTCTCCCCTGTGCTTTTCACCTGTTACCTTGCTGCTGCATTGAAATTTGTCAGGGAAAATCCACAGGATCAAACCCATCAGTGTCAACACTGAGTGCATGCCGCTAGAGATGGAATATGCCAACGATTTGAACTTCACAGATGAGGAAAAGAAACCCTCTGACAAATTTCTCCTAATAGCTTCAAGTAAAATAAAATTGAGAATCCCTTTATGAATGAATCCAAAATAATGTTCACCAACATACCTGTCGACAAAGCATGAGACTAAAGAAAATGACGATCCACTTCGTGGCGGCGAACCGTGGAAGAAAAATAAATTCCTGGGCTCAGTGCTCTGCAGTACTGCTGACATTGCTGCATCATGGGGAACATAGCTTTCCATTCCTTCTGGAAGCTATGGATTCATAGATCAAGATGCAGTCTTTGATTACCTCATCCCTTAAATACGAGTTACCAGATTATGAGTGGGTGCTGTTTAATTCAATGTTTTAGTTATAACGTTTGTAATTTTGAAAACAGTGTTGCAGCAATGACTTTCAACCACAGTCTTGTCAACATTGCAACATTTTCCTGGGGGCTTCTTTAGAATGTGATAAAGTTCTATCCTCTGGCTAGCATGAGCCGATTAATAGTGAATATTGCTCAAGAAAGTCAAACTTCATCAATTTGGTTAAAGTGAATGTGCAATTCACCTTTCCAGAGTATCCATCCATCATCTGACCTCGTATAGTGTCATAATCAGCTCAGTGCGTGTATGATGACATCATAATCATTACATCACAAAGGGTTCCATATAGACCGTCATCAAATCTCAAATACTCCGACATGTATGAATTGTCTGTCTTTGTAATTCTTTGCTATTTAATAAACAGGCTGTTGAAGATTTTGAAACTAATTTGACTGGGCACCCAGTCAAATTAGTTTCAAAATATTCAACAGCTTACCTGTGTAGTTTTTTTGAAATTGATAGTCAGGGTGTTCAGAGACCGATCAATCCCAACGTGAGCGAGGTGTCGGTGGAGTTTAGCTAGAGCTGGGCTGGGCATAGCTAAAACCAGAAAGGGTCCATTGCAGGCCAGGAGAAGATAATTTTTGAAAATTTAACACTGGAATAACTGGCTCGGTTATCGGTAAATTTTCAGAGAATTTATAGTCGTTTTTTAAGCCTGCAAATGAACATTCCGCAGGACATGCTAGACCACTGCAGTGGCCATTGTGGGTCGGCGAACTGTCATTGTGTATTAGCTATGCAGTTCACATGTTCAGCCAGTTGACCGGTATGTCTTTTTGAGATGGCCCATGTTTGACTGAACATACATGATAGGTATATATGTATACCTTCTGAGCATTAGAGTGACACTGATTTTTCACTTGATATTCAATAGCATTTCATATGGAAGCAGACTTTAATGTCATGACGATGTATTGAAATTTAGCACTTTAATGGCCAAGCCGGCCTAAAAAGGCCGTTGCTGTCATCCGTTTGCAGGTCAAGAGAATATTCTTTCAAAATTGTATCAGTGGAATTAGTGGATCAATAACTAAGCAGTAAGTCTTAATTTTGAGACTAATTCTCGAAGACACTACAAAGGCTGGTTTTTGCCAGCCTGACCATTAAATGGTTAAACTGTATGAAAAATTTAATATTAAATAAACTACGGCTGCTTTGGAAGAATGTATGGGAAATTGCATTATTCAGAGTTATGAATCTTGATCTTGCCTGCAATGTGATAATCTTCCTTATATATTGTTTGTCTTGCCTAGCAAATGTGGACTATTTCTAAAAGAATTTGGAACTTGCTCATTAGAGACATCATAAATGATTTAATTCAGTTGTTAAGTTTCTTTAGTTCAGCCCCTTAATCAAGATTTGTAAAAGATATTAAAAGTTTTTCTTCATGAATTTCCATTTTCAGGGCAAGATAAGACTATTTTTGAAAACATATATTGACTTGGTTAATTCCAGTGGGAAAATGTCAAAATTGTTTTCTTACAGGGTTAGTGATCAGAATGGACCTTTCCACTTTTAGCTATGCCCCACCCATCTCTAGCTAAGCTCCACCTACAACTCGCTCATTTTGGGATCGATCGATCTCTGAACACCCTGACTATCAATTTCCAAAAAACTACCCAGGTAAGCTGTTGAATATTTTGAAACTAATTTGACTGGGTGCTGTTGCAACAGCACCCAGTCAAATTAGTTTCAAAATATTCAACAGCATGTTTATTAAAACGCAAAGAATTACAAAGACATACAATTTATACAACGTGTCGGACAAAGACATGCAATTTATACAACGTGTCGGACTCTGAGATTTGATGACTGTCTATATGGAACCCTTTGTGATGTAATGATTGTGATGTCATCATACACGCGCTGAGCTGATTATGACATCATACGAGGTCAGATGATGGATGGATACTCTGGAAAGGTGAATTCGTTAAGAAAATCAAAATACTTTGCTTGTTGTATGTCCATTCGCAAGCAGAAAAAAGACAATTTTTGGAAATGTACAAGTTTTAGTGACTGGCTCAGTTATCGAATATGCATTCCAGTGGTAAATTTTCAAAAATAGACTTCTCGTCACCTGCAAATGGACATTCCTGAAGACAATTGGAGAGGCCATTTCTGACCGTCTTGACCCTTGCATGATCAATGTCTATATACACTTTGTAGCTATGTGTATATTTAGTGCAAATATTGTTTTATTTTGTTTTTGTTTTTTCCTCAGACATATGTTGGTGACATTGTCGTTGCTATCAACCCCTTCACTGATTTGCCCATATATGGTAAAGATGTAAGTACCTTCTCACCCAGGAAAACTTAGTATTTAATGGGGTGCTTTGGGCTTGTATATGTATATAACATTTCTCATCTAAGCTGTCAACTTGTAATATCTGTGAATGTTAATTGATGATTCCAGTTTATCCTTCAATCATATGATGTCATAATAAACTATGTGGTGTGTAAGATGGCGCGTCATAATGAATTACATAATGAATGACGTAGTTAAGTTTGTCACGAATGCTTAATTTATAATGGACTAAGTGTTGTTGTACGAATTGTATGTCTTTACTATTTAATAAACATTCTGTTGAATATTTTGAAACTATTTGACTGGGCACGGCAGCAACAGCGTCAGGTCAAATTAGTTTTAAAATATTCAACAACTTACATGTACCTGTATAGTTTTCTGGAAATTCAGTCAGCGAGTTCAGAAAATCGATCGATCCGAATATGGGTGAAGTGTGAGTGGAGCTTAGCTAGAGATGGGCAGAGCCATAACTAAAACTGGATTGCTCTGTTATTATGACACGTTCTTATGAGAAATATACACCCGCCTGCAGGGAGTAAATGAGAAATGGACAGAATATTGCTTACATCAAAAATATTTGGTCATTCCGGCTCTGTAAGTATTAACCATTTAATGGTCATGCCGGCCAAAACCGGCCTCTGTTATGGTGTTGTGGAATGTCCATTTACAGGCCAAGAGAATACAATTTTTGAAATTTTAGCATTGGAATGACTGGCTCGATAACGGAGCCAGTCATTCCAGTGATAAATTTTCAAAAATTGTATTCTCTTGGCCTTTAAATATACATTCAATAAGCAGATATTAATTTTTTTTAAATCAAATATCACCATTAAAGTGTTAAGGGACTGTCATGATCTTTATATTATTTCATTTATTACAGAATCCTAATCAATGGAGCCTATAGCTAACTGCCTCGCTACTGCAAGCCACCAGACAATAATTTCAATGAGCAAAAACTTATAACTTGCTGAATATTTTGAAAACAATTTGACTGAAAGTTGTTGGTGGCTTAGCAACCAACAACTTTCAGGCAAATTGTTTTCAAAATATTTAGCTGGTTCAGAGCTATAATGACTGAAATATATTGTCTGCAAAAACTTGGCAGCCAAACAGCTAAGTTGAATCTCCAACTATGTTGCATATATTATCATAGACATGTCTAGAAATGCACCACGCCTACTTTCGTATGCCTTTGTCAATTTTACACTGTATATAAATGTATTTTAAAACAGCTTTAAAATCTGTGAGATGATATTAAAAATGGTGTCAGATTTACACACAGTGACACGATTTGTGCGTAATATGATATGCTATGTTCTATAATCAGTCTTGCCAAAAAATGTTATAGAATTATTGAGATAGGCTTTAATAAAGTAGGCAGTGATCTGGCTTACAAATGAAGGAAGTTTGAAGTCTTCTATGGTTTTCTGGTAAAAGTCTGAAACACAGAATTCCATGGCGCCCATGTTTGACTTCAGGGGAACCCATATGGGATGAGATTATCAGAGCGCGCCTACCTAGTCAGACTACAGCACGGGAATAAATGTGCACCATGCCCAAAAGGCAAGCGCGATTTCTCTCAACTTATAGACCAACCATGCTGGTTTAAAAGCAACTACACCCAGCTAAAGTATATGACTAAAATAGTTGGTAACTGCCAGACTAGAAAGAATATGTGGGAAACCACTAAATGCATGTTTAAGATCAGGACACAGGAGCACCTACGTTCCATCACTAATTTAAAAAAACACATATGCTTATGATTCACGTGTGTCAAGACATTTCAAAGCTGAAAACCACACCAAAGGTGATCTACAATTCTGCATCATCCAAGTACTATCATCAGATCTGGATGATGCAGACTCCACATCTTGGAGTCGGCTAAAGAAAGGCACTGGATCCATCAACAGGCAGGCAGGCAGACAAACATGGCTATCTCAATAGTTCATCTTGATTACAACGTTGAGCGAGAGGCTTAATTTTGGCAACCTCACTCCGCCAGGCAGGGTGAGGTTGCCAAAATTAAGCCTCCCACTCTACGTCGTAATTAAGATGAACTATTGAGATAGCCATGTTTGGGCTTGCTTGCCTGTGTGCAGGGTTGGGGCCCCAAAGAAGTTAGTCTATGTTGGGGTCAAAGGGCTGGGGGGGGGTACGGTCAAGGTCATTGAAAAAGTTTAAAAAATGTCTTGTGTGATAACTTGTGTTCTACAGAAATAATCTTCACTAAAATTAGAAGGGAAGATAAACATGGGGTCCGAATGAAGTATATGAATGTTGATCATTAGGTCAAGATCATCCCAAAGGATAAAAGATGTCTGGTGTGATAACACAAATTCTACTGACTGGATCGTGACCAAATTTGAGTGCCTGTTTGCTCTTCTGTATTCGGAAATATATTCATAGTCAAGAGGTCAAAAGTCATTGTCAATGAAAAGGGTAAGTGGCAGCACTCAGAGTTGTCCACTATGCTTGTCACTATGTTTTTAATTATTTTGTTTACAGGTATCTAAGCAGTACTGCAATGCCAAGAAGAGTGCACAGCCTCCTCATATATATGCTGTGGCTGACACTACCTATCAGGCCATGATAGGACGAGGTCGCATAGAGGCAACGAACCAGTGTATAGTGATTAGGTGTGTCTTAACCATAGTATTCCAGAATTCACCTTTGCAGAGTATCCATCCATCATCTGACCTCTTATGATGTTATAATCAGCTCAGTCACAAAGGGTTCCATATAGACCATCATCAAATCTCAGAGTCTGACACGTTGTATAAATTGTATATCTTTGTAATGCTTTGCTATTTAATAAACATGCTGTTGAATATTTTGAAACTAATTTTACCGGGCACTGTTGCTGCCTTAGGCAGCAACACCACCCAGTCAAATTAGTTTCAAAATATTCAACAGCTTACCTGTGTAGTTTTTTGGAAATTGATAGTCAGGGCGTTCAGAGATCGATCGATCCAACACGAGCTTTCTCCTTCGATCAATACTCACCATTCTGTTACTTCTGATATACAGCTGGCCCTGACAGCGGCTCTAGGATTATAGACTTAGAAAGCTTTACCGACTCCTGGGAACCGGGTACTCGGCTCCCAACTACCGAGTACCCGTTTACCATAGAGCTCATTCTTGTTTGCATAGCAACAAGAGCAATACATGCTTTCTGCATTGAGGATTTTAGTGTTTTTTGTGAAAGAAAATCTAAGTCTTTAATCTGTGATAGTTTGTGTGTTCGTGAAAGGATTAACTAAAGGATACTATGGAGAATACCGCCGAAGATAACCAGGTTGTATCGTTCTTTATTATCCATAGTTAAAAGACTTAGGTCTCTAAATTTCGCTGTGTCGCATGTTCCAATTTCTGACCCCATAGAATCTGGGACGTGTGCTAACAACGATATATGCCAGACGATCGCCTTCTTTAACCCCCAACAGGCGATCGGCAGATATGAAAATAGGTGTTATGCTACGGTATTTCTAACACGAATATCGGCTGACGTCGTTCTCCATAGGATCCGAGCGGGTGACGTCACACCCGGTCGCTCGGATGTTTATGTGAAGAAAAATTTTTCATTAATTCGCGCATCTTGTTCTGGGTGCTGCGTACTAAAAATGGTACCGGAAACTTAGAATGATCAAGTTTACGTGCGATCACGATCGGTTTGCAATGATCGGTGGTTTCAAAATTCTTGAGTAGATGCGTGGTCTGCGGTTTTACCGTGTGATACAGCAGTTTGTTATACATTTTGTTGTTTTCTTCACATATCGTGCTGCTTTCGTTAGGAGTATAATTTATATTGATTAGTAAATATACCCCGAATGCTATGCGATATGATTCCTGGAGCCGTTACACATCCTGGAGGATCTATTATGGGTGTGTTTAATGCCCGCCTCGTTCTTGTCGTCATAATCAATGCGATCGTTGTTGTAACGTGGCGGGGTGGGGTGCGGGAGGGTTACAGTTAATTTATGAGTCAAATTATTTGAAAATTAATTGTCTGCCTTCCATCCGGGTCTCGTTCCGCTTGTTTATTGTAGGTTTGTGCTTATGTTATAGGCCAAGCCAGCCCCGCCATCATGTGACGAATGCCATAAGTTTGTCCGTGTCGTGTTCAAGGACCATGTCTGTTTTAGGTGTTCCCTGTGTAATATTGATCATAGGTGTAATGTTTGTGCAGTGTGGTCCGTTGAGATGATGGTTAAGTTCCTTGCCAGAAGGACTTGGCTGGGTCTGACGCGGGGTCAGGCGGTCCGAGAGTAAATCGTGGAGCGCCCGGTTCGGCCGGTGGGGGTGTTCCACGTCCCCAGCTGGAGGTGGCGGAGATGGCACCGCCGGCGTGGTTTGGTCCGGCTATGCAGGGTTTTTCTGCATAGCGTTCTGCCCACGCTGGTGTCGTCCCTGCTACCAAAGGTTGGGGGGCAGTTTCTCCCCATGCCTGGTACGGATCCTGTCCTCGGACAGGATTCTGGACTGGTTACCGAGGGGGCCGTCTCGTACGGCCCCCTGGCAGTCCCGTCTGGCTTCGGCCAGACAGGTTTCTGTTTCTCTGCGGCCACCTCCGGGTGGTCCAGTAGCGGTGGCCGGTCCGTCAGGTGTGGGAGCCGTCCGCCAGGACGGTTCCACGGTTGACTCGTCTAGTGACGACTCTTCGGAGTCTGAAGACGAGGAGGCCGAGGAGGAGAGGTTGCTGCGGCCCGTGAAGCCGCAGGTGGAGAATATGGAGGTTGATTCCGTCCTGGACGGAACCGGCCTCCATTTGTCTGGTTTGGCGCAAGCCAGGTCAGCGGCTCCGCCTGTGGCTGAGGCAAATCCGTTACCGTGTACCGGTTCCGTGCGGCTTGGTTTGGCACCAGCCGTCACGGGAACGGTTGTGCTGGGCCGGGCGTGGTACTCACCTATCTCGCCTGGTCCGGCAGTCGGACGTGGGGTGCCGTTGGCGCCCGTGTCCGGTTATGGTTCCGCGACTGCTACGGGTCCGTACGGTTTTCCGTGCGGACCTACCCCATGGACCGGAGTGTTTCGTGGGGTGGCGGCGGAACCGTGTGGTACCGGAGTGCCTGGCGTGTCAGCCGTGGCTCCTTGCCGGGAGGCCGTGGCTGGCAGACCCGTGAGCACGTCAACCGGTGACGTGTTTGCGGGGGTGTCTTCATCGGAGGTAGATTGGTCAGATGCTCTGGCGTGGCTAGCCAGGGTTGACCCGTCTGTGGTTTCGGCCACGGCCGATGAAGATGCGCCCCGTCCGTCGGTTGCATCGATCAGGACGGGGGTTTTGCCCGCGGCCCGGATCCAGTCAGTGGGACTGGATCCACGGTTCATAGAATTGTTGGATGCTATTTATAGCAAACAACTGATGACCAAGGGTCAGCTCCCTGCGGCCTCCAGGGAGGTGCGGGCAAGATGTCGTATTCCGCGGGGGGAATACGACAGGTATGGTGTAGTCCCGTCGGTCACGGAGGATGACCGATGGGTACTGGGCGTCCAGAGTGCCGTGGCGGGTCGCCCCGGTCCGGCACATGTGGACAAGTCTCAGGTACACCAGGAAGAAGTCCTGTCCCTATGCGATGAGGGTGTGAGGGCAGCGATGAGCGCTGTCAATCACTCTTATCGTCTCCTTCAGTCGGTGTGGGCTGAAGCGGGGGCAGGCCACCCTGTGCCACCTGTGGCGCTTTCATGTGTCAATGACGGCCTGGTGCTGTCGATGGACGCATTGGCAAGGGTGCAAGCGCGTGTGACGAAATCCAGGAGGCAAATGGTCATTGACCATATGCGTCCGGCTACGGCAGTCAGGGAGCGTCTTCTTGGGACGCCCCTGACAGGGCCTAGCATCTTCGGTGGCCAAGCGCGGGCCATCTTAGAGGATACCGCCAGTATCGCGCAGAATCGGTTAGCGGTAAACCTACAGCTAGAGCTAGTGCAGCAAGCGCACGCACTAGGGGCTGTGGGGAAACCGCTAACGGGACAACCTTCAAAGAAGCAGAAGAAGCATAAGGGCAAGGCAAAAGCTAGGCCTGTTGCGACTTCTGCTTCATCTGGGTTTTCGGAGCCGCCGCCGGCGAAGAAGCCCAGGAAGGTTGTAGAGGCACCTACCCTCCCCAATGTTGCTCCTGACCACCCTAGAGGCGGAAAGGGCAAGGGGAAGGGTAAGGGTAAGGCCTCAAAGGGCGGACAGAAGGGGCCGAAGCGTACCTGAGGGTACGAAAGCTCCCTTCATATCCGCCTGGACCGCGCCTGTGCGACAGGAACAGCGGTGCCAGTTATACCCGTCGTGCCTAGAACGAAATGGTTCTCTCTCTCGTTAAGAAAGAGTGGGGGGGGGCGGACTGCGAGCCGGACAACCCCGTTAGACGTCGAGGCGTCTATGGTGGGTGGAAGGCTCATGCGTTTCGTCGAGGCCTGGCAAGGTCTGACGTCAGACAGTCTGGTCCTGGGATGGTTATCCCAGGGTTACATGCCGGAGTGGTGGGACTTTCCACCACAAAATCTGTCTTTGGCACCTGTCTGGACACCCGTACCAAGGGAGCCAGACAAGTTAGAAGCCGTTCAAAAGGAAGTGTCGGGTTTGCTTCTGAAGGGAGCAATAAAACCAGCAAACCGAAACACTCCAGGCTTCTATTCAAACATGTTCCTTGTCCCCAAGAGCACAGGGGGTGGAGACCCATACTCAATCTCAGGCCATTAAATTGGTTTATCCATACGCCTCGGTTCCAGATGGAAACGCCGAGGTCGGTAATGGTGGGATTGAGGAAAGGAATGTGGTGTGTATCGATCGATCTGAAAAATGCATATTTCCACATTCCTATGAATCGGAGTTGGCACAGGTTTCTGAGATTTGCGTTTCAGAATCAAGTATGGGAGTTTACAGTTCTCCCATTTGGCCTGTCGACAGCTCCGAGGGTTTTCACAAGAGTGGTCCTTGCGGTGACAGCGTTTCTCAGAAAAGAGAACGTGGCGCTACACACCTACATAGATGACTGGCTGCTCAAGGCAGACTCGGCAGCCAGATTGAACGTGGATACTGCTCTGACTCTGAAGTTGCTTTCAGATCTACGCTGCATAGGCAACGAGGAGAAATCCGAGTTGACGCCCACTCAACATTTCGTTTATTTGGGGATGCGATTCGACCTCGAGGAGGGCAGGGTTTACCCGTCAGAGTCCAGAGTGGTGTCTCTGTTAGCCATCCTCAAGAGTTTTCGAGTGGGAAACCACATTCAGGTGAGGCGGTTCCTTCAGATGCTGGGCATGATGGTCTCCATGGAGCAGGTTATCCCGTATGCTGCTCTAATGCGAAGGCCTATCCAGTTGTATCTGATGTGTTTGTGGAAACAGAGAACAGAACCCCTGTCAAAACTGGTGCCAGTTTTGGAGCCGATAATATCGCATCTTCTATGGTGGAAACAGCGTCAGAATCTCCTATTAGGGGTTTCGCTGCACCTACCCCACCCCCAGCTGTCCGTCTACACGGATGCATCGCTGGAAGGGTGGGGTGCCTGCCTGGGAGAACACCAGGTCTCGGGCACATGGACTCTCCCGGAGAGTCAGCTGCATATCAATCTGTTGGAAATGATGGCAGTGGAACTGGCGTTGGAAGAGTTCCTTCCGATGATCAGGGGCAAGGTGATATTGATACGGTCGGACAATTCGACAGTAGTATCATATATAAATCACCAAGGCGGGACCAGGTCGCCCATTCGGTGTATCAGGGTGTGGCACTTGATTCAATGGTGCAGGAATTACTCGGTTGTTTTGAAAGCAGCTCATATTCCTGGCCGATTGAACATTCTGGCGGATGCTTTGTCTCGCAGACAGAGAATCCTGCCAACAGAATGGTCCCTCAACCCTCCAGTTCTGCGACGGATCTTCGAGCATTGGGGCAAACCCAACGTGGACTTGTTCGCCACAAAGGAAAATGCTCAAATCATGACATATGTCTCGCCGATTCCAGATCCAAATGCCGTCGATACAGACGCTCTGGCGATAAGCTGGAGAGGGATGCACGCTTACGCGTACCCACCCACCATTCTTCTACCGAATGTATTGGTGAAGGTCAGGGAGGAACCGTGTCTGGTCCTGCTAATAGCACCGTATTGGCCGAGCAGGGCGTGGTTCACGGATATTCTAGATCTGCTGGTGGAAAATCCTGTGCAGTTGCCCGAGATTCCGAACATAATCTCCCAGGCCAAGGGACGCTTCCTACACGAGCGTCCCGAAATGTTCAAATTGACTGCGTGGATGTTATCAAACCAACGTTCCACGTCGGAAGGCTTTTCTCGACAGGCTGCTGATTTCATCGCTGCTGCGAGAAGGAGGTCAACCTTCAAGTCATATAACAACAAGGTTAACAGATTTGCAGACTGGTGTGAAGAAAAGGGTATTGATACCTTTCAATCCACTATCAGCAAATAGCAGACTTTCTCTGTGAGCTGTTCTTTTCAGGACTAGCTCCCGTCACAGTTGCTGGATACAAGTCAGCTTTGGCATCAGTTATCCCTTGTCTAGCCAACAGGGATAGTCCAGAGGTGGCCCAGTTAAATGTGATGTTGAAGGGAATGAGCAATCTCCGACCGAGACAACCGGTAGTCATTCCAGCCTGGAGTCTATCTTTAGTGCTTAATGTACTGGCCAAGCACCCTTTCGAACCGTTGCGTTCGGCTAGTCTAAAGCATTTGACTCTAAAGGCGGTATTTCTATTGGCAGCTTCCTCAGCTAGAAGGCGCAGTGAGATCCATGCGCTTTTGGCAGAGAGGAACCAATTATTGTTTCTGGAGAAGGTCTGCGTCTTCTGCCAAGGGCAGAGTTTATGTCAAAGAACCAATCTTTGAGATATCCCGGCAAACCGATCATTATACCGAAGTTAACTAGGTTTGATCGTGATGCCAGTGTCTGGTGCCCGGTCCGTGCTTTGACTAAGTACAAGAAACGGACTGACTCGTTACGGTCGAACGATAGACATCTGTGGATCTGCCATAAAAAGCCTTATGGCGCCGCATCCATGGATACTATCTCTCGTTGGGTGGTCGAATGCATTCATACTACTCACGAGATGGCGACTGGGCACCAGGTTCAAGGCGTAAGGGCACACAATGTCAGAGGAATAGCCGCCTCGACCGCCCTTTACAATGGTGTTCCGTTAGAGGACATCATGGCCGTTGCACAATGGCACTGTGAGTCCTCATTCACGGATTACTATATGAGGGATGTGTCAGACTCAGCCAATCCACTCGCTTTAGCTGTTTTGAAACGATAGTTAGTGACCACACTGCTTTTCACCCTTTTCTCACTTTGGTAAGAAAAGAACCTAAAGCAGGCATGGTCAGGCGAGAGGATGTCAACCAGATTGTGTCACCGATGGCCGAACCGGTGAATGGTTGGAGGCGGTACGTCTGAAGTCCAATTATCATAAGGTAATTCAATAAGTGAGAGTTTTTTGTATTATGTATATGTATCATGTTCATTCATCTTATATATTCATGCTCATTCCCAGGCTAATACATGGAATATGCAGGGAGTAGTTAACCCTCTTGGCATATTTGTGTTTTCAGGTGAGATACATGTTCGTTAGTTCTCTCCCTTTTCTTAGGAGGAAAAAGGGGGTGGGGGCGGGGCTGTGACGCGAATGTGATTTGGTTCCGTGAACTTGACGGTCCTTTTAGGTCTCCGTTAGTCAAGTTTGAAGTCTAAAATCTTTCTCCAAGGGGCAAAATTAGCATTTATGGCTTGCCCCTTCCCACCAGGTTACTGATCAAATCTGGTGTATATCAGAAGTAACAGAATGGTGAGTATTGATCGAAGGAGAATGCAGGAAATGTCAATTTCCCTTTCTCCGAGATCTAACAATACTCACCATTCTGTTACGGACCCAGCCTCCCAGCCCCACGGAGGCAAGCCATAGTTTTCTCTTGTTTGGTGGCTATGCAAACAATATGAGTTCTATGGTAAACGGGTACTCTGCAGTTGGGAGCCGAGTACCCGGTTCCCAGGAGTCGGTAAAGCTTTCTAAGTCTATAATCCTAGAGCCGCTGTCAGGGCCAGCTGTATATCAGAAGTAACAGAATGGTGAGTATTGTTAGATCTTGGAGAAAGGGAAATTGACATTTCCTGCATTCTGTGGGTGGAGCTTAGCTAGAGATGGGCGGGGCATAGCTAAAACGTGAAAAGTCCATTTCGAACTCCTGTTATGCTTCATTCGGTAGGCTTAGGCTTCAATGTTTTATAGAATGGGTGTGCTGAGGATAAGACAGCCACCGCTAATCAGAAAAATATCTCATATCCAGTCAGAAATGTGGGATCTGATGTAGTAAAGGTCATAGAGGGAACCATTTCTATCCATGCCCAGCCTAATTCTCACTAAGATCCACCCACTTTTTAACATGCTTGGAATCAATTTTAAATTTTGAAATCTGAATATCCTGAATCTATAATTCAAGGTAGCTAGCTATACGCATCAGCTGTAGAATATTTTTTAAGGTAATTTAACTGGAGCTACGACAACAACATCCTCCACCAAATTTGTTAAAAAAATAAAGATCAGTTCATCTTTTAATGTAATTTCAATTTATTTTGATTGTGATATCAGTTAACAAGTGATGTATTTTGATTTTGAGTTAGGCAGCCATGTTTTCCAATCCAATTATGTTCAAAATATTCAACAGTGCATTTCATTTTGTTTTGGAAACAAATTATTTCTGAGCTGTACTGTCATCCGTAGTAGAATAAACGAAATCTAGGATTTCTTTTTTCACGAGAGAGTTGATACTTACCTCCCTAATACTTTTGATATTGCTAAATATTCGCTTTCACTCAATAAACACTCAGATTAAAACAGTTAGGCGCCCCTAGTGGGCAGGGAGTCAGAGCGTAGTCTGGCGGATGCCAGCCCCACCACCGCGCATGCGCAGACTAGCACTTCCTCTGACTAGATTATTGGCTGACACACATGCAACTATTAAGAGCCTGAAGACCGAGCCTCTGTGGGGTGGAGAGGCCGGGTCCGTATCTAGGGAGGTAAGTATCAACTCTCTCGTGAAAAAAGAAATCCTAGATTTCGTTTATTTCACTTCAAGAGTATACTTACCTCCCTAATACTTTTGATATTGCCAGAATTCGAAAGTGAATCTGGCGGGAGGGAGGCGAGGTCAAAAGACCAGCTCATCCCAATACGCTTTTCTGCGTTTAAGGCACTTAAACTTCTGAAACTGTAAGAAAAAACAGTCAGGATTTGACTAACCATCGGATAACACGACCGATGTATGAGAGATGACCGAATGTCATATGCGCTCCCCCCCCCTCCTTCCTGGGAGGAAGAGTCGACTGACCTCAATGTCCTATACGCTCTCTACGTACAAGTGCCATGTACTACAGGACAGAGACGAAAAAGCTCCATTTTCGTAACTCTCAACAATGAACCACACAAATACACAAACCATCACCATATTAATAACGGGTAATCGTGACAATACAATCAACAACGGACAACACATGAACAAGACTGACCTTGTTGAAAATGGCTGCTGACATCATCTTCCCATCGGTAAAGACTGATGCAGGCCCAAAAAAGTGGGTGTTTCCATAAATTAATTGTGATATATATAAGTAATGAGGAAATCACCTCAAAAAATATAAACCGATTTATTTTTTCAAAACCGACAAGGCGAGAGGATTAGAGGTGTCACGGAGATAATGGTCTGTAAAACTTGACTCACAGTGCCACTGAGCCACCGACATAATATCATCCACAGGGACCCCATTAAATAGGGCCGTGGATGTCACTACGCCGCGGACACTGTGAGCCTTGGCCACGTCAACCTGCTTCCCGGTGGCGGATCTATGGCAAAACTGAATGCATTCCACAATCCACCTGGAAATGGTGTCCTTAGAAGCCCTCCCATGGGGTTCAATATATGACAACCATAACGCTGACTGGTCGGTGCGCCATGCCGCCGTACGTTGTTTGTACCGGCGCAGCGCCCGGACGGGACACCATGCTTTAGAATTAGGATCATATCTAGTTAAAGCAGGCAAAATAATAGGTTGACCTGGATATTTCAACGACTGATTTTTAGCCAAGAAATTAACCCTAGGTAGCAGCTTAAGGCCTTCCCCTGAAACCACAAAACGGTCATCCTCGGCTGATAAGGCATGAATCTCACTCCTACGCCTAGCCGAGGCCGCAGCAATTAAAAACACAGTCTTCAGTGTTAATAGTTTCATAGAAATGGAACTAAGTGGTTCAAAAGGCTTATCACCTAGTACTTGAAGCACTAGCGATAAACTCCAAGACGGAATCACAGGAGGATTCCTTGGTCTTAGATTGCCCATGCCTTTAATTAATACATTCAATGTATTTACTTCATCACTTCCCCTCTTAGCCAAGCAAGGAATAACAGACATTAATGCTGACTTATAACCAGCAATAGAGTTAGGCTTGAGGCTATAGGCATCATAGAGGTGACAGAGGAAATCAGCTACTACTTGAATAGATGAATCCATTGGATCAATACATCTTTTTGAGCACCATTCTGCAAATCTGTTGATTTTATAATTATATGCTCTGGAGGTTGACCCCCTCCTGGCTTTGGCCATAAACATGGCTGCTTGCTCAGAAAAGCCCTCCTTAATTCTAGATTCCTTGACAACATCCACGCAGTCAATCTGAACATTGACGGATTGTTGTGAAGGGCCTTGCCCTGGAAGATAATATCGTCCATCAGAGGCAGAGGAACCGGATTGCAGACCAGAAGGTCCAGCAGATCCGTATACCATGATCGGCTTGGCCAATCCGGGGCGATCAGAAGCACTTGGCATTCCTCTTGTCTGATTTTCTGAAGAATTTTTGGAATCAGGATTGCTGGAGGGAATGCGTATGCATACATTCTCCCCCAGCTGATAGCTAACGCATCTGTTGCGAAAGCGCTTGGATCCGGAATCGGAGAGACGTACGTCGTCATCTTCGCATTCTTCTTCGTTGCGAACAAATCGATGTTGGGTTTCCCCCAATGGTCGAACAGACGATCCGCCACACATTGATTTAGTTGCCATTCCGTGGGTAAAACACTCATCCTTCGGCTCAATGAGTCTGCAAGCAGGTTTAACCTTCCCGGAATATGAACTGCTTTCAAGGTAATCTGGTGATCCAGACACCAACATAGCAGTTTCCATGTCATCATACAGAGACTGGGCGACTTCGTTCCGCCCTGGCGGTTTATGTAAGTCACAACTGTTGAGTTGTCTGAACGAATAAGAACAATCTTGCCCTGAACTTTCTGTAAGAAATGTTCCAGGCCCAGGACTACTGCTCTTAGCTCCAGTAGATTTATATGTTCCTGTGACTGTTCCAGATTCCAAAGCCCTGATATCGTGGATTCTTCCAGGCAAGCTCCCCAGCCCTCCATCGATGCATCTGTATACACAGTCACCTGAGGGTGGGGAGGGGTTAGCAAAACCCCCGGTAAGAGATTCTCTGTATTCAACCACCATTGCAGGTGGTGAATCAGAGGCGCCAACACTGACACATTCGAGTCCAGCGAACCTGTACTCTGGGTCCATTGTGTCATGAGAAACAACTGGATCGGCCGCCTGCGTAAGGCGGCCTGAGGAATGACTGGTTCCAACGAAACCATCAACCCCAGCATTCTCAAGTAAACCCGTGCCAGGACATGACGACTGTCGCACACTGACTGAATCAACGAGATGAGTATTTGAACCCTCTCCTGAGTAGGATAAACATATCCTGTCTCCAGATCGAAGAACATCCCCAGGTAAACAAACTTCTGGGATGGAGTCAGCTCTGATTTTGGGAAATTGATCACCCAGCCCAAGTCTGTGAGAATTTTCAAAACAATCTCCAGATTGGCGGACAAACTTTCCCGGGTGTGCGCTTTCAACAGCCAGTCGTCTATGTACGTGTGGACTGCTATGCTTCTCCTGCGGAGGTATGCTGTGATCGCAAGAACCACACGGGTGAAAACCCGAGGAGCCGTGGAAATTCCGAAGGGCAACACCCTGAATTCCCACTGTCTGCCCTGGAATGCAAATCTCAGGAAGCGACAGAAACTCCTGTGGATGGGGATGTGGAAATAAGCGTCCTTCAAATCTATCGACGCCGTCCACATCCCCCTCTCCAACCCTGCCAACACCGAGCGCACCGTTTCCATCTTGAAACTGGGCGTCTCGATGAACTTGTTCAATGGCTTGAGGTTGAGAATCGGTCTCCACCCACCGGTGCGTTTTGTTACCAAGAACAGGGTTGAATAGAAGCCCGGACACCTTTGTGCCGGCTGAATAGCTCCTTTTTGTACGAGGGAATTTATCTCCTCCTCGATACACAACCTTTGATCTGGATCTCTCGGAACGGGAGTCCAGATTGGCACCAGAGACAGCCGCGACGGCGGGCCTGTCATCCACTCTGGATGATACCCCACGGAAAGCCATCGCAAGACTAAACGGTCCTGAGTTAACCGTTCCCACTCTTGCATGTGGTCGGCTAGCCGGCCTCCCACCGGTCCACCTAGGGACCGCGGTGGACACAAGGCATGCAAGAGCGGCACTGTCTCCGTCGCCATACACACCGGCGTGGTCCTTACCGCGGTAAGCGCCCTGTCAGGAACGATAACCACGCCCAGATCCTCGCGCGACCCGCCCCGCCCCGCGCGCACCTCGGTGCACGGGCGGCTGCCTGGCTGACGGCGGCTGAGGAGCCTGCGCCCCCCTCACTGCTGGCCGAATCGCACGCGGCCGAGGCCGGCGCTGCGACGGCGGCTGGCCTCTGACTTGGCCAGCACCACCTCGAGCCTGCAGGGGACGATACGCAGGGGCCGCGGCGCGAACGTTAGCACGACGCAGTACCTCAAACTGTTCGCGCAGCGCCCTCTGGTTATTCACCAGGGTGACCGTCTCCTGGAGGTGGCGACATCCCTCACCTCCAAAAAGACCAGGACCCGTCATAGGCGTACGGAGTAGCCTATTATACAGGTCCTGAGACGGGCACAGATTGTCCAGGGCAAATGTGCGTCTTGCCCTGACACTCCTGGTCACCGCCCGCGTCATACAGTCCAGCGCCAGGTTAATACCATCCTGGATGGTTCGCTGGACCGCGAGCGGGCCTGGCTGGCGCGATGCGGATGCCGTTACTACCCCCTGTAACAGCTGGGAGACGTGGGACAGAGCGGCAATCGAAGCCCTCCCACTCTCCTCCGCATCACGCAACGCGGTATTCGCCGAACGCAACGCGTTCGCGCACAAGACCCCCGCGTCAGAACGGGATCCTGGCCGCGTATCCTCACCCAAAGCCGCGCGGTCATCCACGCTGGGCTTGGGTACCACACCGTACCGCTGGTAGTCCAGGGGCACGATGCGACAACGCTTGGCCACCTCGCGAGGGGCCTTCGCGAGACGTCCACTCGTGTTAATGGACGCCTCCGCCGCCTTGAACATGTCAACGACATGCTCCGCCAGCGGCAGAGAAGGCATAGCGTTAGCAGTTGGTTTCCCAGCTAACCACGGCGTGTGAACACGGTGGCTAGCCGACTGCTCCACGGGCAGATCAGGCCTAACGCTCACCAACCACTGGCAAGCGTCATACCAATCCTCCTCCGTGGCTAACTGCGAGCGCTCTACAAGACGGGGTCCTTCGTCTTCCTCCTGAGCGCAAGCAGTACTAGACGGCGGGTACGCCGATACACCTGGCAAGCCAGGGAAAACATGCGGGCCTGACAGCACCGGCATGAGAATATCACTGGTTTGACCAGGAGCAGGCACCGCGGTAGAGCGCGGGGTATACATAGCCCTACCACGGGCCCGGCCAGCACCAGCTACACTCTCGGCAAGCCGAGGTATGCGGTACCGCTGGCCATCAGCAGCGCCCTGGGCCACCACCTGAACCGCGGACCTTACTCCAGGGTGAGTAATACCGTGGAAAAAAGCGCCTGTATTCCCCGCGAGGGGTGCACAAACGTCTTCATCCATGTCCGCGTCGTCAGACGGCGACCCCAGCAGGTAATCCTCATCACCCTGGTCAGAAAGATTAGACCCCGGGTCAGCAAAGAGAGCTAACCCGGGCTGACCAGGAGCGGTGCCATAGGAGGTACTGGCCACCGCGGCGTGCGGATACCCCTGGACTGATAAGCAGCCAGCGGGTTCCAGCGACAACCGTCCACGGTCCCCTATCGGCGCGGCAATAAGCCTGCTGCCAGGGCCGTGGAACGCCCCCTCTAATGGGGCCACCTCTGAATCGTCGGACAACGGAAGCGGACTAAGGAAAATCGATCCAGAGGCGGGGATTACCTGCTCCGAAGCCGATGAAGAGGACAATAAAGGATCTGGTCCAGGAAGCATGCCACGAAGCAACCCTGGAACCAAATCTTTTATTGCCCTCCTCATCTCTCCCAACATCTCGGTCCGAAAGGTCTCCATATCCACCGCGGACGAGACCTTCCCCTTACCCTTCTCACTTACAACCTCTCGTTTCCGCTTCATCTTCTTCTCCTCCACTACCACCTTGTCCGTCGCCTGTAAGCAGCACAAGAATTCGGACATTAATTCGCCCCCCCAGTGCTTACATATGTCACAATTAATCAATGGACCACAAGGGCTACATCTAAAACACAGATGCGGCCAGAACTTCACAAGCATAAAACGTCCACAGGACGCGCAACCCGGTCCCTGAAACAGGGCAAAGGACAAGGAGTATGAGCAACTAGTTAAGCTTAGAAACTCAATCCAACTCAAGGAGAAGGAAAACGATCATAAAGATCAATATACATCAAAAACCAGCCTAGCGCTTGAATTGCTAATAAATACATAGCCAGCTGATTATGACGTCATAAATCCCGTGACAGGAAAAATTCGATCCCAACAAAACATCCAAGTGCAAAGACGAATTGTATGCTGAATGGATAAGTTGACTACACAACCATCAGATACATATAGATAACTCTTTACTGGCAAAAATGTTAATTATCTCCCTTTGATTGTTTACAATAATTAACATCACCACATTATCATAACTAGATACCTGACACTTTGTATAGACAAACCATCCAACGTGACGAACCGGAAACTCCACCACCTGCACGCCTCTTAACTCTCTCCACCTCAAGGGGAAGGAATTGGAACAAGAGGGCAAAGTGAGAAGACCTTTATATCAGGCCTCCAACTCACTGGGCATAATTTTTCATATGGTTAGATAACCTAACAGTGTTAGTAGGAAATGGAACCATGGTGGAGAGAATACTAATTCTCTGGTACTGTGACGTCACAACCTAGCGTCATACAGACCTGTGGACAGAAACAGAAAGAGAAATTAGTCCTAGGTAGCACCGAGTTGACCTAAACCAACTAACTAAGGCGCTTATCACGGTAAACGCGAGTCCCGGAAACACAATACACCGGGAAGAAAACTCGCTAATTTTACTAGAAGTCACCTGATTTAAAGGTCCTCCGTCCTCCTGTGGCGACGTATTCCTATCCGCCATCCAAAAAAGTGACTAACACTCCAAACAAACACCACTTAAACAGTTTAAGAGAGCGAAAAAGCTATTGAACAAAAAAACATGTGTGATCTCTTTGCCAATAATCTAGCAAAGAGGAAGTGCTAGTCTGCGCATGCGCGGTGGTGGGGCTGGCATCCGCCAGACTACGCTCTGACTCCCTGCCCACTAGGGGCGCCTAACTGTTTTAATCTGAGTGTTTATTGAGTGAAAGCGAATATTTAGCAATATCAAAAGTATTAGGGAGGTAAGTATACTCTTGAAGTGAAAAGGCTGGTTTCCATTTTAGAAACAATGTTGCCCCATGAGAGCAACCGCATACAGCAATGTTGTTTACAAAATGAATACCCGCTATAATCCTGTGAAATGGAATCAAATTTTGAGATCTACTTTTTAGGTCATCTCTGTATTAACCTATTAAAGGTGCATATTCACACCAGAATGATTGAAAATAAAATTGTTAAAATTGCATACTTTTATAAGTTTAAATTATGTGCCTATATGTAATGAAACGAAATAAATCTTACCATATGATTATTCCATTCCATATAAATTAATATAACGAAATAAATCTTAACATATGATGATTCCATTCCATATAAATTAATATAATTTTTTAAGTTGCGAAATTGAAATAGAGGCACAGGCCTCTATTTCAATTTCGCAACTTAAAAAATTGTATTAATTTATATGGAATGTAATCATCATATGTTAAGATTTATTTCGTTTCATTACATATAGGCTCACAGTTTAAGCCTCTAAAAGTGGATAATTTAAACAATTTTATTTTCAGAATATTTTTTAATTGGTTTACCTTTAACAACTTTAATGGTCAGATTTGTTAAAAAAAAATGTCAATATTTACTTATTGAATATCCATTTGCAGGCCAAGAGAAGTTATCGAGCCAGTCATTCTAGTGGTAAATTGTCAAAAATAGTCTTCTCTTGGCCCGCAAATGGACACTCCCAAAGACCATTACGGAGGCTGGTTTTGGCCGTCATCGTCGTGAAATGGTTAATAGCTAAATTTGGTCAACGATATCAAAATATTTGCTCGTTGAATATCCATTTGCGAGCCAAAGGACGACTATTTTAGAAAATTTCTGACTGGACGCACTGGCTCGTCTTTCCAATGGTAAGTTTTCAAAAATAGTCTTGTCTTGGCTGGCAAATTGAAATTCCTCAAGACCAAAGCAGAAGCCAGTTTTAGGTGTATTGGCCTTGAATGGGTTAAGAACAAACGTCCTGTATTTGTCTTGCAGCGGTGAGAGTGGAGCTGGTAAGACGGAGAGCACAAAGTTTATCATTAAACAGTTGATGGACCTTTGTAGGAGCAACACACAACTAGAACAACAAATACTCATGGTACGTAGCATACTGTAGACATCATGATCTCATCCCATAGTGAACAACAAATACTCATGGTACGTAGCATACTGTAGACATCATGATCTCATCCCATAGTGAACAACAAATACTCATGGTACGTAGCATACTGTAGACATCATGATCTCATCCCATAGTGAACAACAAATACTCATGGTACGTAGCATACTGTAGACATCATGATCTCATCCCATAGTGAACAACAAATACTCATGGTATGTAGCATACTGTAGACATCATGATCTCATCCCATAGTGAACAACAAATACTCATGGTATGTAGCATACTGTAGACATCATGATCTCATCCCATAGTGAACAACAAATACTCATGGTATGTAGCATACTGTAGACATCATGATCTCATCCCATAGTGAACAACAAATACTCATGGTACGTAGCATACTGTAGACATCATGATCTCATCCCATAGTGAACAACAAATACTCATGGTACGTAGCATACTGTAGACATCATGATCTCATCCCATAGTGAACAACAAATACTCATGGTACGTAGCATACTGTAGACATCATGATCTCATCCCATAGTGAACAACAAATACTCATGGTACGTAGCATACTGTAGACATCATGATCTCATCCCATAGTGAACAACAAATACTCATGGTACGTAGCATACTGTAGACATCATGATCTCATCCCATAGTGAACAACAAATACTCATGGTACGTAGCATACTGTAGACATCATGATCTCATCCCATAGTGAACAACAAATACTCATGGTACGTAGCATACTGTAGACATCATGATCTCATCCCATAGTGAACAACAAATACTCATGGTACGTAGCATACTGTAGACATCATGATCTCATCCCATAGTGAACAACAAATACTCATGGTACGTAGCATACTGTAGACATCATGATCTCATCCCATAGTGAACAACAAATACTCATGGTACGTAGCATACTGTAGACATCATGATCTCATCCCATAGTGAACAACAAATACTCATGGTACGTAGCATACTGTAGACATCATGATCTCATCCCATAGTGAACAACAAATACTCATGGTACGTAGCATACTGTAGACATCATGATCTCATCCCATAGTGAACAACAAATACTCATGGTACGTAGCATACTGTAGACATCATGATCTCATCCCATAGTGAACAACAAATACTCATGGTACGTAGCATACTGTAGACATCATGATCTCATCCCATAGTGAACAACAAATACTCATGGTACGTAGCATACTGTAGACATCATGATCTCATCCCATAGTGAACAACAAATACTCATGGTACGTAGCATACTGTAGACATCATGATCTCATCCCATAGTGAACAACAAATACTCATGGTACGTAGCATACTGTAGACATCATGATCTCATCCCATAGTGAACAACAAATACTCATGGTACGTAGCATACTGTAGACATCATGATCTCATCCCATAGTGAACAACAAATACTCATGGTACGTAGCATACTGTAGACATCATGATCTCATCCCATAGTGAACAACAAATACTCATGGTACGTAGCATACTGTAGACATCATGATCTCATCCCATAGTGAACAACAAATACTCATGGTACGTAGCATACTGTAGACATCATGATCTCATCCCATAGTGAACAACAAATACTCATGGTACGTAGCATACTGTAGACATCATGATCTCATCCCATAGTGAACAACAAATACTCATGGTACGTAGCATACTGTAGACATCATGATCTCATCCCATAGTGAACAACAAATACTCATGGTACGTAGCATACTGTAGACATCATGATCTCATCCCATAGTGAACAACAAATACTCATGGTACGTAGCATACTGTAGACATCATGATCTCATCCCATAGTGAACAACAAATACTCATGGTACGTAGCATACTGTAGACATCATGATCTCATCCCATAGTGAACAACAAATACTCATGGTACGTAGCATACTGTAGACATCATGATCTCATCCCATAGTGAACAACAAATACTCATGGTACGTAGCATACTGTAGACATCATGATCTCATCCCATAGTGAACAACAAATACTCATGGTATGTAGCATACTGTAGACATCATGATCTCATCCCATAGTGAACAACAAATACTCATGGTACGTAGCATACTGTAGACATCATGATCTCATCCCATAGTGAACAACAAATACTCATGGTACGTAGCATACTGTAGACATCATGATCTCATCCCATAGTGAACAACAAATACTCATGGTACGTAGCATACTGTAGACATCATGATCTCATCCCATAGTGAACAACAAATACTCATGGTACGTAGCATACTGTAGACATCATGATCTCATCCCATAGTGAACAACAAATACTCATGGTACGTAGCATACTGTAGACATCATGATCTCATCCCATAGTGAACAACAAATACTCATGGTACGTAGCATACTGTAGACATCATGATCTCATCCCATAGTGAACAACAAATACTCATGGTACGTAGCATACTGTAGACATCATGATCTCATCCCATAGTGAACAACAAATACTCATGGTACGTAGCATACTGTAGACATCATGATCTCATCCCATAGTGAACAACAAATACTCATGGTACGTAGCATACTGTAGACATCATGATCTCATCCCATAGTGAACAACAAATACTCATGGTACGTAGCATACTGTAGACATCATGATCTCATCCCATAGTGAACAACAAATACTCATGGTACGTAGCATACTGTAGACATCATGATCTCATCCCATAGTGAACAACAAATACTCATGGTACGTAGCATACTGTAGACATCATGATCTCATCCCATAGTGAACAACAAATACTCATGGTACGTAGCATACTGTAGACATCATGATCTCATCCCATAGTGAACAACAAATACTCATGGTATGTAGCATACTGTAGACATCATGATCTCATCCCATAGTGAACAACAAATACTCATGGTACGTAGCATACTGTAGACATCATGATCTCATCCCATAGTGAACAACAAATACTCATGGTACGTAGCATACTGTAGACATCATGATCTCATCCCATAGTGAACAACAAATACTCATGGTACGTAGCATACTGTAGACATCATGATCTCATCCCATAGTGAACAACAAATACTCATGGTACGTAGCATACTGTAGACATCATGATCTCATCCCATAGTGAACAACAAATACTCATGGTACGTAGCATACGTGTAGACATCATGATCTCATCCCATAGTGAACAACAAATACTCATGGTACGTAGCATACGTGTAGACATCATGATCTCATCCCATAGTGAACAACAAATACTCATGGTACGTAGCATACTGTAGACATCATGATCTCATCCCATAGTGAACAACAAATACTCATGGTACGTAGCATACTGTAGACATCATGATCTCATCCCATAGTGAACAACAAATACTCATGGTACGTAGCATACGTGTAGACATCATGATCTCATCCCATAGTGAACAACAAATACTCATGGTACGTAGCATACGTGTAGACATCATGATCTCATCCCATAGTGAACAACAAATACTCATGGTACGTAGCATACGTGTAGACATCATGATCTCATCCCATAGTGAACAACAAATACTCATGGTACGTAGCATACGTGTAGACATCATGATCTCATCCCATAGTGAACAACAAATACTCATGGTACGTAGCATACTGTAGACATCATGATCTCATCCCATAGTGAACAACAAATACTCATGGTACGTAGCATACGTGTAGACATCATGATCTCATCCCATAGTGAACAACAAATACTCATGGTACGTAGCATACTGTAGACATCATGATCTCATCCCATAGTGAACAACAAATACTCATGGTACGTAGCATACTGTAGACATCATGATCTCATCCCATAGTGAACAACAAATACTCATGGTACGTAGCATACTGTAGACATCATGATCTCATCCCATAGTGAACAACAAATACTCATGGTACGTAGCATACTGTAGACATCATGATCTCATCCCATAGTGAACAACAAATACTCATGGTACGTAGCATACTGTAGACATCATGATCTCATCCCATAGTGAACAACAAATACTCATGGTATGTAGCATACTGTAGACATCATGATCTCATCCCATAGTGAACAACAAATACTCATGGTACGTAGCATACTGTAGACATCATGATCTCATCCCATAGTGAACAACAAATACTCATGGTATGTAGCATACTGTAGACATCATGATCTCATCCCATAGTGAACAACAAATACTCATGGTACGTAGCATACTGTAGACATCATGATCTCATCCCATAGTGAACAACAAATACTCATGGTACGTAGCATACGTGTAGACATCATGATCTCATCCCATAGTGAACAACAAATACTCATGGTACGTAGCATACTGTAGACATCATGATCTCATCCCATAGTGAACAACAAATACTCATGGTACGTAGCATACTGTAGACATCATGATCTCATCCCATAGTGAACAACAAATACTCATGGTACGTAGCATACTGTAGACATCATGATCTCATCCCATAGTGAACAACAAATACTCATGGTACGTAGCATACTGTAGACATCATGATCTCATCCCATAGTGAACAACAAATACTCATGGTACGTAGCATACTGTAGACATCATGATCTCATCCCATAGTGAACAACAAATACTCATGGTACGTAGCATACTGTAGACATCATGATCTCATCCCATAGTGAACAACAAATACTCATGGTACGTAGCATACTGTAGACATCATGATCTCATCCCATAGTGAACAACAAATACTCATGGTACGTAGCATACTGTAGACATCATGATCTCATCCCATAGTGAACAACAAATACTCATGGTACGTAGCATACTGTAGACATCATGATCTCATCCCATAGTGAACAACAAATACTCATGGTACGTAGCATACTGTAGACATCATGATCTCATCCCATAGTGAACAACAAATACTCATGGTACGTAGCATACTGTAGACATCATGATCTCATCCCATAGTGAACAACAAATACTCATGGTACGTAGCATACTGTAGACATCATGATCTCATCCCATAGTGAACAACAAATACTCATGGTACGTAGCATACTGTAGACATCATGATCTCATCCCATAGTGAACAACAAATACTCATGGTACGTAGCATACTGTAGACATCATGATCTCATCCCATAGTGAACAACAAATACTCATGGTACGTAGCATACTGTAGACATCATGATCTCATCCCATAGTGAACAACAAATACTCATGGTACGTAGCATACTGTAGACATCATGATCTCATCCCATAGTGAACAACAAATACTCATGGTACGTAGCATACTGTAGACATCATGATCTCATCCCATAGTGAACAACAAATACTCATGGTACGTAGCATACTGTAGACATCATGATCTCATCCCATAGTGAACAACAAATACTCATGGTACGTAGCATACTGTAGACATCATGATCTCATCCCATAGTGAACAACAAATACTCATGGTACGTAGCATACTGTAGACATCATGATCTCATCCCATAGTGAACAACAAATACTCATGGTATGTAGCATACTGTAGACATCATGATCTCATCCCATAGTGAACAACAAATACTCATGGTACGTAGCATACTGTAGACATCATGATCTCATCCCATAGTGAACAACAAATACTCATGGTACGTAGCATACTGTAGACATCATGATCTCATCCCATAGTGAACAACAAATACTCATGGTACGTAGCATACTGTAGACATCATGATCTCATCCCATAGTGAACAACAAATACTCATGGTACGTAGCATACTGTAGACATCATGATCTCATCCCATAGTGAACAACAAATACTCATGGTACGTAGCATACTGTAGACATCATGATCTCATCCCATAGTGAACAACAAATACTCATGGTACGTAGCATACTGTAGACATCATGATCTCATCCCATAGTGAACAACAAATACTCATGGTACGTAGCATACTGTAGACATCATGATCTCATCCCATAGTGAACAACAAATACTCATGGTATGTAGCATACTGTAGACATCATGATCTCATCCCATAGTGAACAACAAATACTCATGGTACGTAGCATACTGTAGACATCATGATCTCATCCCATAGTGAACAACAAATACTCATGGTACGTAGCATACTGTAGACATCATGATCTCATCCCATAGTGAACAACAAATACTCATGGTATGTAGCATACTGTAGACATCATGATCTCATCCCATAGTGAACAACAAATACTCATGGTACGTAGCATACTGTAGACATCATGATCTCATCCCATAGTGAACAACAAATACTCATGGTACGTAGCATACTGTAGACATCATGATCTCATCCCATAGTGAACAACAAATACTCATGGTACGTAGCATACTGTAGACATCATGATCTCATCCCATAGTGAACAACAAATACTCATGGTACGTAGCATACTGTAGACATCATGATCTCATCCCATAGTGAACAACAAATACTCATGGTACGTAGCATACTGTAGACATCATGATCTCATCCCATAGTGAACAACAAATACTCATGGTACGTAGCATACTGTAGACATCATGATCTCATCCCATAGTGAACAACAAATACTCATGGTACGTAGCATACTGTAGACATCATGATCTCATCCCATAGTGAACAACAAATACTCATGGTACGTAGCATACTGTAGACATCATGATCTCATCCCATAGTGAACAACAAATACTCATGGTACGTAGCATACTGTAGACATCATGATCTCATCCCATAGTGAACAACAAATACTCATGGTACGTAGCATACTGTAGACATCATGATCTCATCCCATAGTGAACAACAAATACTCATGGTATGTAGCATACTGTAGACATCATGATCTCATCCCATAGTGAACAACAAATACTCATGGTACGTAGCATACTGTAGACATCATGATCTCATCCCATAGTGAACAACAAATACTCATGGTACGTAGCATACTGTAGACATCATGATCTCATCCCATAGTGAACAACAAATACTCATGGTACGTAGCATACTGTAGACATCATGATCTCATCCCATAGTGAACAACAAATACTCATGGTACGTAGCATACTGTAGACATCATGATCTCATCCCATAGTGAACAACAAATACTCATGGTACGTAGCATACTGTAGACATCATGATCTCATCCCATAGTGAACAACAAATACTCATGGTACGTAGCATACTGTAGACATCATGATCTCATCCCATAGTGAACAACAAATACTCATGGTACGTAGCATACTGTAGACATCATGATCTCATCCCATAGTGAACAACAAATACTCATGGTACGTAGCATACTGTAGACATCATGATCTCATCCCATAGTGAACAACAAATACTCATGGTACGTAGCATACTGTAGACATCATGATCTCATCCCATAGTGAACAACAAATACTCATGGTACGTAGCATACTGTAGACATCATGATCTCATCCCATAGTGAACAACAAATACTCATGGTACGTAGCATACTGTAGACATCATGATCTCATCCCATAGTGAACAACAAATACTCATGGTACGTAGCATACTGTAGACATCATGATCTCATCCCATAGTGAACAACAAATACTCATGGTACGTAGCATACTGTAGACATCATGATCTCATCCCATAGTGAACAACAAATACTCATGGTACGTAGCATACTGTAGACATCATGATCTCATCCCATAGTGAACAACAAATACTCATGGTACGTAGCATACTGTAGACATCATGATCTCATCCCATAGTGAACAACAAATACTCATGGTACGTAGCATACTGTAGACATCATGATCTCATCCCATAGTGAACAACAAATACTCATGGTACGTAGCATACTGTAGACATCATGATCTCATCCCATAGTGAACAACAAATACTCATGGTACGTAGCATACTGTAGACATCATGATCTCATCCCATAGTGAACAACAAATACTCATGGTACGTAGCATACTGTAGACATCATGATCTCATCCCATAGTGAACAACAAATACTCATGGTACGTAGCATACTGTAGACATCATGATCTCATCCCATAGTGAACAACAAATACTCATGGTACGTAGCATACTGTAGACATCATGATCTCATCCCATAGTGAACAACAAATACTCATGGTACGTAGCATACTGTAGACATCATGATCTCATCCCATAGTGAACAACAAATACTCATGGTACGTAGCATACTGTAGACATCATGATCTCATCCCATAGTGAACAACAAATACTCATGGTACGTAGCATACTGTAGACATCATGATCTCATCCCATAGTGAACAACAAATACTCATGGTACGTAGCATACTGTAGACATCATGATCTCATCCCATAGTGAACAACAAATACTCATGGTACGTAGCATACTGTAGACATCATGATCTCATCCCATAGTGAACAACAAATACTCATGGTACGTAGCATACTGTAGACATCATGATCTCATCCCATAGTGAACAACAAATACTCATGGTACGTAGCATACTGTAGACATCATGATCTCATCCCATAGTGAACAACAAATACTCATGGTACGTAGCATACTGTAGACATCATGATCTCATCCCATAGTGAACAACAAATACTCATGGTACGTAGCATACTGTAGACATCATGATCTCATCCCATAGTGAACAACAAATACTCATGGTACGTAGCATACTGTAGACATCATGATCTCATCCCATAGTGAACAACAAATACTCATGGTACGTAGCATACTGTAGACATCATGATCTCATCCCATAGTGAACAACAAATACTCATGGTACGTAGCATACTGTAGACATCATGATCTCATCCCATAGTGAACAACAAATACTCATGGTACGTAGCATACTGTAGACATCATGATCTCATCCCATAGTGAACAACAAATACTCATGGTACGTAGCATACTGTAGACATCATGATCTCATCCCATAGTGAACAACAAATACTCATGGTACGTAGCATACTGTAGACATCATGATCTCATCCCATAGTGAACAACAAATACTCATGGTACGTAGCATACTGTAGACATCATGATCTCATCCCATAGTGAACAACAAATACTCATGGTACGTAGCATACTGTAGACATCATGATCTCATCCCATAGTGAACAACAAATACTCATGGTACGTAGCATACTGTAGACATCATGATCTCATCCCATAGTGAACAACAAATACTCATGGTACGTAGCATACTGTAGACATCATGATCTCATCCCATAGTGAACAACAAATACTCATGGTACGTAGCATACTGTAGACATCATGATCTCATCCCATAGTGAACAACAAATACTCATGGTACGTAGCATACTGTAGACATCATGATCTCATCCCATAGTGAACAACAAATACTCATGGTACGTAGCATACTGTAGACATCATGATCTCATCCCATAGTGAACAACAAATACTCATGGTACGTAGCATACTGTAGACATCATGATCTCATCCCATAGTGAACAACAAATACTCATGGTACGTAGCATACTGTAGACATCATGATCTCATCCCATAGTGAACAACAAATACTCATGGTACGTAGCATACTGTAGACATCATGATCTCATCCCATAGTGAACAACAAATACTCATGGTACGTAGCATACTGTAGACATCATGATCTCATCCCATAGTGAACAACAAATACTCATGGTACGTAGCATACTGTAGACATCATGATCTCATCCCATAGTGAACAACAAATACTCATGGTACGTAGCATACTGTAGACATCATGATCTCATCCCATAGTGAACAACAAATACTCATGGTACGTAGCATACTGTAGACATCATGATCTCATCCCATAGTGAACAACAAATACTCATGGTACGTAGCATACTGTAGACATCATGATCTCATCCCATAGTGAACAACAAATACTCATGGTACGTAGCATACTGTAGACATCATGATCTCATCCCATAGTGAACAACAAATACTCATGGTACGTAGCATACTGTAGACATCATGATCTCATCCCATAGTGAACAACAAATACTCATGGTACGTAGCATACTGTAGACATCATGATCTCATCCCATAGTGAACAACAAATACTCATGGTACGTAGCATACTGTAGACATCATGATCTCATCCCATAGTGAACAACAAATACTCATGGTACGTAGCATACTGTAGACATCATGATCTCATCCCATAGTGAACAACAAATACTCATGGTACGTAGCATACTGTAGACATCATGATCTCATCCCATAGTGAACAACAAATACTCATGGTACGTAGCATACTGTAGACATCATGATCTCATCCCATAGTGAACAACAAATACTCATGGTACGTAGCATACTGTAGACATCATGATCTCATCCCATAGTGAACAACAAATACTCATGGTACGTAGCATACTGTAGACATCATGATCTCATCCCATAGTGAACAACAAATACTCATGGTACGTAGCATACTGTAGACATCATGATCTCATCCCATAGTGAACAACAAATACTCATGGTACGTAGCATACTGTAGACATCATGATCTCATCCCATAGTGAACAACAAATACTCATGGTACGTAGCATACTGTAGACATCATGATCTCATCCCATAGTGAACAACAAATACTCATGGTACGTAGCATACTGTAGACATCATGATCTCATCCCATAGTGAACAACAAATACTCATGGTACGTAGCATACTGTAGACATCATGATCTCATCCCATAGTGAACAACAAATACTCATGGTACGTAGCATACTGTAGACATCATGATCTCATCCCATAGTGAACAACAAATACTCATGGTACGTAGCATACTGTAGACATCATGATCTCATCCCATAGTGAACAACAAATACTCATGGTACGTAGCATACTGTAGACATCATGATCTCATCCCATAGTGAACAACAAATACTCATGGTACGTAGCATACTGTAGACATCATGATCTCATCCCATAGTGAACAACAAATACTCATGGTACGTAGCATACTGTAGACATCATGATCTCATCCCATAGTGAACAACAAATACTCATGGTACGTAGCATACTGTAGACATCATGATCTCATCCCATAGTGAACAACAAATACTCATGGTACGTAGCATACTGTAGACATCATGATCTCATCCCATAGTGAACAACAAATACTCATGGTACGTAGCATACTGTAGACATCATGATCTCATCCCATAGTGAACAACAAATACTCATGGTACGTAGCATACTGTAGACATCATGATCTCATCCCATAGTGAACAACAAATACTCATGGTACGTAGCATACTGTAGACATCATGATCTCATCCCATAGTGAACAACAAATACTCATGGTACGTAGCATACTGTAGACATCATGATCTCATCCCATAGTGAACAACAAATACTCATGGTACGTAGCATACTGTAGACATCATGATCTCATCCCATAGTGAACAACAAATACTCATGGTACGTAGCATACTGTAGACATCATGATCTCATCCCATAGTGAACAACAAATACTCATGGTACGTAGCATACTGTAGACATCATGATCTCATCCCATAGTGAACAACAAATACTCATGGTACGTAGCATACTGTAGACATCATGATCTCATCCCATAGTGAACAACAAATACTCATGGTACGTAGCATACTGTAGACATCATGATCTCATCCCATAGTGAACAACAAATACTCATGGTACGTAGCATACTGTAGACATCATGATCTCATCCCATAGTGAACAACAAATACTCATGGTACGTAGCATACTGTAGACATCATGATCTCATCCCATAGTGAACAACAAATACTCATGGTACGTAGCATACTGTAGACATCATGATCTCATCCCATAGTGAACAACAAATACTCATGGTACGTAGCATACTGTAGACATCATGATCTCATCCCATAGTGAACAACAAATACTCATGGTACGTAGCATACTGTAGACATCATGATCTCATCCCATAGTGAACAACAAATACTCATGGTACGTAGCATACTGTAGACATCATGATCTCATCCCATAGTGAACAACAAATACTCATGGTACGTAGCATACTGTAGACATCATGATCTCATCCCATAGTGAACAACAAATACTCATGGTACGTAGCATACTGTAGACATCATGATCTCATCCCATAGTGAACAACAAATACTCATGGTACGTAGCATACTGTAGACATCATGATCTCATCCCATAGTGAACAACAAATACTCATGGTATGTAGCATACTGTAGACATCATGATCTCATCCCATAGTGAACAACAAATACTCATGGTACGTAGCATACTGTAGACATCATGATCTCATCCCATAGTGAACAACAAATACTCATGGTACGTAGCATACTGTAGACATCATGATCTCATCCCATAGTGAACAACAAATACTCATGGTACGTAGCATACTGTAGACATCATGATCTCATCCCATAGTGAACAACAAATACTCATGGTACGTAGCATACTGTAGACATCATGATCTCATCCCATAGTGAACAACAAATACTCATGGTACGTAGCATACTGTAGACATCATGATCTCATCCCATAGTGAACAACAAATACTCATGGTACGTAGCATACTGTAGACATCATGATCTCATCCCATAGTGAACAACAAATACTCATGGTACGTAGCATACTGTAGACATCATGATCTCATCCCATAGTGAACAACAAATACTCATGGTACGTAGCATACTGTAGACATCATGATCTCATCCCATAGTGAACAACAAATACTCATGGTATGTAGCATACTGTAGACATCATGATCTCATCCCATAGTGAACAACAAATACTCATGGTACGTAGCATACTGTAGACATCATGATCTCATCCCATAGTGAACAACAAATACTCATGGTACGTAGCATACTGTAGACATCATGATCTCATCCCATAGTGAACAACAAATACTCATGGTACGTAGCATACTGTAGACATCATGATCTCATCCCATAGTGAACAACAAATACTCATGGTACGTAGCATACTGTAGACATCATGATCTCATCCCATAGTGAACAACAAATACTCATGGTACGTAGCATACTGTAGACATCATGATCTCATCCCATAGTGAACAACAAATACTCATGGTACGTAGCATACTGTAGACATCATGATCTCATCCCATAGTGAACAACAAATACTCATGGTACGTAGCATACTGTAGACATCATGATCTCATCCCATAGTGAACAACAAATACTCATGGTACGTAGCATACTGTAGACATCATGATCTCATCCCATAGTGAACAACAAATACTCATGGTACGTAGCATACTGTAGACATCATGATCTCATCCCATAGTGAACAACAAATACTCATGGTACGTAGCATACTGTAGACATCATGATCTCATCCCATAGTGAACAACAAATACTCATGGTACGTAGCATACTGTAGACATCATGATCTCATCCCATAGTGAACAACAAATACTCATGGTACGTAGCATACTGTAGACATCATGATCTCATCCCATAGTGAACAACAAATACTCATGGTACGTAGCATACTGTAGACATCATGATCTCATCCCATAGTGAACAACAAATACTCATGGTACGTAGCATACTGTAGACATCATGATCTCATCCCATAGTGAACAACAAATACTCATGGTACGTAGCATACTGTAGACATCATGATCTCATCCCATAGTGAACAACAAATACTCATGGTATGTAGCATACTGTAGACATCATGATCTCATCCCATAGTGAACAACAAATACTCATGGTACGTAGCATACTGTAGACATCATGATCTCATCCCATAGTGAACAACAAATACTCATGGTACGTAGCATACTGTAGACATCATGATCTCATCCCATAGTGAACAACAAATACTCATGGTACGTAGCATACTGTAGACATCATGATCTCATCCCATAGTGAACAACAAATACTCATGGTACGTAGCATACTGTAGACATCATGATCTCATCCCATAGTGAACAACAAATACTCATGGTACGTAGCATACTGTAGACATCATGATCTCATCCCATAGTGAACAACAAATACTCATGGTACGTAGCATACTGTAGACATCATGATCTCATCCCATAGTGAACAACAAATACTCATGGTACGTAGCATACTGTAGACATCATGATCTCATCCCATAGTGAACAACAAATACTCATGGTACGTAGCATACTGTAGACATCATGATCTCATCCCATAGTGAACAACAAATACTCATGGTACGTAGCATACTGTAGACATCATGATCTCATCCCATAGTGAACAACAAATACTCATGGTACGTAGCATACTGTAGACATCATGATCTCATCCCATAGTGAACAACAAATACTCATGGTACGTAGCATACTGTAGACATCATGATCTCATCCCATAGTGAACAACAAATACTCATGGTACGTAGCATACTGTAGACATCATGATCTCATCCCATAGTGAACAACAAATACTCATGGTACGTAGCATACTGTAGACATCATGATCTCATCCCATAGTGAACAACAAATACTCATGGTACGTAGCATACTGTAGACATCATGATCTCATCCCATAGTGAACAACAAATACTCATGGTACGTAGCATACTGTAGACATCATGATCTCATCCCATAGTGAACAACAAATACTCATGGTACGTAGCATACTGTAGACATCATGATCTCATCCCATAGTGAACAACAAATACTCATGGTACGTAGCATACTGTAGACATCATGATCTCATCCCATAGTGAACAACAAATACTCATGGTACGTAGCATACTGTAGACATCATGATCTCATCCCATAGTGAACAACAAATACTCATGGTACGTAGCATACTGTAGACATCATGATCTCATCCCATAGTGAACAACAAATACTCATGGTACGTAGCATACGTGTAGACATCATGATCTCATCCCATAGTGAACAACAAATACTCATGGTACGTAGCATACTGTAGACATCATGATCTCATCCCATAGTGAACAACAAATACTCATGGTACGTAGCATACTGTAGACATCATGATCTCATCCCATAGTGAACAACAAATACTCATGGTACGTAGCATACGTGTAGACATCATGATCTCATCCCATAGTGGACAACAAATACTCATGGTACGTAGCATACTGTAGACATCATGATCTCATCCCATAGTGAACAACAAATACTCATGGTACGTAGCATACTGTAGACATCATGATCTCATCCCATAGTGAACAACAAATTTTCACTTCAAGAGTATACTTACCTCCCTAATACTTTTGATATTGCTAAATATTGGCTTTCACTCAATAAACACTCAGATTTAAAACAGTTAGGTGCCCCTACTGGGCAGGGAGTCAGAGCGTAGTCTGGCGGATGCCAGCCCCACCACCGCGCATGCGCAGACTAGCACTTCCTCTTTGCTAGATTATTGGCAAAGAGAACACACATGTTTTTCAGTCATAAGCTTTTCTTGCTCATTAACGTTTTTATTGGTGTTATTTTGGAAGTGATAAGACCTGATTTGGATGGCGGGAGGATACACTTCGCCACCGGAGGACGTTGGACCTTTAAATCAGGTGACTTCTAGTAAAATTAGCGAGTTTTCTTCCCGGTGTATTGTGTTTCCGGGACTCGCGTTTACCGTGATAAGCGCCTTAGTTAGTTGGTTTAGGTCAACTCGGTGCTACCTAGGACTAATTTCTCTTTCTGTTTCTGTCCACAGGTCTGTATGACGCTAGGTTGTGACGTCTCAGTGCCAGAGAATTAGTATTCTCTCCACCATGGTTCCATTTCCTACTAACACTGTTAGGTTATCTAACCAAATGAAAAATTATGCCCAGTGAGTTGGAGGCCTGGTATAAAGGTCTTCTCACTTTGCCCTCTTGTTCCAATTCCTTCCCCATGAGGTGGAGAGAGTTAAGAGGCGTGCTGATGGTGGAGTTTCCGGTTCGTTACGTTGGATGGTTTGTCTATACAAAGTGTCAGGTATCTAGTTATTGATAATGTGGTGATGTTAATTATTGTAAACAATCAAAGGGAGATAATTAACATTTTTGCCAGTAAAGAGTTATCTATATGTATCTGATGGTTGTGTAGTCAACTTATCCATTCAGCATACAATTCGTCTTTGCACTTGGATGTTTTGTTGGGATCGAATTTTTCCTGTCACGGGATTAATGACGTCATAATCAGCTGGCTATGTATTTATTAGCAATTCAAGCGCTAGGCTGGTTTTTGATGTATATTGATCTTTATGATCGTTTTTCCTTCTCCTTGAGTTGGATTGAGTTTCTAAGCTTAACTAGTTGCTCATACTCCTTGTCCTTTGCCCTGTTTCAGGGACCGGGTTGCGCGTCCTGTGGACGTTTTATGCATGTGAAGTTCTGGCCGCATCTGTGTTATCGATGTAGCCCTTGTGGTCCATTGATTAATTGTGACATATGTAAGCACTGGGGGGGCGAGTTAATGTCCGAATTCTTGTGCTGCTTACAGGCGACGGACAAGGTGGTAGTGGAGGAGAAGAAGAAGAAGCGGAAACGAGAGGTTGTAAGTAAGAAGGGTAAGGGGAAGGTCTCGTCCGCGGTGGATATGGAGACCTTCCGGACCGAGATGTTGGGAGAGATGAAGAGGACAATAAAAGATTTGGTTCCAGGGTTGCTTCGTGGCATGCTTCCTGGACCAGATCCTTTATTGTCCTCATCATCGGCTTCGGAGCAGGTAATCCCCGCCTCTGGATCGATTTTCCTTAGTCCGCTTCCGTTGTCCGACGATTCAGAGGTGGCCCCATTAGAGGGGGCGTTCCACGGCCCTGGCAGCAGGCTTATTGCCGCGCCGATAGGGGACCGTGGACGGTTGTCGCTGGAACCCGCTGGCTGCTTATCAGTCCAGGGGTATCCGCACGCCGCGGTGGCCAGTACCTCCTATGGCACCGTTCCTGGTCAGCCCGGGTTAGCTCTCTTTGCTGACCCGGGGTCTAATCTTTCTGACCAGGGTGATGAGGATTACCTGCTAGGGTCGCCGTCTGACGACGCGGACATGGATGAAGACGTTTGTGCACCCCTCGCGGGGAATACAGGCGCTTTTTTCCACGGTATTACTCACCCTGGAGTAAGGTCCGCGGTTCAGGTGGTGGCCCAGGGCGCTGCTGATGGCCAGCGGTACCGCATACCTCGGCTTGCCGAGAGTGTAGCTGGTGCTGGCCGGGCCCGTGGTAGGGCTATATGTACCCCGCGCTCTACCGCGGTGCCTGCTCCTGGTCAAACCAGTGATATTCTCATGCCGGTGCTGTCAGGCCCGCATGTTTTCCCTGGCTTGCCAGGTGTATCAGCGTACCCGCCGTCAAGCTCTACTGCTTGCGCTCAGGAGGAAGACGAAGGACCCCGTCTTGTAGAGCGCTCGCAGTTAGCCACGGAGGAGGATTGGTATGACGCTTGCCAGTGGTTGGTGAGCGTTAGGCCTGATCTGCCCGTGGAGCAGTCGGCTAGCCACCGTGTTCACACGCCGTGGTTAGCTGGGAAACCAACTGCTAACGCTATGCCTTCTCTGCCGCTGGCGGAGCATGTCGTTGACATGTTCAAGGCGGCGGAGGCGTCCATTAACACGAGTGGACGTCTCGCGAAGGCCCCTCGCGAGGTGGCCAGGCGTTGTCGCATCGTGCCCCTGGACTACCAGCGGTACGGTGTGGTACCCAAGCCCAGCGTGGATGACCGCGCGGCTTTGGGTGAGGATACGCGGCCAGGATCCCGTTCTGACGCGGGGGTCTTGTGCGCGAACGCGTTGCGTTCGGCGAATACCGCGTTGCGTGATGCGGAGGAGAGTGGGAGGGCTTCGATTGCCGCTCTGTCCCACGTCTCCCAGCTGTTACAGGGGGTAGTAACGGCATCCGCGTCGCGCCAGCCAGGCCCGCTCGCGGTCCAGCGAACCATCCAGGATGGTATTAACCTGGCGCTGGACTGTATGACGCGGGCGGTGACCAGGAGTGTCAGGGCAAGACGCACATTTGCCCTGGACAATCTGTGCCCGTCTCAGGACCTGTATAATAGGCTACTCCATACGCCTATGACGGGTCCTGGTCTTTTTGGAGGTGAGGGATGTCGCCACCTCCAGGAGACGGTCACCCTGGTGAATAACCAGAGGGCGCTGCGCGAACAGTTTGAGGTACTGCGTCGTGCTAACGTTCGCGCCGCGGCCCCTGCGTATCGTCCCCTGCAGGCTCGAGGTGGTGCTGGCCAAGTCAGAGGCCAGCCGCCGTCGCAGCGCCGGCCTCGGCCGCGTGCGATTCGGCCAGCAGTGAGGGGGGCGCAGGCTCCTCAGCCGCCGTCAGCCAGGCAGCCGCCCGTGCACCGAGGTGCGCGCGGGGCGGGGCGGGTCGCGCGAGGATCTGGGCGTGGTTATCGTTCCTGACAGGGCGCTTACCGCGGTAAGGACCACGCCGGTGTGTATGGCGAGGGAGACAGTGCCGCTCTTGCATGCCTTGTGTCCACCGCGGTCCCTAGGTGGACCGGTGGGAGGCCGGCTAGCCGACCACATGCAAGAGTGGGAACGGTTAACTCAGGACCGTTTAGTCTTGCGATGGCTTTCCGTGGGGTATCATCCAGAGTGGATGACAGGCCCGCCGTCGCGACTGTCTCTGGTGCCAGTCTGGACTCCCATTCCGAGAGATCCAGATCAAAGGTTGTGTATCGAGGAGGAGATAAATTCCCTCGTACAAAAAGGAGCTATTCAGCCGGCACAAAGGTGTCCGGGCTTCTATTCAACCCTGTTCTTGGTAACAAAACGCACCGGTGGGTGGAGACCGATTCTCAACCTCAAGCCATTGAACAAGTTCATCGAGACGCCCAGTTTCAAGATGGAAACGGTGCGCTCGGTGTTGGCAGGGTTGGAGAGGGGGATGTGGACGGCGTCGATAGATTTGAAGGACGCTTATTTCCACATCCCCATCCACAGGAGTTTCTGTCGCTTCCTGAGATTTGCATTCCAGGGCAGACAGTGGGAATTCAGGGTGTTGCCCTTCGGAATTTCCACGGCTTCTCGGGTTTTCACCCGTGTGGTTCTTGCGATCACAGCATACCTCCGCAGGAGAAGCATAGCAGTCCACACGTACATAGACGACTGGCTGTTGAAAGCGCACACCCGGGAAAGTTTGTCCGCCAATCTGGAGATTGTTTTGAAAATTCTCACAGACTTGGGCTGGATGATCAATTTCCCAAAATCAGAGCTGACTCCATCCCAGAAGTTTGTTTACCTGGGGATGTTCTTCGATCTGGAGACAGGATATGTTTATCCTACTCAGGAGAGAGTTCAAATACTCATCTCGTTGATTCAGTCAGTGTGCGACAGTCGTCATGTCCTGGCACGGGTTTACTTGAGAATGCTGGGGTTGATGGTTTCGTTGGAACCAGTCATTCCTCAGGCCGCCTTACGCAGGCGGCCGATCCAGTTGTTTCTCATGACACAATGGACCCAGAGTACAGGTTCGCTGGACTCGAATGTGTCAGTGTTGGCGCCTCTGATTCACCACCTGCAATGGTGGTTGAATACAGAGAATCTCTTACCGGGGGTTTTGCTAACCCCTCCCCACCCTCAGGTGACTGTGTATACAGATGCATCGATGGAGGGCTGGGGAGCTTGCCTGGAAGAATCCACGATATCAGGGCTTTGGAATCTGGAACAGTCACAGGAACATATAAATCTACTGGAGCTAAGAGCAGTAGTCCTGGGCCTGGAACATTTCTTACGGAAAGTTCAGGGCAAGATTGTTCTTATTCGTTCAGACAACTCAACAGTTGTGACTTACATAAACCGCCAGGGCGGAACGAAGTCGCCCAGTCTCTGTATGATGACATGGAAACTGCTTTGTTGGTGTCTGGATCACCAGATTACCTTGAAAGCAGTTCATATTCCGGGAAGGTTAAACCTGCTAGCAGACTCATTGAGCCGAAGGATGAGTGTTTTACCCACGGAATGGCAACTAAATCAATGTGTGGCGGATCGTCTGTTCGACCATTGGGGGAAACCCAACATCGATTTGTTCGCAACGAAGAAGAATGCGAAGATGACGACGTACGTCTCTCCGATTCCGGATCCAAGCGCTTTCGCAACAGATGCGTTAGCTATCAGCTGGGGGAGAATGTATGCATACGCATTCCCTCCAGCAATCCTGATTCCAAAAATTCTTCAGAAAATCAGACAAGAGGAATGCCAAGTGCTTCTGATCGCCCCGGATTGGCCAAGCCGATCATGGTATACGGATCTGCTGGACCTTCTGGTCTGCAATCCGGTTCCTCTGCCTCTGATGGACGATATTATCTTCCAGGGCAAGGCCCTTCACAACAATCCGTCAATGTTCAGATTGACTGCATGGATGTTGTCAAGGAATCTAGAATTAAGGAGGGCTTTTCTGAGCAAGCAGCCATGTTTATGGCCAAAGCCAGGAGGGGGTCAACCTCCAGAGCATATAATTATAAAATCAACAGATTTGCAGAATGGTGCTCAAAAAGATGTATTGATCCAATGGATTCATCTATTCAAGTAGTAGCTGATTTCCTCTGTCACCTCTATGATGCCTATAGCCTCAAGCCTAACTCTATTGCTGGTTATAAGTCAGCATTAATGTCTGTTATTCCTTGCTTGGCTAAGAGGGGAAGTGATGAAGTAAATACATTGAATGTATTAATTAAAGGCATGGGCAATCTAAGACCAAGGAATCCTCCTGTGATTCCGTCTTGGAGTTTATCGCTAGTGCTTCAAGTACTAGGTGATAAGCCTTTTGAACCACTTAGTTCCATTTCTATGAAACTATTAACACTGAAGACTGTGTTTTTAATTGCTGCGGCCTCGGCTAGGCGTAGGAGTGAGATTCATGCCTTATCAGCCGAGGATGACCGTTTTGTGGTTTCAGGGGAAGGCCTTAAGCTGCTACCTAGGATTAATTTCTTGGCTAAAAATCAGTCGTTGAAATATCCAGGTCAACCTATTATTTTGCCTGCTTTAACTAGATATGATCCTAATTCTAAAGCATGGTGTCCCGTCCGGGCGCTGCGCCGGTACAAACAACGTACGGCGGCATGGCGCACCGACCAGTCAGCGTTATGGTTGTCATATATTGAACCCCATGGGAGGGCTTCTAAGGACACCATTTCCAGGTGGATTGTGGAATGCATTCAGTTTTGCCATAAATCCGCCACCGGGAAGCAGGTTGACGTGGCCAAGGCTCACAGTGTCCGCGGCGTAGTGACATCCACGGCCCTATTTAATGGGGTCCCTGTGGATGATATTATGTCGGTGGCTCAGTGGCACTGTGAGTCAAGTTTTACAGACCATTATCTCCGTGACACCTCTAATCCTCTCGCCTTGTCGGTTTTGAAAAAATAAATCGGTTTATATTTTTTGAGGTGATTTCCTCATTACTTATATATATCACAATTAATTTATGGAAACACCCACTTTTTTGGGCCTGCATCAGTCTTTACCGATGGGAAGATGATGTCAGCAGCCATTTTCAACAAGGTCAGTCTTGTTCATGTGTTGTCCGTTGTTGATTGTATTGTCACGATTACCCGTTATTAATATGGTGATGGTTTGTGTATTTGTGTGGTTCATTGTTGAGAGTTACGAAAATGGAGCTTTTTCGTCTCTGTCCTGTAGTACATGGCACTTGTACGTAGAGAGCGTATAGGACATTGAGGTCAGTCGACTCTTCCTCCCAGGAAGGAGGGGGGGGAGCGCATATGACATTCGGTCATCTCTCATACATCGGTCGTGTTATCCGATGGTTAGTCAAATCCTGACTGTTTTTTCTTACAGTTTCAGAAGTTTAAGTGCCTTAAACGCAGAAAAGCGTATTGGGATGAGCTGGTCTTTTGACCTCGCCTCCCTCCCGCCAGATTCACTTTCGAATTCTGGCAATATCAAAAGTATTAGGGAGGTAAGTATACTCTTGAAGTGAAATAAACGAAATCTAGGATTTCTTTTTTCACGAGAGAGTTGATACTTACCTCCCTAGATACGGACCCGGCCTCTCCACCCCACAGAGGCTCGGTCTTCAGGCTCTTAATAGTTGCATGTGTGTCAGCCAATAATCTAGTCAGAGGAAGTGCTAGTCTGCGCATGCGCGGTGGTGGGGCTGGCATCCGCCAGACTACGCTCTGACTCCCTGCCCAGTAGGGGCACCTAACTGTTTTAAATCTGAGTGTTTATTGAGTGAAAGCCAATATTTAGCAATATCAAAAGTATTAGGGAGGTAAGTATCAACTCTCTCGTGAAAAAAGAAATCCTAGATTTCGTTTAACTCATGGTACGTAGCATACGTGTAGACATCATGATCTCATCCCACAGTGAACAACAAATACTCATGGTACGTAGCATACTGTAGACATCATGATCTCATCCCATAGTGAACAACAAATACTCATGGTACGTAGCATACTGTAGACATCATGATCTCATCCCATAGTGAACAACAAATACTCATGGTACGTAGCATACTGTAGACATCATGATCTCATCCCACAGTGAACAACAAATACTCATGGTACGTAGCATACTGTAGACATCATGATCTCATCCCATAGTGAACAACAAATACTCATGGTACGTAGCATACTGTAGACATCATGATCTCATCCCACAGTGAACAACAAATACTCATGGTACGTAGCATACTGTAGACATCATGATCTCATCCCATAGTGAACAACAAATACTCATGGTACGTAGCATACTGTAGACATCATGATCTCATCCCATAGTGAACAACAAATACTCATTGTACGTAGCATACTGTAGACATCATGATCTCATCCCATAGTGAACAACAAATACTCATGGTACGTAGCATACTGTAGACATCATGATCTCATCCCATAGTGAACAACAAATACTCATGGTACGTAGCATACTGTAGACATCATGATCTCATCCCATAGTGAACAACAAATACTCATGGTATGTAGCATACTGTAGACATCATGATCTCATCCCATAGTGAACAACAAATACTCATGGTATGTAGCATACTGTAGACATCATGATCTCATCCCATAGTGAACAACAAATACTCATGGTACGTAGCATACTGTAGACATCATGATCTCATCCCATAGTGAACAACAAATACTCATGGTATGTAGCATACTGTAGACATCATGATCTCATCCCATAGTGAACAACAAATACTCATGGTACGTAGCATACTGTAGACATCATGATCTCATCCCATAGTGAACAACAAATACTCATGGTACGTAGCATACGTGTAGACATCATGATCTCATCCCATAGTGAACAACAAATACTCATGGTACGTAGCATACTGTAGACATCATGATCTCATCCCATAGTGAACAACAAATACTCATGGTATGTAGCATACTGTAGACATCATGATCTCATCCCATAGTGAACAACAAATACTCATGGTATGTAGCATACTGTAGACATCATGATCTCATCCCATAGTGAACAACAAATACTCATGGTACGTAGCATACTGTAGACATCATGATCTCATCCCATAGTGAACAACAAATACTCATGGTACGTAGCATACTGTAGACATCATGATCTCATCCCATAGTGAACAACAAATACTCATGGTACGTAGCATACTGTAGACATCATGATCTCATCCCATAGTGAACAACAAATACTCATGGTACGTAGCATACGTGTAGACATCATGATCTCATCCCATAGTGAACAACAAATACTCATGGTACGTAGCATACTGTAGACATCATGATCTCATCCCATAGTGAACAACAAATACTCATGGTACGTAGCATACGTGTAGACATCATGATCTCATCCCATAGTGAACAACAAATACTCATGGTATGTAGCATACTGTAGACATCATGATCTCATCCCATAGTGAACAACAAATACTCATGGTATGTAGCATACTGTAGACATCATGATCTCATCCCATAGTGAACAACAAATACTCATGGTATGTAGCATACTGTAGACATCATGATCTCATCCCATAGTGAACAACAAATACTCATGGTACGTAGCATACTGTAGACATCATGATCTCATCCCATAGTGAACAACAAATACTCATGGTATGTAGCATACTGTAGACATCATGATCTCATCCCATAGTGAACAACAAATACTCATGGTACGTAGCATACGTGTAGACATCATGATCTCATCCCATAGTGAACAACAAATACTCATGGTACGTAGCATACTGTAGACATCATGATCTCATCCCATAGTGAACAACAAATACTCATGGTATGTAGCATACTGTAGACATCATGATCTCATCCCATAGTGAACAACAAATACTCATGGTACGTAGCATACTGTAGACATCATGATCTCATCCCATAGTGAACAACAAATACTCATGGTACGTAGCATACGTGTAGACATCATGATCTCATCCCATAGTGAACAACAAATACTCATGGTACGTAGCATACTGTAGACATCATGATCTCATCCCATAGTGAACAACAAATACTCATGGTACGTAGCATACGTGTAGACATCATGATCTCATCCCATAGTGAACAACAAATACTCATGGTATGTAGCATACTGTAGACATCATGATCTCATCCCATAGTGAACAACAAATACTCATGGTATGTATCATACTGTAGACATCATGATCTCATCCCATAGTGAACAACAAATACTCATGGTATGTAGCATACTGTAGACATCATGATCTCATCCCATAGTGAACAACAAATACTCATGGTACGTAGCATACTGTAGACATCATGATCTCATCCCATAGTGAACAACAAATACTCATGGTATGTAGCATACTGTAGATATCATGATCTCATCCCATAGTGAACAACAAATACTCATGGTACGTAGCATACGTGTAGACATCATGATCTCATCCCATAGTGAACAACAAATACTCATGGTACGTAGCATACGTGTAGACATCATGATCTCATCCCATAGTGAACAACAAATACTCATGGTACGTAGCATACGTGTAGACATCATGATCTCATCCCATAGTGAACAACAAATACTCATGGTATGTAGCATACTGTAGACATCATGATCTCATCCCATAGTGAACAACAAATACTCATGGTATGTAGCATACTGTAGACATCATGATCTCATCCCATAGTGGACAACAAATACTCATGGTATGTAGCATACTGTAGACATCATGATCTCATCCCATAGTGAACAACAAATACTCATGGTATGTAGCATACTGTAGACATCATGATCTCATCCCATAGTGAACAACAAATACTCATGGTACGTAGCATACGTGTAGACATCATGATCTCATCCCATAGTGAACAACAAATACTCATGGTACGTAGCATACTGTAGACATCATGATCTCATCCCATAGTGAACAACAAATACTCATGGTATGTAGCATACTGTAGACATCATGATCTCATCCCATAGTGAACAACAAATACTCATGGTATGTAGCATACTGTAGACATCATGATCTCATCCCATAGTGAACAACAAATACTCATGGTATGTAGCATACTGTAGACATCATGATCTCATCCCATAGTGAACAACAAATACTCATGGTACGTAGCATACTGTAGACATCATGATCTCATCCCATAGTGAACAACAAATACTCATGGTACGTAGCATACTGTAGACATCATGATCTCATCCCATAGTGAACAACAAATACTCATGGTACGTAGCATACGTGTAGACATCATGATCTCATCCCATAGTGAACAACAAATACTCATGGTACGTAGCATACGTGTAGACATCATGATCTCATCCCATAGTGAACAACAAATACTCATGGTACGTAGCATACGTGTAGACATCATGATCTCATCCCATAGTGAACAACAAATACTCATGGTATGTAGCATACTGTAGACATCATGATCTCATCCCATAGTGAACAACAAATACTCATGGTATGTAGCATACTGTAGACATCATGATCTCATCCCATAGTGGACAACAAATACTCATGGTATGTAGCATACTGTAGACATCATGATCTCATCCCATAGTGAACAACAAATACTCATGGTATGTAGCATACTGTAGACATCATGATCTCATCCCATAGTGAACAACAAATACTCATGGTACGTAGCATACGTGTAGACATCATGATCTCATCCCATAGTGAACAACAAATACTCATGGTATGTAGCATACTGTAGACATCATGATCTCATCCCATAGTGGACAACAAATACTCATGGTATGTAGCATACTGTAGACATCATGATCTCATCCCATAGTGAACAACAAATACTCATGGTATGTAGCATACTGTAGACATCATGATCTCATCCCATAGTGAACAACAAATTCTACTTCGAATAATACTTACCAGATGTACTATTATGATAATGTCTATTATCTAGTCTAGGTCAAAATAAACAATTAAAACTCCGCACTCTCCTGGTCCTGCCCATACTGTGTCCGGGAATACCATAGCCGCAGGTACCGAGTCTATTCCCAATCACTGTCAGATTCGTTTATTTTGCGCTTGTTTCAAGTCGCATGTGTTTAGAGTGTCATTTAATTGATAAATTAAGCAGTTTTAGCGCGTGTTTGGGAAAACCATCGCTGGACTAATGGAGGAACTTGGAAAATCATCACAGGGGCAGGTTGTATCAATCTAGAATTTATACATTCGTGCCATAATGCCTGTTTGAAAATTCCTTAAATTGGCACATTGATTTATAATGGTAGCCATTGTTGGAGTCGCTTCTGTACCCGTTAACTTTTAGTTTTAATTCGGGTACTCGGTTAATTTTCTCTTGCGACTCGGTTCCTCTAAGATGGATGCGTCCTTAGCCAAGATGGCGGCGCCCATGTAATATGTCGTTATTGGCTTGGGGTATCCAGGCACTCTGTTATCGCCGATTTTAGCTCTCGCTTCATTGTCGAGGGTGTTTGTAGTGATCGGCGAGGTTTTCTTGGTTATTTAACGCTAGTTAAAGGCTGAGTTGTGTTTTGTAAAATTTTCACTCAAAAAAGTTTCAAATATTTCCTGCCTAAGACTTGTTATCATTAATTTAAGAGAAAGTTAATGTGTTTAAGAAATCTTAACTATCAAGTCTATTGTGCGTATTGCTCGTCATCACTTGTCATGTGCAGCGTTTTAATTCTCCTCTGTGTTCGCAGAAACCGAAGAACCCGGACACTTTGTGCCAGAAGTGTAATAGGTTCATGAAACGCAAGTATCTTGGACATCACTGTGTGGCGTGTGCGAGGTGTAAGGTCGGCAGTCCGTGTGATGTGTGCGCCAAGTGGTCGTCGGCAATGGTGGCTGAGTTTGACAGGGATCGACGGGCGAGGCTGGAGCGCATAGAGAAGGATAAGACAGTGAAGCGTCAGCAGGCGTCGTTGGTTGGACTGGAAGGTCGGCTGAATGAGAGGATGGATTCAGCACTGGGCGTATGGGCGGCCCAGTTCAAGGCCATGTTTGATTCGTTACAGTCCACGGGTCCGGTGAGGCAAGCTGGTGCAGGGCAACCATTAGGTGGCCCGGCTAGTTTTGCTGAGGGCCATTCACCTGACCTTTCTCTGTCCTCGGCTCAAGAGCCGTCGGCAGAGGAAGAAGAGTTCCTGTTGATGGAAGATTCCGGCATGCCGGATCTTTCAATGTCGGCAATGCCGAGTACGTCCCAGGGGTCTCCCTCGGGATTTGTACGGGTTTGCCAGGCGGATGGTGATGTCGACGTTCCGTCGGGCATTTTTCATCCGTCACTTGTGCAACCGGATATGCCGGCGGAGCCGTGGTTTGCGGTTCCGACGGCTATCCCGACGGCGTTGGGTGCGGCTCCTATCGGAGTTACCGTGCCAGCCGTGATTAAGGCGGTCGTAGTCCCGGATCCCGTGTTGGAGCCGATGGACTGCGGAGAATCCGTATCCGACGGGTCGTTGGATACTGGTGCCGCCGGTAGTCGCGCTACGGATGCGCTCTGTCCTGGCAGAGACGTTTATCGTAGCGCTCAGCATGGATCGTCGGTGGCCCTCTCATCTAAGGGTGAGAGGGAAGATGAAAACGGAAGCTCTTTAATGGACGATTCCGCTTTCTGCGCCGAGGCTGAATGGGTGCAGGTCCTAGGATGGATGACCAATCGTCTCGGGTTGGCATCGGATCTCGGATCTCAGCGCGATCCGGCGATGGAGCGGATGTCAGAGCGTGCGGCTAGCGCTCTGTCCAGTGGCTCTTCGGCCATGCCTACACTCCCCTTGGACTCGCAGACTTCTGACATGTTGGAAGTTGCGGCATATCGTCTGGTTCAGCCAGACTATGCATTGCCCAAGGCCCCGAAGGGGATAAGGAGTAGGGTCCGTTTTCCGGAGCAGGCCTATCATCAATACGCCAGGGTTCCACGGCTTTCCGTTGCGGAACGTGAGGCGCTGAATAGGCCGTTGGCTGGGAAGGCCAAGGGGCGGTCACGTCCCTTGGTTTCCCAGACCAACAAAGACCCGTTTAATGAGCTCACGCTCATTGAGGATGCGGCTAGGGCGGCCATGGCTGCGCTGTCGCACGGGTGTACCGTCCTGCAGGGTATGCTGGACTGCACGGCGGAAGGCGGACAGGTGCCAGAGGCTGCTCCCGGAGTTGTTCGGGACACCATGCGCCTGTCTCAGGATTGCCTGGCCAGGGTGATCACAAGAACTTTAGCAGAGCGACGGAGAATGGTTCTCGATTGTGTGGAACCAGGACCGGAAATGAGGGCAGCGTTATCTTCTGCGCCTTTCATTGGTCCAGGCTTGTTCGGCGGCTCGGCACGACAAGCGCTCTCTAAAGTTGCATCGATGGTGGCGGAGCAAGAGGTGGTCGGCAAGTCGTGGAAGTCGACCAAGAGGACTCAGCCGCAACAGTCCTACCGTCAACACAGACAGGACCAGCAGAGGCAGCGTCCTAGATCGCCCTTCCGTCCTTCTGCCCGTGATGCCCATAGGCCATCCGGAGCGCAAGGACCTGGCCGTTCGTCCACATACAAGCCCTCTAGTAAGAGGCCGTATGAGGACGACAGGAAGGGTGGCGGTTCGGGCCGTGGCGGCTACCGTAAGGATAGTCGCGGCGGCGGTTCCGGACCGTCATACCACAAGAAGCCGCGGGGCGGCCGTGGGGCTCGTTCCTGACGGGTTTCCGGCGGAATCAATACCGGCGGCTTTGGAAACAAATGGAGTCGAGAATCTTCACCCGAGCGATGTAGCGTCTTGTCGGCTAATCTCGACCGACAACTGTGTGCAGATTCCTTCCGTCGGAGGCAGACTTCAGCTATTCCTAAGCCAATGGGAACAGGTCGTGCGCGACTATTTAGTCTGTCAGTGGATAAGAAACGGCTACGATCCGGACTGGCTCATCCATCAATCGTTAGTTCCGTTAACCTCGACTCCAATATGGACTCCTATTCCAAGGGAATTAGACCGTCTAGTTGCCATTCAGTCAGAGATAGAATCGCTTCGTCTGAAGAAGGCGATTCACCTGGTAGCCGATCAGTCATCACTGGGCTTCTATTCGATTATGTTCCTAGTTCCGAAGCGTACCGGAGGGTGGAGACCAATTCTCAATCTCAAACCGTTGAACAAATTTATTCTTTCTCCCAGGTTTCAGATGGAGACGGTAGCAGCTGTGATGGCAGGCCTCAGGAAAGGCATGTGGGCGGTATCAATAGATCTGAAGGATGCTTATTTTCATATTCCAATGTCAATTCCCTTTCAGAAGTACCTGCGATTTGCATTCCAAGACAATGTTTGGGAATTCAATGCTCTTCCATTCGGCCTGACCACGGCTCCGAGGGTCTTCACCAAGGTGGTTCTCGCCATGACTTCTTTACTTCGCAGGAGAAACATAGCTGTTCACACTTACATAGACGACTGGCTGCTAAAGGCGGGGAATCCAGTCACTCTGCGCAGCAATCTGGAGGTAGTCCTAGACTTATTGAAGAAGCTAGGATGGATTGTGAATCTAGAGAAATCAGAACTGACTCCATCCCAGGAGTTTGTTTATCTGGGAATTTTTTTCAATCTCAGGGACGGCGTAGCTTTTCCGGCGGAGAGCAGAGTCAGAAGCCTGATTGCAGTATTGGAGTCAGTTTCTCTAGGAGCCTATCTGACGGCACGTCAATTTCTCAGAATACTCGGTTTGCTAGTATCTCTGGAGAAGGTGGTGCCATATGCGGCGCTCAGGCGCAGGCCGATTCAGATGTATTTGATGTCGTTCTGGTCACAGAGAACAGATCCGTTATCTCTGAGAATACCAGTGAAAGAACCATTGATATTCCACCTTCAGTGGTGGTTGTCGGAACAGAATCTCCTGCGAGGTGTTCCTCTACAACCTCCTCAACCTCAGATGTCCATGTTCACGGATGCGTCGTTGACAGGTTGGGGAGCGGTATTGGACAATCAGTCAGTGTCCGGGGAATGGGATCGGACCAATGCGCAGAAACATATCAATGTACTCGAGCTATTAGCGGTGGTATTAGCACTGCAGAAGTTCGAGGGTCGAGTTCAAGACAAAATTGTCCTAGTAAGGACAGACAACTCAACAGTGGTGTCTTATTTAAACCGCCAAGGCGGGACAAGATCACCGGAGTTGTGTATGATGGTTTGGAACCTTCTGCTGTGGTGCCAAGAGAGGAATATTATTCTTCGGGCAGCACACATTCCAGGAAGATTGAACATCTTAGCGGATGCTCTCAGTCGAAGGACGGTTTGTCGTCCGACGGAATGGCAGCTCAACCAAGTGGTAGCAGAGGTTCTATTCAAACAATGGGGCAAGCCGAATGTCGACCTATTTGCGATGAAGTCAAACGCAAAGATGGTCACGTACGTGTCACCGATCCCGGACCCGTTGGCTCTAGCAGTAGACGCACTGGCGATAAGTTGGAAGGGAATGTACGCGTATGCGTATCCTCCAACAATTCTCATCCCGAAAGTTCTGGCAAAGATAAGAGAGGGGATGTGCCAAGTACTACTGATCGCTCCTTATTGGCCAGGCCGATCATGGTTTACGGATCTGCTGGACCTTCTGGTCTGCAGTCCAATCCCTCTTCCAGACACAAGAGATGTAATCTCTCAGAACAAGGGTCTGTACCTTCACGACAGACCAGAAATGTTCAAATTGACTGCATGGATGTTGTCAAGCAGCGTGCAATTGAGGGTGGCTTTTCTGAGCAAGCAGCGAAGTTTGTTGCTTCGGCCAGAAGAGTTTCTACCACAAAAACATATAATTATAGAATCAACAAATTTGCACAGTGGTGTGAGAGAAGAGATATTGATCCCTTTTCTGCATCTGTTCAACACGTAGCAGACTTTATCTGTCATTTATACGAAGTTGACAAACTTGTACCTTCTACCCTAGCAGCATATAAGTCTGCATTAGCTTCTGTCATTCCTAGTCTCACCATTGGGGGAGTAGAGAATGACACCTTGAATGAAGTTATTAAAGGAATGAGCAATCTGCGACCTAGACAGCCAATTCCTATCCCGTCATGGAATCTATCTCTTGTTCTACAGGTTTTAGGGCATGCTCCCTTTGAACCGATTAGAACTATTGACATTAAACTGTTAACTATTAAATCAGTTTTCTTGGTTGCAGCAGCGTCGGCGAGAAGGAGAAGCGAGATCCATGCGCTTTCTGCCGAACAAGACCGTTTTGTCGTCACGGGTGAAGGTTTAAGATTACTTCCACGTCTTTGTTTCCTGGCAAAGAATCAGTCACTTAAATATCCAGGACAGCCGATCAATTTGCCAAGTTTAACTAGACATGACCCAAATTCTTGTGCTTGGTGTCCTGTCAGATGTCTTAAGATGTATAAGAAACGTACTTCTGAGTGGAGAGACGACCCGAAATCTCTGTGGTTATGTCTCAAAGCTCCCCATTTACGTGCTTCGAAAGATACTATTTCTCGTTGGATAGTTGATGCTATTCAGATGTCGCACAAGATCGCTACAGGAAAGCAGATTGATCGTGCGAATGCCCATGAGGTCCGAGCACTAGCAGCATCATCGGCCCTTTATAAGGGTGTCTCTTTAGAGCAGGTGATGTCTGTAGCACAATGGCATGCCGAGTCGTCATTCACTGATTTCTACCTTCGAGACATCTCCAGCACACTTAATCCAGTAGCCGTCGCCAATCTGTCGAACCTAAACTAAGCCACGTCCGACCACTACTTCGCTCACATCACAAAGGACTTCCGCCTACACTGACCAAGCGCTATGCACATGACTGAGTACGACCGTGGATTGGGCCTAGCTCCTGTGATGATCAATAACAGATCGACCATTCAAAAATGGTGAGTTTTTACATTAATTAAGTGACTATAAATATGTTTACTTCCAGTCGAAATACCAGACTGAGTAAGTGAATAGTCTGGTACAAGAGTATATTTATCCTCTCATACAGACATGAGACTCATTCCAATTTGAAAATCTAATCGATATACTGTTAGTTTTTTCAAAGATTTGAAGTTGTAGTAGCTTCTTTGCACTCTACTGGACTGCCCTAGCTGAGACTTGGGGCTGACACGGGTCTGGTGGGTGTTGCATCCCCATGGACATCCCTCTGGTTTTGTGCGGACAAAAGAGGGGGGGGGAGCGCGGTCTAGACCATGGAAGTTTAGCACTCTATGAGTCAGATAGCAGAACCCAAGCGTATGCCAGGGTTTTAGTCTCTTCACAACCTTCTCTGTTGGATGGTTGATGAGTGCTGGTTCGAGCCTCACCTCCTCCCACCGGCATTTCCTGGCTGTCGAAATCCGGAGTTTATCATAATAGTACATCTGGTAAGTATTATTCGAAGTAGAATCAAAAAAGCATCCGCTTTTGTTTCTACGAGAATTCTTAATACTTACCAGATGTACTATGGCCCTGCCTCAGCCGCCCCGCTGAGGTGAGGCTGAGCTGCTTTCGCAGTTTGCCAAGGCAAACATAAGACGAATCTGACTGTGATTGGGAATAGACTCGGTACCTGCGGCTATGGTATTCCCGGACACAGTATGGGCAGGACCAGGAGAGTGCGGAGTTTTAATTGTTTATTTTGACCTAGACTAGATAATAGACATTATCATAATAGTACATCTGGTAAGTATTAAGAATTCTCGTAGAAACAAAAGCGGATGCTTTTTTGATACTCATGGTACGTAGCATACGTGTAGACATCATGATCTCATCCCATAGTGAACAACAAATACTCATGGTATGTAGCATACTGTAGACATCATGATCTCATCCCATAGTGGACAACAAATACTCATGGTACGTAGCATACTGTAGACATCATGATCTCATCCCATAGTGAACAACAAATACTCATGGTACGTAGCATACTGTAGACATCATGATCTCATCCTATAGTGAACAACAAATACTCATGGTATGTAGCATACTGTAGACATCATGATTTCATCCCATAGTGAACAACAAATACTCATGGTATGTAGCATACTGTAGACATCATGATTTCATCCCATAGTGAACAACAAATACTCATGGTATGTAGCATACTGTAGACATCATGATTTCATCCCCTAGTGAACAACAAATACTCATGGCATGTAGAATACTGTAGACATCATGATCTCATCCCATAGTGAACAACAAATACTCATGGTATGTAGCATACTGTAGACATCATGATCTCATCCCATAGTGAACAACAAATACTCATGGCATGTAGCATACTGTAGACATCATGATCTCATCCTATAGTGAACAACAAATACTCATGGCATGTAGAATACTGTAGACATCATGATCTCATCCCATAGTGAACAACAAATACTCATGGTATGTAGCATACTGTAGACATCATGATTTCATCCCATAGTGAACAACAAATACTCATGGTACGTAGCATACTGTAGACATCATGATCTCATCCCATAGTGAACAGCAAATACTCATGGTATGTAGCATACTGTAGACATCATGATCTCATCCCATAGTGAACAACAAATACTCGTGGTATATAGCATACAGTAGACATCATGATCTCATCCTATAGTGAACAACAAATACTCATGGTATGTAGCATACTGTAGACATCATGATTGCATCCCATAGTGAACAGCAAATACTCATGGTATGTAGCATACTGTAGACATCATGATCTCATCCCATAGTGAACAACAAATACTCATGGTATGTAGCATACTGTAGACATCATGATCTCATCCTATAGTGAACAACAAATACTCATGGTATGTAGCATACTGTAGACATCATGATCTCATCCCATAGTGAACAACAAATACTCATGGTATGTAGCATACTGTAGACATCATGATCTCATCCCATGGTGAACAACAAATACTCGTGGTATGTAGCATACGTGTAGACATCATGATCTCATCCCATAGTGAACAACAAAGCCTCATGGTGTGTAGCATACTGTAGACATCATGATCTTATCCCATAGTGAACAACAAATACTCACGGTATTTAGCATACTGTTGACATCATGGTCTCATCCCATAGTGAACAACAAATACTCATGGTATGTAGCATACTGTATACATCATGATCTCATCCCATAGTGAACAACAAATACTCACGGTATTTAGCATACTGTTGACATCATGGTCTCATCCCATAGTGAACAACAAATACTCATGGTATGTAGCATACTTTTCACATCAAGAGTACTTACCTCCCTAATACTTTTGATATTGCTAAATATTGGCTTTCACTCAATAAACACTTAGATTAAAACAGTCAGGTGCCCCTACTGGGCAGGGAGTCAGAGCGTAGTCTGGCGGATGCCAGCCCCACCACCGCGCATGCGCAGACTAGCACTTCCTCTTTGCTAATTTATTGGCAGAGAGTCTACACATGTTTTTGTGCTAGAGCTTTTCTTGACTCAATTCTTAGTGTTTTTGTGTAAATTTGGAAGTGTTTATCCCTGGTAAAGATGGCAGGAAGGATGACTTCGCCAGAGGAGGGCCCAGGACCTTTAAATCAGGTGACTTCTAGTAAAATTAGCGAGTTTTGTCCCCGGTGTAATGTGTTTCCGGGACTCGCGGTTACCGTGATAAGCGCCTTGTTTAGTTGGTTTATTTCAACTAGGTGCTATATAATACTAATCTCTCTTTGTGTTTATGTCCGCAGGTCTGTGTGACGATATGTAATGGACATCACATCAGCAGAGGGTTTGTTTCTCTCCACCATGGTTCCATTTCCTACTAATACTGTTAGGTTATCTAACCAAAAATTTTATGTCCAGTGAGTCGGAGGCCTAGTATAAAGGTCTTCTCACTTTGCCCTCTTGATCCAATTCCTTCCCCTAGAGGTGGAGAGAGTTAAGAGGCGTTCAGTTGGTGGAGTGCTCCAGTTCATCACGTTGGATGGTTTGTCTATACAAAGTGTCAGGTATCTAATTATTGATATGAGGTGATGTTAATTATTTAGAGAGGAAAGGGAGATAATTAACAGTATTTGCCATTGTTATCAGTATATATCTGATGGTTGTGTAGTCGAAATGTCCATTCTGCACATGTTCTGGTTAGAGATACAATTCGTCCTTGCACTTGGATGTTTGTTGGGGATCGATTTTGTCCTGTCATAGGATTAATGACGTCATAATCAGCCTTGCTCTTTATTAACAATTAAAGTTGTCCGAAGCTGGTTTTCTGATGAATATTGATCTTTATGATCATTTCCTTCTCTTGAGTTGGTGAGTTTCTGAGCTTAACTAGATTGCTCATACTCCTCGTCCTTTGCCCTGTTTCAGAGACCTGGTTGTGCGTCCTGTGGACGGTTTTTGAAGGACAAGTTTGTGCCTCATCTCTGTTATCAGTGTAGCCCCTGTGGTCCCTTGCTTAATTGCGAGATATGTAAGCACTGGGGGAGCGAGCTAATGTCCGAATTCTTGTGCTTGCAGGCGAAGGACAAGGTGGTGGAGGAGGAGAAGAAGAAGAAGCAGAAAAGAGAGGGTGTGAGTAAGAAGGGTAAGAGGAAGGCCTCGTCCGCGGTGGACATGGAGGCCTTCCGGACCGAGATGTTGGGAGAGATGAGGAGGACAATAAAGGATTTGGTTCCAGGGTTGCTTCGTGGCATGCTTCCTGGACCAAATCCTTTGCTGTCCTCATCATCTGCTTCGGAGCAGGTAATCCCCGCCTCTGAATCACCTTTCCTTAGTACGCTTCCGTTGTTCGAAGATTCAGAGGTGGCCCCATTAGAGGGGGCGTTCCACGACCCTGGCAGCAGGCTTAGTGCCGCGCCGAATAGGGGCCGTGGACGGTTGTCGCTGGAACCCGCGGTCTGCTTATCAGTCCAGGGGTATCCGCACGCCGCGGGTGCCAGTACCTCCTATGGCACCTTCCCTGGCCAGTCCGGGTTAGCTCTCTTTGCTGACCCGGAGTCTAATCTGTCTGGCCAGGAGGATGAGGATTACCTGTTGGGGTCGCCGTCTGAGGACGTGGCCATGGATTATGACGTCTGTGCACCCCTCGCGGGGAATACAGGCGACTTATTCCACGGTTCTACTCACGCAGGGGTAGAATCAACTGTTCAGACTGTGGCCCTGGGCGCTGAGGGCCAGCGTTACCGCATACCTCGGCATGCCGAGAGTGTCGCTGGTGCTGGCCGGGGCCATGGTGGGGCGGTATGTGCCCCGCGCTCTACCACGGCGCCTGCTCCTGGTCAAGCCAGTGAGATTAGCATGCCGGTGTTGTCAGGCCCGCATGCTCTCCCTGGCTTGCCAGGGATATCAGCGTATCCGCCGTCAAGCTCTGTCGCTTGCGTTCAGGAGGAAGACGAAGGCCCCCGTCTTGTAGAGCGCTCGCAGCTAGCCACGGAGGAGGATTGGTCTGACGCTTGCCAGTGGTTGGTGAGTGTTAGACCAGATCTGCCCGTGGAGCAGTCGGCTAGCCAGCGTGATCACAGGCCGTGGTTAGCTGGTAAGCCTACTGCTAACGCTATGCCTTCTCTGCCGCTGGCAGAGCATGTCGTTGACATGTTCGAGGCGGCGGAGACGTCCATTAAGTCGAGTGGACGTCTCGCGAAGGCCCCGCGCGAGGTGGCCAGGCGTTGCCGCATCGTGCCCCTGGATTACCAGCGGTACGGTGTGGTACCTAAGCCGAGCGTGGATGACCGCGCTGCTTTGGCTGAGGATGCGCGGCCAGGCTCCCGTTCTGACACGGGAGTCTTGTGTTCGAACGCGTTGCGTTCAGCAAATACCGCGTTGCGTGATGCGGAGGAGAGTGGGAGGGCTTCGATTGCCGCTCTGTCCCACGTCTCCCAGCTGTTACAAGGGGTGGTAACAGCATCCGCATCGCGCCAGCCAAGTCCGGTCACAGGCCAACGAGCCATCCAGGATGGTATCAACCTGGCTCTGGACTGTATGACGCGGGCGGTGACCAGGAGTGTCCGGGCAAGGCGCACATTTGCCTTGGACAATCTGTGCCCGTCCCAGGACCTGTACAATAGGCTACTGCGTACGCCTATGACAGGTCCTGGTCTCTTTGGAGGTGAGGGATGTAGGCACCTCCAGGAGACGGTTACTCTGGTAAATAACCAGAGGGCGCTGCGCGAGCAGTTTGAGGTGCTTCGTCGTGCTAACGTTCGCGCCGCACCCCTGCAGGCTTGAGGTGGTGGTGGCCAGGTCAGAGGCCAACCACCATCGCAGCGTCGGCCTCGGCCGCGTGCGATTCGGCCAGCAGCGAGGGGGGCGCAGGCTCCTCAGGCGCAGTCAGCCAGGCAGCCGCCCGCGCACCGAGGTGCGCGCGGTGCTGGTCGTGGCGCGCGAGGATCTGGGCGTGGTAATCGTTCCTGATGGGACGGTTACCGCGGTGAGAACCGCTCCGGTGTTTCTGGCAAAGGAGACAGTGCTGCTCTTGCACTCCTTATGTCCACCTCTATCCCTAGGTGGACCGGTGGGAGGCCGGCTAGCCGACCACATGCAAGAGTGGGAACGGTTAACTCAGGACCGTTTAGTCTTGCGATGGCTTTCAGTCGGGTATCATCCCGATTGGATGACAGGCCCGCCATCGCGACTGTCTCTAGAGCCGATCTGGACTCCAAATCCGAGAGATCCAGAGCAAAGGTTGTGTATCGAGGAGGAAATAAATTCCCTCATACAAAAAGGAGCTATTCAGCCGGCACAAAGGTGTCCGGGTTTCTATTCAACCCTGCTCTTAGTAACAAAAAACACCGGAGGGTGGAGACCAATTCTCAACCTCAAGCCATTGAACAAGTTCATAGAGACGCCCAGTTTCAAGATGGAGACTGTGCGCTCGGTGTTGGCGGGGTTAGAGAGGGGAATGTGGACAGCATCGATAGATTTGAAGGACGCTTATTTCCACATCCCCATACACAGGAGTTTCCGTCGCTTCCTGAGATTTGCATTCCAGGGCAGACAGTGGGAATTCAGGGTGTTACCCTTCGGAATTTCCACGGCTCCTCGGGTTTTCACCCGTGTGGTTCTTGCGATCACCGCATACCTCCGCAGGAGAAGCATAGCAGTCCACACGTACATAGACGACTGGCTGTTGAAAGCGCACACCCAGGAAAGTTTATCGGCCAGTCTGGAGATTGTTTTGAAGACTCTCACAGACTTGGGCTGGATGATCAATTTCCCAAAATCAGAGCTGACTCCATCCCAGAAGTTTGTTTACCTGGGGATGTTCTTCGATCTAGAGACAGGATATGTTTTTCCTACTCAGGAGAGAGTTCAGAAACTCATCTCATTGATTCAGTCAGTGTGCGACAGTCGTCATGTCCTGGCACGGGTTTACTTGAGAATGCTGGGGTTGATGGTTTCATTGGAACCAGTCATTCCTCAAGGCCGCCTTACGCAGGCGGCCGATCCAGTTATTTCTCATGACACAATGGACCCAGAGTACAGGTTCGCTGGACTCGAACGTGTCAGTGTTGGCGCCTCTGATTCATCACCTGCAATGGTGGTTGGACACAGAGAATCTCTTGGTGGGGGTTATGCTAACCCCTCCCCACCCTCAGGTGACTGTGTATACAGATGCATCGATGGAGGGCTGGGGAGCTTGCCTGGAAGAATCCACGATATCAGGGCTTTGGAATCTGGAACAGTCAAAGGAACATATAAATCTACTGGAGCTAAAAGCAGTAGTCCTGGGCCTGGAACATTTCTTACAGAAAGTTCAGGGCAAGATTGTTCTTATTCGTTCAGACAACTCAACAGTTGTGACTTACATAAACCGCCAGGGCGGAACGAAGTCGCCCAGTCTCTGTATGATGACATGGAGACTGCTTTGTTGGTGCCTGGATCACCAGATTACCTTGAAAGCAGTTCATATTCCGGGAAGGTTAAATCTGCTAGTAGACTCATTGAGCCGAAGGATGAGTGTTTTACCCACGGAATGGCAACTAAATCAATGTGTGGCGGATCGTCTGTTCGACCATTGGGGGAAACCCAACATCGATTTGTTCGCAACGAAGAAGAATGCGAAGATGACGACGTACGTCTCTCCGATTCCGGATCCAAGCGCTTTCGCAACAGATGCGTTAGCTATCAGCTGGGGGAGAATGTATGCATACGCATTCCCTCCAGCAATCCTGATTCCAAAAATTCTTCAGAAAATCAGACAAGAGGAATGCCAAGTGCTTCTGATCGCCCCGGATTGGCCAAGCCGATCATGGTATACGGATCTGCTGGACCTTCTGGTCTGCAATCCGGTTCCTCTGCCTCTGATGGACGACATTATCTTCCAGGGCAAGGCCCTTCACAACAATCCGTCAATGTTCAGATTGACTGCGTGGATGTTGTCAAGGAATCTAGAATTAAGGAGGGCATTTCTGAGCAAGCAGCCATGTTTATGGCCAAATCCAGGAGGGGGTCAACCTCCAGAGCATATAATTATAAAATCAACAGATTTGCAGAATGGTGCTCAAAAAGATGTATTGATCCAATGGATTCATCTATTCAGGTAGTAGCTGATTTCCTCTGTCACCTGTATGATGCCTATAGCCTCAAGCCTAACTCTATTGCTGGTTAAAAGTCAGCTTTAATGTCTGTTATTCCTTGCTTGGCTAAGAGGGGAAGTGATGAAGTAAATACATTAAATGTATTAATTAAAGGCATGGGCAATCTAAGACCAAGGAATCCCCCTGTGATTCCGTCTTGGAGTTTATCGCTAGTGCTTCAAGTACTAGGTGATAAGCCTTTTGAACCACTTAGTTCCATTTCTATGAAACTATTAACACTGAAGACTGTGTTTTTAATTGCTGCGGCCTCGGCTAGGCGTAGAAGTGAAATTCATGCCTTATCAGCCAAGGATGACCGTTTTGTGGTTTCAGGGGAAGGCCTTAAGCTGCTACCTAGGATTAATTTCTTGGCTAAGAATCAGTCGTTGAAATATCCAGGTCAACCTATTGTTTTGCCTGCTTTGACTAGATATGATCCTAATTCTAAAGCATGGTGTCCCGTCCGGGCGCTTCTCCGGTACAAACAACGTACATCGGAGTGGCGCACCGACCAGTCGGCGTTATGGTTGTCATATATTGAACCCCATGGCAGGGCTTCTAAGGACACCATTTCCAGGTGGATTGTAGAATGCATTCAGTTTTGTCATAAATCCGCCACCGGGAAGCAGGTTGACGTGGCCAAGGCTCACAGTGTCCGCGGCGTAGTGACATCCACTGCCCTTTTTAATGGGGTCCCTGTGGATGATATTATGTCGGTGGCTCAGTGGCACTGTGAGTCAAGTTTTACAGACCATTATCTCCGTGACACCTCTAATCCTCTCGCCTTGTCGATTTTGAAAAAATAACTAGGCTTATATTTTTGATGGGGTTTCCTCATTGCTTATATATTTCACAATTAATTTATGGAAACAACCACTTTTTTGGGACTGCATCGTTCTTCACCAATGGGAAGAGGATGTCAGCAGCCATTTCAACAAGGTCAGTCTTGTGCATGGGTTGTCCATTGTTGATTGTCTTGTCACGTTACCCGTTATTAATATGATGATGGTTTTGTGTATTTATGTGGTTCATTGTTGAGAGTATACGAAAATGGAGTTTTTTCGTCTCTGTCCTGTAGTACATGGCACTTGTACGTAGAGAGCGTATAGGACATTGAGGTCATTCGACTCTTCCTCCCAGGAAGGAGGGGGGGAAGCGCATATGACATTCGGTCATCTCTCATACATCGGTGGTGTTATCCGATGGTTAGTCAAATCCTGACTGTTTTTTCATACAGTTTCAGAAGTTTAAGTGCCTTAAACGCAGAAAAGCGTATAGGGATGAGCTGGTCTTTTGACCTCGCCTCCCTCCCGCCGAATTCACTGTTGAATTCTGGCAATATCAAAAGTATTAGGGAGGTAAGTATACTCTTGATGTGAAATAAACGAAATCAAGGATTTCTTTTTTCACGAGAGAGTTGATACTTACCTCCCTAGATACGGACCCGGCCTCTCCACCCCACAGAGGCTCGGTCTTCAGGCTCTTAATAGTTGCATGTGTATCAGCCAATAAATTAGTCAGAGGAAGTGCTAGTCTGCGCATGCGCGGTGGTGGGGCTGGCATCCGCCAGACTACGCTCTGACTCCCTGCCCAGTAGGGGCACCTGACTGTTTTAATCTGAGTGTTTATTGAGTGAAAGCCAATATTTAGCAATATCAAAAGTATTAGGGAGGTAAGTATCAACTCTCTCGTGAAAAAAGAAATCCTTGATTTCGTTTAGTATACATCATGATCTCATCCCATAGTGAACAACAAATACTCATGGTATGTAGCATACTGTAGACATCATGATCTCATCCCATAGTGAACAACAAATACTCATGGTATGTAGCATACTGTATACATCATGATCTCATCCCATAGTGAACAACAAATACTCATGGTATGTAGCATACTGTAGACATTATAATCTCATCCCATAGTGAACAACAAATACTCATGGTTGTAGCATACTGTAGACATTATAATCTCATCCCATAGTGAACAACAAATACTCATGGTTGTAGCATACTGTAGACATCATGATCTCATCCCATGGTGAACAACAAATACTCATGGTATGTAGCATACTGTAGACATTATAATCTCATCCCATAGTGAACAACAAATACTCATGGTTGTAGCATACTGTAGACATCATGATCTCATCCCATAGTGAACAACAAATACTCATGGTATGTAGCATACTGTAGACATCATGATCTCATCCCATAGTGAACAACAAATACTCATGGTACGTAGCATACTGTAGACATCATGATCTCATCCCATAGTGAACAGCAAATACTCATGGTATGTAGCATACTGTAGACATCATGATCTCATCCCATAGTGAACAACAAATACTCATGGTATGTAGCATACTGTAGACATCATGATCTCATCCCATGGTGAACAACAAATACTCATGGTATGTAACATACGTGTAGACATCATGATCTCATCCCATAGTGAACAACAAATACTCATGGCGTGTAGCATACTGTAGACATCATGATCTCATCCCATAGTGAACAACAAATACTCACGGTATTTAGCATACTGTTGACATCATGGTCTCATCCCATAGTGTACAACAAATACTCATGGTATGTAGCATACTGTTTTCACATCAAGAGTATACTTACCTCCCTAATACTTTTGATATTGCTAAATATCGGCTTTCACTCAATAAACACTCAGATTAAAACAGTTAGGTGCCCCTACTGGGCAGGGAGTCAGAGCGTAGTCTGGCGGATGCCAGCCCCACCACCGCGCATGCGCAGACTAGCACTTCCTCTTTGCTAATTTATTGGCAGAGAGTCTACACATGTTTTTGTGCTAGTGCTTTTCTTGGCTCAATTCTTAGTGTTTTTGTGAAAATTTGGAAGTGTTTATCCCTGATAAAGATGGCAGGAAGGATGACTTCGCCAGAGGAGGGCCCAGGACCTTTAAATCAGGTGACTTCTAGTAAAATTAGCGAGTTTTGTCCCCGGTGTAATGTGTTTCCGGGACTCGCGCTTACCGTGATAAGCGCCTTGTTTAGTTGGTTTATTTCAACTAGGTGCTATATCATTCTAATCTCTCTTTGTGTTTATGTCCGCAGGTCTGTGTGACGACAGGTAATGGACATCACATCAGCAGAGGGTTTGTTTCTCTCCACCATGGTTCCATTTCCTACTAATACTGTTAGGTTATCTAACCAAAAATTTTATGTCCAGTGAGTCGGAGGCCTAGTATAAAGGTCTTCTCACTTTGCCCTCTTGATCCAATTCCTTCCCCTAGAGGTGGAGAGAGTTAAGAGGCGTTCAGTTGGTGGAGTGCTCCAGTTCATCACGTTGGATGGTTTGTCTATACAAGGTGTCAGGTATCTAATTATTGATATGAGGTGATGTTAATTATTTAGAGGAAAGGAAGATAATTAACAGTATTTGCCATTGTTATCAGTATATATCTGATGGTTGTGTAGTCGAAATGTCCATTCTGCACATGTTCTGGTTAGAGATACAATTCGTCCTTGCACTTGGATGTTTGTTGGGGATCGATTTTTTCCTGTCATAGGATTAATGACGTCATAATCAGCCTTGCTCTTTATTAACAATTAAAGTTGTCCGAAGCTGGTTTTCTGATGAATATTGATCTTTATGATCATTTCCTTCTCTTGAGTTGGTGAGTTTCTGAGCTTAACTAGATTGCTCATACTCCTCGTCCTTTGCCCTGTTTCAGAGACCTGGTTGTGCGTCCTGTGGACGGTTTTTGAGGGACAAGTTTGTGCCTCATCTCTGTTATCAGTGTAGCCCCTGTGGTCCCTTGCTTAATTGCGAGATATGTAAGCACTGGGGGGGCGAGCTAATGTCCGAATTCTTGTGCTTGCAGGCGAAGGACAAGGTGGTGGAGGAGGACAAGAAGAAGCAGAAAAGAGAGGTTGTGAGTAAGAAGGGTAAGAGGAAGGCCCGTCCGCGGTGGACATGGAGGCCTTCCGGACCGAGATGTTGGGAGAGATGAGGACAATAAAGGATTTGGTTCCAGAGTTGCTTCGTGGCATGCTTCCTGGACCAAATCCTTTGCTGGCCCCATCATCTGCTTCGGAGCAGGTAATCCCCACCTCTGAATCACCTTTCCTTAGTACGCTTCCGTTGTTCGAAGATTCAGAGGTGGCCCCATTAGAGGGGGCGTTCCACGACCCTGGCAGCAGGCTTAGTGGCGCGCCGAATAGGGACCGTGGACGGTTGTCGCTGGAACCCGCGGGCTGCTTATCAGTCCAGGGGTTTCCGCACGCCGCGGGTGCCAGTACCTCGTATGGCACCTTCCCTGGCCAGTCCGGGTTAGCTCTCTTTGCTGACCCGGAGTCTAATCTGTCTGGCCAGGAGGATGAGGATTACCTGTTGGGGTCGCCGTCTGAGGACGTGGCCATGGATTATGACGCCTGTGCACCCCTCGCGGGGAATACAGGCGACTTATTCCACGGTTCTACTCATGCAGGGGTAGAATCCACGGTTCAGACTGTGGCCCTGGGCGCTGAGGGCCAGCGTTACCGCATACCTCGGCTTGCCGAGAGTGTCGCTGGTGCTGGCCGGGGCCGTGGTGGGGCGGTATATGCCCCGCGCTCTACCACGGCGCCTGCTCCTGGTCAAGCCAGTGAGATTAGCATGCCGGTGTTATCAGGCCCGCATGCTCTCCCTGGCTTGCCAGGGATATCAGCGTATCCGCCGTCAAGCTCTGTTGCTTGCGCTCAGGAGGAAGACGAAGGCCCCCGTCTTGTAGAGCGCTCGCAGCTAGCCACGGAGGAGGATTGGTCTGACGCTTGCCAGTGGTTGGTGAGTGTTAGACCAGATCTGCCCGTGGAGCAGTCGGCTAGCCAGCGTGATCACAGGCCGTGGTTAGCTGGTAAGCCTACTGCTAACGCTATGCCTTCTCTGCCGCTGGCAGAGCATGTCGTTGACATGTTCGAGGCGGCGGAGACGTCCATTAAGTCGAGTGGACGTCTCGCTAAGGCCCCGCGCGAGGTGGCCAGGCGTTGCCGCATCGTGCCCCTGGATTACCAGCGGTACGGTGTGGTACCTAAGCCGAGCGTGGATGACCGTGCGGCTTTGGGTGAGGATGCGCGGCCGGGCTCCCGTTCTGACACGGGAGTCTTGTGTTCGAACGCGTTGCGTTCAGCAAATACCGCGTTGCGTGATGCGGAGGAGAGTGGGAGGGCTTCGATTGCCGCTCTGTCCCACGTCTCCCAGCTGTTACAAGGGGTAGTAACAGCATCCGCATCGCGCCAGCCAAGTCCGGTCACAGTCCAGCGAGCCATCCAGGATGGTATCAACCTGGCTCTGGACTGTATGACGCGGGCGGTGACCAGGAGTGTCCGGGCAAGGCGCACATTTGCCTTGGACAATCTGTGCCCGTCCCAGGACCTGTACAATAGGCTACTGCGTACGCCTATGACAGGTCCTGGTCTCTTTGGAGGTGAGGGGTGTAGGCACCTCCAGGAGACGGTTACTCTGGTCAATAACCAGAGGGCGCTGCGCGAGCAGTTTGAGGTGCTTCGTCGTGCTAACGTTCGCACCGCACCCCCTGCGTATCGTCCCCTGCAGGCTCGAGGTGGTAGTGGCCAGGTCAGAGGCCAACCACCATCGCAGCGTCGGCCTCGGCCGCGTGCGATTCGGCCAGCAGCGAGGGGGGCGCAGGCTCCTCAGGCGCAGTCAGCCAGGCAGCCGCCCGCGCACCGAGGTGCGCGCGGTGCTGGTCGTGGCGCGCGAGGATCTGGGCGTGGTAATCGTTCCTGATGGGACGCTTACCGCGGTGAGAACCGCTCCAGTGTTTCTGGCAAGGGAGACAGTGCCGCTCTTGCACTCCTTATGTCCACCTCTATCCCTAGGTGGACCGGTGGGAGGCCGGCTAGCCGACCACATGCAAGAGTGGGAACGGTTAACTCAGGACCGTTTAGTCTTGCGATGGCTTTCAGTCGGGTATCATCCCGATTGGATGACAGGCCCGCCATCGCGACTGTCTCTAGTGCCGATCTGGACTCCAAATCCGAGAGATCCAGAGCAAAGGTTGTGTATCGAGGAGGAAATAAATTCCCTCATACAAAAAGGAGCTATTCAGCCGGCACAGAGGTGTCCGGGCTTCTATTCAACCCTGTTCTTAGTAACAAAAAACACCGGAGGGTGGAGACCAATTCTCAACCTCAAGCCATTGAACCAGTTCATAGAGACGCCCAGTTTCAAGATGGAGACTGTGCGCTCGGTGTTGGCGGGGTTAGAGAGGGGAATGTGGACAGCGTCGATAGATTTGAAGGACCCTTATTTCCACATCCCCATACACAGGAGTTTCCGTCGCTTCCTGAGATTTGCATTCCAGGGCAGACAGTGGGAATTCAGGGTGTTACCCTTCGGAATTTCCACGGCTCCTCGGGTTTTCACCCGTGTGGTTCTTGCGATCACCGCATACCTCCGCAGGAGAAGCATAGCAGTCCACACGTACATAGACGACTGGCTGTTGAAAGCGCACACCCAGGAAAGTTTATCGGCCAGTCTGGAGATTGTTTTGAAGACTCTCACAGACTTGGGCTGGATGATCAATTTCCCAAAATCAGAGCTGACTCCATCCCAGAAGTTTGTTTACCTGGGGATGTTCTTCAATCTAGAGACAGGATATGTTTATCCTACTCAGGGGAGAGTGCAGAAACTCATCTCATTAATTCAGTCAGTGTGCGACAGTCGTCATGTCCTGGCACGGGTTTACTTGAGAATGCTGGGGTTGATGGTTTCATTGGAACCAGTCATTCCTCAGGCCGCTTTACGCAGGCGGCCGATCCAGTTATTTCTCATGACACAATGGACCCAGAGTACAGGTTCGCTGGACTCGAACGTGTCAGTGTTGGCGCCTCTGATTCATCACCTGCAATGGTGGTTGGACACAGAGAATCTCTTGGTGGGGGTTATGCTAACCCCTCCCCACCCTCAGGTGACTGTGTATACAGATGCATCGATGGAGGGCTGGGGGGCTTGCCTGGAAGAATCCACGATATCAGGGCTTTGGAATCCGGAACAGTCAAAGGAACATATAAATCTACTGGAGCTAAGAGCAGTAGTCCTGGGCCTGGAACATTTCTTACAGAGAGTTCAGGGCAAGATTGTTCTTATTCGTTCAGACAACTCAACAGTTGTGACTTACATAAACCGCCAGGGCGGAACAAAGTCGCCCAGTCTCTGTATGATGACATGGAGACTGCTTTGTTGGTGCCTGGATCACCAGATTACCTTGAAAGCAGTTCATATTCCGGGAAGGTTAAATCTGCTAGCAGACTCATTGAGCCGAAGGATGAGTGTTTTACCCACGGAATGGCAACTAAATCAATGTGTGGCGGATCGTCTGTTCGACCATTGGGGGAAACCCAACATTGATTTGTTCGCAACGAAGAAGAATGCGAAGATGACGACGTACGTCTCTCCGATTCCGGATCCAAGCGCTTTCGCAACAGATGCGTTAGCTATCAGCTGGGGGAGAATGTATGCATACGCATTCCCTCCAGCAATCCTGATTCCAAAAATTCTTCAGAAAATCAGACAAGAGGAATGCCAAGTGCTTCTGATCGCCCCGGATTGGCCAAGCCGATCATGGTATACGGATCTGCTGGACCTTCTGGTCTGCAATCCGGTTCCTCTGCCTCTGATGGACAATATTATCTTCCAGGGCAAGGCCCTTCACAACAATCCGTCAATGTTCAGATTGACTGCGTGGATGTTGTCAAGGAATCTAGAATTAAGGAGGGCTTTTCTGAGCAAGCAGCCATGTTTATGGCCAAAGCCAGGAGGGGGTCAACCTCCAGAGCATATAATTATAAAATCAACAGATTTGCAGAATGGTGCTCAAAAAGATGTATTGATCCAATGGATTCATCTATTCAGGTAGTAGCTGATTTCCTCTGTCACCTGTATGATGCCTATAGCCTCAAGCCTAACTCTATTGCTGGTTATAAGTCAGCTTTAATGTCTGTTATTCCTTGCTTGGCTAAGAGGGGAAGTGATGAAGTAAATACATTAAATGTATTAATTAAATGTATGGGCAATCTAAGACCAAGGAATCCCCCTGTGATTCGGTCTTGGAGTTTATCGCTAGTGTTTCAAGTACTAGGTGATAAGCCGTTTGAACCACTTAGTTCCATTTCTATGAAACTATTAACACTGAAGACTGTGTTTTTAATTGCTGCGGCCTCGGCTAGGCGTAGAAGTGAAATTCATGCCTTATCAGCCGAGGATGACCGTTTTGTGGTTTCAGGGGAAGGCCTTAAGCTGCTACCTAGGATTAATTTCTTGGCTAAGAATCAGTCGTTGAAATATCCAGGTCAACCTATTGTTTTGCCTGCTTTAACTAGATATGATCCTAATTCTAAAGCATGGTGTCCCGTCCGGGCGCTTCTCCGGTACAAGCAACGTACATCGGAGTGGCGCACCGACCAGTCGCCGTTATGGTTGTCATATATTGAACCCCATGGCAGGGCTTCTAAGGACACCATTTCCGGGTGGATTGTAGAATGCATTCAGTTTTGTCATAAATCCGCCACCGGGAAGCAGGTTGACGTGGCCAAGGCTCACAGTGTCCGCGGCGTAGTGACATCCACTGCCCTATTTAATGGGGTCCCTGTGGATGATATTATGTCGGTGGCTCAGTGGCACTGTGAGTCAAGTTTTACAGACCATTATCTCCGTGACACCTCTAATCCTCTCGCCTTGTCGATTTTGAAAAAATAACTAGGCTTATATTTTTGATGGGGTTTCCTCATTGCTTATATATTTCACAATTAATTTATGGAAACAACCACTTTTTTGGGACTGCATCGGTCTTCACCAATGGGAAGAGGATGTCAGCTATGTAGCATACTGTAGACATCATGATCTCATCCCATAGTGAACAACAAATACTCATGGTATGTAGCATACTGTAGATATCATGATCACATCCCATAGTGAACAACAAATACTCCTGGTATGTAGCATACTGTAGACATCATAATCTCATCCCATAGTGAACAACAAATACTCATGGTGTGTAGCATACTGTAGACATCATGATCTTATCCCATAGTGAACAACAAATACTCATGGCATGTAGCATACTGTAGACATCATGATCTCATCCCATAGTGTACAACAAATACTCATGGTATGTAGCATACTGTAGACATCATGATCACATCCCATAGTGAACAACAAATACTCCTGGTATGTAGCATACTGTAGACATCATAATCTCATCCCATAGTGAACAACAAATACTCATGGTGTGTAGCATACTGTAGACATCATGATCTTATCCCATAGTGAACAACAAATACTCATGGTATGTAGCATACTGTAGATATCATGATCACATCCCATAGTGTACAACAAATACTCACGGTATGTAGCATACTGTAGACATCATGGTCTCATCCCATAGTGAACAACAAATACTCATGGTATGTAGCATACTGTAGATATCATGATCACATCCCATAGTGAACAACAAATACTCACGGTATGTAGCATACTGTAGATATCATGATCACATCCCATAGTGAACAACAAATACTCCTGGTATGTAGCATACTGTAGACATCATGATCTCATCCCATAGTGAACAACAAATACTCATGGTATGTAGCATACTGTAGACATCATGATCTCATCCCATAGTGAACAACAAATACTCATGGTATGTAGCATACTGTAGACATCATGATCTTATCCCATAGTGAACAACAAATACTCATGGTCCGTAGCATTCTTGTAGACATCATGATCTCATCCTATAGTGAACAACAAATACTCATGGTGTGTAGCATACTGTAGACATCTTGATCTCATCCCATAGTGAACAACAAATACTCATGGTGTGTAGCATACTGTAGACATCATGATCTCATCCTATAGTGAACAACAAATACTCATGGTTGTAGCATACTGTAGACATCATGATCTTATCCCATAGTGAACAACAAATACTCTTGGTATGTAGCATACTGTAGACATCATGATCTCGTCTCATAGTGAAGAACAAATACTCATGGTACGTAGCATACTGTAGACATCATGATCTTATCCAATAGTGAACAACAAATACTCATGGTACGTAGCATACTGTAGACATCATAATCTTATCCCATAGTGAACAACAAATACTCACGGTATTTAGCATACTGTAGACATCATGATCTCATCCTATAGTGAGCAACAAATACTCGTGGTATGTAGCATACTGTAGACATCATGATCTCATCCCATAGTGAACAACAAATACTCACGGTATTTAGCATACTGTTCACATCATGGTCTCATCCCATAGTGAACAACAAATATTCATGGTATGTAGCATACTGTATACCACATGATTACATCCCATAGTGAACAACAAATACTCATGGTATGTAGCATACTGTAGACATCATGATCTCATCCCATAGTGAACAACAAATACTCATGGTATGTAGCATACTGTAGATATCATGATCACATCCCATAGTGAACAACAAATACTCCTGGTATGTAGCATACTGTAGACATCATAATCTCATCCCATAGTGAACAACAAATACTCATGGTGTGTAGCATACTGTAGACATCATGATCTTATCCCATAGTGAACAACAAATACTCATGGCATGTAGCATACTGTAGACATCATGATCTCATCCCATAGTGTACAACAAATACTCATGGTATGTAGCATACTGTAGACATCATGATCACATCCCATAGTGAACAACAAATACTCATGGTATGTAGCATACTGTAGATATCATGATCACATCCCATAGTGAACAACAAATACTCATGGTACGTAGCATACTGTAGACATCATGATCTTATCCAATAGTGAACAACAAATACTCATGGTACGTAGCATACTGTAGACATCATAATCTTATCCCATAGTGAACAACAAATACTCACGGTATCTAGCATACTGTAGACATCATGATCTCATCCTATAGTGAATAACAAATACTCGTGGTATGTAGCATACTGTAGACATCATGATCTCATCCCATAGTGAACAACAAATACTCACGGTATTTAGCATACTGTTGACATCATGGTCTCATCCCATAGTGAACAACAAATATTCATGGTATGTAGCATACTGTATACCACATGATTACATCCCATAGTGAACAACAAATACTCATGGTATGTAGCATACTGTAGACATGATCTCATCCCATAGTGAACAACAAATACTCATGGTATGTAGCATACTGTAGACATGATCTCATCCCATAGTGAACAACAAATACTCACGGTATTTAGCATACTGTTGACATCATGGTCTCATCCCATAGTGAACAACAAATACTCATGGTATGTAGCATACTGTAGACATCATGATCTCATCCCATACTGAACAACAAATACTCATGGTATGTAGCATACTGTAGACATCATGATCTCATCCCATAGTGAACAACAAATATTCACGGGATGTAGCATACTGTAGACATCATGATCTCATCCCATAGTGAACAACAAATACTCCTGGTGTGTAGCATACTGTAGACATCATGATTTAGCATACTGTAGACATCATGATCTCATCCCATAGTGAACAACAAATATGGCATATGGGACAAGTCAGAAATAGCCTAACATGTTCCCAACTCAAATAGAAACAAAAATAGAACCATGTTAATTAGTAAGAAATGTTCTGTTGAATATTTTGAACATAATTTGATTGGAAGACATTGCTGCCTTATGCAGCAATGTCTCAATATAATTATGTTCAAAATATTCTACAGTACGTTTTATTTTGATTTGGAAACATTCCTTTATTTCTGAGCTGTACTGTAGACATACAATCTCGTCTCATAGTGAAAGTATGGGAGTGAGTGATACATAGAGATTGTGCTGTCTATCTATGTACATAGAGAAAATGTGGGGTGTTTTTTAGTTTGAATAGGTTTTTGGGGCACATGTCTTCATGCGATCAATCATACCATTCATAATACATGAACTTTGACCATATTCAAGATAGCAATGCCTCTTTGACTTGAATTTCACTTTTAAAAAAATCCATTCGCTTATATGGAACTCCCTTTCTCAACAGCTCAGGTATTTATGCGCCCTTCAGAATTCTTATCAGCTTAGAAAATAACGTTACCTTCAGCACAATCACTGTACTGGTTACACCAAGTGGGAACATCATCTTCATCCAGCTGCCTGTAGCATCATACCGACTATACTCAATGAGGCAATGAAGAACCTCTCATCATCCAGTCCTGCAATAGAATAACGTGGTCACTACACAGAACCCTCCTATGACTCATGCAACACATTCACAACTCCTTGCATTCCTAACTCATTCAATTCATCTGGTTTACCACCCAGCCCCATGCCTTTTGGCCCTTAGTTCCCATCTTTACATGTACCATGAGACGGTCATTTCAACTAAGGCTGTGAGGCTACTACTCCGTACAAGTCAGACTAAGCTGAGTCTGCCCCAATTATGCCAAAAAGTATTTATGTATAAGAAGAAATATTAGTTACATGTACCCCTCCGGGATGCAGAAATTGTTTGAGTGGAGCTTTCGTGACCATCTCAGTCACTTCTTCAGCACTAACTGATGGTCGCTGGCAACGTCACTCTACTCAGTTCTTGTGGAGTCATGTGACAGCATTGACTGGTAGACTGCTGGTATACTGTAGCCCTCCTCTCGGTTCATGGTGGATTGGTGTTTGTAGATTTCGATGGCCTCTTTGACTTTTCATTTAAACAAGTTGGTCTCGATGTTGATGACCACGGCATTGGTGGGGATGGTATGGCCAGTGGTTTCTGTGTGTTCTGCCACAGCCGAGTTGGTATTGAGTTGGTATTGATTTTTAGATGTTCTTAGACTCTGGTGCTGAGAGGCTTTTTTGTTTTGCAGATATATACGTCCCCTCACAATGGTCACATTTGATCTTGTAGATGACTCCAGGGAGGGAGTGCATGAGTGAATGCGTATGAGGTGGATGGATGGATAGGTTGGTGGATGGATGGATGGCTGGGTAGTGGGTGGGTAGGTGAATGGATAGGCATATGGTGATGAGTGTTTGTGTGAGTGGATGGATGGATGGATTTGCATGCCAAGAAAGCCAAAATTCTTACCTAGTGAATACCCATAAATTGCAAGAAAAGAGAAGAGTGCATTTTCAAAAGTAGTCTTCTCTTTGCCTGCAAATGGGCCGTCTTGAGAAAAAAACCTTCTTTGCAGTTCATGTTCATTATAGGATGAATGATAACACGTGTCTTTCCACAGTTTAGACCTATCTCTAGCTAATAGTGTAATCAACACATCATGGGTATTTGTTTTGTGTATGTCTTCAGGTAAATCCACTGTTGGAAGCATTTGGCAATGCACAAACATTAATGAATGACAACTCGAGCAGATTTGGAAAATACATCATGCTGAAATTCGGTGAAGGCAAAGGTATTTATCTAATTGTTCTACTTATCTGTTTCTCTATTGCAAGGTATTTTGGTAAGTACAGGACAAAATATTGTATTGCACATGATTGATATATACATCTACAGTCAAGCATGTCCAAGAGGCCATCTAGAGACAAAGGCAGAACAAAAGCGAGACAGGCAAATCAAATATGGAACAATCCTACCTTGTAATTAATATAACTAGGATTGTTCCACTTTTGTTTTGTTTCCATTCTGTTTGTTTTTGTTTCTGTTGTGTATTAGCTTTGTGTTTGTTTCATCTTTGTTTTGTTTTTGCTTTTGTTCTTTTTTTGTCCCAGGACAATGTAAATTTGATTTGAACTGTACTGTATCTATGGTAACATATTCAATGCAGAATAAGATTGCCTTATTGATGTTTTGTCTCTGGATATCTGCTTTTGGTAATTCATCATTATCCCTTTAATGGTCAAAATGTGTCAATAAAATAACGTACAGATTTCTGGGAGAATGTGTCCATTTGCAGCCCAATGGAATGTTTGGCGGGATTATCAAGCCACTTATTCCAGTGATTAGTTTTCTCAGATGTTTACCTAGCCTGCAAATGGTCCTTTCTGAAAAACAGTGCGAAAGCAATGGACCTTTCCAGAGTAATGATTTCATATGATGTCATAATCAGGTAAGCGGCGTGTAGGATGACATCATAAGCATTACGTCATAAATGATTCTATACGGCCCATCTTTAAATCTTAATAGTCTGGCACATTGTACAAATTGTATGTCTATTATTTAATAAACCTGCTGTTGAATATTTTGAAACTAATTTGACTAGGCGCTGTGGATGCCATAGGCAGCAACAGCACCCAGTCAAATCAAAATATTCAACAGCCTACCTGACTGAGTGTATAGTTTTCGGGAAATTGATAGTCAGGGAGTTCAGAGATCGATTGATCCCAACACGATCGATGTGTGGGCAGAGCTTAGAGATGGACGGGGCATGGCTAAAAATGGAAAGGTCCATTATTGGCCGGCCCAACCATTACCGAGTTAATGTGATTCTGACTGTGGTATTTCTCCATGCATATAAGACCTGGCTAATACCTGCCACTATACTGGTTAAACAACAGGGTAGACCTTTGGTTACTACCTAATTACCAACATATATTATGCTATGGTGACTTGGTGTATTAATGGCCCGCCCATCTCTAGCTTAGCTCCACCCACACCTCGATCGTGTTGGGATCGATCGATCCATGAGCTCCCTGACTAATGTTTATTAAATAGTAAACGCATACAATTCGTATTTGACTATTTAGCGTTCAAGACAGAGTAAATCAAGTCACGTCATGATTATGACTTCGTCCTACGTGTCATGTAGTTGATTATGATGTCATATCACACCATATGATGGATAGATAACCTGGAAAGGTGAATTGGTTTTTAACGGTAAAGATAATCTTCACTCTTCTTTTATCAAAACAGTACTTGGTGCTAAAATCTCGGAATATTTATTAGAAAAGTCACGAGTAGTGCGCCAGAGTAAAGGTGAAAATAACTTCCATATTTTCTACTGGATGCTCGCGGGGAAAACAACGGAGGAGCTTAACAAGCTGCATCTAAAAAAGACAGATTTCAGGTAATTCAAGTATTTACTTTATATCAGCCACCATATTTATTTATGGCACATATGTTTCTGGTCGACCATGTCAACTACCCTACACACATACCAGCCCATGTGCCATACTGAGCAAAGTTAATTATACTCATTAATACACATGCACGCATGCATGCAGGCAATCACGCACGCACAGAGACACACACACTTATATTTCTCTGGGTACAAGGACATTAAGGGTGATTATATTACTGGCTAACATCTACTTACTGTACATTTGATTCATTTTTGTAGATACCTGTCAAATGGTCTTCAAACTGACAACACTCGAGTTACCAGATTCAAGAATGAGTTTGCTGATTTGCAGAATTCTATGGACCTTGTTGGATTTACAGATGACGTATGCATTGTATTTTTAAAACACTAACGCTCAAATTAGTTAAAGAAAATTTTAATTTTCTCAGAAAATGTTCATTTGCAGGGCAAGAGTAGATTAAATTTTATAGCCCACCAAAAATATTGGCGGGGTATTTGTTGATGTTTACAGGTGGGTGGGCAGTCGGGTGGGTGGACAGAAGAGTGGTTTCCACACGATAACTCTGCTACCATTTATTGGATCGCTTATAGGATGATTGGACTATGTCTGAGGAAGAAACCTATCAAAATCGACGATGATCCGAAATCCAATATCGCTGCCAGCCACCGGTGGCCATCTTTAAAATTGGTTTCCGAGTGGTAACTCTGTTTCTGTTAATGTTTATTGTGTTGCTATGAAACTTCAGAGGGTAGTTGGAATAGGTTTGGGGAAGAAACCTATCGAATATGTCGATTTGAAATCCAAGATGGCCTCCAGCCATCGGCGGCCATCTTGAAAATTGATTTCTGAGTGATAGCTCCGTTACCGTTTAGCAGATCACTTTGAAACTTCATAGGATGACTGGTCTAGTTCTGAGGAAGAAATCATTATTTTCTGATAGCTCTTATTCATTGGTTTGTCATCATGGCGAGGTATTATGCACCGTTTGTGGAGCTCTTGTTAAATAAAAATAAATCACTGGAATGACTAATCTTGGTCTGCAAAAGAACATTTATCAAGGCGACTGCAAAACCCGATTTTGACCAGCTTAACGGTAACGGAGCTAATGTAACAGATGCTTTACTTTTATGGAATATATTGATAAATACTTGGATGGTGTTTGACTGGAAGTTGTTACTCGCAGCCTAACTGCAATTTCCTGTCGCATCAATTTCTATATTCCTTTTCAAAACTTGTCATTTTCCATTTCACAAACTTGCTGCTTTACTTTCATTTCCATTTCTTAAACTTGCAACATCTAAGCTGCATGTACACTAAATACAGTTAATTACATGGGAAAATGTGTACATGTACATTGTACTATTAGTAACCATAAAGCAGGAAGTTAGGCTGGCCAGAATATGAGTGTAGAATAATTTACAATTTTATGAGAGAATGTCTCATTTCTGGAGAAAACTGCTTTTATCTGATAATTTCCATTTGAATATTATGTTTCCGTTTGTATTTACAAACGTATTCCAGAAAAATTTACTTTTCTGTTGACTTCTGTTTGAATATCAATTATCTGTTTCTGTAAATTTGGTTCATTTTCCGTTATTGTAGGAAAACCCTTGCCACACGGTATTGAGACATTTTCAGAATATCAGGTTTGAAATCGGTAGTAGATAATGTTCTTTACGGTCAACTCTGTTTTAACTCTCACGACGAAGCCGGCCAAAACCGGCCTCTGTAGTGGTCTTGGGGAATGTCTATTTGCAGGCCAAGAGAAGATTATTTTTGAAATTTTACCACTGGAATGACTGGCTCGATAAATTTTCAAAAATAGTCTTCTCTTGGCTTAAAAATGGACATTCAATAAGTAAATATTTTAATTTTTTTAACAAACTTAGTCATTAAAGGGTTAACCCCTCTTGCGTCATCACCAGTGCCTCAAAACTCTCAAAATGATCCTATATCAAGTAACCATTTAAAGGATAACTAATCCCATCTCTTGATAGCTATTCAGGTGATCTAACCCGCCGCTCATAAACTATCCAGGTAATTTTAAGCTTTTTATCATGCCGCTAAGGAAAGATATTCAGGATTTAGTAGTTAAATGTTGGTACATTTCTACACCCTATGATGGCTGTCATGATTTACTTTTCAACCAATCAGAAAAACCCTAGTGTGTCTGCCTCGGTATATATGCTCAGTCATAGAGGCGGCAGCTATAGTTTGGCAATGTGGTATAAAAGCTATCCTACGGGTAAGCTGTTGAATATTTTGAAACCAATTTGATTGCCATAGGCAGCAACAACTTCCAGTCAAATTAGTTTCAAAATATTCAATGGGATGAGCGGTACATAATAAAGAATGCGATGCATTGGAGCTTACATGACATCACACACAATAGTTTGAGGAGACAAAATGGTGTCGATCGCTGTTCAACATTTACTCGATATTACAAAACAGGTAATTGCGATAGAGATCAGGGAATGTGACAGGATATGAATGATATGGAATCCATAAACCATATTCTATCCGTGCATTACAACATTTGAGATGAGATTAGCATTGCTTTAATGGTCAGGATTTCTCAAGAAACTTGTGCTCAGTAGATGTCCTTTTACAGGCCAAGAAACAAGTATTTTTGGATTTTACCACTGTATTGATTGGCTTGGTCTCAAGCCAGGCATTACAGCGGGATGTTTTAAAAAATATGCTCACCTCAGCCTGCAAATGGACATTTAACAGGGGCCATTTAACAGGGGCCAGGTTAGCTGCCTGACCAGTGAAGTGTTAATATTTTAACGCTTGTAATACCCAGTAGAGTGGAAAATACTGAAATCTTTCTATTGACTTTGTATTGCTGCTTAATCGTTTAATTTGTTTTTAAAAAAGAAATTTTCTTATAAAAAATGTCCATTTGCAGACCAAGAGAAGACTATTTTTTAATATTAACACTGGAATGACTGGCTCGGTTATCGAGCCAGTCATTCCAGTGGTAAATTTTCAAAAATAGTTTTCTCTTGGTCTGCAAATGGACATTTCTCAAGACCACTGCAGAAGCCGTTTTTGACTGATATGAGTGTTAAATGGTTACGGGTATCATTTATTGTGGGTCTAACGGCGCCAGTTAATTCTTAGTGTATGAACATGAAACCTTAACATGCTTTAAACAATATCAACTAAACATTTAAATTTATTATTTAATAAGAAATAAAATTGACCCTCGTATTTTCTTTGTGCATTTGTCCATTGTGGTTTATCTTTTAGGAAAAGGAGAGCTTATTTACAGCGCTGGCAGGTGTCCTTCACTTGGGCAATGTGAAATTTGGCCGCCCGTCACAGAGCAGTGGTGGTGATGATGATGAATTGACCATACTGACCAAAGACGATGCTCTCTTACCTGCTTGTGTAAGAATTCTGGTTATCACACTACATCCTTTTCGATGATCTTGATATTTGACCTCTTGACCTTGAGTTATCTTACCGGTCAGACAGACAGGCAGGCAGACATGATTATTGCGCTATTTTCTCTAGATTAATGAAGATTATTAGCTCACCTGGAGAGAATGGCCAAGTTAGATGGTGACCATCCATCATCCAGCAACAGACAGACAGACAGACATGATTATTGCAATATTTTCTCTAGATTAATGAAGATTATTAGCTCACCTGGAGAGAATGGTCAAGTTCGATGCCATGGTGACCATCCATCATCCGGCACCCATTTGTCATCCATCTACTTTTGATACCAATTTCAGCAAATCTTGAGAGGAATCATCCTTTCACTTCAAGAGTATACTTACCTCCCTAATACTTTTGATATTGCTAAATATTGGCTTTCACTCAATAAACACTCAGATTTAAAACAGTTAGGTGCCCCTACTGGGCAGGGAGTCAGAGCGTAGTCTGGCGGATGCCAGCCCCACCACCGCGCATGCGCAGACTAGCACTTCCTCTTTGCTAGATTATTGGCAAAGAGATCACACATGTTTTTTTGTTCAATAGCTTTTTCGCTCTCTTAAACTGTTTAAGTGGTGTTTGTTTGGAGTGTTAGTCACTTTTTTGGATGGCGGATAGGAATACGTCGCCACAGGAGGACGGAGGACCTTTAAATCAGGTGACTTCTAGTAAAATTAGCGAGTTTTCTTCCCGGTGTATTGTGTTTCCGGGACTCGCGTTTACCGTGATAAGCGCCTTAGTTAGTTGGTTTAGGTCAACTCGGTGCTACCTAGGACTAATTTCTCTTTCTGTTTCTGTCCACAGGTCTGTATGACGCTAGGTTGTGACGTCACAGTACCAGAGAATTAGTATTCTCTCCACCATGGTTCCATTTCCTACTAACACTGTTAGGTTATCTAACCAAATGAAAAATTATGCCCAGTGAGTTGGAGGCCTGGTATAAAGGTCTTCTCACTTTGCCCTCTTGTTCCAATTCCTTCCCCATGAGGTGGAGAGAGTTAAGAGGCGTGCAGATGGTGGAGTTTCCGGTTCGTCACGTTGGATGGTTTGTCTATACAAAGTGTCAGGTATCTAGTTATTGATAATGTGGTGATGTTAATTATTGTAAACAATCAAAGGGAGATAATTAACATTTTTGCCAGTAAAGAGTTATCTATATGTATCTGATGGTTGTGTAGTCAACTTATCCATTCAGCATACAATTCGTCTTTGCACTTGGATGTTTTGTTGGGATCGAATTTTTCCTGTCACGGGATTAATGACGTCATAATCAGCTGGCTATGTATTTATTAGCAATTCAAGCGCTAGGCTGGTTTTTGATGTATATTGATCTTTATGATCGTTTTCCTTCTCCTTGAGTTGGATTGAGTTTCTAAGCTTAACTAGTTGCTCATACTCCTTGTCCTTTGCCCTGTTTCAGGGACCGGGTTGCGCGTCCTGTGGACGTTTTATGCATGTGAAGTTCTGGCCGCATCTGTGTTATCGATGTAGCCCTTGTGGTCCATTGATTAATTGTGACATATGTAAGCACTGGGGGGGCGAGTTAATGTCCGAATTCTTGTGCTGCTTACAGGCGACGGACAAGGTGGTAGTGGAGGAGAAGAAGAAGAAGCGGAAACGAGAGGTTGTAAGTGAGAAGGGTAAGGGGAAGGTCTCGTCCGCGGTGGATATGGAGACCTTCCGGACCGAGATGTTGGGAGAGATGAAGAGGACAATAAAAGATTTGGTTCCAGGGTTGCTTCGTGGCATGCTTCCTGGACCAGATCCTTTATTGTCCTCATCATCGGCTTCGGAGCAGGTAATCCCCGCCTCTGGATCGATTTTCCTTAGTCCGCTTCCGTTGTCCGACGATTCAGAGGTGGCCCCATTAGAGGGGGCGTTCCACGGCCCTGGCAGCAGGCTTATTGCCGCGCCGATAGGGGACCGTGGACGGTTGTCGCTGGAACCCGCTGGCTGCTTATCAGTCCAGGGGTATCCGCACGCCGCGGTGGCCAGTACCTCCTATGGCACCGTTCCTGGTCAGCCCGGGTTAGCTCTCTTTGCTGACCCGGGGTCTAATCTTTCTGACCAGGGTGATGAGGATTACCTGCTAGGGTCGCCGTCTGACGACGCGGACATGGATAAAGACGTTTGTGCACCCCTCGCGGGGAATACAGGCGCTTTTTTCCACGGTATTACTCACCCTGGAGTAAGGTCCGCGGTTCAGGTGGTGGCCCAGGGCGCTGCTGATGGCCAGCGGTACCGCATACCTCGGCTTGCCGAGAGTGTAGCTGGTGCTGGCCGGGCCCGTGGTAGGGCTATATATACCCCGCGCTCTACCGCGGTGCCTGCTCCTGGTCAAACCAGTGATATTCTCATGCCGGTGCTGTCAGGCCCGCATGTTTTCCCTGGCTTGCCAGGTGTATCAGCGTACCCGCCGTCAGGCTCTACTGCTTGCGCTCAGGAGGAAGACGAAGGACCCCGTCTTGTAGAGCGCTCGCAGTTAGCCACGGAGGAGGATTGGTATGACGCTTGCCAGTGGTTGGTGAGCGTTAGGCCTGATCTGCCCGTGGAGCAGTCGGCTAGCCACCGTGTTCACACGCCGTGGTTAGCTGGGAAACCAACTGCTAACGCTATGCCTTCTCTGCCGCTGGCGGAGCATGTCGTTGACATGTTCAAGGCGGCGGAGGCGTCCATTAACACGAGTGGACGTCTCGCGAAGGCCCCTCGCGAGGTGGCCAGGCGTTGTCGCATCGTGCCCCTGGACTACCAGCGGTACGGTGTGGTACCCAAGCCCAGCGTGGATGACCGCGCGGCTTTGGGTGAGGATACGCGGCCAGGATCCCGTTCTGACGCGGGGGTCTTGTGCGCGAACGCGTTGCGTTCGGCGAATACCGCGTTGCGTGATGCGGAGGAGAGTGGGAGGGCTTCGATTGCCGCTCTGTCCCACGTCTCCCAGCTGTTACAGGGGGTAGTAACGGCATCCGCATCGCGCCAGCCAGGCCCGCTCGCGGTCCAGCGAACCATCCAGGATGGTATTAACCTGGCGCTGGACTGTATGACGCGGGCGGTGACCAGGAGTGTCAGGGCAAGACGCACATTTGCCCTGGACAATCTGTGCCCGTCTCAGGACCTGTATAATAGGCTACTCCGTACGCCTATGACGGGTCCTGGTCTTTTTGGAGGTGAGGGATGTCGCCACCTCCAGGAGACGGTCACCCTGGTGAATAACCAGAGGGCGCTGCGCGAACAGTTTGAGGTACTGCGTCGTGCTAACGTTCGCGCCGCGGCCCCTGCGTATCGTCCCCTGCAGGCTCGAGGTGGTGCTGGCCAAGTCAGAGGCCAGCCGCCGTCGCAGCGCCGGCCTCGGCCGCGTGCGATTCGGCCTGCAGTGAGGGGGGCGCAGGCTCCTCAGCCGCCGTCAGCCAGGCAGCCGCCCGTGCACCGAGGTGCGCGCGGGGCGGGGCGGGTCGCGCGAGGATCTGGGCGTGGTTATCGTTCCTGACAGGGCGCTTACCGCGGTAAGGACCACGCCGGTGTGTATGGCGACGGAGACAGTGCCGCTCTTGCATGCCTTGTGTCCACCGCGGTCCCTAGGTGGACCGGTGGGAGGCCGGCTAGCCGACCACATGCAAGAGTGGGAACGGTTAACTCAGGACCGTTTAGTCTTGCGATGGCTTTCCGTGGGGTATCATCCAGAGTGGATGACAGGCCCGCCGTCGCGACTGTCTCTGGTGCCAGTCTGGACTCCCATTCCGAGAGATCCAGATCAAAGGTTGTGTATCGAGGAGGAGATAAATTCCCTCGTACAAAAAGGAGCTATTCAGCCGGCACAAAGGTGTCCGGGCTTCTATTCAACCCTGTTCTTGGTAACAAAACGCACCGGTGGGTGGAGACCGATTCTCAACCTCAAGCCTTTAAACAAGTTCATCGAGACGCCCAGTTTCAAGATGGAAACGGTGCGCTCGGTGTTGGCGGGGTTGGAGAGGGGGATGTGGACGGCGTCGATAGATTTGAAGGACGCTTATTTCCACATCCCCATCCACAGGAGTTTCTGTCGCTTCCTGAGATTTGCATTCCAGGGCAGACAGTGGGAATTCAGGGTGTTGCCCTTCGGAATTTCCACGGCTCCTCGGGTTTTCACCCGTGTGGTTCTTGCGATCACAGCATACCTCCGCAGGAGAAGCATAGCAGTCCACACGTACATAGACGACTGGCTGTTGAAAGCGCACACCCGGGAAAGTTTGTCCGCCAATCTGGAGATTGTTTTGAAAATTCTCACAGACTTGGGCTGGATGATCAATTTCCCAAAATCAGAGCTGACTCCATCCCAGAAGTTTGTTTACCTGGGGATGTTCTTCGATCTGGAGACAGGATATGTTTATCCTACTCAGGAGAGAGTTCAAATACTCATCTCATTGATTCAGTCAGTGTGCGACAGTCGTCATGTCCTGGCACGGGTTTACTTGAGAATGCTGGGGTTGATGGTTTCGTTGGAACCAGTCATTCCTCAGGCCGCCTTACGCAGGCGGCCGATCCAGTTGTTTCTCATGACACAATGGACCCAGAGTACAGGTTCGCTGGACTCGAATGTGTCAGTGTTGGCGCCTCTGATTCACCACCTGCAATGGTGGTTGAATACAGAGAATCTCTTACCGGGGGTTTTGCTAACCCCTCCCCACCCTCAGGTGACTGTGTATACAGATGCATCGATGGAGGGCTGGGGAGCTTGCCTGGAAGAATCCACGATATCAGGGCTTTGGAATCTGGAACAGTCACAGGAACATATAAATCTACTGGAGCTAAGAGCAGTAGTCCTGGGCCTGGAACATTTCTTACAGAAAGTTCAGGGCAAGATTGTTCTTATTCGTTCAGACAACTCAACAGTTGTGACTTACATAAACCGCCAGGGCGGAACGAAGTCGCCCAGTCTCTGTATGATGACATGGAAACTGCTTTGTTGGTGTCTGGATCACCAGATTACCTTGAAAGCAGTTCATATTCCGGGAAGGTTAAACCTGCTAGCAGACTCATTGAGCCGAAGGATGAGTGTTTTACCCACGGAATGGCAACTAAATCAATGTGTGGCGGATCGTCTGTTCGACCATTGGGGGAAACCCAACATCGATTTGTTCGCAACGAAGAAGAATGCGAAGATGACGACGTACGTCTCTCCGATTCCGGATCCAAGCGCTTTCGCAACAGATGCGTTAGCTATCAGCTGGGGGAGAATGTATGCATACGCATTCCCTCCAGCAATCCTGATTCCAAAAATTCTTCAGAAAATCAGACAAGAGGAATGCCAAGTGCTTCTGATCGCCCCGGATTGGCCAAGCCGATCATGGTATACGGATCTGCTGGACCTTCTGGTCTGCAATCCGGTTCCTCTGCCTCTGATGGACGATATTATCTTCCAGGGCAAGGCCCTTCACAACAATCCGTCAATGTTCAGATTGACTGCATGGATGTTGTCAAGGAATCTAGAATTAAGGAGGGCTTTTCTGAGCAAGCAGCCATGTTTATGGCCAAAGCCAGGAGGGGGTCAACCTCCAGAGCATATAATTATAAAATCAGCAGATTTGCAGAATGGTGCTCAAAAAGATGTATTGATCCAATGGATTCATCTATTCAAGTAGTAGCTGATTTCCTCTGTCACCTCTATGATGCCTATAGCCTCAAGCCTAACTCTATTGCTGGTTATAAGTCAGCATTAATGTCTGTTATTCCTTGCTTGGCTAAGAGGGGAAGTGATGAAGTAAATACATTGAATGTATTAATTAAAGGCATGGGCAATCTAAGACCAAGGAATCCTCCTGTGATTCCGTCTTGGAGTTTATCGCTAGTGCTTCAAGTACTAGGTGATAAGCCTTTTGAACCACTTAGTTCCATTTCTATGAAACTATTAACACTGAAGACTGTGTTTTTAATTGCTGCGGCCTCGGCTAGGCGTAGGAGTGAGATTCATGCCTTATCAGCCGAGGATGACCGTTTTGTGGTTTCAGGGGAAGGCCTTAAGCTGCTACCTAGGATTAATTTCTTGGCTAAAAATCAGTCGTTGAAATATCCAGGTCAACCTATTATTTTGCCTGCTTTAACTAGATATGATCCTAATTCTAAAGCATGGTGTCCCGTCCGGGCGCTGAGCCGGTACAAACAACGTACGGCGGCATGGCGCACCGACCAGTCAGCGTTATGGTTGTCATATATTGAACCCCATGGGAGGGCTTCTAAGGACACCATTTCCAGGTGGATTGTGGAATGCATTCAGTTTTGCCATAAATCCGCCACCGGGAAGCAGGTTGACGTGGCCAAGGCTCACAGTGTCCGCGGCGTAGTGACATCCACGGCCCTATTTAATGGGGTCCCTGTGGATGATATTATGTCGGTGGCTCAGTGGCACTGTGAGTCAAGTTTTACAGACCATTATCTCCGTGACACCTCTAATCCTCTCGCCTTGTCGGTTTTGAAAAAATAAATCGGTTTATATTTTTTGAGGTGATTTCCTCATTACTTATATATATCACAATTAATTTATGGAAACACCCACTTTTTTGGGCCTGCATCAGTCTTTACCGATGGGAAGATGATGTCAGCAGCCATTTCAACAAGGTCAGTCTTGTTCATGTGTTGTCCGTTGTTGATTGTATTGTCACGATTACCCGTTATTAATATGGTGATGGTTTGTGTATTTGTGTGGTTCATTGTTGAGAGTTACGAAAATGGAGCTTTTTCGTCTCTGTCCTGTAGTACATGGCACTTGTACGTAGAGAGCGTATAGGACATTGAGGTCAGTCGACTCTTCCTCCCAGGAAGGAGGGGGGGGAGCGCATATGACATTCGGTCATCTCTCATACATCGGTCGTGTTATCCGATGGTTAGTCAAATCCTGACTGTTTTTTCTTACAGTTTCAGAAGTTTAAGTGCCTTAAACGCAGAAAAGCGTATTGGGATGAGCTGGTCTTTTGACCTCGCCTCCCTCCCGCCAGATTCACTTTCGAATTCTGGCAATATCAAAAGTATTAGGGAGGTAAGTATACTCTTGAAGTGAAATAAACGAAATCTAGGATTTCTTTTTTCACGAGAGAGTTGATACTTACCTCCCTAGATACGGACCCGGCCTCTCCACCCCACAGAGGCTCGGTCTTCAGGCTCTTAATAGTTGCATGTGTGTCAGCCAATAATCTAGTCAGAGGAAGTGCTAGTCTGCGCATGCGCGGTGGTGGGGCTGGCATCCGCCAGACTACGCTCTGACTCCCTGCCCAGTAGGGGCACCTAACTGTTTTAAATCTGAGTGTTTATTGAGTGAAAGCCAATATTTAGCAATATCAAAAGTATTAGGGAGGTAAGTATCAACTCTCTCGTGAAAAAAGAAATCCTAGATTTCGTTTATATAGTGGTAGGCTTCAGCACTTGTAATGAGAATTATTATTGGTCACATTTTTTAGATTTTCCGAAAATTTTCTGTAAATTTGTTAAAATGTATCTTCTAAACAGCTTGGCAGAATTTAACCAAATTTAGCTGGAGGTATATGTAAGCTCCAGAGCCTCTGCAAAATTTTGATACGTTGATTTTTCCATTGCCCATCTTGAATTTTCAAAAAAGTTTCCAGAAATCCTTTAAAACATAACTCCTTAATAAATGGCCTGATTTCAACTGACCTTGGATGGAACATTCCTAGTAGGCTTCAACATTTCTGCCGAGAATTTGGATTGATCCGTTTTCCTGCACACGTCTTGGATTTCCAAGACTCGTGGAAATCATTTAAAATATTAGTCTTGAAATGCCAGTCGATAATTTGTAATTTATAAATCTTGTCTTCTTCTACTAGCTATGTTCTAGATGGGAGATACAAGCCTGTTGTGCCGCATGTTCATCAATCACACCCTGAAATAATATATGATAGGAACACGGGGCAATGTTGGAAGTAATGTTGTTGTTCATGCCACAGGCAGCAACAGCCTTCAGCAACATTTTCTTCAAAATTACACCAGTTCTCAATGAAAAAAAATTGCTTAACCGTTTAATACTCATCAGCCAAAACGGGTTTCTGCAGTGGTCTTGAGAAATGTCCATTTGCAGACCAAGATAAGACTATTTAAAAAAGATTTACCACTGGAATGACTGGCTCGATAACCGAGCCAGTCATTCCAGTGGGAAATATTCAAATGGACATTTTGTAGGAGAAAATTTAAATTTTCTTGAATCTTGAATAAATTTGAGGTTAAAGGGTTAATAGATGCTCACAATCATGTAGTATTATAAGGGATATTGGTTGTAGTCGAGATTATAATCATTATTGCTAACACAATTTAGGTACCTGTAACTATCTATGCTGGTTCATGACTTAACCAGGTTAATGGTCAACCCAGCTAATACTGGGCTCTACAGTGATCATCTGGTACATTTTCAAAAATAGTCCACACGGCCTACGAATGGACACTTAAAGCGAAATGTTTGAATTTTCTTAACTGATCATAACCCTTTAACCCTCGAATTTGTTCAAAAAAATTTATATTTTCTCATAGAAAATGTCCATTTGCAGACCAAAAGAAGACTGTAAATTTACTGCTGGCATAACTGGCTTGGTTATCGAGCCAGTCATGCCAGTGGTAAATTTGCAAAAATAGTCTTCTCTTGGTCTGCAAATAGACATTTCTCAAGAGCACTGGAGAAGCATTTTTTTGCTGACGTGTGTGTTAAAGCATTAATATCATGCCATGTATATATTGCCTGCCTTTCAGTCATTACTAGGGTTAGAAATTGAGGAGGTGGCAAGTTGTCTGACATCCATTGTGACCGTCACTAAGGGAGAGTTTGTACAGAGAAACTACACACAGCAACAGGCAGAAGGTATGCAAATCTGTAAAGCTTAAGGCATTATAGTTGTGGAAAACAGATAGACAGACACAGACAGACAGACTGACTGACTGACTGACTGGCAGGCAGGCAGGCAGGCAGGCAGACTGGCAGGCAGGCAGACAGACCGAGAAGCAGGCACACATGCAGGCAGGCATGAATGTTAGTTGTCTGAGTTGCGAGTCATAACTAAAATGTCAGAAACAGAATTCTTCACTAGACTATAGTATTTCATAATTGCTTGTGTTTCATGGAATAATGGTGATCTTTTTGAAAATCGTTTTGCTGCAAGATGTTGCTGACCTAGACAGGAACCGCATGCAGCAACTTAATTTTTACAATGAATACCATTCATCATACTAAAGAGGATAGCGTTTTATAATGTGGCAATAGACCTTTCCACTGTATCGATCCATCCTATGATGTCATAATCAACTACGCGACATGTAAAATGACTTCATAGTGAATGACGTCGATAAGTACATCACGAACGCATATTTGAAGACGGACTATGCATTGTACGAATTGTATGTCTACTATTTAATAAATATTCCGATAGGCAGCAACAGCACCAAGTCAAATTAGTTACAAAATATTCAACAGCTTATCTGTAGTTTTCAGGAAATTGATGGTTAGGGCATTCGGGGATCGATCAATCCCAATACGGCGAAGTGTGTGTGGAGCTTAGATAGAGATGGGCGGGGTGTGGCTAAAAATGGAAAGGTCCATTCACCAATAATCAGCCACGTGTCAAGCTTTCATATTGTGTCATTTCAGCGTATATCTTCAGTAACCCTTTACCCCTCGAATTCGTTTTTAAAAAAGTTTATTTTTCTCATATAAAATGTCCATTTACAGACCAAAAGAAGACTATTTTTGAAAATTTACCACTGGAATGACTGGCTCAATTAATAAGCCAGTCATTCCAGTGATAAATTTTTTAAAACAATCTCTTGGTCTGCAAATGGACATTTTTAAAGACGACTGCAGAAGGCATTTTTGGCTGATATGGGAGTTAATTGGTTAAGCCAGTTATTAGGTTGCGCACAAGCAGCATATGTTATTGAGGTAGAAATCAGACAGATTTTAACCGCGTACTTACCATTGTTGTACAAGTTGCAATAAGGATTTGTTTTGCTTCGATATCTTTTCAAAATTCATCAAATCGCCAGGCTCCATTGAGTGGACTAATGGAGCATGCGGACAACCATTCCTGAGTGTACCAACTACCTTTTTGGAGACCAAAATTCCTTAGATGTTGGACAGCTGATGAAGAGGTCACTTTGTGAAGACTCATTAATAGAGGAATCCATTTCTAGCTATTCCCCGCCCCTTTCTAGCTATTCCCCGCCCCTTTCTAGCTATGCTCCACCCACTTTTTAAGTGTTGTAATTGATTTAATACTTGAATACAGAAGTTCCTGAATCTAAATTTCAAGGTAACCATACAGGTAAGATGTTGAATATTTTGAAACTAATTTCACTAGGGGCTGTTTTGCCATGTTTATTAAATTGTAAATTCATCAAAGACATAGAATTCGCACAATTTTGTGACATACTTTTTGATTTTGGGGATGGGGCTACGTCATTTTGATTGTGACGTCAGGTAAAATGGGGGCGTATTTGATTATGACGTCTGTTCAGATCTCTCTATTGCCTGCAGAATGCATTTTAATGTGGATCCATTAGGGCATGTTTGAGTTTCTAAAAGGGGGCGGGAACAAAGCTCACTCCTGGCATTTAATCTGCAGTCACTACAGATTCTAGCATGATTACATACCTTTAGTCTGAGCTCCTTTGATCATTCAAATCATTGTTACAGTACAGCTTATAAACAAGTTAGGATGTTTCCAAAACAAAATTAGAAACATGTTAGTACAATTTTGAAAATTATGTAAGAAATGTTCTGTTGAATAATTTGAACATAATTGGATTGGTAGACATCTCTTCCAATCCAATTATGTTCCAAATATTCAACTGTACATTTTATTATCTTTTGGAAAGATTTTACGTTATTTCTGATCTGTAGTGTGTTACAGCAACTTAGAAATATATGATGTGTTTACAGATGCACGTGATGCCATGGCTAAGGCGATATACGGGAGATTCTTCGGCTGGATTGTAAACCGCATAAACTGTCTTGTAGCCCCACAGGAGACCAGTAGTTCTGCTGATATCACTGAAATAGGTACATATTCTCTCAGGATGTGAGTGTGATAATATACACCTGTGCAAAAGTTAAGCACCACCCTATTTTTACGCACATGCGAGGGTATATTCATGTGCTATGAAGAAAGCAATAGCATAAACATTTATGTACCCATCCATCTTAGTGCAAGAGGTAATAATGCAACTAGAGGAATGCTGATTATGATGGTGGGGAAACACTGTATGATTTTGTTTGAACTTGAAAACGAGGCCTGAATATGGTTACGTTGACACAACTGACAACTTTCACATCAAGAGTATACTTACCTCCCTAATACTTTTGATATTGCTAAATATCGGCTTTCACTCAATAAAACACTCAGATTAAAAACAGTTAGGTGCCCCTACTGGGCAGGGAGTCAGAGGTAGTCCGGCGGATGGTCGCCCCACCACCGCGCATGCGCCGGCTACTACTTCCTCTTTGCTCATTTATTGGCAAAGGGTTACATGCGGTTTTGTGTTCTCTATACTTTTCTGCGCGTTACCTTGTTTTTTACTCACATTTGACGATTCTTGTACGGTGGAAGCATGTCGGAAAGGGAGGATTCGCCTTTAGAAGGAGCGGGATCTCTTTATCAGGTGAATTCTTTGATATGCTAGCGTGTTTTGTCCCGGTTTAATGTATTTCCGGGACTCGCGCTTACCGTGATTAGCGCCTGATTATGTTGGTTTTTTACAACATGGTGCTTCATATGTCTCATTTCTCTTTGTGTTTTGTCCACAGGTATCGCATAGACGCTTTGATGGACTTCTCGGCACAAGAGGATATGTTTTCTCTCCACCACGGTTCCATTTCCTACTAATACTGTTAGGTTATCTAACCAAAAAGTCTATGTTCAGTGAGTTGGAGGCCTGTTATAAAGGTCTTCTCACTTTGCCCTCTTGCTCCAATTCCTTCCCCTTAGGTGGAGAGGATGTAGAGGCGTACTATGGTGGAGTTCTCCGGTTCATCACGTTGGATGGTTTGTCTATACAAGGGTCAGGTATCTAATTATTGATAAACAAAAGGGGAGATAATTTCCTTTTTTGCCAATGCTAGAATTGGAAGGAGTTATCTCTGTATATCTGATTGTTGTGTACTCGAAATGCCAATTCAACGGAAATGTTCCGGTTACTTATACAATTCGTTCTGGCACTTGGTGCTTGTTGCGGATCGATTAATTTGGTCACGAGAGTGATGACGTCATAATCGGCCTTGGCCTTTTATTAACAATTAACGTTTTGTCCATGGCTGGTTCTTCTTGATTTCCGATCTTGATGATCCTGTCCCTCTCTTTTTAGTTGGTTTTGAGTTCGCTAACCTTAACTATCTTGCTCATTGTCCCTGTCCTTTGTCCTGTTTCAGAGACCTGGTTGCCCGTCCTGCGGGAGGTTTCTTAAAAGCCGCTTCGTTCCGCACTTGTGCTTCAGCTGCAGTCCCTGTGGACCGTTGCTGAAGTGCGACGTATGTAAGCAGTGGGGGGGCGAATTAATGTCTGATTTTCTCGCATTGCAGGCAAGGGAGAAGGTGATGGAGGAAGAGAGGAAGAAGAAGGAGAAAGTTTGTAAGAAGGGTAAGAAGAAGGCCTCATCCGCGGTGGATATGGAGGCCTTCAGGTCCGAAATGTTGCAAGAGATGCAGAGGACAATAAAGGACCTGGTCCCAGAGTTGCTTCGTGGCATGCTCCCTGGGCCAGCTCCTTTGTTGTCCTCGGCATCTGCTTACGAGCAGGTGATCCCCGCCTCTGAATCCGGTCTCTTTAGGTCCGGTCCGGTTGTGGATTCAGAGGTGGCCCCTTTGTTGGGGGCAGTCCAAGACCCTGGCAGCAGGCATGGCACCGCGCCGAGGGGCCGTGGACAGCGGTTGTTGCTGGGACCCGCGGTCTGCTCATCAGACCCCGGGTATCCGCGCGCCGAAGGTGTCAAAGCCTCCTATGGCACCTTTCCTGGCCAGTCCGGGTTAGCTCTCTTTGCTGACCCGGAGTCTAATCTTTCTGGCCAGGAAGAAGAGGATCTCCTGCTGGGGTCGCCTTCTGAGGACGTGGCCATGGAATACGACGTCTGTGCACCCCTCGCGGGGAATGCAGGCGACGTGTTCCGTGGTTCTACTCACGCAGGAGTAGATTTCACGGTCCAGAGGGTGTCCCCGGGCGGTGCTGTTGACCACGGATACCGCATACCTCGGCTTGCCGATGGTATTGCTGGTGCTGGTCAGACCCGTGGTAGAGCGGTGTTTACCCCACGTTCTGCCACGGCGCCTGCTCCTGGTCAAGCCGCGGAATTTAGCATGCCTGCTCTCTCGGGCCCGCATGCTTTTCCAGGCTTGCCAGGGGTATCAGCTTACCCGCCGTCGACATCAACTGCGAGTGCTCTGGAGGAAGATGAAGGCCCTCGTCTAGTAGAGCGCTCGCAGTTAGCCACGGAGGAGGATTGGTCGGACGCTTGCCAGTGGCTGGTAAGTGTTCGGCCCGATCTACCCGTGGAGCTGCCGGCTAGCCAGCGTGACCATAGGCCGTGGTTAGCTGGTAGGCCGGCGGCTACCGCTATGCCATCTCTGCCGCTTGCTGAGCATGTCGTCGACATGTTCGAAGCGGCAGAGGCGTCCATTAAGGTGAATGGACGTCTCGCGAAGGCCCCTCGCGAGGTGGCGAAGCGGTGCCGCATCGTGCCCCTGGATTACCAGCGGTACGGTGTGGTGCCGAAGCCAAGCGTTGATGATCGCGCGGCTTTGGGCGAAGATGCGCGGCCGGGCTCCCGTTCTGACACGGGAGTCTTGTGCTCGAACGCGTTGCGTTCGGCGAATGCCGCGCTGCGGGATGCGGAGGAGAGTGGGAGGGCGTCGATTGCCGCTCTGTCCCACGTCTCCCAGCTGCTACAGGGGGTGGTAGCGGCTTCCGCATCACGCCAACCAAGCCCGGTAACAGTCCAGAGAGCCATTCAGGATGGTATCAACCTGGCTTTGGACTGTTTGACGCGGGCGGTAACCAGAAGTGTCCGGGCGAGGCGCACGTTTGCGCTTGACAATCTGTGCCCGTCCCAGGACCTGTATAATAGGCTGCTGCGGACGCCTATGACAGGTCCTGGTCTCTTTGGAGGTGAGGGATGCAGGCACCTCCAGGAGACGGTCACTCTGGTTAATAACCAGAGGGCGCTGCGGGAACAATTTGAGGTGCTCCGGCGGGAGCGTGTTCGCGCGGCACCCCCTGCGTATCGTCCTCTGCAGGCTCGAGGTGGTGCTGGCCAGGTCAGAGGCCAGCCACCGTCGCAACGTAGGCCTAGGCCACGGGCGATTCGGCCAGCAGTGAGGGGGGCGCAGGCTCCCCAGCCGCACCCAGCCAGACAGCCGCCCGCGCACCGTGGTGCGCGCGGCGCTGGGCGGGGCGCGCGGGGATCTGGTCGCGGTAATCGGGCCTGATGGCCTGGTTACCGCGGTGGGAACCACTCCGGTGTTTCAGGCCGAGAGAACAGTGCCACTCTGGCCCTCCTTATGTCCACCTCTATCCCTAGGTGGACCGGTGGGCGGCCGTTTGGCCGCCCGCTTGCCAGAGTGGAAGCGGTTGACTCAGGACCGTTTAGTCTTGCGATGGCTTTCGGTCGGGTATCGTCCCGACTGGGTGACAGGCCCGCCATCGCGACTGTCTCTCGCGCCGATCTGGACTCCCATTCCACGGGATCCGGATCAGAGGTTGTGTATAGAGGAGGAAATAAATTCCCTCATACTAAAAGAAGCCATTCAGCCGGCACAGAGGTGCCCGGGCTTCTATTCAACCCTGTTCTTGGTAACAAAGAACACCGGAGGGTGGAGGCCGATTCTCAACCTCAAGCCGTTGAACAAGTTCATCGAGACACCCAGTTTCAAGATGGAGACTGTGCGCTCGGTGTTGGCGGGGTTAGAGCAAGGAATGTGGACAGCGTCGATAGATTTGAAGGATGCTTATTTCCACATTCCCATAGAGAGGAGTTTCCGTCGCTTCCTGAGATTTGCATTTCAGGGCCGGCGGTGGGAATTCAGGGTGTTACCCTTCGGAATTTCCACGGCTCCTCGGGTCTTCACCCGTGTGGTTCTCGCGATCACTGCATACCTCCGCAGGAGAAGCATAGCAGTCCACACGTACATAGACGACTGGCTGTTGAAAGCACACACCCGGGAATCGTTGTCAGCCAATCTGGAGATTGTTTTGAAAACTCTCTCGGACTTGGGCTGGGTGATCAATTTCCCGAAATCAGAGCTAACTCCATCCCAGAAGTTTGTTTACCTGGGCATGTTCTTCGATCTGGAGACGGGGTATGTGTACCCCACTCAGGAGAGGGTTCAAATACTCATCTCGGTAATTCAGTCGGTGTGCGACAGTCGTCATGTCCTGGCACGGGTTTACTTGAGAATGCTGGGCTTGATGGTTTCTTTGGAACCAGTCATTCCGCAGGCCGCCTTGCGCAGGCGCCCGATCCAGTTGTTTCTCATGACACAGTGGACCCAGAGTTCAGGTTCGCTGGACTCGAACGTGTCGGTGTTGGCGCCTCTGATTCACCACCTGCAATGGTGGTTGAATACAGAGAATCTCTTGCCGGGGGTTTTGCTAACCCCTCCCCACCCTCAGGTGACTGTGTATACAGATGCATCGATGGAGGGATGGGGAGCTTGTCTGGAAGAGTCCACAGTATCAGGGCTTTGGGATCTGGATCAGTCCAAGGAACATATCAATCTACTAGAGCTAAGAGCAGTAGTCCTGGGCCTGGAACATTTCTTAAAGAATGTTCAGGGCAAGATTGTTCTCATTCGTTCAGACAACTCGACAGTAGTGACTTACATAAACCGCCAGGGCGGAACGAAGTCGCCCAGTCTCTGTATGATGACATGGAAACTGCTTTGTTGGTGCCTGGATCATGGGATCACCTTGAAAGCAGTTCATATTCCGGGGAGGTTAAATCTGCTAGCAGACTCATTGAGCCGAAGGATGAGTGTTTTACCCACGGAATGGCAACTAAATCAATGTGTGGCGGATCGTCTGTTCGACCATTGGGGGAAACCCAACATAGATTTGTTCGCAATGAAGAAGAATGCGAAGATGACGACGTACGTCTCTCCGATTCCAGACCCAAGCGCTTTCGCAACAGATGCGTTAGCTATCAGCTGGGAGGGAATGTATGCATACGCATTCCCCCCAGCAATCCTGATTCCAAAGGTGCTTCAGAAAATCAGGCAGCAGGAGTGCCAAGTGCTTCTGATCGCCCCGGATTGGCCAAGCCGATCGTGGTATACGGATCTGCTGGACCTTCTGGTCTGCAATCCGGTTCCGCTGCCTCTGATGGACAACCTTATCTTCCAGGGCAAGGCCCTTCACGACAATCCGTCAATGTTCCGATTGACTGCGTGGATGTTGTCAAGGAATCTAGAATTAAGGAGGGCTTTTCTGAGCAAGCGGCCATGTTTATGGCCAAAGCCAGGAGGGGGTCAACCTCCAGAGCATATAATTATAAAATCAACAGATTTGCAGAATGGTGCTCGAAAAGATGTATTGATCCAATGGAATCATCTATTCAGGTAGTGGCTGATTTCCTCTGTCACCTATATGATGCCTATAGCCTCAAGCCTAACTCTATTGCTGGTTATAAGTCAGCTTTAATGACTGTTATTCCTTGCTTGGCTAATAGGGGGAGTGATGAAGTAAGTACATTAAATGTATTAATTAAAGGCATGGGCAATCTAAGACCAAGGAATCCTCCACTGATTCCGTCTTGGAGTTTATCACTGGTGCTCCAGGTACTAGGTGATAAGCCTTTTGAACCACTTAGTTCCATTTCTATGAAAATGTTAACTCTTAAAACTGTATTTTTAATTGCTGCGGCCTCAGCGAGGCGTAGGAGTGAAATTCACGCCTTATCAGCCGAGGTTGACCGTTTTGTGGTTACAGGGGAAGGCCTTAAGCTTCTACCTAGGATTAATTTCTTGTCTAAAAATCAGTCATTGAAATATCCAGGTCAGCCTATTTTTTTGCCATCTTTAACTAGATATGATCCTAATTCTAAAGTATGGTGCCCCGTGCGGGCGCTGCTCCGGTACAAACAGCGTACTTCGGAGTGGCGTACCGACCAGTCAGCGTTATGGTTGTCATATATTGAACCCCATGGTAGGGCGTCTAAGGACACCATTTCTAGGTGGATTGTGGAATGTATTCAATTTTGTCACAAATCCGCCACCGGGCGACAGGTTGACGTGGCCAAGGCTCACAGTGTCCGCGGTGTCGTGACATCCACTGCCCTTTTTAATGGGGTCCCTGTGGATGATATTATGTCAGTGGCTCAGTGGCACTGTGAGTCAAGTTTTACAGACCATTACCTCCGTGACACCTCTAACCCTCTCGCCTTGTCGATTTTGAAACAATAACCGCTTTATGTTTGTGAAGAGTGCCTCCGCATTGCTTATATACTTCGCCATTCAGCGACGGTGACAACCACTTGTCGGGACTGTATCATCCTTCTCTACTGGATTCATGATGACAGCTTCCTAGTACAACAAGGTCAGTCTTGTTCATGTGTTGTTCATTGTTTTGTATTGTCACGTTACCCAGTGTTATTAATATGGTGATGGTTTATGTGGGTTGTGGTTCTTTAGAGAGAGTATACGAAAATGGAGCCTTTTCGTCTCTGTCCTATAGTACTTAGCACTAGTACGAAGAGAGCGTGTAGGACATTGAGGTCATTTAATCTTCCTCCCAAGGGAGGGGGGGGAGCGCATATGACAAATCGGTCATCTCTCAGGCATCGGTTGTGTTATCCGATGGTTTATCAAATCCTGACTGTGTTTTCACACAGTTTCAGACGTCATAAGTGCCTTAAACGCTTGAAAGCGTATAGGGAAGAGCTGGTCTTTTGACCTCGCCTCCCTCCCGCCAGATTCACTTTCGAATTCTGGCAATATCAAAAGTATTAGGGAGGTAAGTATACTCTTGATGTGAAATAAACGAAATCTAGGATTTCTTTTTTCACGAGAGAGTTGATACTTACCTCCCTAGATACTGACCCGGCCTCTCCGCCCCACAGAGGCTCGGTCTTCAGGCTCTTGGTAGTTGCATGTGTTAGCCAATAAATGAGCCAGAGGAAGTAGTAGTCGGCGCATGCGCGGTGGTGGGGCGACCATCCGCCGGACTACCTCTGACTCCCTGCCCAGTAGGGGCACCTAACTGTTTTTAATCTGAGTGTTTTATTGAGTGAAAGCCGATATTTAGCAATATCAAAAGTATTAGGGAGGTAAGTATCAACTCTCTCGTGAAAAAAGAAATCCCAGATTTCGTTTATATTGCCCTACAGTTGACACACGTGGCTAGATTGTCATTAATGGTGTCTGAAAATGAAGTTTAACATCTGTTCACGAGTTTGAGACTGCCATTATTAATACCGGGTATATCCACCTTGTGCCTGGATGACGGCCTGGACACGACGTCTCATGCTGGTCACCAACCGACTGATACGCCATTGTGGTATTCGTTGCCATTCAAGATGGAGTGCGTCTGTTAATTCCTGTAGGTTCTGCACAGGAGGATCCCTCCTTCTCACCATGTTTCCCAGAATGTCCCAGATATGCTCAATAGGGTTCATGTCAGGGCTCCTTGCTGGCCATGGTAGGGTTTCGATGGCATTCTGGCGGAGGTATTCATGCACAGCTCTAGCACGATGTGGTCGGCCGTTGTCATCCATGAATATAGGGTGGGTTCCAGGTGCATGATTTACAAAATGAGGGACCACAACTCTATCCAGTATGGTATCTTGATATCTTTGTCCATTTAGTGTTCCAGGTACAGTCAACAGATCCAGCTTACAATCAAATGAGATGCACCCCCATATCATAACGGAACCTCCACCAAATGGAACTTCTTCCATGATGTTACGTTGGTTGTACGCCGTGTGTCTGGACCTCCATACACGAGTTCGACCATCTGTGGCATGAAGCAGGAACCGACTTTCATCGGACCAGTGTACCCGTCTCCAGGATCTCATGTTCCACTGTCTTCTTTCGTTGCACTACCTCAGACGCTCCTCTTTGTCGTGTGCAGTGAGGAGAGGACGTCTGACAGGTCTCCTAGCTTTCATGCCAGCAGCATACAGTCTCCTTTTAACGGTAGACATTGACACTCTATTGCGCGTTTCCCATTGCTGGCTGAGCACTCTGCTGTTGGTGAATGGAGATCTCCTAACAAGGCGTACTAGGGCTCGATCATCACGGGCAGTAGTCTTCTTCGGTCTTCCAGATCTAGGCCTGTCCTTCACCTCGTTAGTTTGCCCATGTTTTGCAATCAAACAACTGATTACAGTATGGTTAATGTTCAGCTGTCTGCCAATCTCTCTGCATGACATACCAGTGGTATGCATGCCTATGATTTGCCATTTCACACGATCACTTAACCTTCGTCTTGCCATAGTGGTTCACAATCAAGAGCTAATTCTCTCTGTACAAATAAACCACGGTCATGAACACAAAATTCCTAATCTTGTCGCCTAAATCTGTATGTAATGTTCTACACCTCAAACTTGACTTTTACATAACTGAACACGTGTGCTGTTTCCCGCCACGCACGGACATCAAGCGGTGTGAAGTCATGCATGCATGTGCATTTTGTACTTGGAATTATGTCAGCTAACGCGGGGACAAAAAGTATGGCAGCCTAGTTGTACCATCATGTTTCTACGTTCTATTGTTTTTGCTGGTGCTTAACTTTTGCACAGGTGTATAGATAACTTTTTTGTGCCTTTTGGAAGTATAATCAAGCAACAGTTGACACTGTCCTGTAAGTAATATTCTGCTATACAAGATTGTTAAAAAATAATTTGCTTGGAACTTGCATTATAATTATTTTCAAATTATGCAGGTGTTTTCCACTCTGACTTCCATAATCACAGGTCGCGGACGCTCGCCGTCATGTTTTATCCGTGTCGCTAAATGCCATAGCGACGCCAGGATTATTACAAGCATGGAGTGCTGGTTGTTGTTGTTCGTAAGACGTTTTTTAAAAACTCTGGTTCTGCTGCAGGGATCTTCTCTAAACTCGAGTAGAAGCTTGTCTGTTAGGTCCCAAAGACATAAGCCAATTTTGGCATCAAAATCTAATATGGAACAGCTTTCAGCGACACGGTTTTCAAAATAGACATTTTACAATAAAGCTGGTTCTCCTGAATGAATCTTTTACAAACTTGGGTGGCAGCTTGGCCATGACATCCTAAAGACATATGCCAGTTTTGGGTTCAAAATCTAATAAGCAACGACTCATCAACATTGGTATCAAAATAAACCTTTTTCAATAACGCTGACTCTAATGGCTGGTCTTCAAACTTGGGTGGAAGCTTGCTCAGGGATCCCGTATACCAATACTGTTGGTGAGTGGGGGGTGGGGGGTGGAGGACAACCAAAATTTAAAATCCAACAGCTTTTAGCAACATTGTTTTCAAAATAGACACTTAATCTCATGGCGACCCGTTTGAAATATATATTGGACATTGTTGTCACACAGTAAGGATTTTTTTTACATATCCAGATTTTTGGGATTTTCAGATTTTTCAGATCGTGAAAAATGTTGTGGAATCCAAGTGTACTTTTTTCTTGTTTTAACATTTGAGTCAAATGGAACCAGTAATCTCCACTATATCTATAGACCCAGAATTGGATCCGATCTGGATCTTTATTTTTTTTACCTAGATCATAGCCATATCTTAGTCTGAAAATCCTGTTACACATTAAGTTCCTTTGTTGTGTTAAAATTTGAGCCAAATCGGATCATGAGTTTTTTAGATAGAGCTCCAGATGCACATGCACGCACGCACGCACGCACGCACACTTACGGGCCGAATGTAATCATCCATGAGGATGACCAAATTAACATAACATTTTGTATCACCAGTCTAGCAGGCCACATGTCATTTGTTTTGTAGTAAGACACCACCTGTCTTTAGTGCTCATGTACTGATGCTTATTTAGCCTGCATAATGGTCACGATTGGTCAAGGAAATTTAAATATTCTTATACAGAATACCAATTTGCTGACCAAGAGAAGAATATGTTAGAAAACTTTCCTCAGGAATAACTGGCTCTGGTACCGATCCAGTCATGCCAGAGGTGCGTTTTCTAAAATGTTGTCATAGTGCCACCATTTTAACCATTTAACATGAGTCAAGGCAGCCAGAGCAACTTCTGAAGTATTCTCGAGAAATGTCTATTTGCAGAACAAATTAGATGACTGGTATCGATAACCAAACCAGTCATTCCAGTTGTAAATTTTCAAAACTAATCTCTAGGTCTGCAAATGTGCATGTTCTATGAGAAAGTTTTAATCTTCTTGAACAAATTTGAACATTATAAGTTTAAAGCAATGTATTCAGGTGGTCACAGCCATGTAGAGTGTACAATATTCAGGTGATCACAGCCATGTAGAGTGTACAATATTCAGGTGATCACAGCCATGTAGAGTGTACAATATTCAGGTGGTCACAGCCATGTGGAGTGTACAATATTCTGGTGGTCACAGCCATGTGGAGTGTACAATATTCTGGTGGTCACAGCCATGTAGAGTGTACAATATTCAGGTGGTCACAGCCATGTAGAGTGTACAATATTCAGGTGGTCACAGCCATGTAGAGTGTACAATATTCAGGTGGTCACAGCCATGTAGAGTGTACAATATTCAGGTGATCACAGCCATGTAGAGTGTACAATATTCAGGTGGTCACAGCCATGTAGAGTGTACAATATTCAGGTGATCACAGCCATGTAGAGTGTACAATATTCAGGTGATCACAGCCATGTAGAGTGTACAATATTCAGGTGGTCACAGCCATGTAGAGTGTACAATATTCAGGTGGTCACAGCCATGTAGAGTGTACAATATTCAGGTGGTCACAGCCATGTAGAGTGTACAATATTCAGGTGATCACAGCCATGTAGAGTGTACAATATTCAGGTGGTCACAGCCATGTAGAGTGTACAATATTCAGGTGGTCACAGCCATGTAGAGTGTACAATATTCAGGTGGTCACAGCCATGTAGAGTGTACAATATTCAGGTGGTCACAGCCATGTAGAGTGTACAATATTCAGGTGGTCACAGCCATGTAGAGTGTACAATATTCAGGTGATCACAGCCATGTAGAGTGTACAATATTCAGGTGGTCACAGCCATGTAGAGTGTACAATATTCAGGTGATCACAGCCATGTAGAGTGTACAATATTCAGGTGGTCACAGCCATGTGGAGTGTACAATATTCAGGTGATCACAGCCATGTGGAGTGTACAATATTCAGGTGGTCACAGCCATGTGGAGTGTACAATATTCAGGTGGTCACAGCCATGTGGAGTGTACAATATTCAGGTGGTCACAGCCATGTGGAGTGTACAATATTCAGGTGGTCACAGCCATGTGGAGTGTACAATATTCAGGTGGTCACAGCCATGTGGAGTGTACAATATTCAGGTGGTCACAGCCATGTAGAGTGTACAATATTCAGGTGGTCACAGCCATGTAGAGTACAATATTCAGGTGGTCACAGCCATGTAGAGTGTACAATATTCAGGTGGTCACAGCCATGTAGAGTGTACAATATTCAGGTGGTCAAAGCCATGTAGAGTGTACAATATTCAGGTGGTCAAAGCCATGTAGAGTGTACAATATTCAGGTGGTCACAGCCATGTAGAGTGTACAATATTCAGGTGGTCACAGCCATGTAGAGTGTACAATATTCAGGTGGTCACAGCCATGTAGAGTGTACAATATTCAGGTGGTCACAGCCATGTAGAGTGTACAATATTCAGGTGGTCACAGCCATGTAGAGTGTACAATATTCAGGTGGTCACAGCCATGTGGAGTGTACAATATTCAGGTGATCACAGCCATGTGGAGTGTACAATATTCAGGTGGTCACAGCGATGTAGAGTGTACAATATTCAGGTGGTCACAGCCATGTAGAGTGTATAATATTCAGGTGGTCACAGCCATGTAGAGTGTACAATATTCTGGTGGTCACAGCCATGTAGAGTGTACAATATTCAGGTGGTCACAGCCATGTAGAGTGTACAATAATGCTAAAATATAGAAACAGTTAAGTTTATGTTGTGATTAATTTTAGGTATACTGGATATTTTTGGCTTTGAGCATTTTGAGCACAACAGTTTTGAACAAGCTTGCATCAATTTGGCCAATGAACAGCTGCAGTTTTTCTTTAACCAGGTATGTCTTTTCGGCTTCTTGCACTGCTTCTGAATCTACTCTTTCAATTAACATCTTGACATAGTGATAAGAGGTAGATTTAACATTCACGGATAACAAGGGAGATTATCATTGTACTTAACCCTTTCATCTACGAATTCCCCATATCTCATTTTCAAGGCAACCATACAGGAAAATTTGAACATTTTGAAATTAATTTAACTGGATGCCATTGCCGCATCATACAGCCCAATCAAATTAATTTCAAAATATTCAACAGAATAAGTTTTATATCATAAAGAATCTACTATTTCAGGATTTGTCGGTGAAAGGGTAAAAAACCCGAAAGCAATCAGGAATTACTAAAACTCGCCCTCCCATTTTGTCGTTTTAAAGATTTTTTTATCCCATTTTCCACATTTTTTTTGTATTTTCTGCATTTTTGTGATCATGACAAAAGTTGTGGGATCATAGAATACAGTCACACTCCTACTTGTGTTAAGATTTTAGTCAAATTGGACTAGTAATTTCTGAAATATCCATAGATTTAGAAAGTGATCCGATCAAGAACCAGGTTGTTTATCTGAATGACAGCCAGGGTTTGGAAGTCATCACAGTAAGATTCTTTGTCGTGTTAAAATCTTAGTTTTTTAGCTCAAGGGAAGTAACTCTCAACATCATACCAGATGCTCAATAAACATCTTGAGAATTACCTCCCTTATTTCTTATGAGACCCAATAATAGAACATTCAGTCAATTACTTGATTTATATTCAGCTGTTTAGGCTGCAAAATACTTTTGGATTTAAGTACATGTAGGCCCAAATGCTTTAACTGTTAAGCACCTGATCATCAAGGCTCTTGGGCCTCTTGTTTGAATACGGCAGGCAGACAGATGGATAGACAGACAGGAAATGCAATACCATCTTCTTCCCTTATAGGGCAAGGCTTATAACCTATTGTTACATAGAAAGCTGTATTTCCGATATCGATTCACAGAAGCCTGGAAAGAAAATGTTTTGAATTTTAAAATTATCAAATCAGTTTTAGGCCTTTGAAAATTGGGAAGTTGAAGCTTAAAAAGAGTGAACCTTGTTTTCACTTATATGAATAAGCTAGTGTACTATGTTACTACAGCAACCACAGAATACTGTACATAATCATCATCATCATCATTGTCATCACCGCCACCACCTCTGCCGCCACCATCATCCATCATCATCATCACCATCATCCATCATCATCATCATCATCACTACATTCACCACCACCACCACCATCATCATCATCATCATCACCACCATCATCCATCATCATCATCATCACTACATTCACCACCACCACCATCATCCATCATCATCATCATCACTACATTCTGACATGAGCCTTGTTTTCACTTATATGAATAAGCTAGTGTACTATGTTACTACAGCAACCACAGAATACTGTACATAATCATCATCATCATCATCATCATCATCATTGTCACTTATATGAATAAGCTAGTGTACTATGTTACTACAGCAACCACAGAATACTGTACATAATCATCATCATCATCATTGTCATCACCGCCACCACCTCTGCCGCCACCATCATCCATCATCATCATCACCACCATCATCCATCATCATCATCATCACTACATTCACCACCACCACCACCACCATCATCATCATCATCATCATCATCATCATCATCACCACCATCATCCATCATCATCATCATCACTACATTCACCACCACCACCATCATCCATCATCATCACTACATTCTGACATGAGCCTTGTTTTCACTTATATGAATAAGCTAGTGTACTATGTTACTACAGCAACCACAGAATACTGTACATAATCATCATCATCATCATTGTCATCACCGCCACCACCTCTGCCGCCACCATCATCCATCATCATCATCACCACCATCATCCATCATCATCGTCATCATCACTACATTCACCACCACCACCATCATCCATCATCATCATCATCACTACATTCTGACATGAGCCTTGTTTTCACTTATATGAATAAGCTAGTGTACTATGTTACTACAGCAACCACAGAATACTGTACATAATCATCATCATCATTGTCATCACCGCCACGACCTCTGCCGTCACCATCATCCATCATCATCATCACCATCATCCATCATCATCATCATCATCATCACCATCATCCATCATCATCATCATCATCACTACATTCACCACCACCACCACCATCATCATCATCATCATCATCATCATCATCATCATCATCATCACCATCATCCATCATCATCACTACATTCACCACCACCATCATCATCATCATCATCACCATCATCCATCATCATCATCATCATCATCATCATCATCATCATCATCATCATCATCACCACCACCATCATCATCGTCATCATTGTCACTTATATGAATAAGCTAGTGTACTATGTTACTACAGCAACCACAGAATACTGTACATAATCATCAACATCATTGTCATCACTGCCACCACCTCTGCCGTCACCATCATCCATCATCATCATCACCATCATCCATCATCATCATCATCATCACTACATTCACCACCACCACCACCACCATCATCATCAGCATCATCATCACCATCATCCATCATCATCGTCATCATCATCACTACATTCACCACCACCACCATCATCATCATCATCATCATCATCATTGTCATCACCGCCACCACCTCTGCCGCCACCATCATCCATCATCATCATCACCACCATCATCCATCATCATCATCATCACTACATTCACCACCACCACCATCATCATCATCAGCATCATCATCATCATCATCATCATCATCATCATCATCACTACATTCACCACCACCACCATCATCATCCATCATCATCATCACTACATTCACCACCACCACCACCATCATCCATCATCATCATCACCACCATCATCCATCATCATCATCATCATCATCATCGTCATCATCATCACTACATTCACCACCACCACCACCACCATCATCATCATCATCATCATCACCATCACTACATTCACCACCACCACCACCATCATCACCACCATCATCATCGTCATCATCATCACTACATTCACCACCACCACCACCACCATCATCATCATCATCATCATCATCATCATCATCATCACCACCACCACCTTCACCACCACCATAATCATCATCATCATCACCACCTTCACCACCACCATCATCATCATCTCATCATCACCACCTTCACCACCACAACCATCATCATCATCATCATCATCACCACATTCACCACCACCATCATCATCACCACCACCACCACCATCATCATCATCATCACCTTCACCACCATCATCATCATCATCATCATCATCACCACCACCACCACCATCATCATCATCATCATAATATTATCATCATCATCACCACCACCACCATCATCATCATCATCATCATCATCATCATCACCACCACTACCATCATCACCATCGTCATCATCACCATCATCGTCATCGTCACCATCATCATCATCATCATTATCATCATCATCTATTTTCATCATCTATGTTCATCATCATCATCATCTATTTTCACATCATCATCATCATCAGCAGCAGCAGCAGCGTCATCTATTTTCATCATCCTCATCATCATCAATGACATCATCATCATCATTGGTCACCACAAAAATGTTCAATAAAAGCTGTCTTATGCAACCACCTCTTGACGCACAAACAATTAATCAAACAATTAATCGCTATAGCCCTTTAACTCTCAAATTTGTTCAAGAAAATTTTAATTTTCTCTAAGAAAATGTCCATTTACAGACCAAGAAAGGATTTTTTTTTTTAATTGTTCACTGGAATAACTTGCTCGCTCATTGAGCCAGTCATTCTAGTGATAGATTTTCAAAAATAGTCTATATGTTTTTGGCTGACTTGAGGGTTAAAGAGTTAATACAAGGAACTTACTGTAGTAAATTCTTTACAATATAGAACTTATTCTGCTGAATATTTTGAAATTAATTTGTCTGGAAGTCATTGCTGCCTAAAGCAGCAATGGCTTCCGGTCAAATTAATTTCAAAATTGTCAACGGTTTTCCTGTATTGATTGCCTTGAAAATGAGATTGGGAATTCATCGGTGAAAGAGTTTAGAATGACCATCTTGTGGCTCCAAAAGTCAGGTGGTCATTTGATCATGTTTGCTGGTATGTTATGTTTTACTGAATTCTGAACATGTTATCTATAAATATCATCTGTGGTCTACTGTTTCAGTTTGTGTTTAAACAAGAGCAGGAGGAGTACAGTAAAGAAGGCATTGATTGGTCAGAAATACCCTATGCTGATAATCAACCATTGCTGGTAGGTTCAGTTCCGATATGTAGACTGAAACTGAGGTTACACGATCATATTTACCTAACGATAGCTTGTACGACCCATATCTAGGCATTTGTACATGTCGTACAACAAATTGTACAGTCTATATGAGTGTGTAAACTCGGCTTAATTCGTTAATAATTTGGTAAAACCAGCAAACAATATCCTCTTGACGTAGTCTTGAGAAATGAGCCACTCTATCCAGGTGTAAATTTTCAAAAATACCCTTCTCTTGGCTTGCAAAAAAGACAGAGTTGTGCAAAATTTCAATCTTAGCAATTAAATAATTACAAGTTGTGTTAGTCGTGTTACTCTGGTAATAATGTTAACAGGATTTAGAGGTGATAACCAAACCTAGATGTGTTTCATCAGGTCCCGTCGGGCTAGAGAGTCCAAATATGTTTATCCCTCAACACTCAAGTTGGTGAAAATGGCTACCACTGGAATGACTGGCTCGATAATCAAGCCATTCATTCTCGTGATAAATTTTCAAACATAATCTCTTGCTCTGCAAATGGACATTTTATATTCAATTCGAAAAGAATTGAAATTTTCTTGAAAAATTTTGAGGATTAAATGGTTAGTTAACTGCACATATCCAATATTTTCGTTGCCATAAATTAGAGCTATATTATGTCAGTCACTAATTTCTGAGAAACCTGTATTATTATTTTTAGTTTAATTATTTCACAGGACTTGTTCATACTTAAACCAATTGGGATCCTGTCACTATTGGATGAGCAATGCCAGTTTCCACAGGTGAGGGTGTCCGTCAGTTATCCTAATCTGTCAGAGCTAATAGATGCTACTAAACATGATGTTCTCAAAGGTTGAAGTATTTTCTCTGAAAATGCTGTTTATATATTTAATAGCGGATATGAAATGGATAATGGACCTTTCTGTTTTTAGCTGTGCGCTGCCCAACACTAGCTAAGCTCCACCCACACCTCGCTGTGTTGGGATTGATCGATCCCTGAATGCCCTAACTATCAATTTCCTGAAAACTCTGCAGGGAAGCTGTTGAATATTTTGTAACTAATCTGACTGGGCACTCTTGCTGCCTATGGCAGCAACAGCGCCCAGTCAAATTAGTTTCAAAATATTCAACAGACTATTTATTAAATAGTAAATACATAGAATTTGTACAACAATGCATAGACCGTCTTCAAATATGCATTCGAGACGTACTTATTGATGTAATTCATGACATCATTCATTATGATGTCATTCTACACATCACATAGTTGATTATGGTGTCATATGATGGATGAGTACTCGGGAAAGGTGAATTTAACTGTGCCCCGCCCATCTCTAGCTAAGCTCCGCCAAAGCTTTGAACGGATGGGATCAATTTATATACTTTGAATCCTGATTTTCCAGAATTCTACTTATATGGTAACTATACAGCTAACCTGTTGAATATTTTGAAACTAATTTGACTGGGAACTGTTGCTGCTTATGTGTCCAATCAAATTAGCATTAAAATATTCAACAGAATGTTTATTAAAAAGACATACACTTCATACAACTTACAGACTACTCAAAGTTCATGACAGCTAGAGACGTCATTAATTCTGCATTATGATTGTGACGTCAACCTACATGTGACATAGGTGGTTATGACGTCATATAGTTGAGTGACAGATTGGATTCATTCATCGGACCCACCTACCGTATTTTTCCTATTAAAAGCGTCTATTGGGATAGTGATGCACCAGCAGAATGTCTGAGAAAGGGGGTAGGCTTCTATTAGGGAGTTTTCCCCAAAAAAAAGTTTAGTCGCTCCCAAAACCGGCTTCTAATAAGCTCATGTTAGACGTCTACCGTTATCATCAAAGGGAAACCGCTATTTCCTGTTGCCGTATTGCAATAACCAATATTGTGGGCTATATTGTCTGTAATAATTGTATTCTATGTAATATTTGTAAATCTTAGTGTATCATTCTTAAATGCTGAAATAAAACTCAAATTGACAAGTCATTGTACATGTATTGTCGCAAACCAACATAAAATGACCCAAAACAATGTAAGAAATAAAATGAGGTTAGATCCCTTCTTAAGTTGGACGATTAAATTAAAGCTCTTTTGTGATTGGAGGCATTCCACTGAACTTTATCTGGACTAGAAGGAGATCTCCCAAATAAAAAGATTTTGCAACGTCGCAAATGCCAAGATTGCAAATTAATAATAAATATATACAGAAGATAATGTTTTTAAAACAATTTGAACAATAAATTCACTATTACCTAATCAGTAAATGTATTCTGCAGTATATTTACTGGCGAGATTTTTATTCCCTTGGACGATTTCATCCCGGCCGACTTGGTTGCATTACATTCTACCGAGTAATAATCGCCGTATTAATCAGCTATAGGACGAGGTTATGCCGTCACTCTCATAGCTACTCGAAGCTCCCCTCCTATTTGTTGATAGCGCAAGTCTCTAACCGGGTAATACTATTAGCATCTTCGCACTACTCGGGTAACAACCTAAACTCGTCCACGTGATTTCTATTTTTTCTCGACACAATTTTATGTCAGACTTTGGATTAATTTTGATGAAATAAACAATGTTAATTAAAATATACGCAATATTTAGGCGGTTCCAGTTAATAATTTCACTCCCGCGATGATGGATATAAGGTATACATTAAGCATAGGCGTAAGTTGGTAAGAATTTCTAGCATGAAGAATTGAAAATGTGTTCTAATTTTGTGTTATTTTTTTGCCATTTTGTATCATTTTTTTCAATTTTTCTTTTATGACGAATTTTGAAGTAATAAACAACAAATTATTTATTAATGTCAATATTTGGAAAAAGTTCATCGGACCAAGATGCTGAGTTTGAGGGTAGGCTTATATTATGGGGTTTTCCCATTTTCAAAGTGCTAAGAAAATCTAAAGACTGACATTGCTGAGTTTGAGGAGTAGGCTTCTGTTAAGGCATAGGCCTCTAATAGGAGGAATATGGTACATACAATAATCACACTTAGAGAAATATTTCCTATCAAGACTTGGTTTATTTTTAAGTACTGTAAAGTGTACTTTTAATCTCCACCCCACCCTCACCCCATCCCCACCCACCCCTTCCGAGAAGTAGCCCTTGTCCATCTGTACACCTAGTCATGGTGGCATAGATCTTCAATGCTTGAGCATAAGCTTAGAGCTTCTGTCTAAATTGATGTCAAATAAGGATACATCATTGCAAGAGCCCACTTGGATTTGTGTTTCTCCCCATAAAAGACTTTAAATTCATCAAGTAATCTGTTTCTGGGGCATAATGTTATAAAGCTTAAACATAGATTTGCATCAAATGTATTCGGTCGCCAGCCAACTTCCCACAATTCATTGCGCTTACTACAGTTTAACGTTAACCAGAACACCGTACCTGGTACAGTGTTCCGGTTAATGTTAACCTGTAGGAAGCGCAATGAATTGTGGGAAGTTGGCTGGAGACTGAATGTAAATAACTATTATCTCCCTTGGGATTGCGTCGCTGACGGTTTCCGTGGAATCTGTCAATATTATCCAGTGTTGTCTCCCCGGAGAGAAAAATTAAATTTCTCAAAAATAATTCTAGAAAGCCTGGTTATATAGGATCCAAATTTGGTGCATGACTAGTTCAGGAAAATATCTTACAAATTTCATCTCAGTGTGATCTGTCCAATTTGCACACATTATTTCCCATTGAAAGATTAAATTTCCTTAATAAACCTATCCGGTTTCCATAACATTTCTATGTAATTATGAATGAAGTTATATCGTATTGTCGTTGTAATATTTTTGCACATATTTATCGAGTACATATCTTGACATATAATGTACTATATATTATGTATATAATATTATTTTCAGGCATCTGACCTGACTTTTGTGGAAAAGCTGAACACCCACTTTGAAAAGAGCCCATATTATGTGAAGTATCCACCAATCAAGCCAGAGTTTGCAATTAACCATTATGCAGGGAAGGTATGATTTAACCCTCTAAGACCAAAGCCAAACAAAACTAGCCTTTGTTATTGTATTGCGGAATGACCATTTGCTGGCCAAGAGAAGACTATTTTTAGCAGTCCCCTCCACATCATCCGTCATTGATGGCAGTGTAGTAGGTGTCATCATCCTCCAGTTTGCGTTTAGCTCAACTTACGAGTTTCATATCTCATGTTCAGTTGATCACACCGCACCCAACCTGGACACATGCCTCCTTATAATAAGAGGTGATGACACAATGACATTGGGGATGAAAGGCCCAAGTTAATGGTGACTGATAAGTGTTTGGATAGGCCTTTTGTATTTAACCTTAGTCTGTAAATATAATTATATTTAAAGTCAAACTTTATAGTTCAATGCAAGTTTGTAACGTCGAGCTTCATGGTTGCAATTCCTGTAATAAATTTTCAAAAATCCTCTATTGGTCTGCAAATGTACGTGCATTAAGCAGAAACCTCAATTTCCTTGACCATTATTGACAATGGAGGAATCCAGTGTATCAATCAATCATATGACGTCATAATCAACTAAGTTGCCTGTAGGCTGATTTCATAATCAATTACATCATGAATGACATGATTTTGTCCGTCATACACGCTTAATCATCCGCCAAGTTGTACAAATTGTATGTCTTTACTATTTAATGAGCATTCTGTTGAATATTTTGAAACTAATTTGTTTGGGCGCTGTTGCAGGCAGCAAAATCGCCCAGTCAAATTAGTTTCAAAATATTCAACAGCTTACCTGTATAGTTTTCTGGAATTTGAGATTCAGAGAGTGCAGGGATTGATTGATCCCAACATGGGCAAATCATGGGTGGAGATTAGCTAAAGATGGGCGGGCCAAAGCTAAAACTGGATTCCTTCATTGAATGGTTAATGATCGATGACTGATTTAACTCTAGTATACATCATACATGAGAGAGTTCAGCCTAGGGTAGGAATTCCTACCCTGTCATTAAATCTTTGTAAAATGAAATGACCTCTATTCGCTCTGAAACATTCAAATCTGCATTAATTTTAATTTAACAATGGGGTTAGGACTTAATGGATCTTTCCATTTTTAGCTATGCCCCGCCCATCACTAGCTAAACTCCACCCACACCTCACTGTGTTGGGATTGATCGATCCCCAAATGCCCTAGCTATCAATTTCCTGAAAACTATACAGGGAAGCTGTTGAATATTTTGTAACTAATTTGACTGGGTGCTGTTGCTGCCTATGGCAGCAACAGCGCCCAGTCAAATTAGTTTCAAAATATTCAGCAGAATATTTATTAAATAGTAAAAGCAAACAATTTTTACAACAACGTATAGACCGTCTTCAAATGTGCGTTCGTGACATACTTATCGACGTCATTCATTATGATGTCATTCTACATATCACACAGTTCATTATGATGGGTGGGTACTTTTGGAAAGGTGAATTTCCAACCCTGCTGGGTGAAGTCACTCTCATGTATGATACATGCATGCATGTACAGTACAGATCTTAGTTAGCTTTACTTAGACTCATCCTAAAGCTTGTTTAAAACGCGTCTATATGGCGTCATTTTCCCGTAGTGATTTACTTAGACATAGTGCGTTTGGTAAAATCTCAAGACGCATCTTGAATTTTATCTCAATGGGTTGAAATTTTGACACTACGGGTTTGACATTTTGAATGACAGGTTTAACTTTTTGCCCTACGCGTTTGGTAGCGTTTGAAAATTTTACGATAAATTAAACGCGCCCTCAATTCCAACCGCGGTTCTCCAGTTCTTTCGACAAGTCCTATGGCTAGAAGCAGACGGGTACTCGGTTCCTAGTCTAGGCAGACCCGCTTATCAGTACATGTTTTCTCCGTACATGTATCTCGCGTGCTTAGCAAACTGTGAGCGATTCGTACAGCAGATTTTAACTTATTTATGTCAATTTGTGGCTGGATTTATCAGAAGATGTATTTAATTTAGTGTTTCTTCGCGTGATTCGTCTAATTTCTGTGTTTTTATAGTGAAAATCTCGATATATCTAATGCCGAATGGACAATCGTCTTGAACTGGAACACCATTCCATTCTGATGATGTCATCGCGTATATATTTAACCTCGCTATCTTTGATTGGCAGAGATATTGTTGGAAAAGCCATCAATGACAAATCTGATTGGTTGAACTAATCTCATGACGCTTTGACAGTTGTGTACTATTAGACGACAGTAAAAAAAGCAACATAACCTAAACAAGGATTTCCAGACTTTGGCTGTGATCTGGACAAAAACCAAGTTGGATCCAGATTGGGTACAAATTTTAATCTATGGATATATCGGAAACAAACTGGTCAGATTTTGCTCAAATTTTAATAAAGGCGTTTGTGTGATCATACATTAAGATTTAACAACCCTGGAAGTGATCAAAAGAAAAATTATAGGCTGTGGGTTACAATCTCTGATAACTTGGATCTATCTGACGATGGAAAGTAAGTGATAACTAGATTGTTTGGTCGATGCCGTGTCATAGCAATCGACCATGTTCACTACTTTGACCTCTTTAGCCTACCCCACCCCAGGGGAGGAGCCAAATGTAATACCAGAAATGTGGCTGCAATGCAACCATGAATCTCGACTTCATGACAGCAATTAAGTCTGATGATTGACTTCAAACATAAAATAAATTTAGAAGGCTTATCAACAAGGGGGCTAAGGGCCTGTAACGGTATCCTGGACGGTGTATGGCAATAAGGGCTGCCAGCAGAGAAGGCCGCTACTATGTAAAAAAAGGCTGCCTATAAAATATACTGAGTATGTACATTCCTATCTATCTATCTATCTATCTATCTATCTATCTATCTATCTATCTATCTATCTATCTATCTATCACAGCTTCAAAATATTAAGCAGGTTGCCTGTATACCCTTATCTAATTTCCACTTTCTATTTTTCTTTTCAGATGAGGCAGACATAGAGGCGAACTGTCAAAATATCTCATCTGATGACGGTTGTTGCTAAGCACAGAATTATAAAAAAAAATTCTGAATAGAAGTTCTAGAGCCAACTACTACAGAATCCTTCCGCCAAATTTGGATATAATCCACCAAGCAGTCATGGAGAATATGCATTTTGGCAATTTATGTCCAGCCAACTAGGGTTGCAATCTGTCAAGCGGTTATGAGGAGTAGCGTTTTGACAATTTCTGCTAAATTTTTCATAAAGTCAAAGATTTTCACACAAAAATTGACCAATCAAAATTTCGGAAGCCAAAAGCATTAGGGTCCTTCCAGCCAATTAGTTTGAAATCTGCCAAGCTGTTAATGTATGTATGAGACACAGCATCACACAATGATGTTCTGGCCAAAAGGTCAAAATCACTGATACGCAATCTGCTGTCCGCCGTCCATCCGTCAACTTATGTTTTTAAACATATGTTGACGGATGGATGGCGGACAGCAAATGGTTGCCATGTGTATCAGGGATTTTGACCTTTTGGCCAGAACATCATTGTGTGATGCCGTGTCATTATAAGGAGGCATGTGTCCAAGTTTAGGACCCGTATGATCAACCAATCATGAGATATAAACAGAAAAGTTGAGCTAAACGCAAATTAGACGCCGCCGGGCGACGTGCATGGTATCACAATAGCTCATTTTACTTCGTAGTTGAGATAAAAATGGCCTCTTGCACTCTATAGTAACCTACAACATTTGTTTGAATTCCATCCACCGCTTTCGGAGGAGTTGCATTACACAGAAACTGGTGTGGATCGCTGTGAAAAATCTGGAGGTCATAAGGGGAAATGATCTGTGAGAGCAGTGGTTAAAATTAACATGAGCACGAGGTTAGCAGAAATTGACCAGGGCTAGTACAACTTGTAACTGACCAACCCAATGGTAACAATTTGACATGTCAACCCTTTAATGGTCAAGGTAGTCAAAAAATCCCTCTGTTGTGAGCAGAGCAAGACGACTATTTTTGGAAACTTACCAGTAGAATGACTGGCTTGATAATTGAGCCAGTCATTTCAGTGGTAAAATTTAAAAAATAGTCTTCCCTTGGTCTGCAAAGATTTGAAGGGCTATAGTAGAATCTAGTAATCACTAGTCCTATCTAAATGTAGTGGCTCATCTGGCTTAATTTAAAACTATTGAGAGGGTGTCAAATGATGTGCGAGTGTGGGCAGGACTATGGGAAATCTAGATAAATCTGGAAGACCCCAATCTCTGACTACATAAAATAAATGTTGTCAGCCAATCCACAATCATATAGATAACCCACATACCAAATTTGGTTGAATTCCACCCAAATGTTTGGGAGGAGATAGCATGTTGATTGGATGGAGACAAATGTATCCTAATTTTTTCAAAACATGGAGATAAAGAAAGGACTCGAGGAGATTTTAAAGGTAGGTAGGTAATTAATTCAACGTCATCATACTAAAATTAAATTTTCTTTCGGATTGAGAAATTAGGCTACCACCATCATTTAACATGCCACAATGTTTTCAGGAGCTGTCGGTGAAAGGGTTAAATATAGCAAAAGCTTGAATTGGCATGAGGATAAAACAGAAATTTAGATTTTCTAATGGATGGATCCACGTTTAGCCATGCCCCGTGCGACCGTGTGTTGGGATCAGTATGTACTTTGAATCCTGAATTCCAAATTTCATGGTAGCTATAGATACAGCTAACCTGTTGAATATTTTGAAACTAATTTCAAGTAATTTGACTGGGGTCTGTTGTTAAATATTCAACAGAATGTTTACTAAATAGTAAAGACATACAATTCGTACAACGGACTCTTAAAAATTCAACAGATTTAGCTACGTCAGCCTACATATGATGTAATTCATTATGACATCATATACTTAACACTTTAACACTCATGCAGGGTTTTGCGGAGGCAGGGCCCTTGCACCATTTAGTGCTCTAAAATTTTCACTATCCAATCATTACCTTCACACATGGTTCATTGGCCTAATGGATTCTAGGACATAGATATCTTCCATGTATGTACTTGATCCAACATTTGTCAAAATGACCCATGATTTCTTGAGGAAGTGGGACAGTTCACCCCACTAGGCAACTGGATCGGCAGAACCCGGCTCATATCATCCAAAAGCGGTTTCTGCAGTGATGTTGAGAAATATTTATTTGCAGACCAAGAAAAGGCTATTTTTGAAAATTTATCACTGGAATGACTGTCTCGATAACCGAGCCAGTCATTCCAGTCATAAATTTTCAAAAATAGTCTTCTCTTGTTCTGCAAATAGATATTTTCCTATTGGTCATTGGTGGTCTGACTTGAATCAGTCTTTCACTCTCCTGACATGCGCGATTCACTGTCCTCAGCGGTCACTCACCTGGAAACACCAACTCTCCACCGGAAAACTTTGAAGTCTAGATGCTCTCCGAGAGCAGCTGAGGCGTTTCCAGGTATAAATAGGCTTAAGGGCTGTTTTGTTGTCTATGAAATTTAAATATTTTTTTACTAGTTTCCATAGAATTTTTTCTTTCAAACTTCACATCACCGGAGTTGTAACCACCATGCATGCCACCCAGAAAAATTTAATGAATAGTCCAGCATGCTTATCAGGTACGACTGTACCACCATGCATGTCACCCAACAAAATGAATGAATAAACTGGCATGATTACAATCGTGCTGGTTTATTTAACAAATATCGGTGAGGTACGTGGTGGTACAGTGAATATCACTATGAGCAATGTACGCTGTACTCAGACAGAGTGAGATTATAGTAGCTAATTTATTATTGTTGCGTGAGACTGAGTGGTGGTAGTAAACACTTGACCGGGCAGTGCACCAGTATCCTGTCAAAATACATGTAGCAGCATTCTATCAGTATTTGTGTTGCTACACTTTTTAATAATTTATTACATAATGTACTTATACCCACACAGATAGAATGCTATTTTGTCATGCTACTATTACAGTGCTAGGTCAGGTGTTCACTACCACCGCTCAGTCTTACTTATAGTTTTGCCCAATGGAGGAATCCAGTTTTAGCTATGCCCCGCCCATCTCTAGCTAAGCTCCACCCAAGCTTTATCTGCATTGGGATCGATCTCTGTACTCTCTGAATCTCAAATTCCTGAAAACTATACATGTAAGCTGTTGATATGACAGCAACAACTCCTAGTCAAATTAGTTTTAAAATATGCGACATCATTTTTATTAACCTTTTAATGGTCATAGCGACCAAAACTGGCCTCTGTTATGGCCTTGTGGAATGTCCATTTACAGGCCAAGAGAATAGAATTTTTGAAAATTCACCACAAATGACTGGCTCAATGACCGAGCCAGTAATTTGTCATAAATTTTCAAATATTGCTTTCTCTTGGCCTCTAATTAGACATTCAATAAGTGGATATTAAAATTTTCTTCACCAAATTTGTCCATTAAAGGGTTAAATAGAATACATATAGTCTGTCATTAATTAAGTGTCTGTGAAGATTGACGAACTTATCTACGTCATTTATTATGTCATTGATTATGTTGTCATCCTTATGCATCATGTAGTTGATTATGACATCATGATTGATGGATAAAATGGAAAGGTCCATTATGTAATGCTTATAGCTCCCTGTGTAATCATATTTGTTTCACTTTCTATTTCAGCTACTGTTGAAACATAGCCAGACCACAAACAAATGGTGCAAAAATAAACGCACAAAATCTGGAACAGTAGGACAAAAATTTGAAAGACCACTCAGTAATATATGACCTGTGACCAGCAACATCATTCATCAACACAGACAGTAGCATAACCATAAAACACTGCTGATCACCAGCATGGGCAATATTATATAGGACCAAGATAGTTTACTGTTGTTCTAGAGACTGGACTTGTATTGTTATTGATCATCGATAACAATACAAATCTCAAAATCAACAGTAAAGTAAACTTAATCTTGGTCCTATATAATATTGCTCATGCTGCTAATGAGTGGTGGTTTGCGCTACTGTCTGTGTTGGTGATTGTTTGAGCAAACTGCATTATATCAATATGGCAGCATTCAATAACAATGACATTAAACTTTTTTAAGTGGATAATAAACAATTTAATCAAATCCAAAATGACCTGGTTTGACTTATTTACTGTATGTAGGTAAAGGTTGTATGGTGTTTTCATCATTTCTTTGATCTTCAGTGGAACAAGGATTGAGAATTTCTCCCCACTGTGAACAGCAGAACAAGGTAGTTAAAGGTAACTAAAGCTCCAGCTTTACAACCCTTTACTGTCCAATATTTGTCAAGAAAATGTAAATTTCTGCTGAACCCTTTAATGGGTAAATTTGGTCAAGAAAATTCCAATTGTCTCATAAAATGTCAATTTGCTGATCAAGAGTATTCTGGGAGGCAGTCATTTCAGTGATGAATTTTCAAAAATAGTATTCTCTTAGTCAGCAAAAGGGCATTTCTCAGGAACACTGCAGAGGCTGGTTATGGCTGATTTGACCATTAAAGGTTTAATAAATGCCCATTTGCAAGCCAAGGAAATTTTTTAACATTTAGAACTGTAATGACTAGCTTGGTTATCAAGCCAGTTATTCCAGTGGTAAAATCTTAAAATAGTCTTCTCTTGGCCTGCAAAAGGTCATTTCTCAAGACAATTTGATTTCAGAGGCCAGTTTTGACCACTCACTGAGTCACGGTAAAAAAATAATTCTTGTTCTGCATATGGACATTTCTCAAGGCCACCACAGAAAATGTTTTCACCAGCTAGAGTGTTAAAGGGTCAATTGCTAAAATGTACAATTCTTATAACAGTGACTAACTACTAACTGTTGGTATGTTATTGGTATATCTAATCATGTTAGTTAGAGCTAATTCAATATAACAAACTTTAACAGTTAATTAAATTCAAACGGCACAAATGATCATGGTGAATGCACCAAAATAGCCCAAACTTCATGGCAAACTCTTTGTCACTGAATGGGGAAGTTCACTCAATCTGTAGTGTACCAGCTTCAAGTTCATCTTCAAGTCTTTCCAGTAGTGGTGGCTTCCTCATCGTCAAACATGTCATCATCAGAAGATTCACTGTCCCACACATTAGCCGTCTCGCCATTACTATCAGCGTCTGATTCCACGTTTACAACGCCACGATGAGTGATATTTGGTTTAAAATATACGGCACAATATTTAGCCAGTAATATACTATATACATGTACTGTTAGGCCCTATGACCTGACAGCGGCTGTTATGGTCATACACCGCCCTCAGACTTTAGGGCAGATATCAAACACATTATTCATAGCAATCCACATCCGGGCATCTTGAGATTGGCCGCCATTAAGGTTGGGGCAAGCTTACTACATGCTAAAGAGGACTGCCCATACAAACGCATTGTTTACATTTTCCATGAAGTTCAAACCATTAAATCCTGTGTCCGAGAATCTGTAATAACCCTGTCAAGTATCAGAAAAATGAAATCATGAGTGAATTTCGCAATATATTAAAGAAAATGTAATTACGGTTTAACGGCCCATTGCTCGTAATGTTAAATTAGCCCCTCTGAAAATAGCGTATCTCCCAGGGTATTATGGGAAATTTGATTGTGATGACATCATTGTGATTCTATGAATATAATACAGGGTGGGAATATCGCCTCCAACAAGGGAGTACTTCTACTATTGCATTAACAATTTCAACCGACAAGAGAAAATAATAAATTTGTTACGAATGTGTCAAAATTCTGGTGAATATTTTGAAACTAATTTGACTGAAAGCCAGCTTCCAGTCAAATTGCTTTCAAAATATTCAACATCATACTTATATAATGAATGTAAAAGTGGAATTCTGGGATTTCATGTTCAAATGGGTAAAATGTGATAATTCATTGGTTTAGATTTGGGGCCTACATCCCTGATAATGCAGGTTACTAGGCCAATATTGGCCCAGTAACCTGCATTATCATTCTTGTTTTAGTAAATGTGATGTCACCGATAATGAGAAAGTTATTGATTGTCGCAAGAGGGCCGCAGACACAATATATATATATATATATAATATCCATTTCGTTTACCCCTGGTCGCGAAAAAACAGTGTTGAAGATAAACAATCCGATAAACTTGATCATCGATACGTGTCTTTGTTTACAATTTTCGAGATAACTAACTTCAAGCACTGTCAGTAATAAGCCCGAGTTAAGATGCCGAAGCGGTCAAATATATAGGCATCACGCTTTCTGATTGGCAGTTTCCTTATTCCGTGTTATCTGTCTACTTTTTAGTCTGTGGCGTACACGAAATGTGCGTCAATTGATGAATTGCGCACACAAAAATATGTTATTTTCTAAGCAGTTGATGCCATCTTTGCTAAATCTGATTAAATATGCGTGTATTCTCGACCAATCAGACGGTGATAGCCGTTGCCGAAAACGTGTAATAACGTTACATACTCGGATACTCCTACGCGGTACAGTGTTCAGTTAATAATGGAAAATGTTTTTCGCGGTCCTGAACGCACCCCAGGTACGGATGAAACAACTATGTACGCCTGTGCATGTCTAAGTAAAAGCGGAGATTTTCGGTTACATATTATGTATGAAATAGCGAAATCGAAAACAACCGAATGTCAGGTTTGCAGATTTTGTAAATCGCCTCCCTTTCCGTTATAAGACAAATTTGGCATAACACTAGTCGCAACTGGTGCATATATTGTTCTAAAAAGTGATGCCTATTACGTCGGCTCAAATTCGACTATTGTAATAAACCCATTTCAGACAATATCTTGGTTTATTCATCCAGATTTCAAAAGAAATTGTGGATTGAAAATTTATTAAAATATACGCACAGTCATCACACTAGCTTCATACACAGTAAAGAATACCCAGGTGCGGAGTTCACACACATCCATTTTATACAAAATTACGATTGATTACGATGATGACATTTCGACAATTATCATTTACAGCTACAAAAAAAGCTAAAGACGATGCATGTACTTAACACATATACGGCTCCAATTGCAATTTAAATTTACATGTACGGGTCCTTGACAGACTATAGACCGATTCAACTTTATGTTTAATGACGCGTAGTAAGAATCTTTGTAGCGTTACAGAATACATTTGATTGCGCGTTTGACTTTTTCCGTGACAGGTTTAAAATATTTCATGATATGTTTAACATATTGTAGGACGGGGTAGACTTTCCGTTAGACGCGCCTATAAAACAAATAAAATGCGTTTGGTGTTTGGGCACGCCTGGAAACACTACGAGGTTTTGACATGAAAAGACGCATTTTTGTTTCGCTTTTGCTTCGTCAAACAGTAAAGCTAACTAAGATCTGTACTGTACATATAGTACAGCACATACATAAGTTAGTTTCCAAAATGGAAACATGTTAGTACAATTTTGAACACGATGTAAGAAATGTTCTTTTGAATATTTTGAACATAAATAGATTGGAAGACATTGCCTTAGACATTATTGTCTTCCAATCCAATTATGTTCAAAATGCTCAACAGTACATTTTATTTTGTTTTGGAAATATTTTAAGTTATCTCTTAGCATGCACGCATGCACACACACACAATTTGAGAATACAGGATGTCAGTTGGTATTGAAAACCACAATATAGTCGTTATGTTCGACAGATGGTCCCCATCGCTTAACACAATACCATCTTTTTGTCTCAATTCAAAGCTTAAGTAAGTCGCCTTACATTTTCAGAGAATTCAATTCTCTAAGTTAATTATTCCCTTTAACACGTAAATTTGTTCAAGGAAATTTTCTATTTTCTAATGGAAGGTGTCCATTTGCAGACCAGGCGAAGAATTTTTTTTTTTTTAATTTATCACTGAAATTGCTAGCTAGGTTATCGAACCAGTCATTCTAGTGATAAATGAAATAGTACCCTCTTGGTCTGCAAATGGACATTTATCAAGACCGCTGCACAAAAGCCATTTTTGTCCAGTTTAGGTGCTAAACAGTTAATTATTACAGGTAAAGTACAGTGGAGATAAATGGTTGGAGAAGAATCGCGACACATTTCCTGCTGGTGTTATTGAATCACTTCAGGCTAGCAAGAACCTACTGCTGAGATCCATATTCAAAGGTAAGCTGTCATGGCAATGTAATGGAGGGATGTGAGCTGTCACTAATATCTAATGTCATAATCAAATACGTTAGTTGATGTCACAATTAAAATTAGGTAACTCTATCATGAAAATAGACAAGTCTGTTACAAAAGTGTACGAATTGTATGTCTGATGAATTAAAAATTTTGTTAGTATTCTGTTGAATATTTTAAAACCAATTCGACTCAGAACTTTTGCTATTTGTCTTAAAATTAATTTTCTGGAAATTGAGGATTCAAAGTTTCAAATCAATTCCAACACACATACATAGTGGCTAGAAATGTTTGGGTGATTATCTACAAATGGATCTGTTTTTGAAAATTTATCACTGGAATGACTGGTGCGATTATTGCACCAGTCATTCTAGCGATAAACTTTAAAAAATGGTTCTCCTGGCCTGCCACTTGCCATTTCTTAAAATCACTACAGAAATTCATTCTATAGTTCATTACAGACTTTGTTTAGATACAGAAACTGTATTATCATGATGCAACAGAGATGAAGTGACATGATGTATTTCTGAGTTATATGAGTCAATTATATAAGATTATTTACATTTTCTAGTTAAATATGATGTTCATGGCTTGAAATTGACGCTAGCGCTGAGATTACTTGAGATTTCTCAGTGCTAGTATTATTTGTGTTTTAACCATTTCAATGACAAATCTCTGATAAAATAAATTTTTTACAAAATAAAACATATTCTGTTAAATATTTTGAAATTAATATGACTGAGGGGAATTGCTGCCTAAGGCAACAATGGCTTCCAGTCATTTTAATCTCAAAATATTTAACAACGTTCATGTATGTTTGGCTCCTAATTGATACAGGAGATTTCTCAGTGAGCAGGTTAACCAGGACAGTGAGCTAATAAGAATTTGTCCTACATAGACAGTGTTTAATAATGCTTATCCATCACCAAACAGATATTCTTTTCCATAGAATCCAATAAGTAAAAGAATTCTAATGCAATTTTGAGCAGCAACAAATTTCAGCAAAACTGTGCTCGAAATTTGACCAGTTCCTGTGCGTACATCACTGGTGCACTCTCACAAACTACTGATCCAAATTCGCTCAAATTTTAACACAACTCGTGTTGTTTGTGGGTAAGATGATTCCCAGACGTTGGCCATGATCTACGGGAAATAACCCCAGATCTTGATTGGATGAGATTACGAATCTATAGTACCTCGGAAACCGCTGATTAGATGTTGCTCAAATGTTAGCCGAAATGTTATTACCGTACATTACTATTCCACAATGTTGATCATGATGTGAAGAAAGAATCAGGAAAATCGTTAAAAAATCTTTAGAGTCAAAAATGGCATGGGTAAAAATTGTTAATGTGTTCTACATGCACATGTTGCATCTAACATTGTGATTTGACCTTCACAGCACAATATCTGCATGCATATCAAATGACGTTATAGCATATCAGCCAAGGTCAGGTTCGACTCGCTAACTATAGTCAGTTTGCTGGTTTACTGAACATGCGCAGTTGCTCTGCCCAGTCGGACGCTAAATAGTTAACTATAGTTTGTTGGTTCCCGATTTCCCCATTGAATTACTATTGCAGAAAATTTGGAGCCGGGTACCGGTCTCCATTAACCCTTTCTGTCATCTGTTTTAATAGCCTACGAAAATGGGTTATTTTTGTCCGCTAAGACGTCAAAAAGCGTCGATATGACATAAAATGGGAAGGAATAACGGCTTGGGAACATTGACATACAATGGGAAAGCATAATTTCATCAAATCTAATATTGTGTGAAATATTTACACTTTTATACGCATTTATTTTTGGCAAGCGATCGGTGTCCGCCATTTTGAAATTTACGCAAATTTAACACTAACCATCTGAACCGAGCTCGGGTGCTCGGTTGACTATAGTTGACTAGCTAGTTAACTATTTTAAGTTCAACTGGGAATCTAGTTAGCTATAGCTAACTATGGTTAGGAGTCGAACTTGACCCAGAAAAGTACATGAACCCTGTGCACCCATGATTGTAAGTGTACCTGCACCAACCATTTTTTGCCAGCATTGTGCATGTAACAAGGCCCTTTTGTGATCCCTGAAAATGGTACTGCTTTTTCTTGATAATATGATGGCTAAGCTAGTCACTAAATCTGCCAATTAACCAAAAATGGCTTCTGCAGTGGTCTTGAGAAATGTCCATTTGCAGACTAAGAGAAGATAATTTTTGAAAATTTACAACTGGAATAACTGGCTCGATAACCGAGCCAATCATTCTAGTCGTAAATTTTCAAAAATAGTTTTCTCTTGGTCTGAAAATATACATTTTCTATGAGAAAATTGAATTTTTTTAAACCAATTCGAGGGTTAAAGGCGAAAATAATTACTATGACCACCATGATCTACAGTGCGCATGTCCTGTCAGGCTGCTTTCGTGCTCTGACATTTTTATGTTCCTACATGTAAAACTATCAGGGTTGAAATTTTAACAAATCTCTGTAAAGTGGTTAAGGATCATATGGATCATATAGATAATGTTATGATTGCAATAAAAGGTAACTGTGGTCAATGATGAAACATCTGGCACGAGCAGTAAATAATAGTTGTTTATTTTTGGCATATATTTTTGTTACAGCAAGCATTACGAGGACAGGAAGCCTTGCCTTCCAGGGCAGAACCACCGTGAGATCGAAGGTACTCATTAGCCATTAAATTTTCAAGCCACTCAAAAACAGCTTCTGCACTGTTCCTGAGAAATGTCCATTTGCAGGCCAAGAGAAGACTATTTTTGAAAATTTACCACTGGAATGACTGGCTCGATAATCGAGCCAGTCATTCCAGTGGTAAATTTTCAAAAATAGTCTTCTCTTGGCCTGCAAATGGATATTCTCACTGAGAAAATTGAATTTTTCTTGAACAAATTTGAGAATTAAAGGATTAAGTGTGGGAACCATTGAAGCAATAAATAGACCAAGGTCCATAATACTCACATGGAATAAATTAAGTGGTAATAATGTGAATCTCCATATATGCCTATTCAATACATTATTCCCAACACACACACACACAAACCCATCTCTGTGTACCCCCCCCGGCCATCTCTGTGTACACACCCTTCCCCCCCCCACCCCCCCCCCCCCACCCCCATCTCTGTGTACACACCCTCCCCCCCCCACCCATCTCTGTGTACACACCCTCCCCACACCCCTCTAATGCTCTGATGATTTACAAGGGGAAAATTCATAAACATGTAACAATATTTATAATTATTACTTTGAAAATCTAAGTTTTCTCATAAAAGAGAGAATATTTTTCAAAATTAATCACTGGAATAACTGGCTCGTTTATCGAGCCAGCCATTCCAGTGATAAATTTTCAAAGAGTCTCCTCTTGTTCTGCAAATGGAGCTTTTGCAAGACCGCTGTAGAAGCTGTTTTGTCCACATTGAGCCTTAATGTGTTACGCCAGAAGGATGTATTAGAGGATATGCAGATATTTTATAGCTTTAATTATTTGAGGGCTGTCGCTTTTCCCACATAGTCCTAAGATGTGGCTATGTTACTATGTTAATAGGCGCAGTGGGCGAATGATTAGGGGCTTGAGTGGGCGAGTGATTAGGGACTTGAGTCAGTGAGTGATTAGGGACTTGAGTGGACGAGTGATTAGGGACTTGAATGGGCGAGTGATTAGGGACTTGAGTGGGCGAGTGATTAGGGACTTGAGTGGGCGAGTGATTAGGGACTTGAGTCGGTGAGTGATTAGGGACTTGAGTGGACGAGTGATTAGGGACTTGAATGGGCGAGTGATTAGGGACTTGAGTGGGCGAGTGATTAGGGACTTGAGTGGGTGAGTGATTAGGGACTTGAGTCGGTGAGTGATTAGGGACTTGAGTGGGCGAGTGATTAGGGACTTGAGTGGGCGAGTGATTAGGGACTTGAGCCTGTAACTCTTGGTTTGCAGGTTCATTTCCCCACCGGTCTGCTGCATTGTGTCCTTGAACAAGTCACTTAACTCTGTGTTGTTCCATTCGACCTATGCTGTAAATAGGTACCTGAGATGACATAGCTCTCTGTGCGCCGAATGTGGCGGCCAGGATTGGACTGTCATATGAACAGGGGATCAGATGTAAAGCAATTAGAGCATGCAATTTCATAGAGTTCATTGCAATATAAATGTACTAGATATCTATCTACTATTTACACTTGACTGTTAGGAGTTAATCATTGAAAGCTAATGTGTCACATGCATTTATTGTTCACCATGCATTCCCTGGCGTCGCAGGCAGGCGACATAAATATCATAAAAAGTCATTGTCTAATTGTGTTTATTTGTTTTCGGAGAATAAATTTACAATGCCTGCATGAATATTTGTCAAACTTTGCAACCTCATATGTGACCAGCAAATATGCACCGTCTGCACTGAAACACAGTCAGATGGAAGGTTTTCTCAGGTATGCATGTGCAATAGTTATCCAACACAAATCACATTTATTGTTTGAGGCTAGTCAAGGGAGATAATTAACAAATATAGAAATCCTTCACTGAATCACAATTTTATCTCCCTTGAAAAAAAATAAAAATCAAATCTGATTTCTGCTGGATTAGCATCAATGTGGAGTTAAATTTTCCAATGGATCTGTCCATATCAACCCGCCACTTAATTCACTCTTTGCTAAGTTCTAAAGACCCCTTGTCTTTTAATCTCAACTTTTACCCTATTCATTCTGCCAGACTCATAAGTTCCCTGAGGTTGACAGCGCTACTTTCCTTCATTGTGTTATTATATTCATCAATAGTAACTCCCACTCTGAGGCATCCATGTAGATTTTCAGAATTAAATGGGAGTTAAAATCTGTCTGCGACTTCAGTATGAAACGTGTTCAGTCAACATTGTACTCACTGGGATATAAGAACATCCCAGTCCATGAGTGAGTTCAATCACTTATTAGTTATTTAAACAAGTATAGTACAGAACAATTGGTAAAGACATCCACAGTAAGTTTACATTGCATGTTTTAACAGTAATCAGAGCCTGTGGACATTTATGTATTGGGTAGGTAATTTGAACCTATTGACCTAGTAAACGGATTGAATGTGATTTTTTGTCAAATATATTACCTGAGGTAAATTGTAACGAGGACTTACTTTCCTTATCCTCGCCCACACAAATCATTCACACTATGTCGAGGTTTGCAAAAGGTAAGATGCTTAATTTTCTTGTCTACCAATTGAACACACCCACATCAACCCTCACTGTCAATACAGCTTAACCCATTTCATTCTTTGTACATGGAGATTATATCTGCTAATGACTGACAGAATTTAGAAAAAACCAAGCATGATAAATAACCAGAAGGTTAAATATTTGAACTTGTCACCAATTTTGGAGGTCCTAGGTACTCCACACCATGAAATCTGGGAGTTGTGAGCTGAAACTTTGGGGTCCCAAACTGAAACCTGGTGTTCCACGCAATATTTCTCATCCATGCTAAAGTTAGAGGCTACCATGGACTCAAAAAGTGAGTTGTAGCGGTCCCATGGTAGATTTTAGTAATTTTCTGCAAAAACCAATAAAACTAAAAAAATAAAAAATATGGTATTTAAGCCATACAAGAATTTCAGGGGGCCCACAGCCCCTACTTTTGGGGTCCCAAGCCGCATTTTTAGGCATATATGCCCTCAAAAGTACCCATATGAGAAGGCCTGTTGTTAGCTGATATGCAAGTATTTCCTAGTAGTTCCCAATGTTTCCCCTTATTTCCCGGTATTTCTCAGTATTTTCCACTGCTCTGTGAATTACACATAGAGCATTTGACGTGAGCATCCCTGGCTACAGCTTGGAATATAGGCTACCAATGTGCTTATCAGTACAGGTTTTACCTATTTCATATTATTTCCGTAATACCACATAATTAACTTCACACCATAAAGGGTATAAGTATTGCATTCACTACATTCAGTTCTGTCTGTTTATGTGGGTTTGTTTGTGTGTTGTGTATCCAGAGCTGTATCTCAAAAACTGCTCATCCGACTTTCTCAGATTTAAAACAACAGAGGAACTGTCAGTTGATAATGATTCCCAGACTCTGGCCATGATCAGGTAAATGAACCTGACCTAGATCTATTGATACTCTTGACACTTCTCGTCCGATTTAACTCAAATTTTAACACAAAAAGGTGAATCGTTACACTGGGAGTCCATGGTGTGGTCCGACCACTCCAGAAAAATTTGTACAATTTGACAAAATACGGAAAGGTGAGGTTCTGCAATCTCTGATAACTCATTTCTACTTCGAATAATACTTACCAGATGTACTATTATGATAATGTCTGTTATCTAGTCTAGCTCAAAATAAACAAACTCTTATGGTCCTGCCCACACTGTGTCCGGGAATTACCATAGCCGCAGGTACCGAGTCAATTCCCAATCACAGTCAGATTCGTCTATTTTGCTCTCCTTGCTAGTCGCGTTTTTGAGCTCTCTAAAATTTTTAATTTTCTACGGAGTTTAGCAGTTTCTGTGTAATTCATTGCTGGAAGGAGGGAAAAAAAAGGGAAATCATCACAAGGGCAGGTTGTATCAATCTAGAATTTATACATTCGTGCCGTAATGACTGTTTGAAATTTCCTTAAATGGCACATTGTTTTAAAATGGTAGCCATTGTTGGAGTCGCCCGGTACCTGTTAACTGGTTAATCTTATCCGGGTACTCGGTTAATTTCTCTTGCGACTCAGTTCCTTCCAAGATGGATGCGCCCTTAGCCAAGATGGCGGCGCCCATGATTAATGTTTCGTTTGGGCTTGGCGTGTCTATGCACTGTTTTATGCCGATTTTTAGCTCTCGCTTCATTGTCGAGGATGTTTGTAGCGATCGGCCTTTATTTCTTGGCTGTATTAACGTTAGTTAATTTCCAAGTTGTGTTTATTAATTTTCACTCAAAAAAGTTTCAAATATTTCCTGCCTAAAGGCGTGATTATCATTAATTTAAGAGAAAGTTAATGTTTCTAAGTAATTCTACTTTACAATCAAGTCAATTGTGCGTATTGCTCGTCATCGTATGTCATGTGCAGCGTTTTAATTCTCTGTGTTCGCAGAAGGCCAAGAATCAGGACACTGTGTCACAAATGCAACAGGTTCATGAAGCGCAAGTTTAATGGTCATCACTGTGTCGCTTGCGCGAAGTGCAAAGTGGGAAGTCCGTGTGATGTGTGTGCCAAGTGGTCGTCAGAGTTGGTGGCAGAGTTCGATCGTGATCGTCGTGCGCGCTTGGAGAGGATCGCGAGGAACAAGGCGGCCAAGCTGAATCAGGCATCAGTGAGAGGACTAGAAGATCGTCTGAGCGAGCGAATGAATTCAGCATTGGGCGTATGGGCGGCCCAGTTCAAGGCAATGTTTGAGTCCTTGCAATCCACGATCCCGACGATGCAGGCTGGTGCAGGGCAACCTTTCGGTGGTCCAGCTAGTTCTGTGGAGTGACAAGCACCTGTCCTTTCTCTGACCTTGGCTCAAGAGCTGATGGCGGAGGAGGATCTTCTCCTAATGGAAGATTCCGGCATGCCGGATATTTCGTTGACGGCTCAACCAGGTACATCCCAGGGATCTCCCTCGGGATTTGTACGGGTTTGCCAAGCGGGTGGTGATGTCGACATTCCGTCGGGCATTTTCCAACCGGATTTCACTCAACCCGCGTTGTCGTTGGAGCCATGTTTTGCGGTTCCTAGCGGCACCCCAGAGGTGTTAGGTGCGGCTCCTCTCGAAGTGCCGGCATCTACCGTGGTGAAAGTGGCTGTAGTCCCGCCTCCTGTGCTGGAGCCGATGGACTGCAGTGAATCTGTGTCTGGCGATTCCTTGGACACTGGTGCCGCTAGTAGTCGGACTATGGACGCGCTTCATGGTGGAAGAAGTGCGGGCCATAGCTCTCAGCATGGATCATCGGTGGCCTGCTCATCCAAGGGTGAGAAGGAAGATGAGAACGGTAGTTCATTGATGGACGAGTCCTCTTTTTGCACCGAAGCTGAATGGATGCAGGTCCTTGGCTGGATATCCGACCGTCTTGGGTTGGCATCGGATCAAGGATCTTAGCGCGATCCGGCGATGGAACGGATGTCAGAGCGGACGGCTAGCGCTCTGTCAAGTGGCTCTTTGGCCATGCCGACGCTCCCGTTGGACACGCAGGCTTCCGACATGTTGGAGGTTGCGGCGTATCGTCTGGTTCAACCAGATTATGCATTGACCAAAGCCCCGAAGGGGATAAGGAGTAGGGTCCATTTTCCGCAGCTGGCCTACCATCAGTATGCCCGAGTTCCACGGCTTTCCATCAGGGAGCGAGAGGTGCTGAATAGGCCATTGGCTGGCAAATCGAAGGGGCATTCTCGTCCTTTCGTTTCCCAGGCCAATAAAGATTCGTTTAATGAGATAACGCTCATTGAAAATGCGACGAGGGCAACCATGGCTGCGCTCTCGCATGGATGTACCGTCCTGCAGGGTATGCTGACCTGCGTGGCGGAAGGTGGAAAGTGCCAGAGGCTGCTCCCGGAGTTGTCCGGGACACCATGCGCTTCTCCCAGGATTGGCTGGCCAGGGTGATCACCAGATCATTGGCGGAGCGAAGGAGAATGGTTCTCGACTGTGTAGAACCAGGACCTGAGATGAGGGCTGCGTTATCTTCTGCGCCTTTCATTGGTCCAGGCTTGTTCGGCGGCTCAGCACGGCAAGCCTTATCCAAGGTCGCGTCAATTGTCGCTGAGCAGGAAGTAGACGGCAAGTCGTGGAAGTCGACTAAGAGGACACAGCCGCAGCAGTCCTACAAACAGCATCGGCATGATCAACAGAGGCAGAGCCAGAGATCGCCCTTCTGGCCGTGATGCCCATCGGGCATCCGGATTGCAGGGACCTGGCCGTTCGTCCTCATACAAGTCCTCTAATAAGAGGCCGTATGAGGAGGACAGGAAGGGTGGCGGTTCGGGTCGCGGCGGTTATCATAAGGATAGCTGTGGCGGCGGTCCCGGGCCGTCATATTCCAAGAAACCGCGGGGCGGCTGTGGAGGCCGGTCCTGACGGGTTTCCGGCGGAATCAGTTCCCGCTGTGTCAGGAATGAAGGAAGTCGAGAATCTTCACCCAAGCGATTTAGCATCTTATCGTGCAATATCGACCGCCAGCTGTGTGCAGATTCCTACAATCGGAGGCAAACTTCAACTGTTCTCAAGCCAATGGGAACGGGTCGTGCGAGATTGTTTATTCTGTCAGTGGTTAAGAAATGGCTATGAACCGGACTGGCTCATCCGTCAATCATTAGTTCCGTTAACATTGACTCCAGTGTGGACTCCCGTTCCAAGGGAATCCGATCGTCTAGATGCCATTTGCTCAGAAACCGAAGCTCTTCAGCGGAAGAACGCGATTCATCTAGTCCGCAATCAGTCCTCCCTAGGCTTCTATTCGATGATGTTCCTCGTTCCGAAATGTACCGGAGGTTGGAGACCAATTCTCAATCTCATACCGTTGAGCAAATTTATTCTTTCTCCAAAATTTCAGATGGAGACTGTAGCAGCGGTGATGACAGGGCTGAGAAAGGCATGTGTCGATAGATCTGAAGGGTGCATATTTTCATATTCCAATGTCAATTCCTTTTCAGAAATACCTTCGCTTTGCATTCCAAGACAATGTTTGGGAATTCAATGCGCTTCCATTCGGCCTGACCACAGCACCGAGGGTGACTTCTTATCTTCGCAGGAGAAACATAGCTGTTCATACTTACATAGATGACTGGCTGCTGAAGGCGGGGAATCCAGTCACTCTGCGCAACAATCTTCAGGTAGTCCTAGCCTTACTAAAGGATCTAGGATGGATTGTGAATCTAGAGAAATCAGAATTGACTCCATCCCAGGAGTTTGTTTATCTGGGAATATTTTTCAACCTCAGAGACGGCGTAGCTTTTCCGGCGGAGAGCAGAGTCAAGAGTTTGATTGCAGTTCTGGAGTCAGTTTCTCTAGGAACCTTTCTGACGGCGTGCCAATTTCTCAGGATACTGGGTTTACTAGTGTCCCTGGAGAAAGTGGTTCCTTATGAGGCACTCAGGCGCAGGCCGATTCAGATGTATCTAATGTCATTCTGGTCTCAGAGAACGGATCCATTATCTCTGAAAATTCCAGTGAAAGAACTATTGATATTCCATTCAGTGGTGTTATCAGAACAGAATCTGCTGCGAGGTGTTCCTGTACAACCTCCTCAACCACGGATGTCCATCTTCACAGATGCATCAACGACGGGTTGGGGAGTGGTATTGGACGATCAGTCAGTGTCAGGGGAATGGGATCGGACCAATGCGCAGAAACATATCAATGTTCTCGAATTATTAACAGTGACATTAGCACTTCGAAAAAATTGAGAGCTTAATCCGAGACAAGATTGTACTAGTAAGGACAGACAACTCAACAGTGGTGTCTTATTTGAACCACCAAGGCGGGACGAGATCACCGGAGTTGTGTATGATGATTTGGAACCTTCTGATGTGGTGCCAAGAGAGGAATGTTATTCTTCTGCAGCACACATTCCAGGAAGACTGAACATCTTAGCAGATGCTCTCAGTCGAAGGACGGTTTGTCGTCCGACGGAGTGGCAGCTCAACCAATCGGTAGCAGAGGTTCTATTCAAACATTGGAGCAAGCCAAATGTTGACCTGTTTGTGATGAAACAGAACGCAAAGACGGACCCGCTAGCTCTAGTGGTAGACGCACTGGTGATAAGTTGGAAGGGAATGTACGCATATGCGTATCCTCCAACGATTCTCATCCCAAAAGTTCTGGCAAAGATAAGAGAGGGTATGGGCCTAGTACTACTGATTGCCCCTTATTGGCCAGGCCGATCATGGTTTACGGATCTGCTGGACCTTCTGATCTGCAATCCAATCCCTCTTCCAGACAGAAGATATCTAATCTCTCAGAACAGGGGTCTGTATCTCCACGACAGACCAGAAATGTTCAAATTGACTGCATGGATGTTATCAAGCAGCGTGCAATTAAGGGTGGCTTTTCTGAGCAAGCAGCGAAATTTGTTGCTTCAGCCAGAAGAGGGTCAACCACTAAAACATATAATTATAGAATCAACAAATTTGCAGGGTGGTGTAAGGGAAGAGATATCGATCCCTTTTCTGCATCTGTTCAACACGTAGCAGATTTTATCTGTCATTTATACGAAGTTGACAAACTTCAACCCAAGTTTAATTAGACATGGCTTGGTGTCCTGTCAGATGTCTGAAAATGTATAAAAAAACCGTACTGAGGAGTGGATAGATGACCCAAAATCTCTGTGGTTATGTCTTAAAGCTCCTCATTTGCGCGCCTCGGAAGATACTATTTCTCGTTGGATAGTCGATGCTATTCAGATATCGCACAAAATCACTACAGGAAAGCAGATTGATCGTGCAAATGCCCATCAGGTCCGAGTACTAGCAGCAGCATCGGCCCTTTTTAAGGGTGTCTCATTAGAGGAGGTGATGTCTGTAGCACAATGGCATGCCGAGTCGTCATTGACTGATTTCTACCTTCGTGACATCTCCAGCGCACTTAATCCGGTAGCCGTCGCCAATTTATCGAATCTGAACTAAGCCACATCCGACCACTATTTCGCACACATCACAAGTTCTTGCACTTGCACTGAACAATGGTCATGCAGATGACCTGAGAACGACCATGGATTGGGCCGAGCTCCTGTGATGAACTAAAAAGACCAAGCACTCAAAATGGTGAGTGTTTACATTAATTAAGTGACTAATTTTAAGTTTACTTATAGTCGAAATACCAGACTATTTAAGTAAATAGTCTGGACAAGAACATCTTATTCTTTTGCAGACATTAGACTCATTCCAATTTGAAATTCTAATCGATATACTGATAGTTTTTTCAAAATTTAGAAGTTGTAGTAGCTTCTTTGCACTCTCCGGACTGCCCTAGCTGAGACTTGGGGCTGACACGGGTCTGGTGGGTGTTGTTCCCCGTTTTTTGAAGGCCCTCTAAAATTTGTGCGGACAAATGAGGTGGGGGGAGCGCGGTCTAGACCATGGAAGTTTAGCACTCCATGAGTCAGATGGCAGAACCCAAGCGTATGCCAGGGTTCTAGTCTCTTCACAGCCTTCTCCGTCGGATGGTAGATGAGTGCTGGTTCGAGCCTCACCTCCTCCCACCGGTATTTCTTGGCTGTTGAAATCCGGAGTTTATCATGATAGTACATCTGGTAAGTATTATTCGAAGTAGAATAAAAAAAGCATCCGCTTTTGTTTCTACGAGAATTCTTAATACTTACCAGATGTACTATGGCCCTCTCTCAGCCGCCCCGCTGAGGTGAGGCTGAGCTGCTTTCGCTGTTTATCAAGGCAAATATAAGACGAATCTGACTGTGATTGGGAATTGACTTGGTACCTGGGGCTATAGTAATTCCAGGACACAGTGTGGGCAGGACCAGGAGAGAGCGGAGTTTTTAATTGTTTATTTTGAGCTAGACTAGATAATAGACATTATCATAATAGTACATCTGGTAAGTATTAAGAATTCTCGTAGAAACAAAAGCGGATGCTTTTTTGAGTTAGCTATGCAAAAGGATTAACCCGTTAATGACTAAATTTCTTCGAAAAATTAAATTATTTACTTGTTGAATGTCTATTTACAGGCTAAGAGAAGACTATTTTTGAAAATTTATGACTAATGACTGGCCTGGTTACTGAGCCAGTCATTTCAGTGGTAAAATGTCAAAAATGGTCTTCTCTTGGCCTGTAAGTGGGCATTACTCAAAACTACTAGAGGCCTGTTTTGGCCGATTTTGTCACGAAAGGGTTAAACGAAATTCATGATTGTGTTCATCACTCAATCTGGTCAACTATCGTTAACCCTTCATTTTGAAATAGTCACTGGTGTTATTGTGCAGAATAGGGAAGCTGTATTGATGATGCATTTAAGCTAATCATATCTGGATAATATTTGTTATCTACTTCCAGCATATGAGTCCCATGTATCTGCGCACACAAGTTGGAAAGAGAAAGATGACCGTTGGATCACAGTTCAGGGTAATGAGTAACCCCTTAATGGTCAAGCCAACCAAAACATCCCCTTCAGTGGTCTTCAGGAATGGCTATTTGCAGGCAAAGATAAGACTATTTTTCTGAAAATTTACCACTAGAATGACTGGGTCAATAACCATGCCAGCCATTCCACTGGTAACTTTTAAAAAATAGTCCGAGTCTTTGCCTGCAGATGGACATTCACAAGCAAAAATGTTTGTATGTCTACTATTTAATAAACATGCTGTTGAATATAACAGCAACAGCACTCAGTCAATTTATTTTCAAAATATTCAACAGCTTAACTATTGTTTTTGAGAAATTGATAGTCACAGAGTTCAGGGATTGATCTATCCCAACATAGTTGAAGTGTGGGTGGAGCTTATATAAAGATGGGTGGGGCATAGTTAAAACTGGATTCCTCAATTTGGCAGTGTCGGCGGTTTTGAGCCCAACATTAGGCTTGCGTGATTACGTGATTAAATCGAAAATCGTGATTTTTTTTTTTAAATCGTGAATTTATATGATTAAAAATTAAATAATCAAATAATCGTGAATAATTCTACAGCATAAAATATTTCAAAACCTACCTTTTAATTATTGTTTATTGCGATCGGTCACAGAAATTTACATTTTGCTCAGCGAATGCATGCCCATTTGCAAGCCAAGAGAAGATTATTTTTGAAAATGTATCACTGGAACTCGAGCCAGTCATTCCAGTGATACATTTTCAAAAATACTCTCTTGGCCTGCAAATCCACCTTTCTCAACATCATTACAGCGTTCGTCATTGATATGCTTTTTTGCTTTTATAGCTGGGTAATTTGTACTCGAGCTGATTAATCGAGTAATCGCGATTATTATTAAATAATCGATCGTGATTACTGAAAGCAATAATCGCGCAAGCCTACCCCTCATTCCTACATTGTGCGGGTTTACCCAAGGGAGGTGGGATATGCTAGGGACCCACTACCAGGTGACTTTGGTGCACTGGAATGGCAGATAATTTCTTTAATGCATTTGTCTGTACTTTGATTATATTACCTTTGTAGAGTTCCCTACATGTGTTGATGGAGAAGATGAATGCTGCATCACCTGTGTTTGTCAGATGTCTGAAGCCAAACCAGAAGAAAATGGCCAAAAACTTTGACAGAGAGTACATTTTAGCACAGGTGTGTTACTGTGACAGATATCATTTACATTCTCCGGGGGAGGGAACTCCTGACCACAAAATAATGAAATATGGGCCACAAACAATGTTGATTTTTAACCATTTATTGGTCAAGATAATCACAGTCAATGTCCATTTGCAGACCAAGGGTAAACTATTTTAGAAACTGTACCACTGGAATGAGTGGGTCAATTATCAAGCCACTCACACCAGTGGTAAATTAAAAAAAATTGTCTTCTTGCCGTGCAAATGACCACTGCCCATTTCACATCAAGAGTATACTTACCTCCCTAATACTTTTGATATTGCTAAATATTGGCTTTCACTCAATAAAACACTCAGATTAAAAACAGTTAGGTGCCCCTACTGGGCAGGTAGTCAGAGGTAGTCCGGCGGATGCCAGCCCCACCACCGCGCATGCGCCGACTACTACTTCCTCTTTGCTAATTTATTGGCAAGGAGAACACATGTGCTTGCAGTTATCTTCAAGTTTCACGCATTTTAAGCCTATTTCACGTCTGTTATGTTCGAGTATAGTGAAGAGAGATGTCTGAGAGGACAAATTCACCAGAGGAGGGGACTGGATCTCTTTATCAGGTGATTTCAATGACATTCTAGCGAGTTTTTTCCCCGGTGTAATGTGTTTCCGGGACTCGCGCTTACCGTGATTAGCGCCTGTTTGAGTTGGGTTTTTCCAACATGGTGCTTTATAAGACTAATTTCTCTTTGTGTTTATGTCCACAGTTATGGATTTACATTATTAGTGGACATCTCAGCACAGGAGGGTTTGTTTTTCTCCACCACGGTTCCATTTCCTACTAATACTGTTAGGTTATCTAACCAAAAAGTCTATGTTCAGTGAGTTGGAGGCTTACTATAAAGGTCTTCTCACTTTGCCCTCTTGATCCAATTCCTTCCCCCAAGGTGGAGAAAGGTGAAGAGGCGTAGTCTTGGTGGAGTGCTCCAGTGCATCACGGTGGATTGTTTGTCTATACAAGGTGTCAGGTATCTAATTAATGATATGAGGTAATATGAATTATTTGAAAAAATAATGACTGATTTTTACCATTGTTATCATTCTGTATCTGATGATGTGTAGTCTGAATATCCTTTGGAGGATGTTCTAGTTATGAGTACAATTCGTCCTTGCACTTGGATGCGTGTTGCGGACCGATTAATTTCTGTTAAGGGATTGATGACGTCATAATCGGCCTTGCGCTTTATTAACATTTAAAGTTTTGTCCAACGCTGGTTTCTTCTTGATTAGTGATCTTTATGATCCTGTCCCTCTCTTTTAGTTTGGTTTTGAGTTTTCTAACCGTAACTAACTTGCTCATTGTCCTCGTCCTTTGTCCTGTTTCAGAGACCTGGTTGCCCGTCCTGTGGTCGCTTTTTAAAGGACCGATTTGCTCCACATTTGTGTTTTCGCTGCAGTCCCTGTGGACTGTTGCTAAAATGCGATGTCTGTAAGCAGTGGGGGGGGTGAGCTAATGGCTGACTTTTTATCATTACAGGCAAGGGAGAAGGTGATGGAAGAGGAGAGGAAGGCGAAGAAAGAGGGTGTTAAGAAGGGTAAGAGGAAGGCCTCATCCGCGGTGGATATGGAGGCCTTCCGGTCCGAAATGTTGGGAGAGATGCAGAGGACAATAAAGGATTTGGTCCCAGAGTTGCTTCGCAGCATGCTGCCTGGGCCAGGTCCTTTGTTGTCCTCAGCATCTGCTTCGGAGCAGGTGATCCCCGCCTCTGAATCCGAGTTCCATAGGTCCGGTCCGTTGTTTGAGGTGGATTCAGAGGTGGCCCCGTTGATGGGGGCGGTCCACGACCCTGGCAGCAGGCTTGGTGCCGCGCCGAGGGGCCGTGGACAACAGTTGTTGTTGGGACCCGCGGTCTGCTCATCAGACCCTGGGTATCCGCGCGCCGCGGGTGTCAAGACCTCCTATGACACCTTCCCTGGCCAGTCCGGGTTAGCTCTCTTTGCTGACCCGGAGTCTAATCTTTCTGGCCAGGAGGAAGAGGATTTCCTGCTAGGGTCGCCGTCTGGGGACGTGGCCATGGAGTACGACGTCGGTGCACCCCTCGCGGGGAATACAGGCGACGTATTCCATGGTTCTACTCACGCAGGAGTAGAATTCACGGTCCAGAAGGTGACCCTGGGTGGTGCTGATGGCCACGGTTACCGCATACCTCGGCTTGCCGAGAGTATCGCTGGTGCTGGCCAGGGCCGTGGTGGGGCGGTGTCTGCCCCGCGCTCTACCACGGCGCCTGCTCCTGGTCAAGCCAGGGAGTTTAGCATGCCTGTTCTTTCGGGCCCGCATGCTTTCCCTGGCTTGCCAGGGGTATCAGCATATCCACCGTCTAGTACAACTGCGTGCGCTCAGGAGGAAGACGAAGGCCCTCGTCTAGTAGAGCGCTCGCAGTTAGCCACGGAGGAGAATTGGTCGGACGCTTGCCAGTGGCTGGTAAGCGTTCGGCCAGATCTGCCCGTGGAGCAGTCGGCAATCCAGCGTGACCATAGGCCGTGGTTAGCTGGTAGGCCGACTGCCACCGCTATGCCATCTCTGCTGCTGGCTGAGCATGTCGTGGACATGTTCGAGGCGGCAGAGACGTCCATTAAGACGAATGGGCGTCTCGCGAAGGCTCCTCGCGAGGTGGCTAGGCGTTGCCGCATCGTGCCCCTGGATTACCAGCGGTACGGTGTGGTGCCTAAGCCTAGCGTAGATGATCGCGCGGCTTTGGGCGAAGATGCGCGGCCAGGCTCCCGTTCTGACACGGGTGTCCTGTGCTCGAACGCATTGCGTTCGGCTAATACCGCGCTATGTGATGCGGAGGAGAGTGGGAGAGCTTCGAATGCTGCTCTGTCCCACGTCTCCCAGCTGTTACAGGGGGTGGTAACAGCATCCGCTTCACGTCAGCCAAGCCCGGTCACAGTCCAGAGAGCCATCCAGGATGGTATCAACCTGGCTCTGGACTGTTTGCCGCGGGCGGTGACCAGGAGTGTCCGGGCGAGGCGCACGTTTGCCCTTGACAATCTGTGCCCGTCCCAGGACCTGTATAATAGGCTGCTGCTCTGGACAATCTGTGCCTCATCTCAGTAATACAGTCGGTGTGCGACAGTCGTCATGTCCTGGCACGGGTTTACTTGAGAATGCTGGGGTTGATGGTTTCATTGGAACCAGTCATTTCGCAGGCCGCCTTGCGCAGGCACCCGATCCAGTTGTTTCTCATGACACAGTGGACCCAGAGTTCAGGTTCGCTGGACTCGAACGTGTCAGTGTTGGCGCCTCTGATTCACCACCTGCAATGGTGGTTGAATACAGAGAATCTCTTGCCGGGGGTTTTGCTAACCCCTCCCCACCCTCAGGTGACTGTGTATACAGATGCATCGATGGAGGGGTGGGGAGCTTGTCTGGAAGAGTCCACAATATCAGGGCTTTGGGATCTGGATCAGTCCAAGGAACATATCAATCTACTAGAGCTAAGAGCAGTAGTCCTGGGCCTGGAACATTTCTTACAGAAAGTTCAGGGCAAGATTGTTCTAATTCGTTCAGACAACTCAACAGTAGTGACTTACATAAACCGCCAGGGCGGAACGAAGTCGCCCAGTCTCTGTATGATGACATGGAAACTGCTTTGATGGTGCCTAGATCATGGGATCACCTTGAAGGCAGTTCATATTCCGGGAAGGCTAAATCTGCTAGCAGACTCATTGAGCCGAAGGATGAGTGTTTTACCCACGGAATGGCAACTAAATCAATGTGTGGCGGATCGTCTGTTCGACCATTGGGGGAAACCCAACATCGATTTGTTCGCAACGAAGAAGAATGCGAAGATGACGACGTACGTCTCTCCGATTCCAGACCCAAGCGCTTTCGCAACAGATGCGTTAGCTATCAGCTGGGCGGGAATGTATGCATACGCATTCCCTCCAGCGATCCTGATTCCAAAGGTGCTTCAGAAAATCAGGCAGCAGGAGTGCCAAGTGCTTCTGATCGCCCCGGATTGGCCAAGCCGATCGTGGTATATGGATCTGCTGGACCTTCTGGTCTGCAATCCGGTTCCTCTGCCTCTGATGGACGACCTTATCTTCCAGGGCAAGGTCCTTCACGACAATCCATCAATGTTCCGATTGACTGCGTGGATGTTGTCAAGGAATCTAGAATTAAGGAGGGCTTTTCTGAGCAAGCGGCCATATTTATGGCCAAAGCCAGGAGGGGGTCAACCTCCAGAGCATATAATTATAAAATCAACAGATTTGCAGAGTGGTGCTCAAAAAGATGTATTGATCCAATGGACTCATCTATTCAGGTAGTGGCTGATTTCCTCTGTCACCTATATGATGCCTATAGCCTCAAGCCTAACTCTATTGCTGGTTACAAATCAGCATTAATGACTGTTATTCCTTGCTTGGCTAATAGGGGGAGTGATGAAGTAAGTACATTAAATGTATTAATTAAAGGCATGGGCAATCTAAGACCAAGGAATCCACCACTGATTCCAGTCTGGAGTTTATCTCTGGTGCTTCAGGTACTAGGAGATAAGCCTTTTGAACCACTTAGTTCCATTTCTATGAAAATGTTAACGCTTAAAACTGTATTTTTAATTGCTGCGGCCTCGGCAAGGCGTAGGAGTGAGATTCACGCCTTATCAGCCGAGGATGACCGTTTTGTGGTTACAGGGGAAGGCCTTAAGCTTCTACCTAGGATTAATTTCTTGGCTAAGAATCAGTCATTGAAATATCCAGGTCAACCTATTTTTTTGCCATCTTTAACTAGATATGATCCTAATTCTAAAGTATGGTGCCCCGTACGGGCGCTGCTCCGGTACAAACAGCGTACTTCGGAGTGGCGTACCGACCAGTCAGCGTTATGGTTGTCATATATTGAACCCCATGGCAGGGCGTCTAAGGACACCATTTCCAGGTGGATTGTAGAATGTATTCAGTTTTGTCACAAATCCGCCACCGGGAGACAGGTTGATGTGGCCAAGGCTCATAGTGTCCGCTGTGTCGTGGCATCCACTGCCCTGTTTATGGGGGTCCCTGTGGATGACATTATGTCTGTGGCTCAGTGGCACTGTGAGTCAAGTTTTACAGACCATTACCTCGTGACACCTCTAACCCTCTCGCCTTGTCGATTTTGAAACATTAATCGTTTTTAAATTTTGTGAGGAGTGCTTCCGCATTGCTTATATACTTCGCACTTTAGCGATGGTAACAACCACTTGTCGGGACTGCATCAGGCTTCTCTACTGGGATCATGATGACAGCTTCCAAGTTCAACAAGGTCAGTCTTGTTCATGTGTTGTTCATTGTTACTTGTATTGTCACGTTACCCATTATTATTAATATGGTGATGGTTTATGTGGGAGGTGGTTCATCATAGAGAGTATACGAAAATGGAGCCTTTTCGTCTCTGTCCTATAGTACTTGGCACTAGTACGTAGAGAGCGTATGGGACATTGAGGTCATCTAGTCTTCCTCCCAGGAGGGGGGGGGAGGGAGCGCATATGACATTCGGTCATCTCTCATGCATCGGTTGTGTTATCCGATGGTTTGTCAAATCCTGACTGTGTTCTCACACATTTCAGACGTCATAAGTGCCTTAAACGCGTGAAAGCGTATAGGGAAGAGCTGGTCTTTTGACCTCGCCTCCCTCCCGCCAGATTCACTTTCGAATTCTGGCAATATCAAAAGTATTAGGGAGGTAAGTATACTCTTGATGTGAAATAAACGAAATCTAGGATTTCTTTTTTCATGAGAGAGTTGATACTTACCTTCCTAGATACGGACCCGGCCTCTCCACCCCACAGAGGCTCGGTCTTCAGGCTCTTGGTAGTTGCATGTGTTAGCCAATAAATTAGTCAGAGGAAGTAGTAGTCGGCGCATGCGCGGTGGTGGGGCTGGCATCCGCCGGACTACCTCTGACTACCTGCCCAGTAGGGGCACCTAACTGTTTTTAATCTGAGTGTTTTATTGAGTGAAAGCCAATATTTAGCAATATCAAAAGTATTAGGGAGGTAAGTATCAACTCTCGTGAAAAAAGAAATCCTAGATTTCGTTTATTACCATTGCAGAAGCTAGTGGTCACCTTGACCATTAAATGGTTAAATCACCTTTGTCATGTTGTGCATTATGCGCTGGTGGCATTGTTATCATCAAAAGCGTGCCTTAGCTAACCCTAGGATACCGTCATATCCTAATCAGCTGTGATATAGGACTTACCCAATCCCACTCCACCCAGCGTCCATCCATCCGCATTATCAGCAATTGGACCAAACCTGAGCAAAATATTTCAATTGTCATCTAATATTTGCAAACATTAAGTTTATATCAAATTTTTAACACCCAAATTACGGCTCTGAAATTCTCAGAATCCCAATTCTGTGGTAACTATACAAATAAGCTGTTAAATATTTTGAAAATAATTTAACTTGTGGTTGTTGCTGCCTATTGCATCAACAGATCCCAGTCAAATTATTTTCAAGATATTAAACAAAATGTGAAACCAACCTGCTAGTTCAATTAGTTATAAGTATTTGGTACTGGGTATCACTTGGAAATGGCTGGTCCACAGTCGGAGTCTTTTGAAGGTAACAACCTGCCCCCTTCAAAGTCGTCGTCGATCCCGTCAATATGTTCTTTAGATTCTTATGATCATGTCGATAGTCACTTACAAGACTGGCGGTATGATCAGCGATCGAAAAGAAGAAGAAGAATATGTTCTTTAGATATTAACCATTTAACACTCATATCAGCCAAACATGGCTTCTGCAGTGGCATTGAGAAATGTCCATTTGCAGACCAAGAGAAGACTGTTTTTGAAGATTTCCTACTAGAATGACCGGCTCGATAACCGAGCCAGTCATTCCAGTGGTAAATTTTCAAAAATAGTCTTCTCTAGGTCTGCAAATGGACATTTTATATGAGAAGATTTTAATCTTTTGAACAAATTCAAGGGTTAAAGGATTAAGTGAATGTTGGTGTCTATGGCTATAAGGGCTTGATCATTAGATGGTGAAAGAAATAATTTATCTATATAAATTGTCTTGTATATCATTTCCATTTTCAGTTGTTGTACACAGGAATGTTGCAAACGACCCAAATTCGGAGAGAGGGCTTTGCTGTTAGGCCGACTTTCCAGGAGTTTGTCTCGAGGTAGGCTTACTATTTTGTTATCATGATTCTGTTCTCGCTGCAAGACCGTGTCCTCGAGAAACTAGTACCACCTTCTGGTCTTTAACTGTTTAACTGCTGGAAGCCACCAGAAAATAATTTCAATGGGCAATAACGTTGGACTTGCTGAATCTTTTGAAACCAATTTGACTGAAAGTTGTTGGTGGCTTAGTTAAACTCCATGAAATATGTAGTCTGCAGAAATTCAGCAGTCATACCGTTAAAACCATCTACTTGCATAATATTAATAGAGGGATCCATTTCTAGCTATGCCCCACTCATTTCAAGCTATGCCTCACTCATTTCTAGCTATGCCCCACTCATTTCTTGCTATGATCCACTCATTTCTAGCTATGCCCCACTCATTTCTAGCTATGCCCCACCCATTTCTAGCTATGCTCCACACATTTTCAGATATGCCCCACTCATTTCTAGCTATGCCCCACTCATTTCAGTCTATGCCTCACTCATTTCCAGCTATGCCCCGCTCATCTCTACCTATGCCCTACTCATTTCTAGCTATGCCCACTCATTTCTAGCTATGCCCCACTCATTTCTAGCTATGCTACACTCATTTCTAGCTTTGCCCCACATATCTAGCTATGCCCCACTCATTTCTAGCTATGCCCCACTCATTTCTAGCTATGCCCACTCATTTTTAGCTATGCCCCACTCATTTCTAGCTATGCTACACTCATTTCACTTCAAGAGTATACTTACCTCCCTAATACTTTTGATATTGCTAAATATTGGCTTTCACTCAATAAACACTCAGATTTAAAACAGTTAGGTGCCCCTACTGGGCAGGGAGTCAGAGCGTAGTCTGGCGGATGCCAGCCCCACCACCGCGCATGCGCAGACTAGCACTTCCTCTTTGCTAGATTATTGGCAAAGAGAACACACATGTCTTTTTAAGTCATAAGCTTTTCTTACTCTTAAACTGTTAATTGGTGTATATTTTGGAGTGATAGTATCTGATTTAGATGGCAGGAGGGTACACTTTGCCACAGGAGGACTTAGGACCTTTAAATCAGGTGACTTCTAGTAAAATTAGCGAGTTTTCTTCCCGGTGTATTGTGTTTCCGGGACTCGCGTTTACCGTGATAAGCGCCTTGGTTAGTTGGTTTATGTCAACTCGGTGCTACCTAGGGCTAATTTCTCTTTCTGTTTATGTCCACAGGTCTGTATGACGCTAGGTGGTGACATCACAGTAGCAGAGAGTTAGTTTTCTCTCCACCATGGTTCCATTTCCTACTAACACTGTTAGGTTATCTAACCAAATGAAGGAGGCCTAGTATAAAGGTCTTCTCACTTTGCCCTCTTGATCCAATTCCTTCCCCATGAGGTGGAGAGAGTTAAGAGGCGTGCAGATGGTGGAGTTCTCCGGTTCGTCACGTTGGATGGTTTGTCTATACAAAGTGTCAGGTATCTAGTTATTGATAATGTGGTGATGTTAATTATTGTAAACAAACAAAGGGAGATAATTAACATTTTTGCCAGAAAAGAGTTATCTATATGTATCTGATGGTTGTGTAGTCGACTTATCCATTCAGCATACAATTCGTCCTTGCACTTGGATGTTTTGTTGGGATCGAATTTTTCCTGTCACGGGATTAATGACGTCATAATCAGCCTGGCTATGTATTTATCAGCAATTCAAGCGCTATGCTGGTTTCTGATGTATATTGATCTTTATGATCGTTTTTCCTTCTCTTTGAGTTGGATTGAGTTTCTAAGCTTAACTAGTTGCTCATACTCCTTGTCCTTTGCCCTGTTTCAGGGACCGGGTTGCGCGTCCTGTGGACGTTTTCTTCATGAAAAGTTCTGGCCTCATCTGTGCTATCTATGTAGCCCTTGTGGTCCCTTGGTTAATTGTGACATATGTAAGCACTGGGGGGGCGAGTTAATGTCCGAATTCTTGTGCTGCTTACAGGCGACGGACAAGGTGGTAGAGGAGGAGAAGAAGAAGAAGCGGAAACGAGAGGTTGTAAGTAGGAAGGGTAAGGGGAAGGTCTCGTCCGCGGTGGATATAGAGGCCTTCCGGACCGAGATGTTGGGAGAGATGAGGAGGGCAGTAAAGGATTTGGTTCCAGGGTTGCTTCGTGGCATGCTTCCTGGACCAAGTCCTTTACTGTCCTCATCATCGGCTTCGGAGCAGGTAATCCCCGCCTCTGGATCGATTTTCCTTAGACCGCTTCCGTTGTTCGACGATTCAGAGGTGGCCCCCATTAGAGGGGGCGTTCCACGACCCTGGCAGCAGGCTTATTGCCGCGCCGATAGGGGACCGTGGACGGTTGTCGCTGGAACCCGCGGGCTGCTTATCAGTCCAGGGGTATCCGCACGCCGCGGTGGCCAGTACCTCCTATGGCACCGTTCCTGGTCAGCCCGGGTTAGCTCTCTTTGCTGACCCGGGGTCTAATCTTTCTGACCAGGGTGATGAGGATTACCTGCTAGGGTCGCCGTCTGACGACGTGGACATGGATGAAGACGTTTGTGCACCCCTCGCGGGGAATACAGGCGGCTTATTCCACGGTTTTACTCTCCCTGGAGTAGAGTCCGCGGCTCAGGTGGTGGCCCAGGGCGCTGCTGATGGCCAGCGGTACCGCATACCTCGGCTTGCCGAGGGTGTTGCTGGTGCTGGCCGGGCCCGTGGTGGGGCTATATATACCCCGCGCTCTGCCACGGTGCCTGCTCCTGGTCAAACCAGTGATATTCTCATGCCGGTGCTGTCAGGCCCGCATGTTTTCCCTGGCTTGCCAGGTGTATCAGCGTACCCGCCGTCAAGCTCTACTGCTTGCGCTCAGGAGGAAGACGAAGGACCCCGTCTTGTAGAGCGCTCGCAGTTAGCCACGGAGGAGGATTGGTATAACGCTTGCCAGTGGTTGGTGAGCGTTAGGCCTGATCTGCCCGTGGAGCAGTCGGCTAGCCAGCGTGTTCACACACCGTGGTTAGCTGGGAAACCGACTGCTAACGCTATGCCTTCTCTGCCGCTGGCGGAGCATGTCGTTGACATGTTCAAGGCGGCGGAGACGTCCATTAACTCGAGTGGACGTCTCGCGAAGGCCCCTCGCGAGGTGGCCAGGCGTTGTCGCATCGTGCCCCTGGATTACCAGCGGTACGGTGTGGTACCCAAGCCCAGCGTGGATGACCGCGCGGCTTTGGGTGAGGATGCGCGGCCAGGCTCCCGTTCTGACACGGGGGTCTTGTGCTCGAACGCGTTGCGTTCGGCGAATACCGCGTTGCGTGATGCGGAGGAGAGTGGGAGGGCTTCGATTGCCGCTCTGTCCCACGTCTCCCAGCTGTTACAGGGGGTAGTAACGGCATCCGCATCGCGCCAGCCAAGCCCGCTCACGGTCCAGCGAGCCATCCAGGATGGTATTAACCTGGCGCTGGACTGTATGACTCGGGCGGTGACCAGGAGTGTCCGGGCAAGACGCACGTTTGCCCTGGACAATCTGTGCCCGTCTCAGGACCTGTACAATAGGCTACTCCGTACGCCTATGACGGGTCCTGGTCTTTTTGGAGGTGAGGGATGTCGCCACCTCCAGGAGACGGTCACCCTGGTGAATAACCAGAGGGCGCTGCGCGAGCAGTTTGAAGTGCTGCGTCGTGCTAACGTTCGCGCCGCGGCCCCTGCGTATCGTCCCCTGCAGGCTCGAGGTGGTGCTGGCCAAGTCAGAGGCCAGCCACCGTCGCAGCGTCGGCCTCGGCCGCGTGCGATTCGGCCAGCAGCGAGGGGGGCGCAGGTTCCTCAGGCGCCGTCAGCCAGGCAGCCGCCCGCGCACCGAGGTGCGCGCGGGGCGGGGCGGGGCGCGCGAGGATCTGGGCGTGGTTATCGGTCCTGACAGGACGCTTACCGCGGTAAGAACCACTCCGGTGTGTATGGCAACGGAGACAGTGCCGCTCTTGCATGCCTTGTGTCCACCGCGGTCCCTAGGTGGACCGGTGGGAGGCCGGCTAGCCGTCCACATGCAAGAGTGGGAACGGTTGACTCAGGACCGTTTAGTCTTGCGTTGGCTTTCCGTCGGGTATCATCCAGAGTGGATGACAGGCCCGCCGTCGCGACTGTCTCTAGTGCCAGTCTGGACTCCCATTCCGAGAGAGCCAGAGCAAAGGTTGTGTATCGAGGAGGAGATAAATTCCCTCGTACAAAAAGGAGCTATTCAGCCGGCACAAAGGTGTCCGGGCTTCTATTCAACCCTGTTCTTAGTAACAAAACGCACTGGAGGGTGGAGACCGATTCTCAACCTCAAGCCATTGAACAAGTTCATCGAGACGCCCAGTTTCAAGATGGAAACGGTGCGCTCGGTGTTGGCGGGGTTGGAGAGGGGGATGTGGACGGCGTCGATAGATTTGAAGGACGCTTATTTCCACATCCCCATCCACGGGAGTTTCTGTCGCTTCCTGAGATTTGCATTCCAGGGCAGACAGTGGGAATTCAGGGTGTTACCCTTCGGAATTTCCACGGCTCCTCGGGTTTTCACCCGTGTGGTTCTTGCGATCACAGCATACCTCCGCAGGAGAAGCATAGCAGTCCACACGTACATAGACGACTGGCTGTTGAAAGCGCACACCCGGGAAAGTTTGTCGGCCAATCTGGAAATTGTTTTGAAAACTCTCACAGACTTAGGCTGGATGATCAATTTCCCAAAATCAGAGCTGACTCCATCCCAGAAGTTTGTTTACCTGGGGATGTTCTTCGATCTAGAGACAGGATATGTGTATCCTACTCAGGAGAGAGTTCAGAAACTCATCTCGTTAATTCAGTCAGTGTGCGACAGTCGTCATGTCCTGGCACGGGTTTACTTGAGAATGCTGGGGTTGATGGTTTCATTGGAACCAGTCATTCCTCAGGCCGCCTTACGCAGGCGGCCGATCCAGTTATTTCTCATGACACAATGGACCCAGAGTACAGGTTCGCTGGACTCGAATGTGTCAGTGTTGGCGCCTCTCATTCACCACCTGCAATGGTGGTTGAATACAGAGAATCTCTTGCCGGGGGTTTTGCTAACCCCTCCCCACCCTCAGGTGACTGTGTATACAGATGCATCGATGGAGGGCTGGGGAGCTTGCCTGGAAGAGTCCACGATATCAGGGCTTTGGAATCTGGAACAGTCAAAGGAACATATAAATCTACTGGAGCTAAGAGCAGTAGTCCTGGCCCTGGAACATTTCTTACAGAAAGTTCAGGGCAAGATTGTTCTTATTCGTTCAGACAACTCAACAGTTGTGACTTACATAAACCGCCAGGGCGGAACGAAGTCGCCCAGTCTCTGTATGATGACATGGAAACTGCTTTGTTGGTGTCTGGATCACCAGATTACCTTGAAAGCAGTTCATATTCCGGGAAGGTTAAACCTGCTAGCAGACTCATTGAGCCAAAGGATGAGTGTTTTACCCACGGAATGGCAACTAAATCAATGTGTGGCGGATCGTCTGTTCGACCATTGGGGGAAACCCAACATCGATTTGTTCGCAACGAAGAAGAATGCGAAGATGACGACGTACGTCTCTCCGATTCCGGATCCAAGCGCTTTCGCAACAGATGCGTTAGCTATCAGCTGGGGGAGAATGTATGCATACGCATTCCCTCCAGCAATCCTGATTCCAAAAATTCTTCAGAAAATCAGACAAGAGGAATGCCAAGTGCTTCTGATCGCCCCGGATTGGCCAAGCCGATCATGGTATACGGATCTGCTGGACCTTCTGGTCTGCAATCCGGTTCCTCTGCCTCTGATGGACGATATTATCTTCCAGGGCAAGGCCCTTCACAACAATCCGTCAATGTTCAGATTGACTGCGTGGATGTTGTCAAGGAATCTAGAATTAAGGAGGGCTTTTCTGAGCAAGCAGCCATGTTTATGGCCAAAGCCAGGAGGGGGTCAACCTCCAGAGCATATAATTATAAAATCAACAGATTTGCAGAATGGTGCTCAAAAAGATGTATTGATCCAATGGATTCATCTATTCAAGTAGTAGCTGATTTCCTCTGTCACCTCTATGATGCCTATAGCCTCAAGCCTAACTCTATTGCTGGTTATAAGTCAGCATTAATGTCTGTTATTCCTTGCTTGGCTAAGAGGGGAAGTGATGAAGTAAATACATTGAATGTATTAATTAAAGGCATGGGCAATCTAAGACCAAGGAATCCTCCTGTGATTCCGTCTTGGAGTTTATCGCTAGTGCTTCAAGTACTAGGTGATAAGCCTTTTGAACCACTTAGTTCCATTTCTATGAAACTATTAACACTGAAGACTGTGTTTTTAATTGCTGCGGCCTCGGCTAGGCGTAGGAGTGAAATTCATGCCTTATCAGCCGAGGATGACCGTTTTGTGGTTTCAGGGGAAGGCCTTAAGCTGCTACCTAGGATTAATTTCTTGGCTAAAAATCAGTCGTTGAAATATCCAGGTCAACCTATTATTTTGCCTGCTTTAACTAGATATGATCCTAATTCTAAAGCATGGTGTCCCGTCCGGGCGCTGCGCCGGTACAAACAACGTACGGCGGCATGGCGCACCGACCAGTCAGCGTTATGGTTGTCATATATTGAACCCCATGGGAGGGCTTCTAAGGACACCATTTCCAGGTGGATTGTGGAATGCATTCAGTTTTGCCATAAATCCGCCACCGGGAAGCAGGTTGACGTGGCCAAGGCTCACAGTGTCCGCGGCGTAGTGACATCCACGGCCCTATTTAATGGGGTCCCTGTGGATGATATTATGTCGGTGGCTCAGTGGCACTGTGAGTCAAGTTTTACAGACCATTATCTCCGTGACACCTCTAATCCTCTCGCCTTGTCGGTTTTGAAAAAATAAATCGGTTTATATTTTTTGAGGAGGTTTTTTCCTCATTACTTATATATTTCACAATTAATTTATGGAAACACCCACTTTTTTGGGCCTGCATCAGTCTTTACCAATGGGAAGATGATGTCAGCAGCCATTTTCAACAAGGTCAGTCTTGTTCATGTGTTGTCCGTTGTTGATTGTATTGTCACGATTACCCGTTATTAATATGGTGATTGTTTGTGTATTTGTGTGGTTCATTGTTGAGAGTTACGAAAATGGAGCTTTTTTCGTCTCTGTCCTGTAGTCCATGGCACTTGTACGTAGAGAGCGTATAGGACATTGAGGTCAGTCGACTCTTCCTCCCAGGAAGGAGGGGGGGGGAGCGCATATGACATTCGGTCATCTCTCATACATCGGTGGTGTTATCCGATGGTTAGTCAAATCCTGACTGTTTTTTCTTACAGTTTCAGAAGTTTAAGTGCCTTAAACGCAGAAAAGCGTATAGGGATGAGCTGGTCTTTTGACCTCGCCTCCCTCCCGCCAGATTCACTTTCGAATTCTGGCAATATCAAAAGTATTAGGGAGGTAAGTATACTCTTGAAGTGAAATAAACGAAATCTAGGATTTCTTTTTTCACGAGAGAGTTGATACTTACCTCCCTAGATACGGACCCGGCCTCTCCACCCCACAGAGGCTCGGTCTTCAGGCTCTTAATAGTTGCATGTGTGTCAGCCAATAATCTAGTCAGAGGAAGTGCTAGTCTGCGCATGCGCGGTGGTGGGGCTGGCATCCGCCAGACTACGCTCTGACTCCCTGCCCAGTAGGGGCACCTAACTGTTTTAAATCTGAGTGTTTATTGAGTGAAAGCCAATATTTAGCAATATCAAAAGTATTAGGGAGGTAAGTATCAACTCTCTCGTGAAAAAAGAAATCCTAGATTTCGTTTATTTCTAGCTATTTCCCACCTATTTCTGGCTATCCCCCATCCATTTCTAGGCATCTAGCTATGCCCCACTCATTTCTAGCTATGCCAGACTCATTTCTAGCTATGTTACACTCATTTCTAGCCATGGCCCACTCATTTCTAGCTATGCCTCGCCAATTTCCGGCTATGACACACTCATTTCTAGCTATACCTCACCGATTTCTGGCTATGCCCCATCCTTTTCTAGCTTTCCCCCACTCATTTCTAGCTATACCCCACTCATTTCTAGCTAGGCCCCACTCCTTTCTAGCTAGGCCTCACCTATTTCTGGCTATGCCCCTATGATTTCTGGCTATGCCCCAATCATTTCTAGCTATGCCCCACTCATTTCTAGCTATGCCTCACCTATTTCTAGCTATACCTCATCCATTTCTGGCTACGCTCCATCCCTTTCTAGCTATGCCTCACTCATTTCTAGCTATTCCTCACCCATTTCTAGCTATTCCCCACTCATTTCTAGCTTGGCTTCACCCATTTCTAGCTATGCCTCACCCATTTCTGGCTACGCCCCATCCATTTCTAGCTATGTCCCACTCATTTCTAGCTATGCTTCACTCATTTCTAGCTATGCCCCACTCATTTCTAGCTATGCCCCACTCACTTCTAGCTATTCCCCACTCATTTCTAGCTATGCCTCACTCATTTCTAGCTATGCCCCACTCATTTCTAGCTATTCCCCACTCATTTCTAGCTACACCCCACTCATTTCTAGCTCTATGCCCCACTCATTTCTAGCTATGCCCCACTCATTTTTAGCTATTCCCTGCACATTTCTAGCTATGATTCACCCATTTTAGCTATGCCCCACTCATTTCTAGCTATGCCCCACCCATTTCTAGCTACACTCCACCCACTTATGCGTTGTTATCGATTTGAAACTTTAAAACTTGAATTTCCAGAATCTAAACTTCAAGGTAACTATACATGTAAGTTGTTCAACATTTTGAAGCTTATTTAACTGTGGGCTGTTGCTGGATAGTCCAGCACAGCTGCATATGGCAGCAACAGCTCACACGCAAATTGGCTTCAAAATATTCAACAGAATGTTTATTAAATTATAAATTCATCATAGACCAAAAATTTCTACGACAGACTTTTGTTTTTTTCTGCAGGGCTACGTCATTGTGACGGCTACTAAGTGACGAATTTAAATTATGATTATTACTTGAAATCTGAACTGATATTAATAGATAGCAACAACTTTTATCCCCACCATTCCCAAGATCATCTTTTGACGGTCTGCGGGCTGAATTTCTGCATACTACATTTTCCATGGGGTTTAACTCTGGATATGCTGAATATTTTGAAAACAATTTGACTGAAACTTATTGGTGACTAAGCATCCAACAACTTTCAAGAAAATAGTTTTCAAAATATTCAGCAGGACGAGAGTTATTTCCCATTCAATTTACTATGTAGAGCCTTGCGGCAGGCAGACAGTTAAAACATTGCACAGGGTATTTCATGCACTTTATTGATGGTGATAATGGACCTTTCCAGTTTTAGCTATGCCCCGCCATCTCTAGCTTAGCTCCACCCACACCTCGCTCGTGTTGGGATCGATCGATCTCTGAACACCCTGAATATCAATTTCCAAAAAACTACACGGGTAAGCTGTTGAATATTTTGAAACTAATTTGACTGGGTGTTGTTGCTGCCTAAGGCAGCAACAGCGCCCAGTCAGATTAGTTTTAAAATACTCACCAGCATGTTTATTAAATAACAAAGAATTACAAAGACACAATTTATACACCGTGTTGGACTCTGAGATTTGATGACAGTCTATATGGAACCCTTTGTGACGTAATGAGTGTGACATCATCATACACTGATTATGATTATGACGTCATACGAGGTCAGATGATGGATGGGTACTCTGGAAAGGTGAATTGGTCATGAAATTTAATTTTATTTTTTTTGTAAGTGTCCACTTGCAGGCCAACAAAAGACTATTTTTCAACATTTTCACTGTAATGGCTTCTCAGTTATTGAGCTGGTCATACTAGTGGACTAGTGGTTACACTTCTAAATGATCTTCTCTTGGCATGCAATTGGACATTTTTTAAAGCCACTGCTGAGGCTAGTTTGGGGCCTATATCACCACTAACCCTCTAACCCTCGAATTTATTCAAGAAAATTTTAATTTCCGTATAGAAAATGTCCATTTGCAGACCAAGAGAAGACTTTTTTTTTTTAATTTACCATTGGAATGACTGGCTCGGTTATCGAGACAGTCATTCAAGTGGTAAATTTTCAAAAATAGTCTTCTTTTGGTTTGCAGATGGACATTTCTCAAGGCCACTGCAGAAGCTGTTTTTTGGCTGATATGAGTTTTAAAGGGTTAGGGGGTTAAACTGGATAGTATTAAAATCACTTCAATATTTCTCTAGTTATGGTAGTTGAGATAAATTTGATAATGTACTAGCTGTATTTAGGTGGTGATCATGGGCGGGGTGGAGTGACTAATTATTAAATTTAAGTTATAATTCGCAGATTGTATCTCATTATTTTCAGATATCAGATTCTGATGTGTCGCTTTAATATGGCAGCCAATCAGGCATCCTGTCAGAAAATTCTCCAGGCTACAAAAATACAAGGCTGGCATGTCGGGTTGGTGCAGTTTATTATTAGAAATAGAAGTGGTAAAAAATTGCTGACCATCACCCTGTGTATTACACGATTAACTTCTAATGTGACCCTCATAATGTTAGGATTGTGTGTCCGCAAATCTCTTCATAATTGCCAGAGTTATCTTTCTTTAATCTAATTAAAATTGGTCTGAAATATAGTTTCTTCTGAATATGTGTGCTGTTGTCCTGTGAGTCTGACCAGCACTGGTCTCTGCTGATCGTTGACAGGCATAGCATGTGTAATATGTTAAAATAATATGTAACTTTGTATATACAACGACAGTAAGAAAATAATTCTGCAAACTGATAACATTTCTTCAATTCTGTCCTTAAAACTTTAATGTTAAAAATTTTTCTACAAAATCAAACCTTTTTACGTAGTAACGTCAATTTGCAGGCCAAGAGAAGGCTATCTTTGAAATGACAGGCTTGAATATCGAGCCAGTCATTTCAGTGGTAACATTTCAGTACAGTTTCATGACACACTTTTGATTTTTGTGACAGAGCTACATCATTTTCATTGTAAAATTGTGTAACGTGTGACATTTGATTATGACATCAGATACTTGAGTGACAGATTGGAGCTTTCTTCCCTGAAATGTCAGCATTTCCATTTCAAGGCAACTATACAAGATGTCCGAGCCATATCTTGAAGAGTTTTGAACCTACACTCACAATTTTTTCCAGCTGATGTGTTAGGGATAGACAAAGCATCATGCTTTCGTTTCCCACAGAATCCGCCCATATTCGCCAGAGTTATCTCCCTTGAAAAGCTCAAATTCGTCAAAATTTTGTGTCCGCTCCAGATCTCGAAAAGCTTTAACCTACACTCACAATTTTTTGTTCAGTAGATATGGTAGGGATAGATGAAGTGTCATTTATCAAAGACAAACTGTTCATATTTAGCATTCCTCAAACGAGTATGCCTGCGGGCGTATGTTGAGTTTCACTAAAACTCTTGTTAAAATATTGAACAGGTTACCAGTAAAGTTGTTTTGAAATGAATATATTAGAATTGAACTGTACTAATGGACCTTTCCATTTTTATCTATGCCCCGCCCATCTCGAACTAAGCTCCACCCACACTTCGCCGTGTTCGGATTGATCGATCCCCGAATGCCCTAACTATCAATTTCCTGAAAACTGTACAGGTAAGCTGTTGAATATTTTGTAACTAATTTGACTTGGTGCTGTTGCTGCCTATGGCAGCAACAGCGCCCAGTCCAATTAGTTTCAAAATATTCAACGCAATATTTATTAAATAGTAAAGACATACAATTGTTACAACAACGCATAGCCCATCTTCATAGCCCATCTTCAAATATGCATTCGTGACGTACTTATCGACGTCATTCATAAAGTCATTCAATATGACGTCATTCTACATGTCGCGTAGTTGATTATGACATCATAGGATGGATTGATAAAGTGGAAAGTGTTATTATACCATGGCTTATGGACCATATACATATCATATAGTCTTCATCTTATTTAACCCTTTCAATGATGAATTTCCCATATCTCAATTTCAACGTAACCCTGCAGAGAAACTGTTGACTATTTTGAAATTAATTTGACTGGAGGCCATTGTTTCCTTGGCTTCCTGTTGAGTTAATCTCAAAATACTCAACAGAGTAAGTTTTATAGCGAAAAAAATTTTTCAGGGATTTGTCGGTGAAAGGGTTAACAATTTAAGTGGCAAGATTGATCACGAAGGTGAAGATATTTGCTTTTTGAATGTCCATTTGCCTGTGAAAGGTACATTAGTTTCGTTAATCCTTACACGAAGAATGGCATCCAGGGTCTGAGAATGATTGAATCCACTTAGCTATACCCATCTCTAGCTAAGCTCGGCCCATGATTTGCGCGTGTTGGGATCACTTTGTATACTTTGAGCCCTGAATTCCCAAAATCCAAATTTCATGGTGCCTATGCAGCTGCATATGGCAGCAACTCTGCCCAGTCAAATTAGTTTCAAAATATTAAACAGCATGTTTGTTCAATGTTAATGGCGTGCAATTCGTACAACTTACAGACTATTCCAGGTTCATGACAGAATATTATCTGTCACTTATGATTACGATTTCAACCTATATGTGACGTAATTGATTATGACGTCGTGTACTTGATCAACAGATTGGATTCATCAATTAAGTAGAAAGTTACGGTCTTTCAAAGTGCTCTGACGTCACGAGATGTGCAGGCCCATGCCTATAATTGTAAATTTACCATTGGTACATGACTAGCTCGAATATCGAGCCAATAACCGAACCCGTCATTCTACTGGTAAATTTTCAAAAATAATCTCTTGGCCTGCAAATAATCATTCCTTAAGACCACTGCAGATGCTGGTTTTGTTTTCTTATTTGTTGTACTTATTCTGTTGCAGAAAAACAAAAGTATTTTTGAAATACTGGCATGTGGACCAGCTCGTGGATCTTGTGGACAGAATGTCAAATGCTGCTGTACAAGTACAGAGATGTATGATACACATTATATAAACTGTCTTAGCTCTATTATGGCGAAGCTGGCCAAAATTGTGTCTGTAGTTGTCTTGAGGAATGTCCATTTGCATGCCAATAGGATACTATTTTTGAAAATTGACCACTGGAATGACTGCCTCAGTAAACGCGCCAGTCATTCTAATAGTAAATCTTCCAAAAGAGTATTCTATTGGCCAGCAAATAGACATTAGGTAAGCAAGCAGTTTGATTTTCTTGACCAAATTTCGCAATTAAAGGGTGAAATGGCCGCGTTATGAAGCATGAATATGTTGTTTCTAAAGACAACTTGTGGAATCATAAATCCAGTTCCCCCCTCCCCCTGCCATATGTAGACGTCACTGGCTTTAGATCTAACTTGATATATATATACATCTGGGAGGTGGGTCTGAATGGTGAATGCTGATTGGCAGAAATTAAATTCACTAGCCGTTAGAAAGCTGTAATCAGTAATTGGTGTATTACATGTATACTCCTTTCTGTTCCTAATAAAGATTTCTGGAAAATTATACTTATAATATTGAAAGATTTTTATCTGGAAATAAAGATTTTGCAAATCCTTTCTGGAGATTGTTTGACTCTATATACCTGGATAATGGATGGGTCCAATCTGCCCCTAAACTATATAACGTCATAATCAATTACATCATATTTAGGCTGACGTCAATTAAAATGCATAGTGAATAACATAACCTGGTCCATCATGAACCTGGAATAGTCTGTCAGTTGTATGAATTGTATGTCTTTACTATTTCATACACATTCTGTTAAATATTTTGAAACTAATTTGGTTGGCAACAGTGCCCAGTATAATTAGTTTCAAAATATTCAACAGGTTAGCAGGCTGTATAGTTACCATGCAAATGAGATACTGGGAAGTCATGATTCAAAGGATATAAATAGATCCCAACATGCGCAAAGCATGAGCGAAGCTTAGCTACAGATGGGCGACGCATAGATTAAGTGTATTCATCCACTGTTTTGTGTTTCAGTGATTCGAGGCTTCATTAGTCGCAGGTACGTGAGGAGAGTTAAGGAAGAGGCCAGAAGACGAGCAGAGGAGCTTGAGAAACTGGCATTACTTGTTGAACAGATGAATCAGGAAAAGATGAAGCAACAAGAACAGCTCAACGAGGCGGACAAGGAAATTACTCGAGGTTAGTCCTGTAATATGCTTTCCATATCCGCTGCATGATATATATTAAAAAAACTCAAATCTAAGGCACTTACTTTGGGGTATAAAATTTAGACACATTGGTCATAAATGACAAACAGGCATCTCCTGGCAACACATAAACGTGAATGTTTTTAACTTACATGACCTGAAAGGTCAAGTAACCTTATGCAATTTCACCAATTCATCCGTCATCCATCACCATTTGCTTTTGAAGACGATTAACCACTTGACCAATTTCAAACTGTTTTCACTTCAAGAGTATACTTACCTCCCTAATACTTTTGATATTGCTAAATATTGGCTTTCACTCAATAAACACTCAGATTTAAAACAGTTAGGTGCCCCTACTGGGCAGGGAGTCAGAGCGTAGTCTGGCGGATGCCAGCCCCACCACCGCGCATGCGCAGACTAGCACTTCCTCTTTGCTAGATTATTGGCAGAGAGATCACACATGTCTTTTTGTAGCAATAGCTTTTCCTTAATCTTAGACTGTTTAAGTGGTGTTTTTTGGAGTGATAGTCACTGATTTGTATGGCAGGACGGAACAATTCGCCAAAGGGGGACTTAGGACCTTTAAATCAGGTGACTTCTAGTAAAATTAGCGAGTTTTCTTCCCGGTGTATTGTGTTTCCGGGACTCGCGGTTACCGTGATAAGCGCCTTGGTTAGTTGGTTTATGTCAACTCGGTGCTACCTATGACTAATTTCTCTTTCTGTTTATGTCCACAGGTCTGTATGACGCTAGGTGGTCGCATCGCAGTAGCAGAGAGTTAGTTTTCTCTCCACCATGGTTCCATTTCCTACTAACTCTGTTAGGTTATCTAACCAAATGAAAAATATGTCCAGTGAGTTGGAGGCCTAGTATAAAGGTCTTCTCACTTTGCCCTCTTGATCCAATTCCTTCCCCATGAGGTGGAGAGAGTTAAGAGGCGTGCAGATGGTGGAGTTCTCCGGTTCGTCACGTTGGATGGTTTGTCTATACAAAGTGTCAGGTATCTAGTTATTGATAATGTGGTGATGTTAATTATTGTAAACAAACAAAGGGAGATAATTAACATTTTTGCCAGAAAAGAGTTATCTATATGTATCTGATGGTTGTGTAGTCGACTTATCCATTCAGCATACAATTCGTCCTTGCACTTGGATGTTTTGTTGGGATCGAATTTTTCCTGTCACGGGATTAATGACGTCATAATCAGCCTGGCTATGTGTTTATCAGCTATTCAAGCGCTATGCTGATTTCTGATGTATATTGATCTTTATGATCGGATTGAGTTTCTAAGCTTAACTAGTTGCTCATACTCCTTGTCCTTTGCCCTGTTTCAGGGACCGGGTTGCGCGTCCTGTGGTCGTTTTATTCATGTAAAGTTCTGGCCGCATCTGTGCTCTCAATGTAGCCCTTGTGGTCCATTGGTTAATTGTGACATATGTAAGCACTGGGGGGGCGAGTTAATGTCCGAATTCTTGTGCTGCTTACAGGCGACGGACAAGGTGGTAGAGGAGGAGAAGAAGAAGAAGCGGAAACGAGAGGTTGTAAGTAGGAAGGGTAAGGGGAAGGTCTCGTCCGCGGTGGATATGGAGGCCTTCCGGACCGAGATGTTGGGAGAGATGAAGAGGACAATAAAGGATTTGGTTCCAGGGTTGCTTCGTGGCATGCTTCCTGGACCAAATCCTTTACTGTCCTCATCATCGGCTTCGGAGCAGGTAATCCCCGCCTCTGGATCGATTTTCATTAGTCCGCTTCCGTTGTTCGACGATTCAGAGGTGGCCCCATTAGAGGGGGCGTTCCACGGCCCTGGCAGCAGGCTTATTGCCGCGCCGATAGGGGACCGTGGACGGTTGTCGCTGGAACCCGCGGGCTGCTTATCAGTCCAGGGGTATCCGCACGCCGCGGTGGCCAGTACCTCCTATGGCACCGTTCCTGGTCAGCCCGGGTTAGCTCTCTTTGCTGACCCGGGGTCTAATCTTTCTGACCAGGGTAATGAGGATTACCTGCTAGGGTCGCCGTCTGACGACGTGGACATGGATGAAGACGTTTGTGCACCCCTCGCGGGGAATACAGGCGCCTTATTCCACGGTTTTACTCACCCTGGAGTAAGGTCCGCGGCTCAGGTGGTGGCCCAGGGCGCTGCTGATGGCCAGCGGTACCGCATACCTCGGCTTGCCGAGGGTGTTGCTGGTGCTGGCCGGGCCCGTGGTGAGACTATATATACCCCGCGCTCTGCCACGGTGCCTGCTCCTGGTCAAACCAGTGATATTCTCATGCCGGTGCTGTCAGGCCCGCGTGTTTTCCCTGGCTTGCCAGGTGTATCAGCATACCCGCCGTCAAGCTCTACTGCTTGCGCTCAGGAGGAAGACGAAGGACCCCGTCTTGTAGAGCGCTCGCAGTTAGCCACGGAGGAGGATTGGTATGACGCTTGCCAGTGGTTGGTGAGCGTTAGGCCTGATCTGCCCGTGGAGCAGTCGGCTAGCCAGCGTGTTCACACGCCGTGGTTAGCTGGGAAACCGACTGCTAACGCTATGCCTTCTCTGCCGCTGGCGGAGCATGTCGTTGACATGTTCAAGGCGGCGGAGTCGTCCATTAAGTCGAGTGGACGTCTCGCGAAGGCCCCTCGCGAGGTGGCCAGGCGTTGTCGCATCGTGCCCCTGGATTACCAGCGGTACGGTGTGGTACCCAAGCCCAGCGTGGATGACCGCGCGGCTTTGGGTGAGGATGCGCGGCCAGGCTCCCGTTCTGACACGGGTGTCTTGTGCGCGGACGCGTTGCGTTCGGCGAATACCGCGTTGCGTGATGCGGAGGAGAGTGGGAGGGCTTCGATTGCCGCTCTGTCCCACGTCTCCCAGCTGTTACAGGGGGTAGTAACGGCATCCGCATCGCGCCAGCCAAGTCCGGTCACTGTCCAGCGAACCATCCAGGATGGTATTAACCTGGCGCTGGACTGTATGACTCGGGCGGTGACCAGGAGTGTCAGGGCAAGACGCACGTTTGCCCTGGACAATCTGTGCCCGTCTCAGGACCTGTACAATAGGCTACTGCGTACGCCTATGACGGGCCCTGGTCTTTTTGGAGGTGAGGGATGTCGCCACCTCCAAGAGACGGTCACCCTGGTGAATAACCAGAGGGCGCTGCGCGAGCAGTTTGATGTGCTGCGTCGTGCTAACGCTCGCGCCGCGGCCCCGGCGTATCGTCCCCTGCAGGCTCGAGGTGGTGCTGGCCAGGTCAGTGGCCAGCCACCGTCGCAGCGTCGGCCTCGGCCGCGTGCGATTCGGCCAGCAGCGAGGGGGGCGCAGGTTCCTCAGGCGCCGTCAGCCAGGCAGCCGCCCGCGCACCGAGGTGCGCGCGGGGCGGGGCGGGGCGCGCGAGGATCTGGGCGTGGTTATCGTTCCTGACAGTACGCTTACCGCGGTAAGAACCACTCCGGTGTGTATGGCGACGGAGACAGTGCCGCTCTTGCATGCCTCGTGTCCACCGCGGTCCCTAGGTGGGCCGGTGGGAGGCCGGCTAGCCGGCCACATGCAAGAGTGGGAACGGTTAACTCAGGACCGTTTAGTCTTGCGATGGCTTTCCGTCGGGTATCATCCAGAGTGGGTGACAGGCCCGCCGTCGCGACTGTCTCTGGTGCCAGTCTGGACTCCCATTCCGAGGGATCCAGAGCAAAGGTTGTGTATCGAGGAGGAGATAAATTCCCTCATACAAAAGGGAGCTATTCAGCCGGCACAAAGGTGTCCGGGCTTCTATTCAACCCTGTTCTTAGTAACAAAACGCACCGGAGGGTGGAGACCGATTCTCAACCTCAAGCCATTGAACAAGTTCATCGAGACGCCCAGTTTCAAGATGGAAACGGTGCGCTCGGTGTTGGCGGGGTTGGAGAGGGGGATGTGGACGGCGTCGATAGATTTGAAGGACGCTTATTTCCACATCCCCATCCACGGGAGTTTCTGTCGCTTCCTGAGATTTGCATTCCAGGGCAGACAGTGGGAATTCAGGGTGTTGCCCTTCGGAATTTCCACGGCTCCTCTGGTTTTCACCCGTGTGGTTCTTGCGATCACAGCATACCTCCGCAGGAGAAGCATAGCAGTCCACACGTACATAGACGACTGGCTGTTGAAAGCGCACACCCGGGAAAGTTTGTCCGCCAATCTGGAGATTGTTTTGAAAATTCTCACAGACTTGGGCTGGATGATCAATTTCCCAAAATCAGAGCTGACTCCATCCCAGAAGTTTGTTTACCTGGGGATGTTCTTCGATCTAGAGACAGGATATGTTTATCCTACTCAGGAGAGAGTTCAAAAACTCATCTCGTTGATTCAGTCAGTGTGCGACAGTCGTCATGTCCTGGCACGGGTTTACTTGAGAATGCTGGGGTTGATGGTTTCGTTGGAACCAGTCATTCCTCAGGCCGCCTTACGCAGGCGGCCGATCCAGTTGTTTCTCATGACACAATGGACCCAGAGTACAGGTTCGCTGGACTCGAATGTGTCAGTGTTGGCGCCTCTGATTCACCACCTGCAATGGTGGTTGAATACAGAGAATCTCTTGCCGGGGGTTTTGCTAACCCCTCCCCACCCTCAGGTGACTGTGTATACAGATGCATCGATGGAGGGCTGGGGAGCTTGCCTGGAAGAATCCACGATATCAGGGCTTTGGAATCTGGAACAGTCAAAGGAACATATAAATCTACTGGAGCTAAGAGCAGTAGTCCTGGGCCTGGAACATTTCTTACAGAAAGTTCAGGGCAAGATTGTTCTTATTCGTTCAGACAACTCAACAGTTGTGACTTACATAAACCGCCATGGCGGAACGAAGTCGCCCAGTCTCTGTATGATGACATGGAAACTGCTTTGTTGGTGTCTGGATCACCAGATTACCTTGAAAGCAGTTCATATTCCGGGAAGGTTAAACCTGCTAGCAGACTCATTGAGCCGAAGGATGAGTGTTTTACCCACGGAATGGCAACTAAATCAATGTGTGGCGGATCGTCTGTTCGACCATTGGGGGAAACCCAACATCGATTTGTTCGCAACGAAGAAGAATGCGAAGATGACGACGTACGTCTCTCCGATTCCGGATCCAAGCGCTTTCGCAACAGATGCGTTAGCTATCAGCTGGGGGAGAATGTATGCATACGCATTCCCTCCAGCAATCCTGATTCCAAAAATTCTTCAGAAAATCAGACAAGAGGAATGCCAAGTGCTTCTGATCGCCCCGGATTGGCCAAGCCGATCATGGTATACGGATCTGCTGGACCTTCTGGTCTGCAATCCGGTTCCTCTGCCTCTGATGGACGATATTATCTTCCAGGGCAGGGCCCTTCACAACAATCCGTCAATGTTCAGATTGACTGCGTGGATGTTGTCAAGGAATCTAGAATTAAGGAGGGCTTTTCTGAGCAAGCAGCCATGTTTATGGCCAAAGCCAGGAGGGGGTCAACCTCCAGAGCATATAATTATAAAATCAACAGATTTGCAGAATGGTGCTCAAAAAGATGTATTGATCCAATGGATTCATCTATTCAAGTAGTAGCTGATTTCCTCTGTCACCTCTATGATGCCTATAGCCTCAAGCCTAACTCTATTGCTGGTTATAAGTCAGCATTAATGTCTGTTATTCCTTGCTTGGCTAAGAGGGGAAGTGATGAAGTAAATACATTGAATGTATTAATTAAAGGCATGGGCAATCTAAGACCAAGGAATCCACCTGTGATTCCGTCTTGGAGTTTATCGCTAGTGCTTCAAGTACTAGGTGATAAGCCTTTTGAACCACTTAGTTCCATTTCTATGAAACTATTAACACTGAAGACTGTGTTTTTAATTGCTGCGGCCTCGGCTAGGCGTAGGAGTGAAATTCATGCCTTATCAGCCGAGGATGACCGTTTTGTGGTTTCAGGGGAAGGCCTTAAGCTGCTACCTAGGATTAATTTCTTGGCTAAAAATCAGTCGTTGAAATATCCAGGTCAACCTATTATTTTGCCTGCTTTAACTAGATATGATCCTAATTCTAAAGCATGGTGTCCCGTCCGGGCGCTGCGCCGGTACAAACAACGTACGGCGGCATGGCGCACCGACCAGTCAGCGTTATGGTTGTCATATATTGAACCCCATGGGAGGGCTTCTAAGGACACCATTTCCAGGTGGATTGTGGAATGCATTCAGTTTTGCCATAAATCCGCCACCGGGAAGCAGGTTGACGTGGCCAAGGCTCACAGTGTCCGCGGCGTAGTGACATCCACGGCCCTATTTAATGGGGTCCCTGTGGATGATATTATGTCGGTGGCTCAGTGGCACTGTGAGTCAAGTTTTACAGACCATTATCTCCGTGACACCTCTAATCCTCTCGCCTTGTCGGTTTTGAAAAAATAAATCGGTTTCTATTTTTTGAGGAGGTTTTTCCTCATTACTTATATATTTCACAATTAAATTATGGAAACACCCACTTTTTTGGGCCTGCATCAGTCTTTACTAATGGGAAGATGATGTCAGCAGCCATTTCAACAAGGTCAGTCTTGTTCATGTGTTGTCCGTTGTTGATTGTATTGTCACGATTACCCGTTATTAATATGGTGATGGTTTGTGTATTTGTGTGGTTCATTGTTGAGAGTTACGAAAATGGAGCTTTTTCGTCTCTGTCCTGTAGTACATGGCACTTGTACGTAGAGAGCGTATAGGACATTGAGGTCAGTCGACTCTTCCTCCCAGGAAGGAGGGGGGGGGAGCGCATATGACATTCGGTCATCTCTCATACATCGGTGGTGTTATCCGATGGTTAGTCAAATCCTGACTGTTTTTTCTTACAGTTTCAGAAGTTTAAGTGCCTTAAACGCAGAAAAGCGTATAGGGATGAGCTGGTCTTTTGACCTCGCCTCCCTCCCGCCAGATTCACTTTCGAATTCTGGCAATATCAAAAGTATTAGGGAGGTAAGTATACTCTTGAAGTGAAATAAACGAAATCTAGGATTTCTTTTTTCACGAGAGAGTTGATACTTACCTCCCTAGATACGGACCCGGCCTCTCCACCCCACAGAGGCTCGGTCTTCAGGCTCTTAATAGTTGCATGTGTGTCAGCCAATAATCTAGTCAGAGGAAGTGCTAGTCTGCGCATGCGCGGTGGTGGGGCTGGCATCCGCCAGACTACGCTCTGACTCCCTGCCCAGTAGGGGCACCTAACTGTTTTAAATCTGAGTGTTTATTGAGTGAAAGCCAATATTTAGCAATATCAAAAGTATTAGGGAGGTAAGTATCAACTCTCTCGTGAAAAAAGAAATCCTAGATTTCGTTTAATCTTCTTGAAAAATAACCCGATTTTAGCCAAACATGGCTAGCATGGTAGGCGTCAACACGATAAACAATACATTGGTGAAACTAAACGAGAATTCCAAATACGTATTAAAGAACATTTAAGGGACATTAAGAACAAAAAAGACACACCAGTAGCCATTCACTTTAATCTCCCAAACCACAACAACACGTCAGTCAACTACAGAATTATTGAGGTGTTCCATTGCGATCCTGATTCCCCGGAAGCAACGTCTATCCGTAAGGAATGCGAGAAATTCTGGATCCACCAGCTACATAGCATGGACCCAATTGTAATTAATCACGCTGATTGGTGACAATCTCTACCTGAAAGTAGTACAATAAATACAATAATTAGCTACCTGTCACCACGCTCCCCCCTTGGAGATGTCTATGACGTAATCACATTGCGTCACACCTGCATGACGTCACACTGACGTCCCTAACGTTACAACGTATTTAATGATTTTAACTTCATAACCGTAGTAGCAATCATCAAGTTTCGACGGAATCCCAGCATTATTTCATGGACCGACACCAGTGCCCAAAGTGTACAGCTAACTTCGCTTGGAGGACGAGTCTTGTTCGCCACAACCGTGTGGTACACCTCAAGCAAAGATTGTGGTGGACATCTTAGCTACTATACAATGATTTTCGAATATACACATCCCAGTAAAAACTACTGTGACAAAGTGTCTACACATTTCCTCTGATGAGTATAACCCAAACATGGGTACGAAACGCCAGAAGTCTGGATCAAATATGGAAAGGCCCATTAACAAATGGACCAATGCCATTATAACCTTTTATTAAAGATCTATCCCTTAAACCCTATGTATAAAACTATACATTTCGGGTACACATTAATTCCCAAACCGGGTACAATCAGGTACATGCACAATCGGGTACACCAACACACATTAAACAAACACTCGGGTCCACCAAAACTTGGGTACAAAAAGTACACAGATTTTTACCAAATCGTGTGCAACTACACATTAAGTCGGGTACAAAACCGACAATAACAATTGAATGTATCTATCAAATCCGGGTACATACACATAGGATCGGGTACAATCGGGTACAAGATTACTATAAAAGGAGCGCGCAAACAGTGCATCGGCATCCAGACTCAACGGACACTAACCGTTAGCGTCAGGACAATAAATATAGCATCTTACAAGTTTTTCACAAAAACTTCTAACGATAAATTTGATTAGTCATTTTTTCCAGTAGCCATCTTGGAGTTTTTTTAAATGTTGGATCACTCCTCATTAGCCGATATCAACCAAAATTGTCTTGAAAGACTTTATCTGGGTGGACATCCAAATTTATATACAGAAATCTGATTGGTCCATTTTCTCCAGTGGTCAAAAACCTTGCAGAACATCTGGATACAATTCATTTCCCGGTAGTCTGTGAAAGCTGTAAAATTTACCATATTTTCTTATTTGTTTTAGCATGTTTGCGTGGTTTTGTTAAATGTGTTCAAATGTTCTTTCTCACCTGTTCTGAAGTCTTAAGTGTTTGATAATCGAGCCAGTCGTTTCAGTGGTATCATTTCAACTTCACTGCAAAGGCCAATTTCGACCGGATTTTCCATTAATTAAAATATGTAAATATGACAAAATAATCTGCAAAGATGACTTCTTAACCCGTTGACACTCAAATGGGCCAAAACAGTTTCTTCAGTGATCTTGAAAAATGTCCATTTGCAGACCAAGAGAAGCCTATTTTTGAAAATTTATTACTGGAATGAGTGACTCGATAACCGAGCCTGTCATTTCAGTGGTAAATTATTAGAAATTGTCTTCTGTTGGGCTGCAAATGGACATTCACTAAGCAAAAATTTCAATTGTGTTCAGAAATCTTGAACATTAAAGATAACTGTTATTCCAGTGGCAAATTTTCAACAAATGGTCTTTTGGTCTGCGAATGGACATTCTACTTCGAATAATACTTACCAGATGTACTATTATGATAATGTCTATTATCTAGTCTAGCTCAAAATAAACAATTAAAACTCTGCACTCTCCTGGTCCTGCCCATACTGTGTCCGGGAATACCATAGCCGCAGGTACCGAGTCAATTCCCAATCACAGTCAGATTCGTCTATTTTGCGCTTATTGAAAGTCGCGTGTATTTAGTGCTCTCTTATTAAGTGAAATAAGCAGTTTTAGCGTGTTTTTTCGAGAAACCATCGCTGGATTCATGAAGGAACTTGGGAAATCATCACAGGGGCAGGTTGTATCAATCTAGAATTTATACATTCGTGCCATAATGACTTGTTTGAAATTTCCTTAAATTGGCACATTGTTTATAATGTTAGCCATTGTTGGAGTCGCTTCTGTACCCGTTAACTTTTAGTTTTAATTCGGGTACTCGGTTAATTTTCTCTTGCGACTCGGTTCCTCTAAGATGGATGCGCCCTTAGCCAAGATCGCTGCGCCCATGAATATGTCGTTCTTGGCTTGGTGTATCCAGGCACTCTGTTGTCGCCGATTTTAGCTCTCGCTTCATTGTCGAGGGTGTTTGTAGTGATCGGCGAGTTATTCTTGGTTATTTAACGTTAGTTAAAGGCTGAGTTGTCTTTTTTTTTTTAAATTTTCACTCAAAAAAGTTTCAAATATTTCCTGCCTAAGACTTGTTATCATTAAATTGAGAGAAAGTTAATGTGTTTAAGAAATCTTAAGTAGCAAGTCTATTGTGCGTATTGCTCGTCATCAATTGTCATGTGCAGCGTTTTAATTCTTCTCTGTGTTCGCAGAAACCGAAGAACCCGGACACGTGCCAAAAGTGCAACAGGTTCATGAAACGGAAGTATCTGGGTCATCACTGTGTGGCGTGCGCTAAGTGTAGGGTCGGGAGCCCTTGTGATGTGTGCGTCAAGTGGTCGTCGGCATTGGTGGCGGAGTTTGACAAGGATCGACGGGCGAGGCTGGAGCGTATCGAGAAGGACAAGGCAGTGAAGCTGCAGCAGGCGTCGTTGGTTGGACTGGAAGGTCGGCTGAATGAGAGGATGGATTCAGCACTGGGCGTATGGGCGGCCCAGTTCAAGGCCATGTTTGACTCGTTGCAGTCCACGGTCCCGGTGAGGCAAGCTGGTGCAGGACAACCATTAGGTGGTCCGGCTAGTTCTGCTGAGGGTCATGCACCTGCCCCTTCTCTGTCCTCGGCTCAAGAGCCGTCGGTAGAGGAGGAAGATTTGCTGCTGATGGAAGATTCCGGAATGCCGGATCTTTCAATGACGGCTATGCCTAGTACGTCCCAGGGGTCTCCCTCGGGATTTGTACGGGTTTGCCAGGCGGATGGTGATGTCGACGTTCCGTCGGGCATTTTTCATCCGCGATTTGTGCAACCGGATATGCCGGCGGAGCCGTGGTTTGCGGTTCCTGCTGCTATCCCGGCGGCGTTAGGTGCGGCTCCTATCGGAGTGACAGTGCCAGCCGTAAGTGAGGCGGTCGTAGTCCCGGATCCCGTGTTGGAGCCGATGGACTGCGGGGAATCCGTATCTGGCGATTCGTTGGATACTGGTGCCGCTGGTAGTCGCGCTATGGATGCGCTCTGTCCTGGCAGAGACGTATATCGTAGCGTTCAGCAAGGATCGTCGGTGGCCCTCTCATCTAAGGGAGAGAGGGAGGATGAAAACGGGAGTTCTTTGATGGACGATTCCGCTTTCTGCACCGAAGCTGAATGGGTGCAGGTTCATGGGTGGATGACCAATCGTCTCGGGTTGGCATCTGATCTAGGATCTCAGCGCGATCCGGCGATGGAGCGGATGTCAGAGCGTGCGGCTAGCGCTCTGTCCAGTGGCTCTTCTGCCATGCCTACACTCCCGTTGGACACGCAGACTTCCGACATGTTGGAAGTTGCGGCATACCGTCTGGTTCAGCCAGACTATGCGTTGCCCAAGGCCCCGAAGGGGATAAGGAGTAGGGTCCGTTACCGGAGCAGGCTTATCATCAGTACGCCAGGGTTCCACGGCTTTCCGTTGCGGAACGTGAGGCGCTGAATAGGCCGTTGGCTGGGAAGGCCAAGGGGTGGTCACGTCCTTTGGTTTCTCAGACCAACAAAGACCCGTTCAATGAGCTCACGCTCATTGAGGATGCGGCTAGGGCAGCCATGGCTGCGCTGTCGCACGGGTGTACCGTCTTGCAGGGTATGCTGGACTGCTCGGCGGAAGGCGGACAGGTGCCAGAGGCTGCTCCCGGAGTTGTTCGGGACACCATGCGCCTGTCTCAGGATTGCCTGGCCAGGGTGATCAGGAGAACTTTAGCAGAGCGACGGAGAATGGTTCTCGATTGTGTGGAACCAGGACCAGAGATGAGGGCTGCGTTATCTTCTGCGCCTTTCATACGTCCAGGCTTGTTCGGCGGCTCGGCACGACAAGCGCTCTCTAAGGTTGCGTCAATGGTGGCGGAGCAAGAAGTGGTCGGCAAGTCGTGGAAGTCGACCAAGAGGACTCAGCCGCAACAGTCCTACCATCAGCATAGGCAGGAGCAGCAGAGACAGCGTCTCGCCCTTCCGTCCTTCTGCCCGTGATGCCCATAGGCCATCCGGAGCACAAGGGCCTGGCCGTTCGTCCGCATACAAGCCCTCTAGTAAGAGGTCGTATGAGGACGACAGGAAGGGTGGCGGTTCGGGCCGAGGCGGCTACCGTAAGGATAGTCGTGGCGGCGGTTCCGGACCGTCATACCACAAGAAGCCGCGGGGCGGCCGTGGGGCTCGTTCCTGACGGGTTTCCGGCGGAACCAATACCGGCGGCTTTGGAAACAAATGGAGTCGAGAATCTTCACCCAAGCGATTTAGCGTCTTGTCGGCTAATCTCGACCGACAACTGTGTGCAGATTCCTTCCGTCGGAGGCAGACTTTAGCTATTCCTAAACCAATGGGAACAGGTCGTGCGCGACTGTTTAGTCTGTCAGTGGATAAGAAACGGCTACGATCCGGACTGGCTCATCCATCAATCGTTAGTTCCGTTAACCTCGACTCCAATATGGACTCCTATTCCAAGGGAATTAGACCGTCTAGTTGCCATTCAGTCAGAGATAGAATCGCTTCGTCAGAAGAAGGCGATTCACCTAGTCACCGATCAGTCATCACTGGGCTTCTATTCGATAATGTTCCTAGTTCCGAAGCGTACCGGAGGGTGGAGACCAATTCTCAATCTCAAACCGTTGAACAAATTTATTCTTTCTCCCAGATTTCAGATGGAGACGGTAGCAGCGGTAATGACAGGGCTGAGGAAAGGCATGTGGGCGGTATCAATAGATCTGAAGGATGCTTATTTTCATATTCCAATGTCAATTACCTTACAGAAGTACCTGCGATTTGCATTCCAAGACAATGTTTGGGAATTCAATGCTCTTCCCTTCGGCCTGACCACGGCTCCGAGGGTCTTCACCAAGGTGGTTCTCGCCATGACCTCTTTACTTCGCAGGAGAAACATAGCTGTTCACACTTACATAGACGACTGGCTGCTAAAGGCGGGGAATCCAGTCACTCTGCGCAGCAATCTGAAGGTAGTCCTAGACTTATTAAAGAAGCTAGGATGGATTGTGAATCTAGAGAAATCAGAACTGACTCCATCCCAGGAGTTTGTTTATCTGGGAATTTTTTTCAATCTCAGGGACGGCGTAGCTTTTCCAGCGGAGAGCAGAGTCAGAAGCCTGATTGCAGTGTTGGAGTCGGTTTCTCTAGGAGCCTATCTGACGGCGCGTCAATTTCTCAGAATACTGGGTTTGCTAGTATCTCTGGAGAAGGTGGTGCCATATGCGGCACTCAGGCGCAGGCCGATTCAGATGTATTTGATGTCGTTCTGGTCACAGAGAACAGATCCGTTATCTCTGAGAATACCAGTAAAAGAACCATTGATATTCCACCTTCAGTGGTGGTTATCGGAACAGAATCTCCTGCGAGGTGTTCCTCTACAACCTCCTCAACCTCAGATGTCCATATTCACGGATGCATCATTGACAGGTTGGGGAGCGGTATTGGACAATCAGTCAGTGTCAGGGGAATGGGATCGGACCAATGCGCAGAAACATATCAATGTGCTCGAGCTATTAGCGGTGGTATTTGCACTGCAGAAGTTCGAGAGTCTAATTCAAGACAAGATTGTCCTAGTAAGGACAGACAACTCAACAGTGGTGTCTTATTTGAACCGCCAAGGCGGGACGAGATCACCGGAGTTGTGTATGATGGTTTGGAACCTTCTGCTGTGGTGCCAAGAGAGGAATATTATTCTTCGGGCAGCACACATTCCAGGAAGATTGAACATCTTAGCGGATGCTCTCAGTCGAAGGACGGTTTGTCGTCCGACGGAATGGCAGCTCAACCAAGTGGTAGCGGAGGTTCTATTCAAACAATGGGGCAAGCCAAATGTCTACTTATTTGCAATGAAGAAAAATGGTCACTTACGTGTCACCGATCCCGGACCCGTTAGCTCTAGCAGTAGACGCACTGGCGATAAGTTGGAAGGGAATGTACGCGTATGCGTATCCTCCAACAATTCTCATCCCGAAAGTTCTGGCAAAGATAAGAGAGGGGATGTGCCAAGTACTACTGGTCGCTCCTTATTGGCCAGGCCGATCATGGTTTACGGATCTGCTGGACCTTCTGGTCTGCAGTCCAATCCCTCTGCCAGACACAAGAGATGTAATCTCTCAGAACAAGGGTCTGTACCTTCACGACAGACCAGAAATGTTCAAATTGACTGCATGGATGTTGTCAAGCAGCGTGCAATTGAGGGTGGCTTTTCTGAGCAAGCAGCGAAGTTTGTTGCTTCGGCCAGAAGAGTTTCAACCACAAAAACATATAATTATAGAATCAACAAATTTGCACAGTGGTGTGAGAGAAGAGATATTGATCCCTTTTCTGCATCTGTTCAACACGTAGCAGATTTTATCTGTCATTTATACGAAGTTGACAAACTTGTACCTTCTACCCTAGCAGCATATAAGTCTGCATTAGCTTCGGTCATTCCTAGTCTCACCATTGAGGGAGTGGAGAATGACACATTGAATGAAGTTATCAAAGGAATGAGCAATCTGCGACCCAGACAGCCAATTCCTATCCCATCATGGAATCTATCTCTTGTTCTACAGGTTTTAGGGCATGCTCCCTTTGAACCAATTAGATCTATTGACATTAAACTGTTAACTATTAAATCAGTTTTCTTGGTTGCAGCAGCGTCGGCGAGAAGGAGAAGCGAGATTCATGCGCTTTCTGCCGAACAAGACCGTTTTGTCGTCACGGGTGAAGGTTTAAGATTACTTCCACGTCTTTGTTTCCTGGCAAAGAATCAGTCACTTAAATATCCAGGACAGCCGATCAATTTGCCAAGTTTAACTAGACATGACCCAAATTCTTGTGCTTGGTGTCCTGTCAGATGTCTAAAGATGTATAAGAAACGTACTTCTGAGTGGAGAGACGACCCGAAATCTCTGTGGTTATGTCTCAAAGCTCCCCATTTACGTGCTTCGAAAGATACTATTTCTCGTTGGATAGTTGACGCTATTCAGATGTCGCACAAGATCGCTACAGGAAAGCAGATTGATCGTGCGAATGCCCATGAGGTCCGAGCACTGGCATGCATCATCGGCCCTTTATAAGGGTGTCTCATTAGAGCAGGTGATGTCTGTAGCACAATGGCATGCCGAGTCATTCACTGATTTCTACCTTCGCGACATCTCCAGCACACTTAATCCAGTAGCCGTCGCCAATCTGTCGAACCTAAACTAAGCCACGTCCGACCACTACTTCGCACACATCACAAAAGTCTTCCGCCTACACTGACCAAGCGCTATGCACATGACTGAGTACGACCGTGGATTGGGCCTAGCTCCTGTGATGATCAAGAACAGATCGACCATTCAAAAATGGTGAGTGTTTACATTAATTAAGTGACTATAAATATGTTTACTTCCAGTCGAAATACCAGACTGAGTAAGTGAATAGTCTGGTACAAGAGTATATTTATCCTCTCATACAGACATGAGACTCATTCCAATTTGAAAATCTAATCGATATACTGATAGTTTTTCAAAGAATTGAAGTTGTAGTAGCTTCTTTGCACTCTACTGGACTGCCCTAGCTGAGACTTGGGGCTGACACGGGTCTGGTGGGTGTTGCATCCCCATGGACATCCCTCTGGTTTTGTGCGGACAAAAGAGGGGGGGGAGCGCGGTCTAGACCATGGAAGTTTAGCACTCTATGAGTCAGATAGCAGAACCCAAGCGTATGCCAGGGTTTTAGTCTCTTCACAACCTTCTCTGTTGGGTGGTTGATGAGTGCTGGTTCGAGCCTCACCTCCTCCCACCGGCATTTCCTGGCTGTCGAAATCCGGAGTTTATCATAATAGTACATCTGGTAAGTATTATTCGAAGTAGAATCAAAAAAGCATCCGCTTTTGTTTCTACGAGAATTCTTAATACTTACCAGATGTACTATGGCCCTGCCTCAGCCGCCCCGCTGAGGTGAGGCTGAGCTGCTTTCGCAGTTTGCCAAGGCAAATATAAGACGAATCTGACTGTGATTGGGAATTGACTCGGTACCTGCGGCTATGGTATTCCCGGACACAGTATGGGCAGGACCAGGAGAGTGCGGAGTTTTAATTGTTTATTTTGAGCTAGACTAGATAATAGACATTATCATAATAGTACATCTGGTAAGTATTAAGAATTCTCGTAGAAACAAAAGCGGATGCTTTTTTGAATCGCTAAGCAAAGATTTCAGAATGATTTTATTGAAAGCTTCTTCTTTTTTGACTAGAGCAACACCTTTCATTTCAGTGTCTCAAAATATCAGTACTTTTTATGTAAGCCACTAAATAGATTAATTTACAGATTTCCATTTGTCTGCTACGTACGTTTCAATTCTTATTAACATTGTCTTTCTCCATAGGTAAACTGGAACAAGCCACGGTTACCGTTGTACCGATGAGTGAAATGGCACCTTATGCGGATTATCAGGACACCGACACTGTGGCAACGTTCTTAAAGCCAAGTGAACAATTTACTAATCGTGTCAGTAGCTCACAACAGACAGAACCAGTAAGTACAGTCAGATCATACGGTATAGATTTGTATGAACAGAAGAGACAATGAGGAGCTAAAGCTAGCATCAACTAATCCCGCTAACCTTTTGCTTTTAGCTCTGAGACAGCTCACATTTGAAAATCAATTTATCATGGTATCGATAGAAGGCATGTCAAAGTTTGTGAGAATGCAAAATTCAACAAGGCTGTCAGTAGGGCATCTTAAAAACTGTTTCTGGGCATTACAGGACAAATCAGAAATATGTTAAAATGTTTCCAAAAACAAAACAGAAACATTTTACTTAGTAAGAAATGTTCTTTTGAATATTTTGAACTATGACAGCAATGTCTTCCAATCCAATTACCGTAAAATTCTGTATATACTGCGCTATTGTGCATAGTGCACACTCCTAAATTTGACCAAAATCGGCCTGAAAAAAACTTGGTTTCGAGTATAGCGCGCAGTAAGATCGAGAGGCATGTGAACGAAAACTGGTAACAAAAAATCACTGACTTACTGTGTGTCGAATATGCTTTCCTTATAAAATCCAGTTTGTGGCATTCGTTAATCTGTTCTTTAATCACGGGAATATCATTTGCCTACGCTTTTAGTGTATTAAACTTTATTGAACGATATAAAAATACACATATAATTTCCATCAGAAAGGGTTAGAATCTGAATCTTTGACAGCTGTGACCTTTAACTGTAACCTGTTAATCATAATCATCATCCTGCCCGCCGATTGGTCAAAACATTGTCCTGTTTAGTACATAGAAAACATTCCTTTCTATATCTATGTAAATGCTAGATCACCTTGGAAAACATCGGCTCTATCATTCTGTTTTAACGCATCTGTATCTGGGTAGCAATCTATGGATTTTAAACGTCTCTATGTCCAACTTGGGAAGACAAGAGTAAGGTCCCTTTATATAAATATAATAAATGCTGAGAGTATGAGTCAAGTCAGTGAAGTCTGTAGAGTTTGAGACATCAATCGGCTCCCCACAGGGAGATGGTCTATCTCCTGTGGTTTTCACCTGTTACCTTGCTGCCGCATTGCAATCCGTGCGGGAAAATTCGACAAGACCAAACACACACACCCCCGGTGTCAATACTAGGCATGCTGCTAGAGATGGAATATGCCGACGATGTGGACTTTTTAGACGAGGAAAAGAAACCCCTTGACGAACTTCTCCCAATAGCTGCAAGAAATCTAAAAATTGAGAATCTCTATGCATGAAACCAAAACAGAGTTCACCCACATATACCTATCTACAAAGCATGGAACTAAAGAGAATGATGATCTAAAATCCTGGAATCACTGCTTTGCAGTACTGCTGACATTGCTGCGCGCTGCATCATGGGGAACATAGCTTTCCAGTCCTTCTGGAAGCTATGGATTCATAGATCAAAGATGCCCTTGATAAAAACGTTTATACAATGCAACCTGCGCATCCTTGATGATGTATAACTGTAACAACTGGGCAGCTCCAAAGGCAGCTCTAGACAAACTCGACGCCTGCCACCACAAACACCTACGCACCATCACTGGACACCGATGGATAGACAGCATAATTTCCAATGATGCACTATACAAGATGTGTAATACATCGCCGCTGTCTGTAAAACCCAGCAAAGATGGTCCATGTTTGGCCATGTGCTAAGGATGCCAGAAAACACACCAGCACAGAGAGGCTTGGAATTCGCCTCCTCGGAGCCAGCAAATACAAAGCCAAGAGAGGACGTCATTGCATAAATCTGCTAAGCATGCTACGAGGTGACCTCAAGAAAGCAGGACTAGGTACACTCAAGTCAAGAATGGACCTGAGGAAGCTAAGGATTTTGGCTGAGGACAAGACACAGTGGGCAAAAGTGAAGAAGGACTGATTGCAGCTGTAGGATGTTTCTATTACTACAGTCGCGGAATACAGTAATCATACATACAATAAATGCTAGATTGCCTTTGAAAACATCGACTATGTCGTACTTATTTCAACTTATTTATGGCCATGTCTGGATAGCAATCTATGGATTTTAAACATCTCTATGTCCAACTCTGAATAAATTAGAACAAATTACAGGAAAAACAATGGTGTTGTAAAAAAGTTGAATGATGTTTTATTTGATCATTTTACAACACAATATGGTATTTAATAAAGGTATCACACATTATTTAGACAGTTGTAAGACATTTCAATGATCCAGTTGAGGTAGTACCATTATAGACATGATAGAATGCGATCGTTATTCCCGACTGATTCCCGATCCATAAAATCACATTTTCAGCTCTGAATTTTGCGATTCTGACGAAAAATCCTCATGAAAAAAAATTTGACAAATATTTATACTTGTATATAGTGCACAGTAGCTTTTTATAACATGTAATTTGAGCAAAAAAGTGTGCAATATACACAGAATTTTATGGTATGTTAAAAATATTCAAGAGTATCTTTTATTTCATGTTGGAAACATGTAGCAGTATTAGCCCACCTGGCCCTTAATTCCATGGTGGCCATCCATCTGTCCATCCTTCAAATAACATCTCTTTTATGCTTTGATTGATTTCAACCAAGTTTGGCTGGAAGCATCCTATGGTGGTAAGTTCCAGAAAAACTATTCAGAATTTTGATTGGTCAATTTTTCTGCTGGCCAATTTTTTTCGACTGCCATCTTGTTTCTGAGAATATGCAGAATTTGGATTGATACATTTTTTGGCAGCCATCTTGAATTTTCTGAAAAATTACTGGAAATTATTTAATATGCTACTCCTCATTAACTACTTGGGCAATTTCAACCAGCCTTGGCTGAAAGGAAATACTTGGCTGGTACGTTTCAGACCATGTATACAGATTTTGATTGGTTAATTTTCCTAGTGGCCATCTTGGATTTTCTGAAAACCATTTAAATGCCTACTCATTAACCACTTGGCTGATTTCAAGCAAACTCAATTGAAAGGACCCTAGAGTGGTATGCTTAAGAACATATATACAGAATTTTGATTGATCAATTTCTGTTGGTGACCATCTTGAATCTTAAAAAAAATGGCGGGAAATCGTTTAAAATGCTACTCCGCATTAACTGCATGGGCAATTTCAACCAGACTTGGCTGGAAATATACTAGGGTGGTAGGTTTCAGAACATGTATACAGAATTTTTATTGGTCAATTTTTCCGGCGGACATCTTGAATCTTCAGAAAATTTCTGGAAATCAGTTAATAGGCTACTCGTTAAGCACTCGGCTGATTTCAAGCAAACTTGGCTGGAAGGACCATAGAGTGGTATAGTTCAGAGCTTGTATACAGAATTTTGATTGCACAATTTGTTCGATGGCCATTTTGAATTTTTGGAAAAATGTCTGGAAATCGTTTATATTGCTAATCCTCATTAACTGCTTGTTCAGTGGCCATCTTGTTTTCCAAAATGATATCTCCGGAACTGCGGTATGGATCAGGCTGAAACTCGTTAGATTTAATTTCATCTATGGCTAAGGGTGATTAAAGTTTGTTCAAGAGAATCTGATCATTGATAAAACATGGTTGTCATGAACCAATCAAAATCTTGAGTTTGATGGCTATATTGGATTTTTATATTAGCTGCATGGAACCAAGGTTCAATCTGATTGGGTGGTCAGCGTTCATCATTAATTTCCTGCTAAATATCAATTGCCCCGAATTCCCAATTTTGTATTTTATGTCCTGTTACTGCTAAATTTACAATATTATGTCTGTTCAAATGCTAATGGTTCAAATGCTAATGGTCCAGGTGAGCATTAAGGGCCTTAGGTCTCTTGTAAAATTTTGAGAATTGTCTTCTCTTGGCCTGCAAGACCGCTACACACTTCGTTTTTTCCCCTTATATCTATTAAAGGGTTATGTTGACACAAGGAGTTAAATTGAAGTACTGTAATCTTGGTAATGAAATGGGTGATTGATTCAGGAGTGGGTGGGTAGGTGGTTTTAGTGGTGAGCTTAGTGGTGATTTGTACCACGGTATGTGCATAATTAACTCACCTGGCCTTAACTTATGTTATGTTATGACGTCCGTCGTCTGTGTTGCCATCCCTCCATCCATGAAATGCTTCTTCTCCTTAACAGGTTGACCGATTTCAACCAAATTTAGCTGAAATGATCCTAAGCTGGTACCCTCCAGACTTTGATTGTTCAATGTTTTTGGTGAAAATCTGAGATTTTATGAAAAATCTACGGGAAATGGTCAAAATGCTACTCCTCCTTAGCTGCATGATATATTTCAACCAAATTTGACTAGATACATTCTATGGTGTTAGGCTCTAGAACCTCTTCAGAATTTTGATTGATCAGTTTATTGGGTGAAAATCTTAGATTTTATGAAAAATCTACCGGAAATGGTCAAAATGCTACTCCTTAGCTGCTGACATATTTCTACCAAATTTAACTACATGTATTCTATCATGGTAACCTCTAGAACCTCTATTCAGAATTTTGATTGATTAAATATTTGGGTGAAAATCTTGGATTTTATGAAAAATTTACCGGAAATGGTCAAAATGCTACTCATCCATAGCTGCTTGACATATTTCAACCAAATTTGGCTAGATAGATTCTATAGTGGTAGGCTCTAGGCCTTTTCAGAATTTTGATTGATCAATTTTGTCGGTGAAAATATTTGATTAACTCCTTAGCTTCCTGACATATTTCAACCAAATTTGACTAGATGGATTTTATGGTGGTGGGTTCTAGAACATCTGTTCAGAATTTTGATTGATTAATTTTCGGGGTGAAAATCTTAGATTTTTGTAAAAACAATTACCGGAAATTGTCAAAATGCTACTCCTCATTAACCACTTGGCGGATTTCAATCTAGTTTGGCTGGAAGGACCCTATCGGTGTAGGTTTCAGAACTTGTATACAGAATTTTGATTGGTAAATATTTTTGTGAAAATCTTGAATTTTATGAAAATTTACTGGATATCGCTTAAAACGCTACTCTTCATTAAGTACTTCGGCAATTTCAACTAGACTTGGAACCCAATGGCGGCAGGCTTCAGATCTAGTATGCAGAATTTTGATTGGTCAATTTTTGGGCGCCATCTTGGATTTTCCAAGTTTTGGTAAATCAGGTAACCCTTACCACTCTTGTGTCAAAATTTTAAATTTTCAAATTAAATTAAAAGATGGACTGGTGTTCATTTTTCAACAAATTTGGTGGGAGATGGTGCTGTCGTAGACATCATGCGACAGCACCATCTTCCAGAAAATTGTTGAAAAATGTACACCAGTTTCTTTGATATTGACATAGTAAAAGATAGACTATTGACATCAGAGTGCTAAGGGTTAAAATTCTACTACTCATTAACCACTTGGCAGATTTCAATCAATCTCAGCTGGAATGACCCTAGGTGAGTAGGCTTCAGAACGCATATCAGAATTTTGATTGGTCAGTTCTTTTGGTGGCCATGTTGGATTTCCGAAAGTTATCCATCATGTCTTTAAATGCAAATGGTTCAGATGCTAATGGTCCAGGTGAACGCCACAGGCCCTTGGGCCTCTTGTTTTAGTTTGTCCCATGACTTAATGCTGTAATCCCCAAGCATGAGAACTACAATGGACATGTACAGTAAGGTTCCAATGTATTTATAAAGACCACATGCCTTTAGGAGCCAAATATGGTGGTTCATTAACCCTTTCATGGCGAAGTTGGCCACAAATTCCCTCTGCAATGGCACAATGGTCTTAAGGAATGTCTCTGCAGGCCAAGGAAATAGTATTTTTGAAAATTTATCACTGGAATGACTGGCTTGTCAATCGACTTGATCTGAAAATGGGCATTCAATAGGGAAATATTTAGAATTTCTTGACAAAATTTAGCTATTAAAGTGTTAATACACATACACGCACGCACACACACACAGGGTGGTGTGGGGGTGGTCGGATGACCGTCAGTAAAATTGGTGAAAGCAGGGACATTTGCGAGGGGGTGCACCATCCGTTTTCTGGTTTAGTTTTCAACCTATCAGAAAAAAAGTTAGTTGTCTGCCTTGGTACATTAACTCAATCATAAAGGTGGCAGCATAATGTAAAAAAAACTGGTAGGCTGTTGAATATTTTGAAAATAAGTTGATGGTAAGCTGTTGCTGCCTTATGCAGAATATTCTTAGATTAGGTAGCAACAGCTTCCAGTCAGTTTCAAAATATTCAACATAATAATTATTACATACTACAGAACACCTTGTTTCGGGACTTCCTTGACATCACACTAGAATTGAGTGATTTTTCGATATATCATGATTCGATTCAAAATTGCGAGACAATCAGAAAATCCCCAAAGGTTGATGCTGACAAAGGTTATGGTGACATGTTGTATATTTGGAAATTGCTACAATGACTGAAAGATGTTGCTGCATAAGGCAGCTTCCAGTCGGAGTAATTTTGAAATATTCAACAGATTTAAGCTGATTTTCATTGGCACTATATTACCAATTTGTGTATTTGTGCTTAGCCATGTCTAACAATTAACAATATTTCTTTCAACATTGTAACATAGGTGGGGCTACGATATATTGATATAGCACAATTTTTGATGCACTATAAGCCGCGATATCATAATGTGGAGAGAAATATTGCACACCCCTACATCACACACTATCACTTCACAAGCCTAGAGTTCAACATCAACGTGATGATAAAATGCAAATAATCATGGTACAGATAAACGAATGTGCCAAGAAGTAAATTATATAGAATATATCTATCATATTATATCTATACAATACAACATTCGAAATAAGAGTGGATATCGGAAGTGCAACTGGCCAAAAACGGGTTCAGCCTTTAAATCTTAGCGACCATGAAGGACAATTTCTTTATGATGTATGGAATATTCTGTTGAATATTTTGAAATTAATTTGACTGGGAGCTGTTGCTGCTTATAATTACATGACATGTGTAATGACATAGTCAATGACGTCATTAATGATGTAGATAAGTATGTCACGAACACATATCTGAAGATGGGCTATGCATTGTTGTACGAATTGTATGTCTTTACTATTTAATAAAAATTGTGTTGAATATTTTGAAACTAATTCGACTGAGCGCTGTTCTGCCTTAGCCAGCAATAGCACCCAGTCAAAGTGGTTTCAAAATATTGAACAGCTTACTTGTATAGTTTTCCGGAAATTGATGGTCATGAGGTTCAGAGATCGATCTATCCCAACATGAGCGAGGTGTGGGTGGAGCTTAGCTTGAGATGGGCGGGGCATAGCTAAAAATGGAAAGGTCCATTATTTTCAGGATACTCAACACAACTTTTCTCTAACGGTTACGACTTAGAAGGATCCATTTCTAACTATACCCCGCCCATTTCTAGCTACGCTCCACTCACCCTTTGCCCATGTTGGGATCCATCAAGCCATGAATTCCCCAAATACCAAGGTAACTATAGAGGTAAGTTGTTGAATACTTTGAAACTAATTTGACTTGGTGCTGTTGTTTATGAAATAGGAAAGACGTACAATTTTTACACATGACAGACTATTAATTAGCATTCATGACAGATTTAGATACGTCATTTATTACATATTTTGATTGTAATGTCAGCCTATATTTGATGTAATTGATTTTGACGTCATATACTCTGAGAGATTGGATTCATCTGTGACACTGGAATCGCAAGGAGAAAACCTTTTGAAATGTTAACGATGCAAGGCCAGGATCAATAAATGTGCCAGTCATTCCAGTGATAATTTTTTTTTAAATAGTCGGGGCCTACACACACATTCAATAAACAAATATTTTGGTTTTTGTTGTCCATTAAATGGTTAGAGCCACTATTTTCTGGCCCCAAAATGCATATTATATGTAAATTGACCTGTGGTAAGTGACCATCTTTCTTTAGTGACCACTTTTCATTGCTCAGTGAGGTGGCGCTTTTAGACAGGCTTCTGTGTAGAGAGATCCTATTAGTATCACATGGCTAAGACTGGCACAGGGTAACAGTTTAACAGTCATGCCAGCCATAAACAGCTTTTGTGGTGGTCTTGAGATATTTCCATTTGCAGATCAAGAGAAGAGTATTTTTGAAAGTTTACCAATGGAATTACTGGCTTGATGATCATGCCATGCAGTCATTCCATTGGTGAATTTTGCAAATAGACATTTTAGATGAGAAAATTGAAATTTATTTGAACAAATTTGCGGGTTAAAGGGTTAACACTATATGTACCTGCTCTTGAGTGGAGTTATTTCAATCTGGCTGATAAAGCTGCCAAGGATTTAAGGGAGGGCTCCCTTCTAACAGCCCAATGAGGTGAATCGAAAATTAGTTCCATTATGAGGTAAATAACTACTTCTAGAATACCCTTCAAGTTTTATCGAGATCCGTTCATCAATAACAGAGGAGTAATGCTTTTAAAATTTAAGGGTGAGATGGGGTGAGTGGCTTTATAAAACTTACCAGCTTGATGAAATTGTGCTCTGTAATGATGTTTCCAGTTATCCTTAGGATACCCCCCTCAAGTTTTATCAAGTTACATTCATCATTAGCGAAGTGTAGCAATTTTTAAATTCATGGGTGGGGTGTGTGGGGGTGCGCCCTTCTAAAACACAGTAGGGCAGTGTATCGAAAATCGTCCTCTGTACTGATGTCGTTAATTATCCCTAGAGTATGCCTGTGCCATTTCAGTGAGCCTGGATGAGAACTGAATGAGGAGTAGTAAAAAGAAACTAAATTTTGACAGCAACAACAAGAACATGAACAAGATATCCAACCTTTACAGATTTGGTCCGGATCTAAAATTGGTATTCTTATTGACTGCAAATGGATATTGTCATTATCACTGCAGACGGCATTTTGGGGACTTGAGAGTCTCCCTTTGTTTGTGTCTCCCTTTGCATGGATAACTAAGTGGGTGGCAGGTGGGGACAAATATGATTACCTCTTTCAATACTAAAACGCTAACATCTGTTTCACTGAATGTCTGAGCCAGTCGTTGCAGGGTACAAGTTTTTAAATAGTCTGCTTTGGCTATAAATGTGGTGTGGTGTGGTGTGGTGTGGTGTGGTGTGGTGTGGTGTGGTGTGGTGTGGTGTGTGTGTGTGTGTGTGTGTGTGTGTGTGTGTGTGTGTGTGTGTGTGTGCATGTGTATGCATCCATACGTGCATGTCCAGGCTTCTATCCCCAGTCCTACTGAAGAGATGTTCACAAGGCTTGATTATTATTGACTATTACTATTGAAAGGATTTTCACCAAACATTGGTAGGAGGGTGCCTTGGACACTGAAGAACCCTATTGATTTTTGCATCAAAGGTCAAGAGCATATTGACTCAATTATAGAAATTGTGTTGCATTTCTAGATGATAGTTCAAGTTCTACTGCATGGGTATTCAACAGACTTTGATGAGAGTTTGCCTTCAGCGTTTCTACAAAGCTTATTGATGTTGGTGTGAAAAGGGCAATGGCATGGTGGTCCAGTTAGAGAGCTTGTGCTGTGTGATATGGTGGTCCAGTTAGAGAGCTTGTGCTGTGTGATATGGTGGTCCAGTTAGAGAGCTTGTGCTGTGTGATATGGTGGTCCAGTTAGAGAGCTTGTGCTGTGTGATATGGTGGCTCAGTTAGAGAGCTTGTGGTGTGTGATATGGTGGCTCAGTTAGAGAGCTTGTGGTGTGTGATATGGTGGTCCAGTTAGAGAGCTTGTGCTGTGTGATATGGTGGTCCAGTTAGAGAGCTTGTGCTGTGTGATATGGTGGTCCAGTTGGAGAGCTTGTGCTGTGTGATATGGTGGTCCAGTTAGAGAGCTTGTGCTGTGTGATATGGTGGTCCAGTTAGAGAGCTTGTGCTGTGTGTTATGGTGGCTCAGTTAGAGAGCTTGTGCTGTGTGATATGGTGGTCCAGTTAGAGAGCTTGTGCTGTGTGATATGGTGGTCCAGTTAGAGAGCTTGTGCTGTGTGATATGGTGGCTCAGTTAGAGAGCTTGTGCTGTGTGATATGGTGGACCAGTTAGAGAGCTTGTGCTGTGTGATATGGTGGCTCAGTTAGAGAGCTTGTGATGTGTGATATGGTGGTCCAGTTAGAGAGCTTGTGCTGTGTGATATGGTGGTTCAGTTAGAGAGCTTGTGCTGTGTGATGTGGTGTCTCAGTTAGAGAGTGTGTGCTGTGTGATATGATGGCTCAGTTAGAGAGCTTGTGCTGTGTGATATGGTGGCTCAGTTAGAGAGCTTGTGGTGTGTGATATGGTGGTCCAGTTAGAGAGCTTGTGCTGTGTGATATGGTGGACCAGTTAGAGAGCTTGTGGTGTGTGATATGGTGGTCCAGTTAGAGAGCTTGTGCTGTGTGATATGGTGGCTCAGTTAGAGAGCTTGTGCTGTGTGATATGGTGGTCCAGTTAGAGAGCTTGTGCTGTGTGATATGAAGGTCCAGTTAGAGAGCTTGTGCTGTGTGATATGGTGGTCCAGTTAGAGAGCTTGTGCTGTGTGATATGGTGGTCCAGTTAGAGAACTTGTGCTGTGTGATATGGTGGTCCAGTTTGAGAGCTTGTGCTGTGTGATATGGTGGTCCAGTTAGAGAGCTTGTGCTGTGTGATATGGTGGTCCAGTTAGAGAGCTTGTGCTGTGTGATATGGTGGTCCAGTTAGAGAGCTTGTGATGTGTGATATGGTGGTCCAGTTAGAGAGCTTGTGCTGTGTGATATGGTGGCTCAGTTAGAGAGCTTGTGGTGTGTGATATGGTGGCTCAGTTAGAGAGCTTGTGGTGTGTGATATGGTGGTCCAGTTAGAGAGCTTGTGCTGTGTGATATGGTGGTCCAGTTAGAGAGCTTGTGCTGTGTGATATGGTGGTCCAGTTGGAGAGCTTGTGCTGTGTGATATGGTGGTCCAGTTAGAGAGCTTGTGCTGTGTGATATGGTGGTCCAGTTAGAGAGCTTGTGCTGTGTGTTATGGTGGCTCAGTTAGAGAGCTTGTGCTGTGTGATATGGTGGTCCAGTTAGAGAGCTTGTGCTGTGTGATATGGTGGTCCAGTTAGAGAGCTTGTGCTGTGTGATATGGTGGCTCAGTTAGAGAGCTTGTGCTGTGTGATATGGTGGACCAGTTAGAGAGCTTGTGCTGTGTGATATGGTGGCTCAGTTAGAGAGCTTGTGGTGTGTGATATGGTGGCTCAGTTAGAGAGCTTGTGGTGTGTGATATGGTGGTCCAGTTAGAGAGCTTGTGCTGTGTGATATGGTGGTCCAGTTAGAGAGCTTGTGCTGTGTGATATGGTGGTCCAGTTGGAGAGCTTGTGCTGTGTGATATGGTGGTCCAGTTAGAGAGCTTGTGCTGTGTGATATGGTGGTCCAGTTAGAGAGCTTGTGCTGTGTGTTATGGTGGCTCAGTTAGAGAGCTTGTGCTGTGTGATATGGTGGTCCAGTTAGAGAGCTTGTGCTGTGTGATATGGTGGTCCAGTTAGAGAGCTTGTGCTGTGTGATATGGTGGCTCAGTTAGAGAGCTTGTGCTGTGTGATATGGTGGACCAGTTAGAGAGCTTGTGCTGTGTGATATGGTGGCTCAGTTAGAGAGCTTGTGATGTGTGATATGGTGGTCCAGTTAGAGAGCTTGTGCTGTGTGATATGGTGGTTCAGTTAGAGAGCTTGTGCTGTGTGATGTGGTGTCTCAGTTAGAGAGTGTGTGCTGTGTGATATGATGGCTCAGTTAGAGAGCTTGTGCTGTGTGATATGGTGGCTCAGTTAGAGAGCTTGTGGTGTGTGATATGGTGGTCCAGTTAGAGAGCTTGTGCTGTGTGATATGGTGGACCAGTTAGAGAGCTTGTGCTGTGTGATATGGTGGTCCAGTTAGAGAGCTTGTGCTGTGTGATATGGTGGCTCAGTTAGAGAGCTTGTGCTGTGTGATATGGTGGTCCAGTTAGAGAGCTTGTGCTGTGTGATATGAAGGTCCAGTTAGAGAGCTTGTGCTGTGTGATATGGTGGTCCAGTTAGAGAGCTTGTGCTGTGTGATATGGTGGTCCAGTTAGAGAACTTGTGCTGTGTGATATGGTGGTCCAGTTTGAGAGCTTGTGCTGTGTGATATGGTGGTCCAGTTAGAGAGCTTGTGCTGTGTGATATGGTGGTCCAGTTAGAGAGCTTGTGCTGTGTGATATGGTGGCTCAGTTAGAGAGCTTGTGCTGTGTGATATGGTGGTCCAGTTAGAGAGCTTGTGCTGTGTGATATGGTGGTCCAGTTAGAGAGCTTGTGCTGTGTGATATGGTGGTCCAGTTAGAGAGCTTGTGCTGTGTGATATGGTGGTCCAGTTAGAGAGCTTGTGCTGTGTGATATGGTGGTCCAGTTAGAGAGCTTGTGATGTGTGATATGGTGGTCCAGTTAGAGAGCTTGTGCTGTGTGATATGGTGGTCCAGTTAGAGAGCTTGTGCTGTGTGATATGGTGGTCCAGTTAGAGAGCTTGTGATGTGTGATATGGTGGTCCAGTTAGAGAGCTTGTGCTGTGTGATATGGTGGTCCAGTTAGAGAGCTTGTGCTGTGTGATATGGTGGTCCAGTTAGAGAGCTTGTGATATGATAACTCAAGTCCAATAATACCAGCCTTTACCATGCGTTTAACCCTTTAAGCCGTAAAATTTGTTAAAGAAACTTCAAATTTCTCAAAGAAAATGTCAATTTGCAGACCAAGAGTAGACTATTTTTGAAAATTTACTACGGGAATGACTGGCTCAATAACCGAGCCAGTCATTCCACTGATAAATTTTCTAAAATAATGTTCTCTTGGTCTGCAAATTGACATTTCTCAATACTCCTGCAGAAGCCGTTTTTGGCCGATATGAGTGTTAAAGGGCTAATAACCATGATCTAAAATTACATGTATGCTATTTGAATGGCATGCTTTGTCTTATAATATCATTTCCTATCAGACCAGCTCTCAGCACACACGCACGCACGCACGCATGCACACCCACGCACACACACGCACGCACGCACACACACACACACACACACATTTGTCTTCATTCTCACTCTCTCAAGCAGCTACATGCAAATCTTACACATCTGGCATCTTCATTACAGTATCATCCTTATAATTTACTGTAAAATGGTGACATGGGGATTTTATACCTTAATCATCAGATTATCTGACAAGAAACTGTTGCTGGGTAATCATGACTTAGCCACCAACAGCTTTCAGTCAAATTGTTTTCAAAATATTATCAGGTTCATGGATATCCATAGAATATGTCGTTTGTCATACAGAGTCAATGACCTTTGCCTTTCTATATATCTATTCATACATAATCGCAGTACTGATCATATTGTATTTTTAACTTCCTGGTTCTGTCTTGTACTCTGATTATACTTGACATATGACTATAAATACGCCGCCCATCTTCAATGTCTAATAGTAACTCTGTAGTAGTTAAATTTATTCAAGGAAAATTTAAATTTTCTCATAGACAGAAAACATTTGCAGACCAAGATAACGTTATTTTTGAAAATTTACCAATGGAATGACTGGGTTGGTTACCGATCCAGTCATTTCCATGGTAATTATATTCAAAACAGTCTTCTCATGTTCTGGAAATAAACATTCCTCAAGATGGATGTTCAGAAATTCACTAACTCTGTTGACCATATGAGGGTAGTAATAAATAGCTTGTAAATATGAAGAGATTTACAGGAAATAGTATTAAGTGCATAATCTTATCTGTACAGTCAAGCAACTTAACCCTTATTCTGCTGTGGACAAAATTACTCATATGTACAGTTAAAGAGGGCAATACATACATTAACAAATAACAACACTGTTAATGTACCATGTCGTTGTCTTAGAAACCAACAACTTGTACCAACACTATTTTTAATATAACACTTGTTTAATATCATTTTATTGTAAAGTGAAAAACTGAACGTGATAAACTATATAAAATTTTAAATATATTTATCTACTATGTAAGCTGCAGGTACGCCATACATGAATAATCAGGCTGATCAAATACCAATATAGGTAGACATTGCTTTAACCATTTAACACTCATATCAGCCAAAAACGGCTTCTGCAGTGGTCTTGCGAAATGTCCATTTACAGACCAAGAGAAAACTATTTTTGAAAATTTACCACTGCAATTACTGGCTCGATAACTGAGCCAGTCCTTCCAGTAGTAAATTTGCTAAAATGTCTTCTTGGTCTGCAAATGGATATTTTCTATGAGAAAATTTAAATTTTCTTGAACAAATTTAAGGGATTAGGGGTTAAATTCTATAAGCCTTTCATTACATTGTATAAAATATTATGAGATATTTCAAAACTAATTTCACTGGAAGCTGTTGCTGCCTGCAAGAGCTTCCAGTAAAAATTGTTTAAAAATATTTACCAGCTCAACTGTAGACTGGCTTTGAGACTTATAGAATAAAATTTCACGGATTAGACTGTTCAATTACAATTGTCTGAAATTTATATTTGCGGTCTATTACAAGTATATCTGACGCTGTAATAGATACTGACATCTTGTGAGAGAATCATGCAGTGTATTAAGAACTTACATCTAGGAAGCTAACTTAGGCATAAATTTATACATATTTTTACATTAAGTTAAAGTTGTACAGTAGATTGATAGTTGGAGTTTGTCTAACCCTTTAGAGGTCAAGACGGTCAAAACCGCCTCTACAATAGTCTTGAGGAATGACCATTTGCAGACCAAGAGATGAGCGTTTTTGAGAATTTACCTGTGGAATGCTTGGCTGGATAACCAAGCCAGTCATTCGAATGGTACATTTTCATAGTAGCCTTCCTGGCTTACAAATGGACATACAAGTGTTAAATAATCTGATTTTCTGGACCGAATTTGAGCACTAAAGTGTTAGATTTGTTCTGATATTAGATATTACTAACTCTAACTTTGATTACATTACTTCCAGGTTTTTTATATTTAGATCATTTATAATTGTGTGCTTAACCCTTTAAAACTCATATCAGCCAAAAACGGCTTCTGAAGCGGTCTTGCGAAATGTCCTCTTGCAGACCAAGAGAAGACATTTTTTGAAAATTTATCACTGGAATGACTGGCTCGATAACTGAGCCAGTCATTCCAGTGATAAGTTTTCAAAAATAGTCTTCTTTTGGTCTGCATATGGACATTTTCTATGCAAAAGTTGAAATTTTAAAAACAAATTTGAGTGTTAAGTTGTTACCAGCTAGTGCATAATGTTTGTGGACATATTAGGGGACATATTAGTGAAAAGTTGTCAACATACATTCTTCCCATAACAGGCTGCTTAACCATTTATTGTTCAAGAATGTTCATTTGCATGCCAAGAGAAGAGTACTTTTGAAAATTTACCACCGAAATGCCTGGCTTGATAACTGAGCCAGTCATTCCATTGGTAAATTTTCAAAAATATGTTTCTCTTAGCCTGCAAATGAACATTGAATAAGAAAATATTTTTTGTTTTCTTGACCAAATTTGACAATTAACCCGTTCGCCGATAAATTCCCTGTATCTCAATCTCAAGGCAAATAAACAGAGAAGCTGTTGAACATTTTGAAATTAATATGGCTGGAAACCAATGCTGACATTCACAGCAATGTCTTCCAGTCATATTAATTTCAAAATATTCAACGGAATATACTATAAATCGTAAGCAATTGACTTTTTCATGGATTTGTTGTTGACAGGGTTAATTAAGGGCTTAAAAGTATAGGAATTTTAATCTCCATTATTGTGCTTAACCCTTAAACGCTCAATCCGACCAAAACTGCCATCAGCAGCGGTCTTGGGCAATGTCCATTTGCAGTCCAAGAGAAGACTATTTTTGAAAATTTACCACTGGAATGTCTGGCCCAATAACCGAGCCAGTCATTCTAGTGGTAAATTTTCAAAAATATTCCTCTTGTCCTCCAAATGGGCATTCAATAAGCAAATAGTTTGTTTTTCTTGACCAAATTTAAGCATTAAAGGGATTAGACTTAATCTACATCATACTCTATCATGTCTATATTTCTTTGCATTACCCGGTACATGTGATTGCTTAGTTTAATTAAGCCTGTTCTGTGGCCACACATCCTAATCATGTGACTAGTGTGATGAATTTATGCTACATGATGGTCAAAGCTTTACTTAGGTTCTGTAGATCAGACAGACTATAGTTATGTTCAAGCAGGGAAATTTTGATTATGATAATTATGATCATAACTACTCTAATATAGAAGTCCAGAATTTGGATAAAGTATATGTAAGTATAATATATAGTAACAAATGAGTTCTTAAGTAATATCAAGTTGAATAGAGTTGAGTAAAATATGCATCAGAATTATCTCCCTTGAAAGAATTAAAATTTGTAAAAATTTCTTGTCTGATCCAATATCTCAGAGAGTTTGAACTTAACCTCGCAATGGACCTTTCCAGTTTTAGCTATGACCTGCCCATCGATCCCTGAATGCCGCGACTATCAATTTCCTGAAAACAATACACTCAGTTAAGTTGTTGAATATTTTGTAGCTAATTTGACTGGGTGTTGTTGCTGCCTATGACATCATTGATTGTGATGTCATTCACGTAGTTGATTATGGCATCATATGATGAATGGATACAGTGGAAAGGTCCATTTTTACAACAGATATATTAGGTGGAGATGATGTCATGATGTCATTTCTGTGAAATCTGTCCATGGTCTCCCATTAAAACCTTTTAAATTTATCAAAAGTATCCTGTTATTTCCAGGTGTTTGAACCTACCCTCACAATTTTTTTTTTCAGCAGATCTGTTATGCATAGATGTCCTGTCATGCTTTCATTTTGGAAAAGTCTTCCCATATTCGCGCGTATTTTCCTCTCATAAAAAACATAAAATTTCTCAAAATTATCCTGTCCCGGACTGGTCTCGGAGAGATGTAAACAGACATTCACAATATTTTCTCTGCAGATATGTTATGGATAGACGAAGTGTCTTGCTTCCATTTCAGCAAAATCTGCACTAATTCACCAGAGTTATCTCCCTTTAAAAGCTTGAACTTGTCATAATGTTCTTGTCTTGGCGAGATCTCAATGAGTTTTGAATCTACACATGCAATTATTTTTTCAGTGAAACGAGGGAGACACATTCCCACGATTATTTCTCAACAAAATCCCTCCACTTTCACCAGATTTTATCTTCCTTGGGAAAAATATAAATTTCTAAATATTTCCTTGTCATGGCCAGATCTCCGCAAGTTTTGAAGCGGCATACACAGCTTTTGTTCAGTAGATATATTAGAGGTAGAGTCACGATATAATGATTTTGTTTTAGTGAAATCTGTCAGCACTCCCCATACTTAGCTCCTCTGATACACCTAAAATTCCACTCGATAACCTGAAAATTCCTAGACACATTTAGTTAAATCTTGGTACATGAGTAAACATGTCAGTAGATTCCATCTGTTGTAATGGACATTTCCAATGTTAGCTAGGCTCCTCCCATCTCTAGCTAAACTTCACCCACATCACACTCATCTTGGGATCGATCGATCCCTGAATTCCCTGACTTGATTTCCAGAAAACTGTACAGACAAGCTGTTGAATATTTTGACTAAGTTAACTGGGCGCTGTTGCTGCCCAGTCAAATTCTTTCAAAATATTCAACAGCATGTTTATTAAATAGCAAAAATATACAATTCGTACAATGTGTCAGACTATTAAGCGTTTAAGACGGGTTATATCGAGTCATTCATGACGTCATCCTACACGTCACTTAGTTGGTTGTGACGTCATATGATTGATGGATAAACTTGGAACGCTCCATTATGTTTCAGCAAGACCGATTCATATACACCAGCCTTATCTCCTCTCAAAGCTTACAACTCACAAAGACTAACTATTCACATCTATTGTTTCTCAATCATGGTTTTTTTCAGGCCTATGTGAAGTTTCATTAAAACTTGTTTTTAATTTACCACTAATGACTGGCTCGATAACTCAGCCAGTCATTACAGTGGTAAATCGTTCTAAAAGTGGCTTATTCTTGCCCTTCAGATGGACAATGAACCCTTTAACACTTAAATTTCCTTCAATTTTCTCATAGAAAACCAAGAGAAGACTTTTTTTTAATTAACTACTGGACTAACTGGCTCGGTTATCAAACCAGTCATTCCAGTGTTAAAATTTCAAAAATGGTCTGCTAATGGACATTTCTCGAGACAGAAGCTGTTTTTGTGTTAAATGGTTAATAAACAAATATCGTGAATTGCTGGCAGACTTTGAACATTAACCATCTGAATGCTGGTGTTTTGCACATGATATATTCCAATGGTAAAAATCTGTACACCTAAATATTAGCAGTTAAAGTGTTAAATCTGTACTTAGATTGACATTTTGAAGTTTGTTACAGTTTCATTTGTCGGTTATTTTCACCGATAATTTACATGACCAGTAAAATTTTTAGAAATCTTTTCAGAATTGAAAAGAGGAGAATAACAAATGTATAAAATAACTGTGTAGAGTTGACCTTTGACCACAAATGACCTGCCGTAACATTTTAACCCTCGAATTTGTTCAAGAAATTATGAATTTTCTCATTGAAAATGTCCGTTTACAGACCAAGAGAAGACTATTTTTGAAAATTTACCACTGGAAATGACTGGCTCGATTACCGAGCCAGTCATTCCAGTGGTAAATTTTCAGAAATATTCTCCTCCTGGTCTGCAAATGGACATTTCTCATGACCACTGAAGCCATTTTTTGGCTGTTATGAGTGTTACAGGGTTAATAGGGCCAGTCACTCATGTAACTGACATGATGACATCATCAATTACGTCACCTATTAGCTGACATCACAATCAAAATGACATAGAGATCTCCATCATGAAACTTGAAATGTGTGTCAAGTGTACGAATAGGATGTCTTTGATGAATTTACAATTTAATAAACATTCTCTTGCATATAATTGCAAAATATTCAACAGATTACCTGAGTGCCAGGTGTTAGCTGACTTCACGCCATAGGCAGCAACAGCACCCAGTTAAATTTGTTTCAAAATGTTCTGTATGGTTACCTTGAAATTGCGATTGGTAATTCAGGGTTCAAAGTATATAAATCGATTCCAATATTTGCAAAGTGGGCGGAACTTAACTAGAAATGGGTGTGGCATGGTTAGAAATGTATCCCTCCATTATCCATGCTGTTCTGCTGTGTTATGCAGGATGTGGTCCCAGATGAAGTACTTGAAGATGATTATTCAGCTGGGTTGTCTCAAAATGACTCAAAATATGGTTTGAAGGGCACGAAACAGGCAACAACGCTTTGGTTCAAGGACACACAGACTGATGTTGTCCTCACTGAAACAGGAGAGTTTGCGGAGTGGTTCCATGGTGTGATTTCTAGAAGGTACACTATTGAATGGATTACATTAATATTTGGTGTGATAACTACGTCATCAATTGAGATGATTTGACTCTATATTTAAGCCTGATGCTTGGTCTATGTACATGGTGAGACACAGAGTCCATTAATATTTGATCGAGATATAATAATAATAATAATAATAATAATAATAATAATAATAATATATAGGAAGAAGATAAAAAAGAAGTTGAAGAAGAAGGTGAAAGAGAAGTTAAAGAAGAGGAATTAACACATTTTTTGAAGTAACTAAGTCTGTGTGCTCTAGAAAAATTAAGCTTGGGACTAATGATAGCACCATCATTGTGAGAATAGTATTGATTATTCTAGCGTCTGTGTAGGTTTAATGCTTTAACATGCATATCAGCCAAAAATTCCTATGCAGGTGGTCTTGAGAAATGGCCATTTGCAGTCCAAGAGATGATTTTTTTTTTAAATTTACCACTGGAATGACTGGCTCGATAACCGAGCCAGTCATTCCACTGGTAAATTTTGAAAAATTGTCTTCTGTTGGTCTGCAAATGGACATTTTTTATGAGAAAATCCCAATTTTCTTGAACAAATTTGAGTGTTAAAGGGATGCTAATCTCATCTCAAATGTTGTATTGCACCAATAGAATATGGTTTATAGATTCCATATCATGCTGTCACATTCCCTGATCTGTATCACAATTATCTGCTTCGTAATATCGAGTAAATGTTGAACAGTGATCACCACCATTTTGTCTCCTCAAGCTATAGTGTGTGATGTCATGTAAGTGCCAATGCATTACATTCTTTATTATGTAATACTCACCCCATTGAATATTTTTAAACCAATTTGACTAGAAGTTGTTGCTGCCTATGGCAGCACCAACTTCCAGTCAAATTGGTTTTAAAATATTCAACAACTTGCCTGTAGGATTGCTTTTATACCACATTGCCAAACTATTGCTGGCACCTCTATGACTGAGAGTATATACCGAGGCAGACGCACTAGGTTTTTTCTAATTGGTTGAAAACTAAATCATGACAGCCATCATATGCTGTAGAAATGTACCAACATTTAACTACTAAAGCCTGAATATCTCTCTTACCGGCATGATAAAAAGCTTAAAATTACCTGGATAGTTTATGAGCGGCGTGTTAGGTCACCTGAATAGCTATCAGGAGATGGGATTAGTTATCCTTTAAAGAGTTGAACCACGTCAAATAGGCTCAGAATGAACTTCTTGATTTTGAAAAATGGACTTATGAAATGTTATTATCTTAAGAACAAAGTGGGTGATTTTAATTCTGTAAATTATTAATACCTCCTTATGGAGGCTTGTATTCTGCTATTCTTAGGCCATGCTGTTCTCTGATTTGGTCCGAATGGATCTTTCCATTTTTAGCTTTGCCCCGCCCATCTCTAACTAAGCTCCACCCACACATCGCTCGTGTTGGAATCGATCGATCTCTGACTATCCTGACAATCAATTTCCAAAAAAACTACACAGGTAAGCTGTTGAATATTCAACAGCACCCAGTCAAATTAGTTTCAAAATATTCAACAGCATGTTTATTAAATAGCAAAGAATTACAAATACATACAATTCATACAACGTGTCGGACTGTTTGAGATTTGGTGACGGTCTATATGGAACTCTTTGTGATGTAATGATTGTGACATCATCATACACGCGCTGAGCTGATTATGACGTCTTATGAAATCAGACGGATGGATACTCTGGAAAGGTGAATTGTGTTGAAAGACTGAAGCAATTGAGTATTACTCTCTGAAATTACAGAAGAGTTTTTATAACTGCTAAGTCTTTTGTTAGAATACTCTGCATAGACCTAATCTGTAGCACATTTCCCATCATTACTAGTTTGGTTCCTATAAGACATCGATTGAACCATGATTACGTCTCATACATGTGATACCTTTTCTGTTAGAAATTGATCATCATGTTGGTGGCAGGCTGTCAGATCCCGAGCAAAATGTGTTTCTGTAAATTCATTGAGAAAATTTATGTGAAGTTATATGAGTCTTCTCGTGTACAATTTAGTGTTGAAAACGGTTTTAAACTTTGGAATACCTGTCATTAACATTTGACCACTAAAACAGGTGATCTCCCAATCATGTGTTACACTGTTTCCATATATACCCTTTAACACTCATATCAGCCAAAAATGGCTTCTGCACTGGTTTCAAGAAATGTCTATTTGCAGACTAAGAGAAGACTATTTTTGAAAATTTACCACTGGAATGACTCGGTCAGTTATCGAGCCAGTCATTCCAGTAGTAAGTTTTCAAAAATAGTTATCTTCATCGGCAAATGGACATTTTTCAAGACCACTGCAGAAGCCTTTTTTGGCTGATGTGAGTGTTAAAGAGTTGAGGTTTTGTAATATCTATAGCAGCACCGGTGTTATATCCAGCCTTTCCAAACAACTGATGAAATAAGTTTGCTTTGCTAATTAGGATAACATTCACTGTGTCTTTATTGCAGGGAGTCTGAAAGATTGCTAAAATCGAGGAACGTTGGAGCTTTTTTAATTCGTGTCAGCGAATCACGCTTCGGTTATTCACTTTCATTCAGGTACTGTATCTTTTAATTTTATAATTAGATAATTGCTTTATGTTTATGTCATCTTAAAATTTGATTATATAATAAAAGTACATGCAAAATAACTGCAAATATTTTCTACTTCGAATAATACTTACCAGATGTACTATTATGATAATGTCTTATCTAGTCTAGCTCAAAATAAACAATTAAAACTCCGCACTCTCCTGGTCCTGCCCATACTGTGTCCGGGAATTACCATATCCCCAGGTACTGAGTCAATTCCCAATCACAGTCAGATTCATCTATTTTGCTGACTTGGAAAGTCACGTTTTCTAAGGTCATTAAAATTCTCAATTTTGAACGGAATTCAGCATTGTTGGAGTGTTCTGTTACTGGCATCATGGAAGAGAAAGGGAAATCATCTCAGGGGCAGGTTGTATCAATCTAGAATTTATACTTTCGTGCCGTAATGAATGATTGAATTTTCCTTAAATTGGCACATTGTTTTAAAATGGTAGCCATTGTTGGAGTCGGTCCGGTACCCTTAACTGTTTAAGCATTATGTGGGTACTCGGTTAATTTCTCTTGCGACTCGGTTCCTTTCAAGATGGATGCGCTCTTAGCCAAGATGGTGGCGCCCATGAGTTATGTTTGCCTTCGGCTTGGCATATCAGTGCACTCTAATTGTGCCGATCTTTAGTCTTCACTTCATTGATGAAGGTGTTTGTAGCGATCAGTACGGTTTTTCTTGGTTATTTTAACGGTTAGTTAATTACCAAGCCGTGTTTATTAATTTTCACTCTAAAAGATTTCAAATATCTCCTGCCTTAAGTCTTGATTATCATTAATTTAAGAGAAAGTTAATGTTTCTAAGTAATTTTAATATTACAATCAAGTCATTGTGCGTTTGCTCGTCATCTATGTCATGTGCAGCATTTTAATTCTTGCTTTGTGTTCGCAGAGGGCTAAAGGCCTGGATACTTTGTGTACCAAATGCAGTCGATTCATGAAACAGAGATTTGCTGGTCACCACTGTGTAGCTTGCGCGAACTGCAAGGTGGGAAGTCTGTGCGATGTTTGTGTGAAGTGGTCGTCGGAGTTAGCGGTGGAGTTCGACCATGATCGGCATGCGCGACTGGACAGCATTGCGAGGGACAAGGCGGCCAAGGCAGATCAGGCGTCCAACAGAGGCTTGGAGGAGCGCCTGAATGAGAGAATGGACTCGGCTTTGGGTGTATGGGCGGCCCAGTTTAAAGCCATGTTTGAGTCCCTGCAATCCACGATCCCGTCGATGCAGGCTGGTGCAAGACTACCTTTCGGTGGTCCGGTCAGTGCTGCGGAGGGTGTTGCACCTGTACCTCCTGTTGCGTTGGCTCAAGAGCCGACGGCAGAGGAGGAAGAACTTTTGCTCATGGAGGATCTTTCCGCGATGGCTGTACGTGGTACATCCCATGGTTCTCCTTCGGGTTATGTACGGGTTTGCCAGCCGGGTGGTGATGTTGACGTTCTGTCGGGCATCTTCCATCCGGATTTTGTTCAGCCCGTGCTGCCGTTGGAGTTGTGTTTGACGGCATCCTGGCGCCGGTGGTTACGGGTTCTATCGGATTTCCGTTGGCCACCGTTAGTAATGCGGCTGTGATCCCGGCTCACGTGCTGGAGCCGATGTATTTCAGTGAATCTGTGTCCGGAAAATCATTGGATACTGGAGCAGTGAGTGCACGGTCTGCGGGCGTTGTTTACACTAGTAAGCAAGTTCGCAGTCCTCGGCATGGATCGTTGGTGTCTGTCTTGTCCAAGGGCGAGAAAGAAGATGAGAATGGCAGTCCGTTGTTGGATGAGTCGTCATTCTCTGCCGAGGCTGAATTGGTGCCGGTCCTTGAATGGATGTCCGGCCGTCTAGGGTTGGCATCAGATCAAGGATCTCAGCGCGATCTGGCAATGGAGCGGATGTCAGAGCGAGCGGCTAGCCCTCTGTCCAGGGGCTCTTCGGCCATGCCTGCTCTGCCTTTGGATACATTGACCTCTGACATGTTGGAGGTGGCGGCGTATTGTATGGTCCAGCCGGACTTTACGCTTCCGAAGGCCCAGAAAGGGATTAGGAGTAGGGTCCGTTTTCCGGAGCTTGCCTATCATCAGTATGCCCGAGTCCCATGGCTTTCCGTCGGGGAGAGAGAGGCACTGAATAGGCCATTGGCTGGCACGGCTAAGGGGCGCTCTCGTCCGTTAGTTTCCCAGACTAATAAAGATCCTTTCAATGAATTGACCCTCATTGAGGATGCGGCGAGGGCTGCCATGGCGGCGCTTTCGCACGGCTGTACCATCCTGCAGGGTATGCTGACCTGTGCGGCGGAAGGTGGGGTAGTGCCAGAAGCTGCTCCCGGAATTATCCGGGACACCATGTGCCTATCTCAGGATTGCCTGGCCATGGTGATCATGAGATCATTGGCTGAGCGATGGAGAATGGTTCTCGATTTTGTAGAACCAGTACCTGAAATGAGGGCTGCGTTGTCTTCCACGACATTCATAGGTCCAGGCTTGTTCGGCGGCTCGGCACGGCAAGCCTTATCCAAGGTCGCGTCAAAGGTTGCGGAACAAGAAGTAGTCGGCAAGTCGTGGAAGTCGACGAAAAGGACTCGGCCGCACCAGTCCTACAAGCAGCACCGACAGGAGGAGCAGAGGCAGGACCAAAGATCGCCCTTCCGTCCTTCTGGCCGTGATATCCATCGGGCAGCCGGTTCGCAAGGTCCTGGTCGTTCTTCCTCATACAAGTCCTCTAGTAAGAGGCCGTATGAGGAGGATAGGAAGGGTGGCGGCGGCTACCGTAAGGATAGCCGTGGTGGCGGTTCCGGACCGTCGTTTGCCAAGAAACCATGGGGTGGCCGTGGGGGATGGTCCTGACGGGTTTCCGGCGGGATCTGCTCCGGTATCACCGGGAATGAGGGGAGTCGAGGATCTTCACCTAGGCAAATTAACGTCGTCTCGTGCAATATCGATCGCGAATTGTGTGCAGATTCCTTCCATTGGAGGCAGACTTCAACTGTTCTCAAACCAGTGAGAACAGGTTGTGCAAGGTTGTTTGGTCTGTCAATGGTTAAGAAACGGCTACAAGCCGGACTGGCTCATCCGTCAATCGTTAGTTCCGTTAACATCGACTCCAGTGTGGACTCCCGTTCCAAGGGAATCCGATCGTCTAGAGGCCTTTTTCTTCAGCGGAAGAAGGCGATTCACTTAGTCCGCAATCAGTCATCCCCAGGCTTCTATTCGATGATGTTCCTCGTTCCGAAACACACCAGAGGGTGGAGACCGATTCTCAATCTCAAACCGTTAAACAGGTTTCTTCTGTCACCAAAGTTTCAGATGGAGACTGTAGCGGCAGTGATGTCAGGTTTGAGGAAAGGCATGTGGGCAGTGTCGATAGATCTGAAGGATGCATATTTTCATATTCCAATGTCAATTCTTTTTCAGAAATACCTTCGCTTTGCGTTCCAAGTCAATGTTTGGGAATTCAATGATTTTCCATTCGGCTTGACCACAGCTCCGAGGGTCTTCACCAAAGTGGTCCTCGCCATGACTTCTTATCTTCGCAGGAGAAACATAGCTGTTCATACTTACATAGACGACTGGCTGCTGAAGGCGGGGAATCCAGTCAATCTGCGCAACAATCTTCAGGTAGTCCTAGCCTTACTAAAGGATCTAGGATGGATTGTGAATCTAGAGAAATCAGAATTGACTCCATCCCAGGAGTTTGTTTATCTGGGAATATTTTTCTGGTGGAGAGCAGTCAAGAGCCTAATTGCAGTTTTGGAGTCGGTTTCTCTAGGAGCCTATCTGACAGCGCACCAATTTCTCAAGTGGTTCCTTATGCAGCACTCAGGCGCAGACCGATTCAGATGTATTTAATGTCGTTCTGGTCTCAGAAAACGGATCCGTTATCTCTGAGAATTCCAGTAAAAGAACCATTGATATTCCATCTTCAGTGGTGGTTATCAGAACAGAATCTCCTGCGAGGTGTTCCTCTACAACTTCCTCAACCACAGATGTCCATCTTTACAGATGCGTCGACGATGGGCTGGGGAGCGGTATTGGACAATCGATCAGTGTCAGGGAAATGGGATCGGACCAATGTGCAGAAACATATCAATGTTCTCGAATTATTAGCGGTGGTATTAGCACTTCGAAAGTTCGAGAATTTAATCCAAGACAAGATCGTCCTAATAAGGACAGACAACTCAACAGTGGTGTCTTATTTGAACCGCTAAGGCGGGACGAGGTCACCAGAGTTGTGCATGATGATTTGGAACCTTCTGCTGTGGTGCCAAGAGAGGAATATTATTCTTCGGGCAGCACACATTCCAGGAAGACTGAACATCTTGGCAGATGCGGTCAGTCGAAGGATGGTTTGTCGTCCGACGGAATGGCAACTCAACCAATCGGTAGCGGAGGTTCTATTCAAACATTGGGGCAAACCAAATGTGGATCTATTTGCGATGAAACTAAATGCAAAGATGGTCACATACGTGTCACTGATCCCGGACCCGCTAGCCTTGGCAGTAGATGCACTGGCGATAAGTTGGAAAGGAAAGTACGCGTATGCGTATCCTCCAAAGATTCTCACCCCGAAAGTTCTGGCAAAGATAAGAGAGGGAGTATGCCAGGTACTACTGATCGCCCTGCATTGGCCATGCCGATCGTGGTTTACGGCTCTGCTGGACCTTCTGGTCTGCAATCCAATACTTCTACCAAACTAAAGGGATCTAATCACTCAGAACAAGGGTCTGTGTCTTCACGACAGGCCGGAAATGTTCAAATTGACTGCATGGATGTTGTCAAGCAGCGTGCAATTGAGGGTGGCTTTTCTGAGCAAGCAGCGAAGTTTGTCGCATCAGCCAGAAGAGGGTCAACCACCAAAACATATAATTATAGAATCAACAAATTTGCAGAATTGTGCCAGTGAAGAGATATTAATCCCTTATCTGCATCTGTTCAACACGTAGCAGATTTTATCTGTCATTAATACGAGGTTGAAAAACTTGTACCTTCAACCCTAGCAGCATATAAGTCTGCATTAGCTTCAGTCATTCCCAGTCTGGCCATTGAAGGAGTGGAGAATGACAATTTGAATGAAGGTATTAAAGGAATGAGCAATCGACAGCCAATTCCTATCCCAGCATGGAGTCTATCTCTTGTTCTACAGGTTTTAGGGCATGCTCCCTTTGAACCGATTAGATCTATAGATATTAAACTGTTAACTATTAAATCAGTTTTCTTGGTTGCAGCAGCGTCGGCGAGAAGGAGAAGCGAGATTCATGCGCTATCTGCCGAGCAAGACCGTTTTGTCGTCACAGGTGAAGGTTTAAGACTACTTCCATGTCTTTGTTTCCTGGCAAAAAATCAGTCACTTAAATATCCAGGTCAACCGATCAATTTGCCAAGTTTAGTTAGACATGACCCAAACTCTTCTGCTTGATGTCCTGTCAGATGTCTGAAAATGTATAAGAAATGTACTGAGGAGTGGAGAGACGACCCAAAATCTCTGTGGTTATGTCTCAAAGCTCCTCATTTGCGCGCCTCGAAAGATACTATTTCTCGTTGGATAGTTGATGCTATTCAGATGTCGCATAAAATTGCTACAGGAAAGCAGACTGATCGTGCGAACACCCATCAGGTCCGAGCATTAGCAGCATCATCGGCCCTTTTTAAGGGTGTCTCATTAGAGGAGGTGATGTCTGTAGCACAATGGCATGCCGAGTCATCATTTACTGATTTCTACCTTCGCGACATCGCCAGCGCACTTAATCCGGTAGCCGTCGCCAATTTGTTGAACCTTAGTTAAACCACATCCGACCACCATTTCACAAACACTGAGCAAGAGCCATGCACATGACCAGTGAATTACCGTGGATTGGGCCGAGCTCCTGGGATGATCAAGAAAGAACAAGCACTCAAAATGGTGAGTGTTTACATTAATTAATTGACTAATAATAATAATTTACTTACAGTCGAAATACCAGACTGCTTAGGTAAATAGTCTGGTGTAAGAGTATACTTATCCTCTCAAACAGACAGTAGACTCATTCCAGTTTGAATACTTATTTGATATACTGATATTTTTTCAAAATTAGAAGTTGTAGTAGCTTCTTTGCACTCTACTGGACTGCCCTAGCTGAGACTTGGGGCTGACACGGGTCTGGTGGGTGTTGCATCCCCATTAACAACCCTCTGAATTTTGTGCTGACAAAAGAGGGGGGGGGGGGTGGGGGAGCGCGGTCTAGACCATGGAAGTTTAGCACTCTATGACTCAGATAGCAGAACCCAAGCGTATGCCAGGGTTCTAGTCTCTTCACAACCTTCTCTGTTGGATGGTTGATGAGTGCTGGTTCGAGCCTCACCTCCTCCCACCGGCATTTCCTGGCTGTCGAAATCCGGAGTTTATCATAATAGTACATCTGGTAAGTATTATTCGAAGTAGAATAAAAAAAGCATCCGCTTTTGTTTCTACGAGAATTCTTAATACTTACCAGATGTACTATGGCCCTGCCTCAGCCGCCCCGCTGAGGTGAGGCTGAGCTGCTTTCGCAGTTTGCCAAGGCAAATATAAGACGAATCTGACTGTGATTGGGAATTGACTCGGTACCTGCGGCTATGGTATTCCCGGACACAGTATGGGCAGGACCAGGAGAGTGCAGAGTTTTAATTGTTTATTTTGAGCTAGACTAGATAATAGACATTATCATAATAGTACATTTGATAAGTATTAAGAATTCTCGTAGAAACAAAAGCGGATGCTTTTTTTAAACTGTCTGTCTGCTGAATTTCTGCAGACTGCATTTTCCATTCTGTCTAACTCTGGATATACAGAATATTTTGAAAACCATTTGACATATACAACTAGGGTCAGGTTCGACTCACTATAACCATAGTTAGCTATAGCTAACTAAATCACAGTTGAACTTTTCTAAAAGCTTGATGCGTTGCTTCTGGTTTGTCCTGACGTGAACTGGGGTGTCAGTGAAGAGACTAGAACCCTGACATACGCTTGGTTTCTGCTATCAGACTCATAGAGTGCTAAACTTCCATGGTTTAGACCGCACTCCCCCCCCCACCTCTTTTGTCCGCACAAAATCCAGAGGGCTGTCGAAAAAGGGGATGCAACACCCACCAGACCCGTGTCAGGCCAAAGTCTCATTAAATGACAATTGAACATGAAATAGTTACCGTTAAAATTTGACTAAAGGATGCATTTTTTTGGTCAAAACACATGTACTAGAAAGGGGGGTGCGTACTATAATCGAGAACATTCCTTCCGCACATTTTTGGGTCGAAATTTTTCTTAAAAAGTAACAGATTATACCACGGAAATTGAACTAAATGTTACCCTAGCCAATTCGCGCCGCCTGACGACTATGTTTAATGTATACTCCAAAAACACCAAGCGGAAGTGAAATTATTAAATTGGGGCGCCTAAATATTGCTTATTCTTTAATACATATCACTTATACATCAAAATTAATCCAGAATTTGACATAAAATGGCGTCGAGAAAAGATATGTGTATAAATCACGTGATTCGCCTCCAATTGCAAAAGATCTTTATTCTAATTAGAGCGAGTACTCGGATATAAATATTCTGGACTCGGAACTCGGAAATTGCTATATATCATCATTGCGCGATGGGAACTGAATGTTCCCGTACCTGTTTGATAACCAACTCCCATTAGCGCATAAGATTACACAGTGCCTCCAATCACAAAAGAGCCAGATAACCAACTCTCATTAGCGCATAAGATCACACAGCGCCTCCAAACGCAAAAGAGCCATTACAATCCGTTTCTATCACGCAATTTCGATGTTTTCAAGGAGACATTTTATGCCAAAATTAGATTGATTTTGATGTAATAAACAATCTTTATTGAAGATACACGATATTTAGGCGGTCCTATTTAATAATTTCTCTAACATCATGATAATTTTTAGTCATGCATTAAACATGACGCGGAGTGATGGTTATTTTTTATACCAATTTTCAATTTTTTAAAGGTACGTTTTTTCTAAATTTAACAGCGTCTTATACTTGAATACAAGTTTTTTGGGCGGATTTTGGTCAAATTTGGGACAGCGTCCTATATTCGAGGGCGGCCTTTAGTCGAGAAATTACGGTAACTAGCTACAGTACAGATCTTAGTTAGCTTTACTGTTTGACGAAACAAAAATGTGTCTTTTTCGCATCAAACCCTCGTAGCATTTCCAGACATGGCCAAACACCAAACGCATTTAATTTATTTTATTGCCGCGTCTAACGGAAAGTCTACCCCGTCCTACAATATGTTAAACATATCATGAAATATTTTAAACCCGTCACGGAAAAAGTCAAACGCGCAATCAAATGTATTCAGTAACGCTACAAAGATTCTTACTACGCGTCATTAAACATAAAGTGGAATCGGTCTATAGTCTGTCAAGGACCCGTACATGTAAATTTAAATTGCAATTGGAGCCGTATATGTGTTAAGTACATGCATCGCCTTTAGCTTTTTTGTGGCTGTAAATGATAATTGTCGAAATGTCATCATCGTAATCATCAATCATAATTTTGTATAAAATGGACGTGTGTGAACTCCGCACCTGGGTATTCTTTACTGTGTATGAAGTTAGTGTGATGACTGTGCGTATATTTTAATAAATTTTCAATCCACAATTTCTTTTGAAATCTGGATGAATAAACCAAGATATTGTCTGAAATGGGTTTATTACAATAGTCGAATTTGAGCCGACGTAATAGGCATCACTTTTTAGAACAATATATGCACCAGTTGCGACTAGTGTTATGCCAAATTTGTCTTATAACGGAAAGGGAAGCGATTTACAAAATCTGCAAACCTGACATTCGGTTGTTTTCGATTTCGCTATTTCATACATAATATGTAACCGAAAATCTCCGCTTTTACATAGACATGCACAGGCGTACATAGTTGTTTTACCCGTGCCTGGGGTGCGTTCAGGGCCGCGAAAAACGTTTTCCATTATTAACTGAACACTGTACCGCATAGAACGAGAACATTCGCCGAACATTCGCCTTCCTGAACTCACTCCAGGAGTATCCGAGTACATAACGTTATTACCCATTTTTGGCAATGGGTATCACCGTCTGATTGGTCGAGAATACACGCATATTTAATGAGATTTAGCAACGATTGCGTCAACTGTTTAGAAAATAACATATTTTTGTGTGTGTAATTCATCAATCTACACGCATTTCATGTACGCCACAGACTAAAAAGTAAACAGATAACACGGAATAACGAAACTGCCAATCAGAAAGTGTGATGCCTATATATTTGACGGCTTCGGCATCTTAACTCAGGCTTACTGACAGTGCTTGAAGTTAGTTATCTCGAAAATTGTAAACAAAGACACGCATCGACGATCGAGTTTATCGGATTTTTTATCTTCAACATTGTTTTTTTGCACCCAGGGGTAAACGAAATGGATATTATATATATATATATATATAATATATATATATATATATATATATAAATATATATATATTGTGTCTGCGGCTCTTGAGACAATCAATAACTTTCTCATTATGGATGACATCACATTTACTAAAACAAGGGCCTAGTAACCTGCATTATCAGGGAAGTAGGCCCCAAATCTAAACCAATGAATTATCACATTTTACCCATTTGAACCTGAAATCCCAGAATTCCAGTTTTACAGTCATTATATAAGTATGATGTTGAATATTTTGAAAGCAATTTGACTGGAAGCTGGCTTTCAGTCGAATTAGTTTCAAAATATTCACCAGAATTTTGGCACATTCGTAACAAATTTATTATTTTCTCTTGTCGGTTGAAATTGTTAATGCAATAGTAGAATTACTCCCTTTTTGGAGGCAATATTCCCACCCTGTATTATATTCATAGAATCACGATGACGTCATCACAATCAAATTTCCCCATAATACCCTGGGAGATACGCCATTTTCAGAGGGGCTAATTTAACATTACGAGCAATGGGCCGTTAAACCTTAATTACATTTTCTTTAATATGTTGCAAAATTCACTCATGATTTCATGTTTTCTGATACCTGATGGGGTTATTACAGATTCTCAGACACAGGATTTAATGGTTTGAACTTCATGGAAAACGTAAACAATGCGTTTGTATGGGCAGTCCTCTTTAGCATGTAGTAAGTTTGCCCCAACTTTAATGGCGGCCGATCTCAAGATGCCCGAATGTGCGAAACTATGAATAATGTGTTTGATTTCTGCGCTAAAGTCTGAGGGCGGTGTATGACCATAGCAGCCGCTGTCAGGTCATAGGGCCTAACAGTACATATATAGTGTATTACTGGCTATATATTGCGCCGTATATTTTAAACCAAATATCACTCATCGTGGCGTTGTAAACGAGAAATCAGACACTGATAGTAATGGTGAGACGGCTAATGTGTGGGACAGTGAATCTTCTGATGATGACATGTTTGACGATGAGGAAGCCACCACTACTGGAAAGACTTGAAGATGAAATTGAAGCTGGTACACTACAGATTGAGTGAACTTCTCCAAATAGTGACAAAGAGTTTGCCCTGAAGTTTGGGCTATTTTGGTGCATTCACCATGATCATTTGTGCCATTTGAATTTAATTAACTGTTAAAGTTTGTTATATTGAATTAGCTCTAACTAACATGATTAGATATACCAATAACATAACAAGAGTTAGTAGTTAGTCACTGTTATAAGAATTGTACATTTTAGCAATTGACCCTTTAACACTCCAGCTGGTGAAAACATGTTCTGTGGTGGCCTCGAGAAATGTCCATATGCAGAACAAGAATTATTTTTTTACCGTGACTCAGTGAGTGGTCAAAGCTGGCCTCTGAAATCAAATTGTCTTGAGAAATGACCATTTGCAAGCCAAGAGAAGACTATTTTAAGATTTTACCACTGGAATAACTGGCTTGATAACCAAGTTAGTCATTACAGTTCTAAATGTTAAAAAAATTGCCGTGGCTTGCAAATGGGCATTTATTAACCCTTTAATGGTCAAATCAGCCATAACCAGCCTCTGCAGTGTTCCTGAGAAATGCCCTTTTGATGACTAAGAGAATACTATTTTTGAAAATTTATCACTGGAATAACTGGCTCCCGGAATACTCTTGATCAGCAAATTGACATTCTATGAGACAATTGGAATTTTCTTGACCAAATTTACCCATTAAAGGGTTCAGCAGAAATTTACATATTCTTGACAAATATTGGACAGTAAAGGGTTGTAAAGCTGGAGCTTTACTTACCTTTAACTACCTTGTTCTGCTGTTCACAGTGGAGAAAAATTCTCAATCCTTGTTCCACTGAAGATCAAAGAAATGATGAAAACACCATACAACCTTTACTTACATACAGTAAATAAGTCAAACCAGGTCATTTTGGATTTGATTAAATTGTTTATTCATTCACTTAAAAAAGTTTAATGTCATTGTTATTGAATGCTGCCATATTGATATAATGCAGAGTTTGCTCAAACAATCACCAACACAGACAGTAGCGCAAACCACCACTGATTACCAGCATGAGCAATATTATATAGGACCAAGATTAAGTTTACTTTACTGTTGATTTTGAGATTTGTATTGTTATCGATGATCAATAACAATACAAGTCCAGTTTCTAGAACAACAGTAAACTATCTTGGTCCTATATAATGTTGCCCATGCTGGTGATAGCGGTGTTTTATGGTTATGTTACTGTCTGTGTTGATGAATGATGTTGCTGGTCACAGGTCATATATTACTGATAGCATAGTGGTCTTTCAAATTTTTGTCCTACTGTTCCAGATTTTGTACGCTTATTTTTGCAACATTTGTTTGTGGTCTGGCTATGTTTCAACAGTAGCTGAAATAGAAAGTGAAACAAATATGATTACACCTGGAGTTATAAGCATTACATAATGGACCTTTCCATTTTATCCATCAATCATGATGTCATAATCAACTACATGATGCATAAGGATGACAACATAATCAATGACATAATGAATGACGTAGATAAGTTCGTCAATCTTCACATACACTTAATTGATGACGGACTATATGTATTCTATTTAACCCTTTAATGGACAAATTTGGTGAAGAAAATTTGAATACCCACTTATTGAATGTCCAATTAGAGGACAAGAGAATGCAATTTTTGAAAATTTATGACAAATTACTGGCTCGGTCATTGAGCCAGTCATTTGTGGTGAATTTTCAAAAATTCTATTCTCTTGGCCTGTAAATGGACATTCCACAAGGCCATAACAGAGGCCAGTTTTGGTCGGTATGACCACTAAAAGGTTAATAAAAATGATGTCGAATATTTTAAAACTAATTTTACTGGGAGTTGTTGCTGTCATATCAACAGCTTACATGTATAGTTTTCAGGAATTTGAGATTCAGAGAGTACAGAGATCGATCCCAATGCAGGTAAAGCTTGGGTGGAGCTTAGCTAGAAATAGCGGGGCATAGCTAAAACTGGATTCCTCCATTGGGCAAAACTATAAGTAAGACGGAGCGGTGGTAGTGAACACCTGACCTAGCACTGCAACAGTAGCATGACAAAATAGCATTCTATCTGTGTGGGTACAAGTACATTATGTAGTAAATTATTAAAAAGTGTACCAACCCAAATACTGATAGAATGCTACATGTATTTTGACATGATACTGGTGCACTGCCCGGTCAAGTGTTTACTACCACCACTCAGTCTCATGCCACAATAATAAATTAGCTACTATAATCTCACTCTGTCTGAGTACAGCGTACATTGCTCATAGTCATATTCACTATACCACCGCGTACCTCACCGATAATATTTGTTAGAATAAACCAGCACGATTATAATCATGCCAGTTTATTCATTCATTTTGTTGGGTGACATGCATGGTGATACAGTGGTACCTGATAAGCATGCTGGATTATTTATTAATTTTTCTGGGTGGCATGCATGGTGGTTACAACTCAGGTGATGTGAAGTTTGAAAGAAAAAATTCTATGGAAACTAGTAAAAAATATTTAAACTTCATAGACAGCAAAACAGCCCTTAAGCCTATTTATACCTGGAAACACCTCAGCTGCTCTCGGAGAGCATCTAGACTTCAAAGTTGGTGTAAATTTTAGAGCACTAAATGGTGCAAGGGCCCTGCCTCCGCAAAACTCTGCATGAGTGTTAAAGTGTTAAGTATATGATGTCATAATGAATTACATCATATGTAGGCTGATGTAGCTAATTCTGTTAAACTTTTAAGAGTCAGTCGTACGAATTGTATGTCTTTACTATTTAGTAAACATTCTGTTGAATATTTAACAACAGACCCCAGTCAAATTACTTGAAATTAGTTTCAAAATATTCAACAGGTTAGCTGTATCTATAGGTACCATGAAATTTGGAATTCAGGATTCAAAGTACATACTGATCCCAACACACGGTCGCAAAGCATCGATGTAGCCTACCTAGGGATGGCCGGGGCATAGCTAAAAGTGGATCCATCCATTAGAAAATCAAAATTTCTGTTTTATCCTCATGCCAATTCCAGCTTTTGCTATATTTAACCGTTTCACCGACAGGTCCTGAAAACAATGTGGCATGTTAAATGATGGTGGTAGCCTAATTTCTCAATCCGAAAGAAAATCTTATTTTAGTATGATGACGTTGAATTAATTACCTACCTACCATTAAAATCTCCTCGAGTCCTTACTTACTCTCCATGTTTTGAAAAAATTAGGATACATTTGTCTCCATCCATTCATCATGCTATCTCCTCCCAAACAATTGGGTGAAATTCAACCAAATTTGGTATGTGGATTATCCATATAATTGTGGATTGGCTGACAACATTTATTTTATGTAGTCAAAGATTTGGGTCATCCAGATTTATCTAGATTTCCCATAGTCCTGCCCACACTCTCGCACATCATTTGACACCCTCTCAATAGTTTTAAATTAAGCCAGATGAGCCACTACATTTCGATAGGACTATTGATTACTAGATTCTACTATAGCCCTTCAAATCTTTGTAAATTTCCAAAAATAGTCGTCTTGCTCTGCTCACAGCAGAGGAATTTTTTTACCACCATGACCATTTAAGGGTTGACATGTGAAATTGTTACCATTGGGTTGGTCAGTTACAAGTTGTACTAGCCTTGGTCAATTTCTGCTAACCTCGCGCTCACGTTAATTTTAAACCCTGCTCTCACAGATCATTTCCCCTTATTACCTCCAGATTTTTCACAGTGATCCACGCCAGTTTCTGTGTAATGCAACTCCTCCGAAAGCAGTGGATGGAATTCAAACAAATGTTGTAGGTTACTATGGAGTGCAAGAGGCCATTTTTATCTCAACTACGAAGTAAAATGAGCTATTGTGATACCATGCACATCTCCCGGCGGTGTCTAATTTGCATTTAGCTCAACTTTTCTGTTTATATCTCATGTTTGGTTGATCATACTGGTCCTAAACTTGGACACATGCCTCCTTATAATGACACGGCATCACACAATGATGTTCTGGCCAAAAGGTCAAAATCACTGATACGCATGGCAACCATTTGCTGTCCGCCATCCATCCGTCAACTTATCTTTAAAAACATGTTGACAGATGGAGGGCGGACAGCAGATGGTTGCCATGCGTAATGTAACAGTGATTTTGACCTTTTGGTCAGAACATCATTGTGTGATACCGTGTCTCATACATACATTAACAGCTTGGCGGATTTCAAACTAATTTGGCTGGAGGGACCCTAATGCTTTCGGCTTCCGAACATGCATACAGAATTTTGATTGGTCAATTTTTGTGTGAAAAATTTAGCAGAAATTGTCAAAACGCTACTCCTCATTAACCACTTGACAGATTGCAACCCTAGTTGGCTGGACATAAATTGCCAAAATGCATATTCTCCATGACCGCTTGGTGGATTATATCCAAATTTGGCGGAAGGATTCTGTAGTAGTTGGCTCTAGAACTTCTATTCAGAATTTTTTTTTATAATTCTGTGCTTAGCAACAACCGTCATCAGATGAGATATTTTGACAGTTCGCCTCTATGTCTGCCTCATCTCAAAAGAAAAATAGAAAGTGGAAATTAGATAAGGGTATACAGGCAACCTGCTTAATATTTTGAAGCTGTGATAGATCGATAGATAGGAATGTACACACTCAGTATATTTTATAGGCAGCCTTTTTTTACATAGTAGCGGCCTTCTCTGCTGGCAGCCATTATTGCCATACACCGTCCAGGATACCATTACAGGCCCTTAGCCCCCTTGTTGATAAGCCTTCTAAGTTTATTTTATGTTTGAAGTCAATCATCAGACTTAATTGCTGTCATGAAGTCGAGATTCATGGTTGCATTGCAGCCACATTTCTGGTATTATATTTGGCTCCTCCCCTGGGGTGGGGTAGGCTAAAGAGGTCAAAGTAGTGAACGTGGTCGATTGCTATGACACGGCATCGACCAAACAATCTAGTTATCACTTACTTTCCATCGTCAGATAGATCCAAGTTATCAGAGATTGTAACCCACAGCCTATAATTTTTCTTTTGATCACTTCCAGGGTTGTTAAATCTTAATGTATGATCACACAACCTCCTTTATTAAAATTTGAGCAAAATCTGACCAGTTTGTTTCCGATATATCCATAGATTAAAATTTGTACCCAATCTTGGTTTTTGTCCAGATCACAGCCAAAGTGTGGAAATCTTTGTTTAGGTTATGTTGCTTTTTTACTATGGTCTAATAGTACACAACTGTCAAAGCATCATGAGATTAGTTCAACCAATCAGATTTGCCATTGATGGCTTTTCTAACAATATCTCTGCCAATCGAAGATAACGAGGTTAAATATATACGCGATGACGTCATCAGAATGGAATGGTGTTCCAGTTCAAGACGATTGTCCATTCGGCATTAGATATATCGAGATTTTCACTATAAAAACGCAGAAATTAGAAGAATCCCGCGAAGAAACACTAAATTAAATACATCTTCTGATAAATCCAGCCACAAATTGACGTAAATAAGTTAAAATCTGCTGTACGAATCGCTCAAAGTTTGCAAAGTACGCGAGATACATGTACGGTGGAAACCTGTACTGATACCGGGTCTGCCTAGACTAGGAACCGAGTACCCGTTTGCTTCTAGTCATAGGACTCGTCGAAAGAACTGGAGAACCGCGGTTGGAATTGATGGCTCGTTTAATTTATCGTAAAATTTTCAAACGCTACCAAACGCATAGGGCAAAAAGTTAAACCCGTCATTCAAAATGTCAAACCCGTAGTGTCAAAATTTCAACCCGTCAAGATAGAATTCAAGATGCGCCTTGAGATTTTACCAAACGCGCTATGTCTAAGTAAATCACTACGAGAAAATTACGTGAAAATGACGCCATATAGACGTGTTTTAAACGAGCTTTAGGATGTGTTTAAGTAAAGCTAACTAATATCTGTACTGTAGTCAACTATAGTCAACGGAGCACCCGAGCTTGGTTCAGGTGGTTAGTGAGAAATTTGCGTAAATTTCAAAATGGCGAACACTTATCGCTTGCCATGAATAAATGCATGTAAAAGTGTAAATATTTCATTAAGTAACTTAGGTTTGATGAAATTATACGTTCCCATTGTATGCCAATGTTCCCAAGCCCCTATTCTTTCCCACTTTATTTCTTATGGATGCTTTTTGATGTCGTAGCAGACCAAAATAACCCATTTTCGCAGGCAATCAAAACAGATGACAGAAAGGTGTAATGGTGACTGGTACCTGGCTCCAAATTTTCTGTGATAGTAATTCAATGTGCAATCGTGTAATAATGAACTTTAGTTAACTATCCGGGATTTGGCTGAGTATAGCAACTGCACATGTAGTTCCGTGTGGTGTCTGTGTGATGAAGTATCAGTGCATCACTGTGATTCTAGTTTCCTTATCAGAACCAATAATAACAGTTTCAGCCAGTACATTTTGCATTATTATCAGCTATTTAACCCTTACTGGCCATTAGGGCTGCAACGATACGATATGTATCACGATACGGGTATCACGATACGATATGTATCGCGATACTTCAAAAACGACGTGAAATCTTAGCATAATCAGCAATAATTCAATATCAATAATATATGTAAACAACCATTTATTCAGCAAGCCAAAGACATGTAAACTCAAATTATATATGTTGCTGTAGATTATTATCCATTCAAAATGACTAGAAAAACTTTACATTTAAGAATGTTTTCATGGAGAATGCCAGTTTGCAATTCTTCAATTGCAAATTTGCATTCTCTGTGAGAAAATGGTCAAATAGAAAGCTACAAATATCTAACGAAAGGTTTAACCAACAGAATCAATCAAACACCGAAAGAGAGTTGCAAGTGTACATTTGAAGACCATGGTCAAGGAAGCATTACATCGATTAATTTACTTCATGTTATGCTTAAAAACAGACAATCGGGCGCGCTGTGAGATCTGTATAAATTTCTTCATATCTGGTTCATTACTGACTAGCGTACATAAGATGGCTCATTCCAGCGGTTCTGGATGTCCTTATTTACAATAAAGTAATTCGTCCATGAGATCTGAGTAGATGCGTGTTATGGTTTACCTAGCAGTTCTCGAAATTACGAATAAATGCATATTGAATCCGTGAACGGCGGAGAAAAGTCCAGAAACATTTGGCAACAACGCAGTTCGGGACTTTTTTCGGGAATAGCCGAGTAGTGACGTAATGCATCGTAGAATAATCTGATTGGATGCTGCTAGAAATGCCATTTTCGGAACTCGGATTTATGAATGAAATTCCTTTGTAGTAATAGTATTTACATCACTTGTTCATTGATAGTAGCCTCATTTTCGTTTTCATTTTAGGCTGATCCGTGAACTCCCACCGCAATGACCGCGTTATAATTTAGCTGTTACATTAACATTGCCTCCACCCGATATTCTATATCCTGAGAAACGTGGAGTAAATTTTAAAGATATTTACCGCCGCTTAGTTCTAGACTTGTATAATTCCCAAATAATTTAAGTAAATCTCTTGTTTGAGATTCAGTGAAAATTCAGCGAGAATTGATCAAAATGATGTTGTGAAATTTATGTGAAGTTACCAGATTTCACGAATAAATACCTGCAACTCGTCGCTGAATTTTCTCATTAAAACAATTTCTCGAGCTAAGGATGCGTCATATTTTGACAAGATTTATTAGGTTGTCGTATCCGCATACAATATACATTGTTTGGAATATCTAGTGCCGGAAATCAATGGACACCTTCAATTTTACTGAATTAATCTTGCAATTTTTTTTTGGGTGTATCACGATTCTGAAAATCTGTATCGTGTATCGTATCGTGGGCAAAGTATCGCGATGCATCGATGAATCATTGCAGCCCTACTGGCCATGCTGGCCAAAACCGGCCACTAATGTGGTTTTGCAGAATTGATATTTGCAGGGCAAGGGAAGACTAATTTTTAAAATTTACCACCGGAATGACTGGCTCAGAAACTGAGCCATTCATTCCAGTGGTAAATTTTCAAAAATTGACTTCTTGTCCTGCAAATAGACTTTCAAAAAGGAAATATCTAGATTTTCTTGTGCCAATTTGACCATTAAAGGGTTAAACCATATATGTTGAAAGCACTTTGAAATTATATACCGTACATGTCATCTGTGTGGGCTCAAGTGTATTAAGTGTTAGCCGACTGAACATGAACACCCTTTATGCCTTTAATTAAATTGACATTGAATTAATAAACTTTTATGATCTCAACCTAACTTCACAGATTTGTTTCCATATCTTAGCCCTATTCCCATAAACATGGAAACTTCATAGAGTTATTCTATGCCATGATTACAAACAGTCCGTATTGTGATGAAAATAATTTGTCTCCATAATTTTACTCGTTCTGTATTTTTAGTCCCCTACCGGTAAAACCGGGGGGCCTATAGGTTTGCACACTGTCCGTCTGTCTGTCCATCTGCCTGTCCGTCTGTCGCAGTTGGTTTTCCACACTTTTTTTCACAGTCCTTCAAGGTATTCAACTGAGAATTGTTTTATTGCTTTGGTATGAGAAGTTACAGACCAAGTTCGAGAGTCAGGTGTATACGTCAATTTTTGATGGAGTTATGCCCTGTTTTGAGTTAAGAAATACGAAAAATATCAGCGAAAATCAGTGCATCACTTTAGTATAAGGAGTTACAGAGCAAGTTCGAGTTTCAGACATTTTCGTAAATTTTTCATGGAGTTATGCCCCCTTTCGTCTTATGCAATACAAAAAATATTAGTTTTCCACACTTTTTTTCGCAGTCTCAAGATATTATAGTGAGAACTGCTACATTGCTTTGGTATGAGAAGTTACAGTCCAAGTTCGAGTTTCAGGCGTATGCGTAAGCTTTTGATGGAGTTATGCCCCTTTTCGTCTTAAGAAATACGAAAAATATCAACTTTCCACACTTTCTTTCGCACTCCTTCAAGCTATTTAAGCGAAAATCGGTGCATCGCTTTAGTGTAAGGAGTTACAGAGCAAGTTCGAGTTTCAGGCATTTTCGTCAATTTTTCATGGAGTTGTGACCCCTTTCGACTTATGCGATACGAAAAATATTAGCTTTCCGCACTTTTTTTCGCAGTCAAGATATTATACTGAGAATTGCTACATTGCTTTGGTATGAGAAGTTACAGCCCAAGTTCAAGTTTCAGGCATATGCATGAATTTTTGATTCAGTTATGACCCCCCCCCCCCCCCCCCCACTTTCAACCTATGAAATATGAAAAATATTAGTTTTCCGCCCTTTTTCTCGCAGTCTTTCAAGATATTCAACTGAGAATTGGAGTTATGTCCACTTTCTACTTATGAAATACAAACATATCAGCTTTCAAGACTTTTTCCTTCTCCTTCACCATATATAACTGAGACTTGGGTTTATTGCCATGTTATGAGAAGTTACTGATCAAGTTCGAGCTTCAGCTGCTTTTGATAATTTTTAATAAAATTTTTGACTGTCAGTCTCTAAAGATTTATATCACCAGGTAGGGGGCATGTATTGCAAAGCAATACTTACAGAATGCTTGTTAATTTTTCATGTGCTTTTGCTCCGAGTTATATTTTTTCAGTTGAAAATTACTACACAAACTCTTAATAGAGTTTCAAATCTTCACTGTTTTAATTTTGCCTTCAAAGCACAAGTGCAACAAAGATATTACTTTTCTGACGATGGCGGCGTCAAAGTAAATTTTTGTGTTTAAAAAAACGTGTTACCTTATATCAGAACTAAACTTAATGCTTGACATGGTTAGCAGTTACCTATGCTGGTAGAAATCTTATTGATGACGCTCTGGTCAGAAAGTCAAATGTCAGTGTTACCGTTACCTTGCTCTTGGTAGGAAAGACTACTTATTCAATGTTAAGTATATGCATTTACCAAAACTTCTGAGCTAGCAGTTCAGGAATGGTTGACTCTTTTGGAAGTAAACTTGGACACCTGGTTGCCAACTCTGTAAGGGATTAGGGTCCATATTCTTTAAATGTGCTTATATATTGGAGCATGCAAGTGTGGAACAAATATCCAATCTGGCATTGTGATTGGTCTGATGTCTACTTTATGGCAGACAAGCTTTCATGAATATAACCACAGTATGATGACATTGATGTCACATGTCAAGGTCACTAACATATGTTCCTTGTCAGTAATGATGGTTGGGGGGGGGGGGTGGCGGTGGAAGGTGAAACATTAATTCTGCATATTTTTTTTTAGCTCGACTTTACAAAGTAAAATGAGCTATTGCGATACCTCGCATGACATCCGGCGGTGGTGGCGGCGGCATCTAATTTGTGTTCGGCTCAACTTTTCTGTTTATATCTCAGGTTTGGTTAATCATACTAGACTCAAACTTTGGCACATGCTTCCGTATAATGTTACAGCATGTCATGATGACCTTGGGGTCAAAAGGTCAAGGTCACTGATTGTGATATAAACTTGTGTTTTTTTCAACATTTTCTGTTTAGCTCAACTTTTCTGTTTATATCTTGGGTTTGGTTAATCATACTGGAGCCAAAGTTATATACATGCCTCCTTATAATGACCGGGTATCACACAATTCTGTTGAAGTCAAAAGTCATGGTCACTGACCTTGGTATAACATTGGGGTTTTTTCAACATTAACATTTTCCGTTTAGCTCAACTTTTCTGTTTATATCTCAGGTTTGGTTAATCATACTGGACTCAAACTTGGACACATGCCTCCTTATAATGACACAGCATCACACAATAATGGTTTCGTCAAAAGCTCAAAGGTCAACCTTTGTTTAAAAACGCTATTCTTCATTTACAGGCTTGGCGGATTTCAACCTAATTTGGCTGGATGGACCATATGAGGATGCTTTACAACAACATTTCTGGTTGTTTTTTTGTTATTATTGCATCCAGGTTTACATCATAATGAACTTTGAAATTTATTCCTACCTTTACATGGTTGGGCCGTTGAATGGTCAAGTGAATCCAAAACTAGCTTCTGCCAGTCTTGAGGAATGTCCATTTTCAGGTCAAGAGAAGACTATTTTTGCCTCGACTTTCCAAAGTAAAACAAACTGTTGTGATACCCTCCTCGTCATCCGGCGCTGGCTGGGATGGTGGCGGCCTCCAATTTGGATTTAGCTCAACTTAAGAGGTTCATCTCTCATGTTAGGCTTACGCGATTTTTCGATTTAATCGTGAAGTTCAATTTATTTTTAAAAACACGATTTTTACGATGTAATTGATGAAAAATGGAAAATCGTCAATGATTTCACGTTTGTTAAAAATCAAAAGTGTGCACTTTTCCTTCCCATTTTATCAGTACATGAGTACAATTATAATTGATTCACGCCTGTGTTCATTGTGTTTATATCCCGCCATGCCATGCATGTGTGGAATAATTACTAATCACAACACAAAGCGCTAAGATAAACAAGCTAACAATAGTGAGGTAACACCTTTGTCATTGAGAAAACCAGTTGGTTACTCCAGCGAATCGCCATATAATTTTTTTTCTTTTGCTACAGACTCTTGAGTCTGTGCTGAAATACCAAGTATATACTTAGTTGCAAAGTGTTAGGCAATAATCAGTGAACATAATTCTTTTTAATTCTAGAGTTAGCAATTTCAGGCGGTGTAATAATTTTTCCTTCTTGAGTCTAATTAAAGAAAATAAAGCAACAGAATTCCAGATTGATGTATTTTGAACTGTGCGTTCTGTTGATTGCTCTTAAATGTAAATCGCACATTCTGGAAGCAACTATAAACCGCACTATAGGACGAGTTTACGCCGTTACACTCGTACCTACTAAAAGCTACCATCCTATGTATGTGGATTGCACAGTATCTCCTCGGGTACTAATATTAACGTCTTCGCGTTACTCCGGTAATGACCTAAACTCGTCCTACAAAGGGAGGCTATAAGTGGAGGCTGATACATTACATAATTTATTTTTTTGGCGGGCGGGTGAGGTTCCAGTTGGTTCCACACGATACCTCCGCTACTGTTTATCAGACTGCTTTCAAACTTCATAGGATTATTAGACTACGTCTAAGGAATAAACCTATGGAAATCGACGATGATCCGAAATCCAAGATGACCGCGAACCACCGGTGGGCATCTTGAAAATTGCTTTCTGGATTATCACTCTGTTGCCGTTTATTGGATCGCTTTGAAATTTCATAAGGACGTTAGACTACATACATGTAGGTCTGGGGAAGAAACCTATCGAAATTGACGGTAATCCGAAATCCAAGGTGGCCATCAGCCACAGGCGGCTATCTTGAAAATTGTTTTCCATATGATAACTCTGTGGCCATTTATTGGATCGCTTTGAAACTGTATAGGGTGGTTGGACTAGATCTGTGGAGGAAATCTATTAAAGGTGACGATGATCCGAAATCCAAGATGGCCACCCTCCACCGGCGGCCATCTTGAAAAAAATTTTGTGGGCGATAACTCCATTACTGTTTAATATTGGATTTAAAATTTCCCGATGATAACTGTTACTGTTTATTGGATCACTGAAACTTCAGAGGGCGGTTGGATGACGTCTGTGGAAGAAATATATCGAAGTTTATGGTCTGAAAATTTTCCAGCCGATGACCCCATTACCGTTTATCGGATTGCTTTCAAACTTCATATGGTGGTTCGACTGGATCTGGTATGTCTGGAAAAGAAATATATCAAAATCGATGATGATCCTCAACTGGTGGCCATCTTGAAAATTGTTATCCAAATGATAACTCCATTTCCGTTTAGTTGATCGCTTTGATACGTCAAAGGATGACTGGACTAGGTCTGAGGAAAGATTTATCAAAATTGTAGATGATCCAAAATCCAATAAAACCATCTTGAAAATTGCTTTCCGATCGATAACTCCATGACCGTTTAGCGGATCGCTCTGAAACTTGATAGGATGCCTGAGAAGAAATCAGTATTTTCGGATAGCTCATTCATTGGTTTGTCATCATAGCGGGGTATTATGTGCCGTTTGCGGAGCTCTTGTTAAATTTGCCATGGGAATGACTGGCTTAATGACCAACCCAGTCATTCTAGTGGTAAATTTTCAAAAATAGTTTTCCCCTGCAAGTAGATATTGGCCAAGCAAAAATCTTGGTTTTCTTTACAAATCATCACCATTATTGGTTAATCGCGTTTGAAAATCATCACTTATGCAATAATCATAGGCATTTCATTTTATAAATATTTCTGTTTATAAAACTAATGTTTGACATACATATATTTTGTTGTTGTTTTAGGGCGGCTGACAGATGCAGACATTACATGATTGATCAACTCCCAAATGATAAATATATTATAATCGGTGAGCCAAAGGTTCATCGGTCACTGACAAAACTTATTGAATACCACCAGAAGGTACGAATGTAATTTTTTGGTGCTCCTATTTCACATCAGATTTATTCCACTTATGAAAATATACCAGATGTTCGTGCTATACTGTGATTAATCTATTTGGCCACCTTGCATATGCACATTGTAATGTCAATGTAAAATCTGCAGTACTGTGTTGATTAGAGACTTATAGGGCTTGCCTGTATAACTGTCTTATGGAGCTAATGGAAGGATCCCGTTTTAGCTGTATCCTGCCAATCTCTAGCTAAGCTCCACCCATGCTTTGCCTTTGTTGGGATCGATCCCTGCACTTTGAATCTCAGTTTCCAGAAACCTATACAGGTAAGCTGATGAATATTTTGAAACTAATTTGAATGGGTGCTGTTGCAGCAGCGTCCAGTCAAATTAGGTTCAAAATATTCAACAGCATATTTATTATTACAGACATACAATCCGTACAATCTGATGGACTATTATGCGCTTAAGATGGACTAAATCATGGCATTCATGACGTAATTGATTATGATGTCATCCTACATCATATGATTGATGGGTAAATTGGATTTCTCCATGAGATATACAAGAGAAATATGATGCCTAATTGGTTTTAACTTTTAGCACTCTGGTATCGATATTCTATTTTTTGCTGTGTCAATAGCTAAGAAACTGGTGTACATTTTTCAACAATTTTGGTGGAAGATGTTGCTGTCTACGACAGCACCATCTCCCACCAAATTTGTTGAAAAATGAACACCAGTTCATTTTTTAATTTAATTTGAAGATTTAAAATTTCAGCACCCGAGTGGTACGGGTTAAGTTTTAATGCAATGAAGGAATGTGACATGCAAGAGGATTTCCAGACTTTAACCCTGATCTGGATAAAAGAACCCTGGTCCAGATCATATCAAATTCTGGATATCTCAGAAATTACTGGTCAAATTTGACTCAAATTTTAACACATAAAGGGGTGTGATCATACCATAGGATTTCATAGCTCTGGGCATAATCCAAATGTGTCTGGGAAACTTTACAAATTGACAAATCTGGACGGTGAGGGTCTGCAATCTCTGATTGCTCTTTGTGTCTTTTATTGATAATATGTTATGATTGTATTTCAGACTAAAATTTCCAACTGGAATGGGCTTCTCACGGATGCATGTGGCCAGGTGAGAATATTAGTGTGCATGCATATAACAGTCGCACATACATTGCGCTGATGAACACACATGCACACATACATAGACTTGTTTCTCCTCGCCTGCACAAACATTTCTCAATGAATATGAAAGAATTTGCTCAATACACAGCAGATAGCCGGGAGCTCACATAGCACTCAGTTAGCCAGGAGCTCACATAGCACTCAGTTAGCCAGGAGCTCACATAGCACTCAGTTAGCCAGGATCTGATGTAGCACTCAAAGTTAGCCGGGATCTCACATAGCACTCTCAGTTAGGCGGGAGCTCACATAGCACTCTCACTTAGCCAGGAACTCAAATAGCACTCAGTTAGCCGGGATCTCACATAGCACTCAGTTAGCCGGGATCTCACATAGCACTCAGTTAGCCAGGATCTCACATAGCACTCTCAGTTAGCCAGGATCTCACATAGCACACTCAGTTAGCCGGGATCTCACATAGCACTCTCAGTTAGCCGGGAGCTCACATAGCACTCTCAGTTAGCCGGGATCTCACATAGCACTCTCAGTTAGCCGGGATCTCACATAGCACTCTCAGTTAGCCAGAAGCTCACATAGCACGCTCAGTTAGCCGGGATCTTACATAGCACTCTCAGTTAGCCGGGAGCTCACGTAGCACTCAGTTATCCAGGGGCTCACATAGCACTCTCAGTTAGCCGGGATCTCACATAGCACTCTCAGTTAGCCGGGATCTCACATAGCACACTCAGTTAGCCGGGATCTCACATAGCACTCTGTTAGCCGGGAGCTCACATAGCACTCTCAGTTAGCCAAGAGCTCACATAGCACTCTCAGTTAGCCGGGATCTCACATAGCACTCTCAGTTAGCCAAGAGCTCACATAGCACTCTCAGTTAGCCAGGATCTCACATAGCACTCTCAGTTAGCCGGGATCTCACATAGCACGCTCAGTTAGCCGGGATCTCACATAGCACTCTCAGTTAGCCGGGATCTCACATAGCACTCTCAGTTAGCCTGGATCTCACATAGCACTTAGTTAGCCGGGATCTCACATAGCACGCTCAGTTAGCCGGGATCTCACATAGCACTCTCAGTTAGCCGGGAGCTCACATAGCACTCTCAGTTAGCCGGGATCTCACATAGCACTCTCAGTTAGCCGGGATCTCACATAGCACTCTCAGTTAGCCAGGAGCTCACATAGCACGCTCAGTTAGCCGGGATCTCACATAGCACTCTCAGTTATCCAGGGGCTCACATAGCACTCTCAGTTAGCCGGGATCTCACATAGCACTCTCAGTTAGACGGGATCTCACATAGCACGCTCAGTTAGCCGGGATCTCACATAGCACTCTCAGTTAGCCGGGAGCTCACATAGCACTCTCAGTTAGCCAGGAGCTCACATAGCACTCTCAGTTAGCCGGGATCTCACATAGCACTCAGTTAGGTGAGAGCTCACGTAGCACTCTCAGTTAGCCGGGATCTCACATAGAACTCTCAGTTAGCCGGGATCTCACATAGCACTCCCAGTTAGCCGGGAGCTCACATAGCACGCTCAGTTAGCCAGGATCTCACATAGCACTCTCAGTTAGCCGGGATCTCACATAGCACTCTCAGTTAGCCGGGATCTCACATAGCACTCTCAGTTGGCCGGGATCTCACATAGCACTCTCAGTTATCCAGGGGCTCACATAGCACTCTCAGTTAGCCGGGAGCTCACACAGCACTCAGTTATCTTGGAGCTCACACAGCACTCTCAGTTACCTGGGAATTCACATCACACTCTCAGTGACCTGGGAGCTCACACAGTACTCTCAGTTACCTTGGAGGTCACATAGCACTGTCAGTGACCTGGGAGCTCACACAGCACTTTCAGTTACCTTGGAGCTCACATAACACTCTCAGTGACCTGGGAGCTCACACAGCACTCAGTTACCCGGGAGCTCACATAGCACTCTCAGTTACCTTGGAGCTCACATAGCACTCTCAGTTACTTGGGAGCGCACATAGCACTCTCAGTTACTTGGGAGCGTACACAGCACTCTCAGTTACCTGGGAGTTCACACAGCACTCTCTGTTACCAGGGAGCTCGCACAGCACTGTCAGATAGCCAGGAACTCACATAGTACTCTCAGTTACCTGTCAGCCAGAAACTCGCTCAGCATTTTCAGTTAGCCGGAGCTCGCACCACACTCTCAGTTAGGCGGAAGCTCGCACTGCGCTCTCAGTTAGCCTGGAACTTGCACGGCGCTCTCAGGTAGCCGGGGGCTCACACGGTGCTCTCAGTTAGCTGGGAGCTTTAGCCAGAAACAATTGGCAAGTAGACACAGGGAATAACCAAAGGAGAACTCTGACCTGTCACTTAAGTATCTGATGTCATAATCAAATATTCCAGTTGTTAGCTGACATTATCCCTAAGACAGCAACGGCACCCAGTCAAATTTGTTTCAAACGCTTACCTGACATTGTATAGTTGCCTTGAAATTGGGATTCTTGGAAGTCAGGCTTCAAAGTATTTAAGGTCCCGTACAAAGCCATATTAGGGGTAGCAAAATGTACTGGCCATGCAGTAGCTCAGTCAGGTTAAAAGAGCAATCCATTTCTAGCTAGGCCCTACCCATTTCTAGCTAAGCCCCACCCATATCTAGCTAGGCCCCACCCATTTATAGCTATGCACCACCCATTTCTAGCTGTACTCTGCCTATGTCAGCAACAGCGCCCATTCAAATTAGTTTCAAAATATTCAACAGCATCTTTATTAAATAGTAAAGACATACAATTCGTACAACAACGCATAGTCCATCTTAAAATATGCGTTTGTGAGGTACTTAATCTACATGACGACATAATGATGCCATTCATTATGATGTCATTCTACATGTCACATAGTTGATTATGATGTCATATGATGGATGGATGAAGTGTAAAGGTCCATTGATTGACATACTTGAGTGACAGATCTGTACCCTCAGTTTGAAGTCCTGCTATTGCTATGCACTTATTTAATCTTACAGGAGGATGGTCAATGTGATTACCAGGACCTGATTGAAGCTTCGCATAAATATTACACAGTTGAAAATGCTGAAAACGCAAGAGCCCCTGTAACCAAACCAGCAGTAAGTGTGTTCTATATTCATTGTTAGTATGTTCTGATCTATTTTAACATAGCTGAACATTTTTGTTTAAAGGTTAAAATCATTTGTTTGGCATCAGCCTTTTTTGAAAGGTGTCAGAAAATTTTTAGGTTGTCAAATCCCATGTAGAAACTCACATGATTATTAATCATGATCTACTTAGCTGCTAGTGTCGATTTTTTTTTTACTAAGAAGATATTTAGTATTCTGCATTTGCGAATTACCAGGTTCAGTTCAATGATCCATTCATGTGTAGAAATTGAGGGTGTGTGTGTGTGTGTGGGGTGTTCACTGCAGTTAAAAGGTAATTCATTTGCGGGAGAAGTTACCTTTCTTGAACTGATATATTTATGACTAGATATTATATTATGGAATAAATACCTGCTGATCTCATTTAATGGTGTGTGTCTATGTCAAATAAGTAAATATATTAAGTATATTCCTGTAATGGCGAAGTCAGACAAAATCAGCCTCTGTGCTGGTCTTGGGAAATCACAATATGCATGCCAATTGAAACTTTATCACTGGAATTGCTGGCTAGATAACCCAGCCAGTAATTTGAGTGCTAGATTTTGAAATTAATCTCTTGACTTGCAAATGTGCATTGATTAAGAAAATATTTTAATTTTCTTGACCAATCTTGACCATTAACCTTTTAACACTCAAACCCGCCAAAAATGGCTTCTGTAGTGGTCTTGAGAACTGGCCATTTGCATTCCAAAATAAGACTATTTTTGAAAATTTACCACTGGAATGACTGGCTCGATAACCGAGGCAGTCACTCCAGTGATAAATTTAAAAAATTGTCTTCTTTTTTTCTGCAAATGGACATTTTCTATGAGAAAATTGAGATTTTCTTGAACAGATTTAAGTCTTAAAGGGTTACTGTAATACTGAATGGCTTAGCTTTATGTCACTATAGATACATGTACTGTATTATGTTGCTGTATTACTTATCCTCTACACCTCTATTTTCTACTCAAGTGGTACGATGTCTAATTTAACCCTTCACACTTTAATGGTCAAGCCGGCCAGAACCAGTCAGCCGTCTTGTGGAATGTCTATTTGCAGAACAAGAGAACGCTATTTTTAAATTTTTACCACCGGACTAACTGGCTCGACAACCGAGCCACTCATTCCAGTTGTAAATTTTCAAAAATGGTCTTCTCTTGGCCTGCAAATGGACATTCAGTGAGTAAATTTCTTTTTTTTTCTTGACCAAATTTGACCACTAAAGGGTCATCCAATTGCAACCTTCATAGGAATATTCATTGTCAAAGTGCTGCCCTTCGTATCTGTTGTTTTCTAATGTTTAGCGGTCAAGATTGCCAAAATCATCCTCTGCAGTTACCTTGACAAATGTCCATTTACAGACCAACAGAAAAGTATTTTTGAAATTTACCACTTGAATGACTGAGCCAGTCATTCCAGGAGTACATTTTCAAAAAATTCTTGGCTTGTAAATGGACGTTCACTAAGCAGAAATTTCAATTATTCTTGACCAATCTTGATTATGAAAGGTTAACCCTTTCGCCGATGTATTCCCCATATCTCATTTTCAACTCAAACATACAGGAAATTGTTGAAAATTCTGAGATTAATTTGACTGGATGCCATTGCTGCGTTAGGCATCAATGGCTTCCAGTCATATTAATTTCAAAATATTCAACAGTATAGGTTTCATGTCATAAAATATTTACTTTTTCAGGTATCTGTCGGTGAAAGGGTCAATATATTAATATAACTTGGGCATGATTGTCAATTTTACTTTCATTTTACAAGTTAATACCTCCCTTTATTAATAGCATGCACCAAGGGAGATAACTCAGCTCTCAGACAGTACCTGGCCACATGTAAGGGAAACACATTTTTGAAAACATTTCACTGATTATGCAGTCCTATATCAGAGATGAAAGTTTTCAGGTTTTTGGCTGAATTCAGATTTTTAGAAAAACATTTCAGGCTAATCCTACATGGTTAAAAGTGTGTTTAAGTGGGATTTTTGCTACTATGTCATGTTTAAAATAATTTTTTAGGTTTTTCAATTTTTTCCCACTTTCATCTGTGCTATATCTAAAAACACAAGAGTGAATGTGCTATAGATAGATAGCACATTAATATTGCACTCAACTCCACGCGATTGCATGCTCCTATCGCTATACATCTGAACCCTGTTTATTTGACAGTCCAAACCTGGCACATACGTGTACGGCGCACAGAGAGCTATGTCATCACAGGTACCAAGTTACAGCTAGGTCAACAGTGGAGTAACGCCGAGTTAAGTGACTTACTCGAGCATACAAGGCGATTGACCCACAGGGAAGCAAACTCGAACTTAGAGTTACCAGCGCAAGTCCCTAACCACTCGCCCACCGCGCCTCATGGCAGCTTTCTCTAAGTTTTCAAAAAGTTCACTGACCAACTGACAATCTTATTCTAATTGTGATATGTAACTGAAAATAAAATTACTTTCATTTAAAATTTATGGGAAAAGTATATTTTCAAATATATGACACAAAATAGTATCTACCTTTCTGACAATGCAGTTGATGGACGCAACACCCTTTTCTTTGACACAGAATATTTGTCATAGTTTGGTAACATGCACACAATGGCAACTTTGGCATTTAAATTCCATTCCAATTAAAGGTAGAATGAGGTTTAGCTGTCTGACTGATGTATTTCTGCAGACTACATTTTCCATAGTGTTTAACTCTGAGCCTGCTGAATATTTTGAAAACAATTTGACTAAAAGTTGTTGGTGGCTAAGCCACCAACAACTTTCAGTCAAATTTTTTCAAAATATTCAGCAGGTTCAGAGTTATTGCCCGTTGAAATTATTATCTGGTGTCTTGCAGCGGTGCAACAGATAATAGGCCAGAAATGCAGCATCCCATGATGTAATTGATTGATAAATAATTTTTCTATAGCTGGTTAACTGGTATTGCATCAAAACTTATGCGTACTGACATCTAGCCAAGCCACGTGTAGTGTTATCATGAAGAAATAGCGCTCTAGATCTTCACAACCTAAGAACCTGAGCATACAAAACTGAGTGAAAGTTCACCTTTGACACAAATCATACACAAAATAGAAAAAAAGGTATGAGCTAAGACCCAGAACATACCACAAGTTGGATAATGATTTTAAAATTTATGCGTGCGGCGCCCTTCTATACCCCAACAAGAGATAATCGGAAATTGGTCTCTGTTATGATGTCCCACTAGAATTCCCCCTATCAAGTTTTATCAAAACATATTCGGTTATAGCAGAGGAGTAATGATCTTAACATTTAAAGATGGTAGTGCCCTTAAAAAACTACTGGAGGTGAATTGAAAAATTGGACTCCGTTATGATGCCAAAAGGTACATCTAGAATATCCCTCTTCAATTTTTATCGTTATGGATTCGTTAATAACAGAGGAGTTGGGTGGGGTGAGGTTGGCATTTTAAAAACCACCAGGATGGTAAATAAAAAATCAGGCTCCACTTAGATGTTGACAGCTACCACAAGAATATACACCCCACCGTTTTATTGGCATCTGTTCATCAATAACAGAGAGGTAATGATTTCAAGGTTTAAGGGTGGAGTAGATTTCTATGCCGCACCATGGGGAGAATCGAAAATAGTGTTCCATAATGATGTAGAGACTTAGTTACACATTTAATATCCCTCTTATTCTATTGAGATAGCTTCAACAATTACTAACGAATAGTGATTTAAAAATTTAATGGTGGAATACATTCTAAAAACCACAAGGGTGAATAGAAAATCAACTTCTATAATAATATCAACAGTTACCCATATCATTCTCAAGTGCCATCAAGATCTGTTCTTCAGCAATGGAGGAGAAGCGATTCTAAAATCTATGTATGTTGCCAGTGGCATGGTCTTTTAAAATCTACCAATGTGTTGAATCAAATGATGTCAATACCTACCCCTAGCATACCACTCTCAAGTCTTATCAAGGGCCATTCATCTCATCAGTGACTGAGGAATAGCGATTTTATAATTTAAGGGTGGAGTACCCTTCTAAATCCCAGCAGGGGAATGAATCCAAAATTGGGCTCTGTTACGGTTCAAGCACTTACCCCTAGAACATTCATTTGAAGTTTCAGCAAGATTGGATGAGAACTGTATGAGTAGTAAAATGAAAGAAAATGTCCACACCAACAACAGCAACAAGAAGAACATGAGTAAGCTCTAAAGATCAATTCTGGCTCTAAAAATTGCCGTTACGAGAACTCTGATTGTCTCAGTAGGGACCAAGTCTTAATCAGTGAAACATTTTCAAAAATACTTTTTCATTTCCTAGTCATTGTTCATGGTTATTTGTGGCTCATAATATTTGTGTTTTTAACCCTTTACTGGTGAAATTTGGTCAAGAAAATTTAATAATTTTCTTGCTTAATGTCCATTTACAGGCCAAGAGAATACGATTTTTGAAAATTTATCACTGGAATGACTGGATCGGTTATCGAGCCAGTCATTCCAGTGGTAAATTTTCAAAAATTATACTGTCTTGGCCTGTAAATGGACATTCCATAATACCATAGCAGAGGCCGGTTTTGGCCGGCCTGACCATTAAAGGGTTAATCGTGCTTGGTGTGTGGGTACCAGTAGTTGCTATGGTTGCGTGTTGTCTTGCAGCTCCCCAGTAAGCAGCCTAGTCTTCATCATTATATAGAACCTATAGCTGATGAGCAGGATGCTTTTATGGTAAGTCTGGCATTTCAATGATGGACTCGCTTCCTATGAATATAATATATCTCAATGTTAAGTCTAATCCTCAAATTTAACATTGAAGAAAATTTTTATTTTCTCATACCAGTAGAAAACGTCCATTTGAAAATCAGGAAAGGATAATTTTTTTTAATTCTTGTGCAATTAGACATTTGGCCAGCTCATGTCTTAACCCTTTGCCTCTTGAAATTCCAGTGTCCTAATTTCAAAACACCTATACATGAAATATGTTGAATATTTTGAAACTAATTTGACTGGCACATGTTGCTGCCATAGGCTTAGTTTCAAAGTGTTAAGAATATTTCTTTACATCACAAGAATTTGTAGTGTCTGATCTGGGAGCATTTAAAAGGTTGTACCCTCACAACCTGATGCCCCTCTTTAAACCCTGGTAAATTTTCAAAAGTAGTTTTATCTTTGGCGGGCTTGAGCATTAAAGTGCTAAACCTGAGGCAGTCAGCGAAGTTATCTGCGAGTCAAATAACTTGATGCCCATTTAACTCTCTACCGCTCAGGAAAATTGCAATTCTTTGCAGAGTGAATTGTCGTTTGCACAATGACTTGTTTTTCAAGCCAGTAATTCCAGTAGTAAATTAAAAAAAATAGATTTCTATTTCTCATGATCACTTTAGCCGGATTAATGATTAAACAGTTAAATGGTTTGTTTAACAAAATAAGGAAGTATGATAAGAAAAGATGAGGGTTAATATAACATGTCAGACAAGGCGGGTGTTGTAACCCTTTAATTATCAAGCCCATCATAACTGGCCTCTGGTCTGAGGAATGTCCATTTGCAGAACAAGAAGGCTTTTCTTGACTTTTACCACTGAAATAACTGACTCGATAAACGAGTCAGTCATCCCAGTAGTAAATTTAAAAAAAAATACTCTTCTTGTCCGGCAAATGGACATTTAAGACACAAACATTTTAATTTTCTTGACAAATCTTGACCATTAAAAGATTAAACTTATCCAGTGAAAAAACATTCAGATGATTGTAATTTTTTTAAGGGATTGTTGTCTGAAAATGATTGATTTACTGAATTTGGCTTATTATTATATTGCTTGTCTAAACAACATTTAATTAATTTTAATTTGCTCCAACTTGATGCGTTGAGATATTGGTTACAACCCATATAAAAACTAGCGTTTTGAGGAAAATGGTCGCAGATATATTTTCCCTTTTTTTTTTATCGCTTTCAGTTTCAGTCTTCGGCAGCATCTGGTCAGAGTCGGCCTCCAATTCCATCGCGGCTACCTCCCCGTCCCGCACGTAACGTTGGAGCCTCTGAGAAACAACAGCCTGGGCGACCATTGCCTCAGATTCCTGAAAATGCATACAAAAGCTTGCTAGAAAGCCAGGTATTCTTAGCCAGTGGTCTCATTAACCCTTTAATGCCTAAATTTGTTCAAGAAAATCAAAATATTTGCTTATTGAATGTCCATTTGCAGTCCAAGAGAATACCATTTTTGTAAATTTACCAATGGAATGACTGGCTCGGTTATCAAGCCAGTCATTCCAGTGATAAATTATCAAAATTGTATTCTCTTGGACTTCAAATGGACATTCCTCAAGATCAGTGCAGAGGATGGTTTTGGCCGGCTTCATCATGAACGGGTTACTGTTTTTATTAGCTCCTGGCCTGAAGGACCAAGTGAGCTTATGCCATGGCGGTCTTCCGTCCGTCCATCAAATCGCATCTCCTCATTTATGTTTTCACAGATTTAACCGAATTTGGCTGGAAGGATCCTATGGTGGTAGCCTCCAGATTTCTATACAGAATTTTGATTGGTCAATTTTTCTGGCGGCCATCTTGGAATTTCTGAAAATTTCCCGGAAATCATTTAGAATGCTACTCCTCCAATATAAATGGCCCAACTTCAATGAAGCTCGGGTGGACTAATTCTATCCTGGTATGCTTCAACCCTTCTAACAAGAATTCTGATTGGTCTGTATTTCTGGCGGTCGTGTTGGATTTTCTGAAAATTTCTGGAAACCAATTAGAAGCCTACTCCTCAATAACCACTTGGCCGATTTCAAGCAAACTCGGTTAGGAGGACCCTAGATGGGTATGCTTCAAAACTTATATACAGAATTTTGATTGATCTACCTTTTCGGCGACCATCTTGAATATTCCAAACAATACCGAGAAAGTGTTTAAAACACATCTCATTTATGCTTTGACCGATTTCAACCAAATTTGGCTGGAAGCATCCTATGGTGGTAGGTTCCAGAACTTCTATAGAGAATTTTGATTGTTCGATTTTTCTGGTGGATATGTTGGATTTTCCAAAAATTTCTGGAAACGATTTAAAATGTTACTCCTCCAATATAAATGGCCTGGTTTCAACGAAACATGGGTGGACTAATTCTATCCTGGTACACTTCTACACTTTCTAACAAGAATTCTGGTTGGTCAATATTTCCACCGGCCATCTTTGATTTTCTGAAAATTCCTGGAAATCAGTTAAAAGCCTACTCCTCATTAAACACTTGGCCGATTTCAAGCAAACTCGTTTGGAAGGGCCCTAGAGTGGTACGCTTCCGAATATGTCTACATAATTTTGATTGATCAATGTTTTTGGCAGTCAACTTGAGTTTTCCGAAAAATGGTGTTTAAAATGCTACTCATTAATTGCTTGGGCAATTTCACCCAGACTTGACTGGAAAGATACTAGGCGGGTAGGTTTCAGAACTTGTATACAGAATTTTTATTGGCCAATTTTTCTGGCAGGCATCGTGAATTTTGTGAAAATTTCTGAAAATCAATTAAAAGCCTAATCCTCATTAACCACTTGCCTGATTTCTAGCAAACTCAATTTCAAACAAACTCAACTGGAAGGACCATAGGTAGGTTCACTTCAGAACTTGTATATACAGAATTTTGACTACTTGAATCTTTTCCGATGGCCATTTGGGATCCTCTGAAAAATAGGAATTCATTTAGAACACTACTCCTCATTAAACGCATTGGCCAATTTAAACCAACTTGGGATGAATGATCCTATAGTTGTAGCCTCTAGTTCGAGTGGACATCTTGTTCTCAAAAATGACTTCTCAGAACCTACTGTATGGATCAGGCTGAAACTCATTAAAATTAATTTCATCAATAACTAATGGTGATTAAGGTTTTGTTCAAAAGAACTTCATCCTTGATAAAACATGGTTGTCATGGATCAATCAATATCTTGGCCTTGGTGGCCATATTGGATTATTTTATTGGCTGGATGTTCAATCTGATTGTGTGATCAGTGTTCATCATTAATTTCCAACTAAATATTGTTTGTTCTGAATTGCAATTTTTTATTTTATGTCTTGTTGTTGCTGGATTTAATGTATTATGTCTGTTCAAATGCTAATGGTTCAAATGCTATTAGTCCAGGTGAGCGTTAAGGCCCTTGGGCCTCTTGTTACAGAAGGCATTAAAACTATTTTTTGTAAAAGAATTTTGTAAAATATTTAAATATTCCAAAAGTAGTATTACTGAAATTTGTGTCGTTTACACTTTCACTGATTAATTCGTGTATATCCATAGATTATTGATTCCAGGAGGCGTTAATGAAATACTTAATGCAGCAACAGTTATGAACAAAATTCTTTTAAATATTTTAATAGTGAGTGGTATTTAATATCTGAAAATATGGCAACAGTAATATAGTGCAGTGCATTATCGTATTGGTGGACCAGATTTGATGGCAATACAGGAAATCATTCTAAATCTATCAAGGAAAGATAAATTTGTTTTAAATTTGGTGTAATCACTAACTGTCAAATTTGTTCAAGAAAATTTCAATTGTCTCCTAGAAAAGGTCTATAGCGGCGCGGTACCGAGAGAAAATTATTCTTGTAAATAAATTCTCTTGGTCTATATATAAACAAGGTGATTAGTGTGTAAAATATGGACAGATTTTGTAAAATATGGATAGATTTGCTCAAATATGGACATATTTGTTAAAATATTGACATATTTTCTCAATTATGGACAGATTTTGTAAAATATGGACAAATTGGGTAAAATATGGACAGATTTGGTCAATTATGGACAGATTTGGTCAAATATGGGCAGATTTTGTCTAATATGGACAGGTATTTATGTAATTTCAGTCGCACATGGTACCTTATCATGGATTACTATGTTGCCACAGTGCAAGATCCGTAATTGACCCATTCAGAAATTATACATTTGTACTATTTGTATCTGCATATATCTACATCCACAAATATAGCCTATTTCTTTCTACCCTGTCCAGTCGTGAACAGAAGACTATCTTGAGAACTTATATGATGAAATGATTAATACATGGTCAGATGAATAAACAGTATGTGTGTGTGGTGCTGGAATGCAAACATTGAAACCTAAATGGAAATTTCCATTTTTAGCTATACCCCACCCATCTCTAGCTAAGCTTCACCCACACCTCGCTCGTGTCGTGATCGGTCAATCTCTGAACTCCATGACTATCAATATCCAGAAATATATACAGGTAAGCCATTGAATATTTTGGAACTAATTTGACTGGACACTGTTGCTGCCTATGGCAGCAACAGCGTCCAGTCAAATTAGTTCCAAAATATTCAACAGCATGTTTATTAAATAGTAGAGACATACAATTCGTACAACATGTCGGACTATTCAGAGTTAAAGACGGGCCACATAGAATCATTTATGACTTAATGATTATGACCTCATCCTACACGCCGCTTAGCTGATTATGACGGATGGATACTCTGGTGAATTCCTGACTTGCATCAAAAATAAATATACAACAAGGCTGCACTCGAAGGAGGTGTTGACTCACACCTAACCGCTCTATTGTGCCACTGCACTTAGTAACCTTGTGACCTCGATATTTGATCTCTCGAGCTGAAACTCAAAACTATTTCTAGCCAGACAAATTATGAATGGATGTGTCATATTTGGTGATTCTACCATCTTGCAATCCTTAGTCATGACCACAAATGTGTATTCCGGTATACACATGGTGACCCCCCCCCCCCCATGACCTGAAACACAAACTGTCTCTGAGCCTACCACAATATGATTGTATGTACCAAATTTGTTGATTCTACCTTCTTGAGTTCCGGAGATAACCTGTGGGCAAACAGACGGGTGGCATCAACCTCAATACGCACAACAGCCTGCGGTTGCGCGAGTAATTAATTGATGGCACTGCTGGTCACATCCACCCGGAGGAACAATATCGCTATATCACAAAATAATATAATGGACCTTTCCTGTTTTAACTATGCTCCACCCATCTCTGGCTAAGCTCCACCCATACCTTGATCATGTTGGGATCGATTGATCCCTGAATGCCGTGACAATCAATTTCCAGAAAACTATACACATTAGCTGTTAAATATGGCCTATGGCAGCAACAGCGCCCAGTCAAATTAGTTTCAAAATATTCAACAGTATTTTTATTAAATTGTAAAGACATACAATTCGTACGACGTGTCAGACAAACCTTAAAGACGGACTATATCGAATCATTCATGATGTCATGATTATGACATCATCCCACATGTCACGTAGTTGATTATGATGTCATATGATGGATGGATAAAATGGATTAGCTGCAGATGTTTAATCTATTATTATTATTATTATTATTATTATTATTATTACTCCAGCAGCAGCAACATGGTAAGCCACCCACAAGAAAAAAGAGGCACTGAAGAACTCTCTGAAGAACTCTCCGGGTGTTGGTATTGTGTTCAGCCTCCTATCTAATGTTTAAGTAAGGCTTCCAGAGCCAGTGGAACGAATAAACATTTTAATGTTCATTTGGAAACTGCTGTTATGAAGGCAGCAATACCTTTTCACAATGATCACCTGGAATCATGTAAGGTGACCGGTCGCATGCAATAAGGGAGGTAATTCTTGATCCCAGAAAATGACTGATCTACACGCAAGGAGAAATATGTCTTCACTAGCATTCCACTATTATTAGCGTGTGTTTCAGATTCCACCTCCATTCTCAATTATACTATAATTGTGCTTTAGGGTATTCATCATATTTATAGTGCTACATAGTCCATCGCCGTCATTTTCAAGTATTTTATGCATAATTAAATGTTTGTTTTATTAGTACAAGTCATTTATAGAACCCCACTTTACTGAGGTCCCAGCAGTATTCACTTAATACCAATGATTTCATTATGCCTGTAATGATCATGCAGCCAAAACCAGCTCCTACAGTGGTCTGGAGAAATGTCCTTTTGTCAACCAAGAGATAAATTTTTGAAAATTTACCACTGGAATTAACTGAACCAGTAATTCAAGTGATAACTTTTCAAAAATAGTCTCGTATCCAACGTTCAATGTGTAAATATTTAATTTTCTTGATCAATTTTGACACTGAACAGGTTAATATAGTGGGGTTTTTTTTTTTAACCCTATTGAAGCCTGACATCCTAGAATGCTAAGGCTAAGACTTCTACTGGTAAGCTGTTGGCTATTTTGAAACTAAGGAACATGTTGCCAGTTAAATTACTACAGTAATTTTGTAATTACCGGTAATTGTTTGTATTTTGGTTTCAAAGAGTTTATTGACAGGTTTCTTGACCATTTGCTTGTCAAGCTGGTTGAAGATGGCTTCTGCGATGGTCTTAATCTATTCAATGACAAATCCCTGAAAAAGTAAATTCTTTAGGTTTAATAACATTTTCTGTTAAGTATTTTGCAATTAATATGACTGGAAGTCATTGCTGCCTAAGGCAGCAATGGCTTCCAGTCATATTAATTGTAAAATATTCAACAGCTTTCCTGTTCGTTTGCCCTGAGATTGAGATACAGAGAGTTTATCGGTGAAAGGGTTAAGAAATATCTATACATTTATTGCATGTTTTGCTTTTCGTCAGTGAATTGTGCCTAAATGTTGCTGATATTAAAAATATGTACCCGTTTTGTGACAATCACGTTAATATCTTAAGCTAATACAGAGTTATGGCCCTTTAAGTATTACGTCCTATAAGAGAATGAGGAAAATGTTAATAATTTGCTTGTTTTATTAAATAGCGATGTGCACCAAATGTGTTGAGCGGGTACATTTTGGCATATACTACCACACTTAATACAAAGTTCATGTATGGCAGTTTGACCGCGACTTAGTATGTAAAGAAAGGTGAATTATCACATTAGAAGTAATAATAAAATATGAATTAGGTTTAGGTATTTATATTGATATGTAAAACTACTTATGAAATCACATATATGTGATATAGGGAGAATCCACGGACAAAAATGTGTCGGTATGTAAAACCCAATATTTCGGCCAAGTCATGTTGAAAGTTGTTTGTCATGTAATAATTTGACGCAGATTTGAATGATTGAATTTCAATGAGTGTTTTAAGGGGAAGATGTCTATAAATTCTTCTCGATGTGAAATGCAGAATGGTCACTAGATCCATGTTAACTTCACAGACCATAAGCAACAAATTCTTTAGATGTTAGAAATGTGTTGAATATTTTGAAACTAATTTGACTGGGAACTGTTGATACCTATGGCAGCAACATCCCACCGTCAAATCAGTTTTAAAATATTCAACAGCTTACCCGTATACTTATCTTGAAATTTCTGGGAATTTAAGTTTTGCTGTTTTAATTCTAGCACATGAAAAAAATGAGTGGAGCTTAGCTAGAAATGGGCGAGGCATCACTAGAAATGGATTCCTTTATTATGTTAATTTCTATGACATTTAAAATAAATAAAGTCTTATTAATTATTCCATAGGTATATTACATGTTATATATATAGAAGCACAGTAATTTATGCAATGTGTTCTTGTATGAAATGTGTCTCAAGCCATGCAAATGTATCTTAATCACCATTTACAGTCTTCATTTACAAAAAGTCTGATCAATATTTATATCCTCATGAGTATTAGCATAGCTTATGGCCATGCTTACATTGTTGTAGGCTCTACGGTGCTACCAAAGTGGGCCTGGATTGCTGACAAATATTATGCAAATGATATATTAATACTTTAGCATTATAATGGTTAGGAAATGGTTAAAATTGTACTCAGCATTACAGGCAAATGTTTAGTCTTAGTCAATTATTACCCTCTCCCTGTAAGGGGAAGAGGGTATTTCATTCGTGTATGTCTCTGTCTGTCTGTCCATCCATGTGTGTGTCCGTTAAGGCTGCACAGATTAGTGTTGTTCCGATTAATCGATTTGATCGATGATTGATTGGTTTGCATGTTCAACCAACCGATCGATCATGATTTCAGAAATCGATTTTGGTTGTTTTTAAATTGACTTTATTAATATATTTTAACTGGTCAAGCTAGAAAATGAATACTTTTTTGGAAAATAATTTAAATTTAATTGCTACAAATATATAGTATTACTCCTTAGTCTAAGACATTAATTCTTTCAGCACTGAAATAGTATGTTAATTTCAAAGCAACTATACCAATAACATGTTGAATATTTTGAAACCTATTTGACTGGAAGCTGTTGCTACCTAAGGCAGCAACAGCTTCCAGTCAAATTAGTTTCAAAATATTCAACAGATTATTTCTTAAATTATTAAGAATCTGTCATACCTGCGACTTTGTTTGAAAGGGATTATTATCCTTGAACATGCTATAATTGCTGCATTCAAAATGGGTAAAAATGAGAACCTGTTATGATCAATCATTAATTGCTCATCGTTTAGTTTATAAAACCAATCATCGATCGCAAAAATAGTACGAATTCCCAACAGTAGCACAGTTTGGCTTACAGCCATAATGGTGTCAATATAACTTCATATCGGTTTAACCAAATATCGATTTTATAGGTGACCTCTATGACTAGAAAGTTGAAATCCATTCTCTAAAACGCTTAGAAGACGATCGTCAATAACACGAAAATAGAACAGTTTTATTTCCCGTTACAAATTCTTGCCGCCTTGCCCATTGTTGCGGGAGTGAACTTATTATCTGGGACTGTCTAAATAATAACCATCGTTTATTACATCAAAATTAGTATATAATTTGACATTTCGTGAAAAAGTACAAATCATGTGATATTAGAAGGATTTATTTCCAGTATTCAGAGCGAGTACTCGTCTGCGACTTACAGGCTGCAGTTTGGACTCGGAACTCGGAAATTGCTATATGCGCAATATAGACCAAGTACTCTACTTTAGATCCGATCCGAGTTTCATCCAAGGAAGTTGGGATCGCTCAGTTATTTTGCGCTGCCGTATGAAATCTAGCGAGAATATGAATGTGTGTCTTTAAGCAAACCCTTCTGTGAATAGTTCAACAACCAATTATTTACAAATATATATCAGAATTATTTTCTAAATAGATCGATTGCATGACCGGGTTGTTATTATTAGCCAGTTAAATTCACATGCTAGTCGAAGAGTTTGTCTTAGATATTCCGCTTTCAACAGTCTATCAAGCGTGTGTTAGATATTTAACGCTGTGTGTGTATAACCATTCATTGTGGCAAAAATCATAGGGTGTCAGCCATGACATGAGATAAACATTGTTCATTCGTAGGAAGAAACATATTCTTCATATAGTGATTGGATAAACATTGTTCATTCGTAGGAAGAAACATATTCTTCATATTGTGATTGGATAATTTTTGTCGTGCTAGCCAATGAGAAAATGGGAATGGAATGATAAGCAGAAGCGGCTTAAACAATGTATATATTTCGTGGAAAAACATTTCTTAGGCATAACTCATTACTCATTGCACTTTTCATGAGTGTCGCTGGTTAGTATCCTTTACCACAGGCATTTTAATTATATATATAATAGTGGAATATGTGGTACTGGGATGGGTGAACGAAAATTCAAAGGCCTGTGCTTTCATTTTTAACAATGCTGATAATAAAAGCTGAAAATATGTTCATATTCGGTTTTTCGATATTTATATTTTATAAGCATTTTTGAAACGGTCAGTGCGTGATATCAGTTTTAAATATGGTATCGGTATATCGGGCAGCCCAAGTGTCCATGCATGTGTGTGTGTGTGTGTATGCGTACGTGCGTGTCCCAAGCTCTATCTAAAAAGCTGCTGGTCTGATTTGATTCAAATTCTAACAACAAAGTATCATACAGTGAAAGAGGATTTGCAGACTGGGCATATGATCAGGATAAAGAAACAAATCCCGGTCAGATCGAAATCAGGATTTATAGATATCTTGGGAACTGCTAGTCCAATTTGGCACAGATTTTAACACAAGTGTACTGTTGTGGCCATCCACTAGGGTTACACAACTTTGGGGTGGGGTGGGGTGGGGTTGGGTGTGAATAAAACAATCCAGAAAATCTGACAAATCTTTAGAATGTGACAAAAACCTGAATGTGAGTGTGTTTAATCTCGTTTGTTGTTCTACATCCTGTATTTCTGCCTATTTACCTCAATAATCTTATTCCTTTAACTGCTAAATCTGGTCAAGAAATACAAAATAATTGCTTATTGAATATCAATTTGGAGGCTAAGAGAGAACTATTAATGACTGGCTCGCTTATCGAGCCAGTTATTCCAGTTGTAAATTTAAAAAAAAATTCTCTTAGCCTGTAAATGGACATTCCTCAACACCAATGCAAACATCGGATTTGGCCTGCTTGGTCATTAAAGTGTTAATTACTCTTGTCCAAAGAGGAAATAGAGTATTATATGTGTCTGTTTGATTCCAAACAAATTTTCTTGAAAAAATCTGAAAGGAATTTTAAAAATTAGCTCTGATTTGTTACTTATGAACATGTACATTTCATGACAAAATTGTATCTATTTATAACCTATTATTATTATTGCTTAATTAAACTTTTAATGGTCAAACGGGACAAAGCGGGCCTCTGCAGAGGTCTTAAGTAATGTCTATTTACAGACCAAGAGAAGACTATTTTAGAAAATTTATCACTGGAATGACTGGCTCGATAACTGAGCCAGTTATTCCAGTGATAAATTTTCAAAAATAGTCTTCTCTTGACCTGTAACCAGACATTACTATGTTCTTGACCATCAACCCTTTAACCCGTGAATTTGTTCATGAAAATTTCAATTTTATCTGTAAAAAATGTCCATTTGCAGACCAAGAGAAAACTATTTTAGAAAATTTACCACTGGAATGACTGGCTCGGTTATCGAGCCAGTCATTCCAGTGATAAATTTTCTAAAATAGTCTTCTCTTGGTCTGTAAGTGGACATATCTCATAAGCACTGCAGAAGGCATTTTTGTCTGATATGAGTGTAATAGGTTTAAGGATTTAACAATGCGCTGTGATATCTTAATCCACTAACTTACATAATGACGTTATGTTATTTGTATTTTAATATATTGCTCAAGATTTCTTCAATTGACTGATATATATATTTGCACACAGTTTATGAATTGTTCAAACATTTTTGTTAAAATTTATATAAGAAATTTAATATTCTATATTTTCGTCTTTTATATTGTTGACTGTTTGTTTATACAGTATACTAAGCATAATTATTTCATATGATTCCCGATTGCTTTATTAATATTTTTCTGCAACATACTATGAATCGTGACCAACGATATTTGCAAGAATTCAATATGAATATATATATACTAAGTCTGATCTGGCATAACCATGGTATCAAACTTGGCTATTAACTATCTGCTCGCTCAATTTCTGCAAACTACATTTTCATGGGTTTTAACGCTGGATATACTGAATATTTTTTAAATAATTTGACTGAAAGTTGTTCGTGGCTAAGCCACCAACAACTTTTAGTCAAATTGTTTTCAAAATATTCAATAGGTATTTCCGAAGAACCCTGCTGATATTTGGCTCATATAGTCAAAAGGTCAACATGCTTGAGGTTTTTGAAGGGTGAAAGGTTTAACTTTGGTGTCAGAGTAACCTGAATAAATTTTTTTCAAATGTTGTCAGCCAATTCAGTTATAGTGTTATGACTGTTTCCCTAGTGTTTCCAAAGAACCCTATTGATTTTGTTGTCAAAGGTCACAGTGACCAGTTTAAGGAAATTGCTGTGGAGGGAGGTATGGGGGTTTGCATATATTTCAGAAATGTCTGATTGTCATTATTGTTACCAACACCACTGCCAAGCCAGCATAACCCCCGCTTAATCATTTAATCAGTCCTCATGTTACTGAATCGATGATGTTCTATATAATGGATAAATCCAATCTGTCACTCAAGTATTGATGTCATAATAAACTACGTCACAATTCAGTGTCACAATCCACGATCGTAATTGACAGAAACACACACATAAACCTGGAATAGTATGAATTGTATGTCGTCTATTTAATAAACATTCTGTTAAATATTTTTTAACTAATTTGACTGGGTGCTGTTGATGCCATAGGCAGCAACAGCACCCAGTTAAATTAGTTTCAAAATATTCATCAGCTTATCTGTATAGATTTCTGGAAATTGATAATGAATGAGTTTAAGGATCGATCTATCCCAACAGACAAAGCATGGACGTAGCTTAACTAGAGATGGCTGGGGCAAGGCTAAAAGTTGTTATAGAAATGGAATATTGGTGTGTCCGTTTGTGTATGTACTAACTTCATTCGCTCTATAGCTAACCGGAGAAATAGTACCTTTATCCCTTTGATCCTTACAGACTAGAATGACAAATTCTTTCCGATGTAAGGAATATTTTATTGAAGATTTTGAAAATATTTTGACATGGAGCTGTTGCTGCCTCTAGTAGTTCAACAGCTGTCCTGTATAGTTGTCCTGAAATTGAAACGCTGGTATTTCAAAGCTTAACCCTTTTACTGATGAATTCTCTAGAACTCATGTCCAACACACCCCTACAGGAGAACTATTGAATATTTCGAAAATAATTTGACTCGAAGCTTTAGACCCATTTTCCATGTTTACATTTTTTCGGGTTGCTAGTGGCTTCCGGTAGGCTGTTTAAAATCGATATAGTTGTTTTACAATGTAACCTTTCCACGTGCACGGCTAGCCATGCGGTCACCCGCACGCGTTTGAATGAAATCGATCCTTGCTAGATTTTTTTAAAGCCTCAAGTTTTTAGACACCTGGCATTGTTTTATAATTGGCTAAGACCATCTTCTTCATCATCGTTTCTAAATTCCTCTTGTGGCAGGAGCACAGTTTTAAATAATAACTATAAATAAAAATGCCCACATGGAAATGTGTTTGCCACATAGGTAACAAACAGCAAGGTGGATAGCCGCTCGGCTTGAAACATTGTACATGGAAAACCACCCTACATCTTCCAGGCAAATTAATTCAAAATTTTCAACAATTGACTTATTTCGTAAAGAATGTATGTTTTCAGGGATTCGATGGTGAGAGAGGAATAGACTATAGGACTTGATATTTGATACCAAAATCTTGTTTGGTATTCACTCTATTAATCATGATTTTAACAAACTGAAAATGTTCAACAATATTTTTCTAAATTAATATTTATTGTAAGAATTATATTTTATATACGAATAAAATCACAATTTTCTAATGATCTGTGTTTATGTTATACATAGGACAGTTGATATTGCTGTCTCTGTGTCTATTGAATGTAGCTGTTGAAAATCTACAGCGGCTGCTGTACATAAAAGTTAAATTGATTAACGCCTCCCACTCGAATGCAATATTCTATCTTTTACTGTGTAAAAAGCTAAGAAACTGGTGTACATTTTTCAACAATTCATCTTGTAATTGAAATTGAAAATTAAAAATTTTGACATCTGAGTTGTTAGGGTTAATTATAAGAATGACATCCGCACTCAAAGTTTGTATTTAATATATAGTGCAGTTAAACATATATTAACCCTTTAACACTGAACCTGCCTAAATTGACAACTACTAGTGGTCGTAAGAAATGTTCATTTAACACATTTTTTAAATTTTACATCTAGTTGGTTTTGAAGATTATTTGCTTGGTCTACAAATGAACATTTTCTGTGAGAATAAATGGAGATTTTGATCTGATCCACATCCAGGTTATTTTATCCTAATCAAGGCTAAAGTCTGGAAATCCTCTTGCACAGTAAGTTCATGTGTTGTGTTAAAATTTGAGTGAAATTGGATATGCATATGACACAAATACGTAGATACCATGTTCCTGGGTGCTCCTGGGCCATAGGAGGGTTAATAATGGACTCCGGGCACACAGCTTTTTACTTCACACATGCATGCATGCATGCACGCACGCACACAGACACACCCACACACCAGCGCATGCTGGAGGAGGAGTTGCAGATCGCCAAGTACATGCATATGCATTATCGGACTGAACATACAGATTTTGATTCACGTGTCTATACGGTCGGCCGAAGACAGTGAAACGGAAATCAATTAGAGACTGCCTGTAAAGCTTATGACTATACGAACAACCGTAGCACATAAGCCATTTAACACATGAGACACGTTGTATGAGATCTGGAGAAATGTGATCTGCAAGTATCCCCTATGTATTAGAGGACACATCTCAGCCCCACAGCTGACACACTACTGGTCTGAACTAAAAGTGGAAACACAGAACTTGCTCCCTCCCAGAATAATGGAACACATCCTGTAGACGGCACAGAGATGTATTGCCATCATACGACTTCTCCAGAGACAATACGCCATCTCACAGAATACAGGAGCTTGCCATACAAGCTGTATAACTTGGGCCATGGCGTCCTCACCCTGTCAGAGATGATAGATGTGGTAGCTAATTTGAAGACACACTTCTCCATCATCAAAACACACAGACTTTGCCAATATTACCGATCATGTCCCTCACATTATTAAAATAACATTCTCTCTCTTTCGTATTACTGACAAAGACAGACCATTTGAATGGGATGCTGAACGTGAAGAGGCCTTTCAAACGGTCATGGAATGCAGGAAATTCCAATTTCCCTTTCTCCGAGATCTAACAATACTCACCATTCTGTTACTTTCTGATACACAGCTGGCCTTGACAGCTGGCTCTAGGACTATAGACTTAGAAAGCTTTACCGACTCCTTGGAACCGGGTACTCGGCTCCCAACTGCCGAGTACCCGTCTACCATAGAGCTCATTGTTTGCATAGCCACCAAACAAGAGAATTCCATGGCTTGCCTCCGTGGGGCTGGGAGGCTGGGTCCGTAACAGAATGGTGAGTATTGTTAGATCTCGGAGAAAGGGAAATTGAAATTTCCTGCATTCTCCTTCGATCAATACTCACCATTCTGTTACTTTCTGATATACACCAGATTTGTTCAGTATCCTGGTGGGAAGGGGCAAGCCATAAATGCTACTTTTGCCCCTTGGAGAAAGATTTAGACTTAACCACTTGACTAACGGAGACCTAAAAGGACTGTCAAGTTATCGGAACCGAATCACATTCGCGTCACTGCCCCCCCCCCTTTTTCTCCTAAGAAAAGGGAGAGAACTCACGAACATGTATCTCGCCTGAAACACAAATATGCCAAGAGGGTTAACTGCTCCTTGCATATCCACATGTATTAGCCTGGGAATGAGCATGAATATATAAGATGAATGAACATGATATATAGACATAATACAAAAAACTCTCACTATTGAATTACCTTATGATAATTGGACTTCAGACGTACCGCCTCCAACCATTCACTGGTCCGGCCATCAGTGACACAATCTGGTTGTCATCCTCACGCTCGACCATGCCTGCTTTAGGTTCTTTTCTAACCGAAGTGAAAAAAGGGTGAAGAGCAGTGTGGCCACTTAACTATCGTCTCAAAACAGCTAAAGCGAGTGGATTGGCTGAGTCTGACACATCTCTCATATAGTAATCCGTGAATGAGGACTCACAGTGCCATTGTGCAACGGCCATGATGTCCTCTAACGGAACACCACTGTAAAGGGCGGTCGAGGCGGCTATTCCTCTAACATCGTGTGCCCTTGCGCCTTGCACCTGGTGCCCAGTCGCCATCTCATGAGTAGTCTGAATGCATTCGACTACCCAACGAGAGATAGTATCCATGGGCACCTGCACTGGGTTTTCCACCAGCAGATCTAGCAGATCCGTGAACCACGCCGTGCTTGGCCAATACAGCGCTATTAGCAGGACCAGACATGGTTCCTCCCTGATCTTCACCAATACCTTCGGCAGAAGGATGGTGGGTGAGTACGCGTAAGCGTGCATCCCCCTCCAGCTTATCGCCAGAGCGTCTGTATCGACGGCATTTGGATCTGGAATCGGCGAGACATAAGTCATGATTTGAGCATTTTCCCTTGTGGCGAACAAGTCCACGTTGGGTTTGCCCCAATGCTCGAAGATCCTTCGTAGAACTGGAGGGTTGAGGAACCATTCTGTCGGCAGAATTCTCTGTCTGCGAGACAAAGCATCCGCCAGAATGTTCAATCGGCCAGGAATGTGAGCTGCTTTCAAAACAACCGAGTAATTCCTGCACCATTGAATCAAGTGCCACACTTTGATACAAAGTGTTGGTGACCTGGTCCCGCCTTGGCGATTTATGTATGATACTACCGTCGAATTGTCCGACCGTATCAATATCACCTTGCCCCTGATCATCGGAAGAAACTCTTCCAACGCCAGTTCCACTGCCATCATATCCAACAGATTGATATGCAGCTGACTCTCCAGGAGAGTCCATGTGCCCGAGACCTGGTGTTCTCCCAGGCAGGCACCCCACCCTTCCAGCGACGCATCCGTGTACATGGACAGCTGGGGGCGAGGTAGGTGCAGCGAAACCCCTACTAGGAGATTCTGACGCTGTATCCACCGTACAAGATGCGATATTATCGGCTCCAAAACTGGCACCAGTTTTGACAGGGGTTCTGTTCTCTGTCTCCACAGAGACATCAGATACAACTGGATAGGTCTTCTCATTAGAGCAGCGAACGGGATCACTTGCTCCATGGAGACCATCATGCCCAGCATCTGAAGAAACCGCCTCGCCTGAATGTGGTTTCCCACTCGAAAACTCTCGAGGATGGCTAACAGAGACACCACTCTGGGCTCTGACGGGTAAACCCTGCCCTCCTCGAGATCGAAACGCATCCCCAAATAAACGAAATGTTGAGTGGGTGTCAACTCGGATTTCTCCTTGTTGACTATCCAGCCTAGATCTGAAAGTAACTTCAGAGTCAGAGCAGTATCCACGTTCAACCTGGCTGCTGAGTCTGCCTTGAGCAGCCAGTCATCTATGTAGGTGTGTAGCGCCACGTTCTCTTTTCTGAGAAACGCTGTCACCGCAAGGACCACTCTTGTGAAAATCCTCAGAGCTGTCGACAGGCCAAACGGGAGAACAGTAAACTCCCATACTTGATTCTGAAACGCAAATCTCAGAAACCTGTGCCAACTCCGGTTCATTGGAATGTGGAAATATGCATCTTTCAGATCGATCGACACACACCACATTCCCTTCCTCAATCCCGCCATTACCGATCTCGGCGTTTCCATCTGGAACCGAGGCGTATGGATAAACCAATTTAATGGCCTGAGATTGAGTATGGGTCTCCATCCCCCCCGTGCTCTTGGGGACAAGGAACATGTTTGAATAGAAGCCTGGAGTGTTCCGGTTCGCTGGTTTTATTGCTCCCTTCAGAAGCAAACCCGACACTTCCTTTTGAACGGCTTCTAACTTGTCTGGCTCCCTTGGTACGGGTGTCCAGACAGGTGCCAAAGACAGATTTTGTGGCGGAAAGTCCCACCACTCCGGCATGTAACCCTGAGATAACCATCCCAGGACCAGACTGTCTGACGTCACACCTCGCCAGGCCTCGACGAAACGCATGAGCCTTCCACCCACCATAGATGCCTCGACGTCTAACGGGGTTGTCCGGCTCGCAGTCCGCTCCCCACACCCCCCCCCACCCCCTCCCCCCTTTCTTAACGAGAGAGAGAGAGAACCATTTCGGTCTCGGCACGGCGGGTATAACTGGCACGCTGTTCCTGTCGCACAGGTGCGGTCCAGGCGGATATGAAGGGAGCTCTCGTACCCTCAGGTACGATCCGCTCCCTTCTGTCCGCCCTTGGAGGACTTACCCTTACCCTTCCCCGTGCCCTTCTCGCCTCTAGGGCGGTCAGAAGCAACCTTGGGGAGGGTAGGAGCCTCTACAACCTTCCTGGCTTTCTTAGCCGCCGCCGTCTGAGAAAATCCAGCTGAAGCAGAAGTCGCAGCAGGCTTAGCTTTCGCCTTGCCCCTATGCTTCTTCTGCTTCTTTGGAGGTTGTCCAGCTAGCGGTTTCCCCACAGCCCCTAGTGCGTGCGCTTGCCGCACTAGCTCCAGCTGTAGGTTGACCGCCAACCGATTCTGCGCGATGCTGGCTGTATCCTCTAGGATGGCCCGCGCTTGGCCACCGAAGATGCTAGGCCCTGTCAGGGGCGTCCCAAGAAGACGCTCCCTGACTGCCGTAGCTGGACGCATATGGTCAATAACCATTTGCCTCCTGGATTTGGTCACATGCGCCTGCACCCTTGCCAGTGCGTACATAGACAGCACCAAGCCGTCATTCACGCATGAAGGCGCCACAGGTGGCACAGGGTGGCCTGCCCCCGCTTCAGCCCACACCGACTGAAGGAGATGATAAGAGTGGTTGACAGCACTCATAGCTGCCCTCACACCCTCGTCGCATAGGGACAGGACTTCCTCTTGGTGTACCTGGGACCTGTCCACAAGTGCCGGACCGGGGCCACCCGCTCCAGCACTCTGAACCCCCAGGACCCATCGGTCATCCTCAGTGACCGACGGCACTACACCATATCTGTCGTATTCAGGGAGCTGGCCCTTGGTCGCAAGTTGCTTGCTATAAATAGCATCCAACAACTCTATGAACCGTGGATCCAGTCCCACTGACTGGATCCGGGCCGCGGGCAAGATCCCCGTCCGAATCGATGCAACCGATGGACGGGCCACATCCTCCTCGGCCGTGGCCGAAACCACAGACGGGTCCACCCTGGCTAGCCAAGCCAGAGCCTCGGACCAGTCTATTTCCGAGGAGGAAACACCCGCAAACACGTCACCCGTTGACGCGCTCACGGGCCTGCCAGCCATGGCCTCCCGGCAAGGAGCCGCGGCTGACACACCAGGCACTCTGGTAACACCTGGTTCCGATGCCACCCCATGAAACATATCAGTCCATGGGGTAGGTACGCACGGAAAACCGTACGGACCCGTAGCGGACGCGGAACCATGGCCAAACACGGGCGCCAACGGCTCCCCATGTCCGACCGCCAGACCGGGCGAGATAGGTGAGTACCACGCCCGGCCCGGCACACCGGTCACCATACCAGCTGGTGCCAAACCAACCGACACGGAACCGGTGCCCGGTACCAGATTGGCCTCAACCACAGGCGGAGCCGCTGCCCTGGCTTGCGCCAAGCCAGACAGCTCCAGGAATCATATCGCATAGCATTCAGGGTATATTTACCAATCAAAATAAATCATACTCCTACCGAAAGCCGACACGATATGTGAAGAAACAACAAAATGTAAACAAACTGCTGTAGCACACGGTAAAACCGCAGACCACGCATCTCTCAAGAATTTTCACACCACCGATCATTGCAAAACGATCGTGATCACACGTAAACTTGACCATTCCAAAGTTTTCTGGTACCATTTTTAGTACGCAGCACCCAGAACAGATGCGCGAATTAATGAAAAAAATTTCTTCACATAAAAATCCGAGCCTCACGGGTGTGACGTCACCCGCTCGGACCTTACGGAAAACGACGTCAGCCGATATTCGTGTTAGAAATACCGTAGTAAACACCTATTTTCATATCTGCCGATCGCCTGTTGGGGTTTAAAGAAGGCAATCGTCTGGCATATCTCGTTGTTAGCACACGTCCCAGATTCTATGGGGTCAGAAATTGGAACATGCGACACAACGAAATTTAGAGACCTAAGTCTTTTAACTATGGATAATACGGAATTATACAACCTGGTCTTCATTGGCGGTATTCTCCATTTTATCCAGTTAGATCCTTTCAAGAACGCACAACTATCAATTCACAGATAAGACTTAGATTTCCTTTCACAAAAACTTTAAATCTTTCCCTGCAAAAAAACGTGGACAGCTCTTGTTGCTATGCAAACAAGAATGAGCTCTATGGTAGACGGGTACTCGGCAGTTGGGAGCCGAGTACCCGGTTCCAAGGAGTCGGTAAAGGTTTCTAAGTCTATAGTCCTAGAGCCAGCTGTCAAGGCCAGCTGTGTATCAGAAAGTAACAGAATGGTGAGTATTGATCGAAGGAGAAAAATTGACCTCTGCCCCCTCCTCCGTCGTCTTGGTCCACCCTGGCCCATCTTTCTGATTTATTTTGCATACAGGTGCTTAGAATTGTGTATGCAATAAACACAGTTCTATTGTCCTAATTTATAGCTCTCAAATTCTCAGCATATTCTCAGCAAAGCCGAGATGTTACGCAGTCACTTAACGTGAATGCCTGGAAGCTTTAAACATTTCTTGTATGGCCAGCCTTTTACCCTACACACTGACGAATCTCTCCCCACTGGCTACAAAATAATAGGAATCCAGAAGTAAAAATTTCCCAATGGTAGAAAACCTTACAAACTTTCATCTTGCCTTGGAAACAGCATAAACTGCTAACATTTAGTCAGCAAATTCCTGAGACAGAAGCCAACATGATGCGGCACCCGTCTACAAAGCATCTGCCAAGACGGCATCCTTTGATAAGCACATGATGATTATTGGTCAAGCATGTCACATATAAGATACTGATCCAATCTTTTCACCCTCTCTGCTGTAGATTGGACAGTGCCTACACCATGACAGGCACAACTAGAAGATCCTCATATGCTATCGCTTATGCTGGCTAAAGAATAACAAATGTGCATCATCCAATATTGTTATCAACGGCTGGGAGACTGTCATCTACATAATGGACTGCCATACTATTTTCATTGTTTTGTCATTCCTAGAAGCTATCGAGAATGTGTGTTAGAGCAGTTCCATGATACTGCCACTCATTTTGCCATAAAACAAACAGCAGAGAAAATCCACGCTCACTTTCACTGGGCAGGTATCTTCCCTAGAATTAAAGCGTGGGTTGCTAAGTGCATTACTTGTCAGAAACGCACTTCTGACAGATGATAGCGCATAGCTGCCTTACAGACTAGAAATGTTGGAGCTCTGTTCGAGATGGTAGCCATCAGTATACTAAAACCCCTTCACAAGAAACGAGACAACACTTCGATTAGGGAGAACAAGTGGCAGGTTGTGTGGACAGAGCAGTGCAAGATGTGGGCAACTGCTTACTAACTGTAGTTCCCCTATAACCTGTAGCTCGCCGGGTAGTGTCGGGCCGTTCCGGTGTATCATGTCGACTCGCCGTGCCGCAAGTGCACAATGAGTGATGACGCTGGTTAGCATCCAGTCTCGGGGTGATGGACCTTGTACGAGACTGCCCTGCGGGAAACAAAAAATGGCTCCTAAGGCCGGTGGAACTCAATCGTGTCACCAGTATGCCTGTCCATAGCAATTTCGTCATCTATGGACTTACACGATTTGATTTTGTGACATTATTGCACTGCGGGATGTTGTATTCTTTACGTCGCACACGACGTTCTTACAACATCGGAGTCCGCAGTGCTCATTTCGTGTGGGACATAGCCGGGCACTAAAGTGTGCGGCTGTGTCGGATAACCGTAGTCATCCTAGTGACGGGATTCGATTGATCTAACATATATAATAAGAAGAAAAGTATTTCACAAATAAAGTAATAATTAATACATTTCCATGAATCGCCTATTGATCTTTCTGCTGTATCACAAATGATCACACTTCTGCAGCAAAAGTTCACCATTGAGTCTGGGTCCCGTGACTGACGGTGGTGGGTCGCGGTGGATGTACTGTCATCGCTGAGATGCTTTCACTATTACTGGCACTGTTGGAAACATCTGAAGTGATGGTGGCGGAAATATGTGCATCCATAATGTCTCTCACAGTTACTGCCGGTTCTAATATATCCATCCGTAAGGCAGCGGTGGTACTAGTCGTTGCTAATGTCGTTGATGCTGTAGTGATGGTAGTCGTCGTGGTGGCGGCTGTAGCTGTCATGGTGATGGCGGTGAGCTGTACCGTAGGCTGAAGCTGTGGTGTGGGAGCGGATACGGCAGGAGATGACATCTTCCGAAACATATTTTAATAGAAGACTGGCGATGTTAGGCACAGGCTGAATGTCCTGTGTGTGGGCGATCCGTCTTTTTCCCGCATATGGACGTTCCGGCGTGGTTCCCTTTCTGATTGCTGGGTCAGAAAGGCAAGGAGGCGGATGCTGAATAACACGGGTCGGAGTTACACTAATCACTTACAGGCTGTGACGGGCCTGGTCCCTCATCTATGGTAAGTTCTGGCGGAGATGGTGACTGCGGGTAACTTGGGATGTTTATTTCCGCAGATGTCATAATCACTACCGAAATCGGCTGACTGGCTAACACTATCTTAGACACTACGGTGGCGGGTGTAGTGACCATAGCCGGACGGCTAATAACTGATGCGGGTGCTGCCGAACTGGATTTTGCGCGAGACTTTTGCTTCTTACTCTGCTTCAGGACTGGTGTGGATGAAGTGACTGGTACTGGCGTAACACTTCCAGACGCGGCTGCGGGCAGGATTTCACGTCTGGCTGCCGGTACGTTGCTTACAGTAGCCACGGGAAGACAATGACTAACGGGATATCTAGGGGTAGTGTTCTTCGTGTGGGCCATTTGAAGAACTTTGACCGGGAACCGAGATTCGAAATGGGTGGCTAAAACGGCACGATCCTCGTTCTCTTCTCCAGGAACTAATGTTACTTCTAACACGCGGTGATGATAACGGAGCGCGTGGGTCACCCCTTAGTGAGTAGCGGTGTAGAGATACTGGCACGTCACACGAAAGGCTGACTGGAAGAGATGATCCTTTTTAACATGAAATGTGCGGTTGAATTTTCTAGTAAAAGTTCTGGTACATGGCTCTCCGCTAGCTAATAACGAGTTACATGGGAACCATTTTGGAACTGGTACTGATTCTTCTTCAGACGAATCCGATAACGCTAAATCTTCAAGGAGCGACATCTCGTTCCCACCTTATTCAAAACCTAATGCCCTATCTCTTCATTGTTTTAAACTTTCCAGGCCAAGCATAATAATGAAATAATAAGAAAACAGCAGAATTTGGTTTGCGACACGAAAGAAGCCTAATTCTATCTGTTCTTCCCTGGTGTCGAGTTTTGATGGGAAGACAAAGTTTCAGAGCACGCTTCCTCCTTTTATACTATTTGGTGACGTCACAGGCAGCGGATGACCACACCTAAAAGTTTTAACAGGTGATTCGGTCATTCTTATGTGAAAGTTTCCTCTTTTTATGTCCTAGACGTCTAGGGATTAATTCTTCCCATACAAAGGGAGTACTTTTAATTATAGGAAGAATGGCTCGTTAAACTTGTCTTAATTTCGCGCATTTAACAGCCTTCGATCAACATAGAAACGTGGTACTACTTTTTCTTGGCGGTGTCTCATCTTTTATTAACGTGAGGCGGTTCTCCAGATTGGATGCTTATAAACTTGCCTATTCCAATTTTAGGCTGGCGCGCTCGATGGGGGTGGGGTGGGGGGGGGAGCCAGGTGACGTCAGCGGTAATCTCCCGGACTCACCCTCGCCACTCCTCCATTACGCTGTGGTAGTCTCGTCTTTAGGCGGCTCTTTTGCGTTTGATCCAACTTACTGGAAATAGTAGTAAATGTCACGTGGCTCTAAAAAGCACGTGGTTGATCGGAAACATATATGCTGTTTATGGCGACGGCCAAAATGCTGTTGCTGATGTGTAGTCTGCTGTAGAAGCGAGAGATAGAAATATATATGTTACATCAGGATCTTTATAATGTCCCGTATTTGCGCGAGTTCTTTAACATGCGGTTGGTATGTGTCTGTAATAGGTAGTTCACAGCCCGTGTTGATTTATAGACTGGAACGCAAGGAAGAGAATTTTTGAAATTCTCTGTATTTTTACTGTCAGATTTTTGATGCCGCTTTACCGGCCCGTGCGCTAATGATTTGTAGCACGGTAGAGCAGTTGTGTTCTTAATCAAAAATTTAACAGTAAAGTTGTAAGTAATTTGAACAGATCTATTCAGGCGGTAGATCAACATTACTGATCCCGTCAAGATGGCTGTGTTTTTCGAGCGGGAGGGCTGGCCACGCATTTTCCTTAATGGGTAGAACTAACTCCGTCCCGGCCTAGAACAAACACATTAATACCATTTAATAATGGTTAAATTGCAGTACAACTCGCAAAGTGTGTGCCACAGTTATTACAATTTACAATGCCGTCGTTCAGAGATTGTGAATACAGTCAACCTGAGTGTCTGTGTTTCTGACATGTTGGTGAATTTAATCTGATACGCGTGACTCGTTATCTGTGGATGATACTTGTGCTGTGGTGAAGGTGACGTGTTTATGGCCGCCAGGTGCGGTAGGGAAAGGGAGAGGCGGCGTGAATGTCAACTTTATCGAACCCTAAAGGTATTCCACTCTGTAATGGCCGAGCCCGTGGGCGGGACAGTGTTACTTTAGAGCACAGATGACCTGTTGGATGCTGTCGTAACTTTGATCAATCCATTGTCGAATTCAACTTTTCGGTAGAAAAATCCTACTCGTGACTGACGACAATGCGGGCATCTTGCTCTCTTAATAATATCGACTGTATTTACGTGTAGATGAAGTCTGTAGATTTAGCTGTTTCCGTACGACGTCGGGAAAATGGAAAGGGGAGGAGCGTTGGACAAACGTCCCTCCTGTGACGCGTACTGTAGATGGCTGTAGTGCATTCCTGATATCCATATGATCAGTTCTCCCGTGACTGGATAAGAGGGTGTGTGCGGGAGATTTGTTGGCTGTTGTCTGTTCATGATTATGTGGTTGTCGGGATGTCTGGGCTGCTGTATGATGCCAATGTTATAAGCGAAGAGGGCGCATTCCAGTTTTCCACGCTGGTGAACACCAAATCTGTTGTTATTTTTGGGAGGTGTAGTCTGCGGGAGATATTATCTCTCCCGCAATCTGTGCGGGAGGAATTCGTTGCGGGAATTTTTATGTCTCTACCGGGAATTAATTAATACCGGTAGGTGCTGCTAAATGCTGTTGTTGCCGATGTTGAATGTCTCTGTTATGCTGAGTATAACCGAGCGAGTATGTGATGTACGCGAAATGAAGAATTGACGTATCCAGTCTTGAAGTCAGGTGTGTTCTGTAGGTGTTGTCGTTCTGTGTGTTGTGTGATGTTCTGACTGCTCATGGGGGAGTATGGTAAGCCAATTGGATGTGGTGGCCTTTGGACAGGGGGATGTGATCATCTCCCGTTACACGACAGGTGGTCTCTTGTCGTAGTTTTTAGACACCGGGAAAATTTGAGCCGAGAGTCTGCTGAACAGGATGCTTCTCTGCCCACCGCGGGGGGGGGGGGGGAGGGGGGGGGGGGTAATGTTGGTCGGTTCGGTGCGGGATGCCACCTCCTGTGTTGCAGCAGTCTCTCTCATGTCTGATGATTGACGGTCAACAGACAATGAGTGGAGTGTGAAATGGACTGGGCCGGTGATGTCCGAACTTGGTTTATAGATGAGGGACGCCAATTGGATTTGGGGTAGGGGTGCGGTAATGGATATGGGCTCCGCTTGGGGGAATTGGTGTGGCGGTTTGGAGGCTTGGTCGGGTACACCTCATTGTACGGTTCTGCGGTTCTAGACACGCCTAGGCTTCATCCAGCCTCTTCGCTTCCATGCTATTCACCATATGTTCCACCCCACAGGAAGCACGGCTTGGGTCAGCCCCAGCAGCCGCTTGTGGTAACTCTATGATGGGTGGTGCATAGCATGAAGTGGGTTGGAATGGGAAGAGATCGGAGGAACAGATGACCTGTTGGATGCTGTCGTAACTTTGATCAATCCATTGTCGAATTCAACTTTTCGGTAGAAAAATCCTACTCGTGACTGACGACAATGCGGGCATCTTGCTCTCTTAATAATATCGACTGTATTTACGTGTAGATGAAGTCTGTAGATTTAGCTGTTTCCGTACGACGTCGGGAAAATGGAAAGGGGAGGAGCGTTGGACAAACGTCCCTCCTGTGACGCGTACTGTAGATGGCTGTAGTGCATTCCTGATATCCATATGATCAGTTCTCCCGTGACTGGATAAGAGGGTGTGTGCGGGAGATTTGTTGGCTGTTGTCTGTTCATGATTATGTGGTTGTCGGGATGTCTGGGCTGCTGTATGATGCCAATGTTATAAGCGAAGAGGGCGCATTCCAGTTTTCCACGCTGGTGAACACCAAATCTGTTGTTATTTTTGGGAGGTGTAGTCTGCGGGAGATATTATCTCTCCCGCAATCTGTGCGGGAGGAATTCGTTGCGGGAATTTTTATGTCTCTACCGGGAATTAATTAATACCGGTAGGTGCTGCTAAATGCTGTTGTTGCCGATGTTGAATGTCTCTGTTATGCTGAGTATAACCGAGCGAGTATGTGATGTACGCGAAATGAAGAATTGACGTATCCAGTCTTGAAGTCAGGTGTGTTCTGTAGGCATTGTCGTTCTGTGTGTTGTGTGATGTTCTGACTGCTCATGGGGGAGTATGGTAAGCCAATTGGATGTGGTGGCCTTTGGACAGGGGGATGTGATCATCTCCCGTTACACGACAGGTGGTCTCTTGTCGTAGTTTTTAGACACCGGGAAAATTTGAGCCGAGAGTCTGCTGAACAGGATGCTTCTCTGCCCACCGCGGGGGGGGGGGGGGGGGTAATGTTGGTCGGTGCGGTGCAGGATGCCACCTCCTCTGTTGCAGCAGTCTCTCTTATGTCTGATGATTGACGGTCAACAGACAATGAGTGGAGTGTGAAATGGACTGGGCCGGTGATGTCCGAACTTGGTTTATAGATGAGGGACGCCAATTGGATTTGGGGTAGGGGTGCGGTAATGGATATGGGCTCCGCTTGGGGGAATTGGTGTGGCGGTTTGGGGGCTTGGTCGGGTACACCTCATTGTACGGTTCTGCGGTTCTAGACACGCCTAGGCTTCATCCAGCCTCTTCGCTTCCATGCTATTCACCATATGTTCCACCCCACAGGAAGCACGGCTTGGGTCAGCCCCAGCAGCCGCTTGTGGTAACTCTATGATGGGTGGTGCATAGCATGAAGTGGGTTGGAATGGGAAGAGATCGGAGGAACAACTTTTCCATCCGGTCCCTTGGACAAAACAAACACAAAACTCTGCAGATACGACTTCGCAGATCTAGTAGACCCATGCTGACGAGGGAGAGGGCGAGTATGTATCTCGTCATCATTGTCAGCATTAGCTGTTTGTTCACCCATGTTCTGGCTCGGTAGAACAGGGGCTGAACTAGCACCGCGGTGCTCTGCGGTAACCGCGGGAATACTAATTTCCGTAGAAATATCTGTCTGGGTACCAGTGTCACGAGAAACGCCCAGTCCGAGCTCTGGTGCTGGGTCGTCACTGACACACGGTTTAGGTTGATCGAAGTGGATGACTGAGGTCAGGTCATCCGAAGCACGGATATGGTAGGTCACATCCGACGTCTTACCTACTACCACATAGGGGCCTTTCCACTGGTAACTCAGTTTACTTGGCACGTTTGCATACCGTCGTGAATCGTTTACCCAAACCATTCTTCCTGCATCATATGGATCTCCATGCACTCTCCGGTCGTGCCATGTCTTTCGCCACCAGTGTGCAGTGGATAAGGTTTCTCTCACTAACTCATGGGCTTGTTCTATCCTTTGCCACAAGAGTTCGACATAGAGAGATGGAGAATTTTTCTCTCCTAGTATTCATGGCATGGCCAGATCCAGGGGTAAGGCTAATTCAGGGCCCAACATTAACTGAGCAGGGGTGTAGCCCGTGCTGGAATGTACTGAAGTGCGGTAAGCCATGAGTACATACGGGAGCCGTGGGTCCCAATCTCTACAATCAAGGCGTGTTTCCTTGGTAAGCATCTCCGCGAGAGTTCTGTTGAACCTGTCTACCATCCCATCACTCCAGGGGTGGTATGGAGTTGTCCTTGTCTTGACAATATGGAATAATTTGCAGAGCTCTGATATGAGCCGGCTCTAATAATTACTTCCTTGATCGGAGTGTAACTCATAAGGCATACCAAAGCGGCAGAATACATTGGTGGCCAAGACCTCCACTACGGTGGATGCCTCATGGTCTGGCAGAGCAAATGCTTCTACCCACTTCATAAAATAATTTTGTAATACAAAGATGTATTTATTTCCATCATCCGTCATATTCAAGGGTCCGAGCACGTCAATAGCCACTCGCTCCCACGGTGCACCAACAATCTTAATTTGAGATGGTGCGATATGGTGTTGGCCAACAGCGCGTCTTTGGCATGGGATACATTTGGCAACCCATGCTTGGACACTATCGCGAATCCCGATCCAGTGGAATCTCAATTTGATACGGGCAACAGTCCTTTCTATGGCCAGATGCCCGGCGTCATGTAGTTGTTTCAATATAATTTCACGATAACTCTCCAGGACAACCAAACGGTCATTAATATATAGAACGTTGTTTATTAATTGACATTCTTCGAACCGTTGGTAATAATATTTTGCCGTGGTGGATAGAAGTCTTACCGATTCCCTAGGAGGATGTACCCCCTCCTGAATCCACGCATATATATTTCGTGTCTGCACGTCTGTTGTCTGGTGGTGTGCGATTCTCTCCGGATTCCACTCTGCGCACCTCAATTCGGGGAACTCCGGAGATGGCTGTGTTGACTGTGTCACGGTGGTGGCCTCTTTCGTGTTCAGCTTCTGCGGCGATTCTATTAACGGCGTCGGCGTTCCCATGCAATTTGCTGGGACGGTGAACAACGTTAAAGTTATAGGCCTGCAGGGATTCCAGCCATCTCGCTACCTGGCCCTCCAAATTTTTCAAGTTCCTGAGCCATCGTAGTGAGGCATGGTCTGTACGGAGTGTAAAAGGGCGCCTGTACAGAAAGTGCTTATAATACTTGACGAAATGGACCGCCGCCAATAGTTCTCGCTTGGTGGTTGCGTATCTTCTCTCTGTTTTATTCAGAGTACGTGAACCATAACCCAATACCTGCTCTGTTCTGTCTTCAGTGACCTGGGATAGAACTGCGCCAATAGTGAAAGCTGACGTGTCAGTGTCGAAGATCAAATCGAGGTTTGGATTAGGGTGAGCAAGAATCGGGGCGGTCGTCAAGAGTTCCTTCAGTGCCATGAAGGAGCCTTCACACTCACTCGTCCACTCAAATGGTCGATCTTTCTTGGTGATTGGTGATGGATCACGCCGTCCGTATTGGTGCTCGGATATGCGCTGGTGACTAGCCTCCTGATTCAGCTAGCTAACTCAGGAAGAGTTTCTCCCACGCGTCATCGGAGATTTTTAAGTTGAAGAGGACTGGTTTCTCCGAGGGCTGTGTCACCAAATTGCTCCATCAGTTCTCGTTCCAACTGTGTGTAGGTGGGTGTGTAATCAGTTCCCAGATCCGCAAGAACTTTGAGGGCTTTTCTGGAAAGCTTTGTAGCGAGATATTCACCCATTTGCTGATCGTTCCAGTGGTTACTCCGACATGATTTCGAACTGAATTTTATAATTGGTCCAGTCATTCTCCCCACTAAATTCGGGAGGGATGATGACTCGGCCAAGACCGCAGGAAGAATGCAGCGACTGAAATTCGGGTGGTGTGGGTATCTGGTAAGTTGATGAACATGTTGAGGTTGGACGTGGTGCAGGTGGCGGTGGTGTTGATGTTTCCCATCGATGCCAATGCCGAGCAGCCAGGACACGTGTACTCCAATTCAATGAGTCCACCCCGTTTGTAGAGCCATAGACCGGCATGGGTCTATGGACGGGAGGCGGATTGTTGTGAAGATTGTTCTAGAGCATTCTAGATGTTTTGCGTCCACGTGTTTATGACGTCACGGCTCGACCCAGGGGTGTGTGTTCAGGAAACGAATCCAGGACGGACAGCGCGTACCCAGCTTAGCTGGTACAGCCGGTATCCGACCGGTCGATCCGAACTACAAACCACAGCTGTGACTCTCGGATTTCAGTTCTTCATCTCTGGCCTGCAATTGATCATCCGCATCTAGTTTTTGTAAGCCCGCCGACGGCAATCTGGGAGCAACTAATTGAATAGAAGAAGCGTCCCTCACTTCCAAAGCTTCAGAGGGGCCTTCCTGCAGATGGGCCTCACAGCCCAGATGTAACTTCTCAAGTATGTAGAACGAGTGGTGAATCTTGGTGGACAACTCGTCAGATCTGCCGAACCACGCTGAAAAGTGGCGATCACACTTCTTATAATTTCACTAGGTTGACTCACACTACACTTAGCATATGTTTTGAACAAGAGAGTGGCCCTTTTTGCCAGCTCTCTTCCTCCGCTTCAGCGTTGAAGGCATTTTCCTGTGACGGAGGCCCACATGAGGTACTTTCCTCTCGCAACAATAATATTTTTGTCAGTGGTATAATGGTTTATATTAAACTATATTAAACTATATAAGTGGCCTCGATAGGATGCTCCCTTGCAGGAATACCTCATGGATATATAAGGATCTGTGAGGTACCTCTGACGAATCCACGTTAACAAGACACCAACTTGGTTCTATGTACTGTATATTTTCTCTCTCGTGCTAACAAACGAGTACTATTGTTTGCATAGAATATTTTTAATTATCATGTCTAGGCTCCTAAATTGAGTTATAACCATCATACCAGTGACACAAATAGTTGGGACGAGACGGTGAGGTTAAATCTTGGCGGCAATGGTCGCACGGCCCCACGAGAATGTTATCATTCCACCGGCTCTAGAATTCGGTCTTTGTACTTTGTGGAGAGTCGCGATATGGGATCCGTAACCCCGAGAACTGCATCTAACCAGCCCTCCCGCACATCCTGTACATGCACTGCAACGGAGCGGAGCAGCAGGATGGACCAGCGCGTACCAGCCGCGAGCTACATAACCATGAAATGCCGATAAAAGACGATCTCACCAGCCAAGACTATTCGCAAGACTATTCGTTTTGAAAACTTCAGACAGCATGGTTGGCCGAGAAAATGCATGCAATCCTAGTACTCAGGCAACATTCCGACAGGCAAGGTTTCTCAAAGGAACATTTGTATCAATTTCTATATTAAAACGATAGTCTACTGTGTTGTTCGATTAACTTATCTGAGGATTCTGTTTTTAACTACTGAGAAAGTGACCACCTGAGTCAACCACGTGTGGTCATCTCATAATAATAGAATTCCTTTCACAAGTCACATCTTGCTATGATGATATGATTTACCAACAACAAAATGGCTCCCTGGAGTGTGCCGCTTTATCAGATAAATCACAAAACAAGTGCAGGGGGTTAACATCCATGCCTATTCTCAGCTGGACTAAAATTCTTGACTGCATGTCCGCGTCACTGCATTGACAGGCGATGCGATAATGTTTCCTTATCAAACCACATACTACAAGCGAAATAGGAGATGAAATAAATTTTGTGATGAAATATTCTTTTGATAACACTGGAAAATCTGTTACTAGACCATCCCTGGTCCATCAAGTGCAGCGTGGCGAAATCCAAGGGTGTATGTTCTGGTGTGTCTTCTGGCATCGTTAGCACATGGCCAAACATGGACTATCTTTGATGAGTGACTTTTATGGACGGCGACGGTGTATTGCACAGCTTGCATAGTGCATCGTTGAAAATTATGCTTTCTAGCCCTCGGTGTGCAGTGATGGTGCGGAGCCATTTGTGATGACTGGCAACAAGTTGGTCTAGAGCTGTCTTTGGAGCTGCCCAGCTGTTACAGTTATACAGCATCAAGAATGCGCAGGTTGCGTTGTATAAACGTAGTCTTCTTGTCATGGGCATATAATTCTTTGATTTACGAATCCATAGCTTCCAGAAGGACTGGAAAGGTGTGCTTCCCATGACGGAGTGTGTAGCAAAGTCAGCGGTGCTGCAGAACAATGAGCCGATAAGTGTACTTTTCTTCCATGGTTCGCCACTACGAAGTGGATCGTCATTTTCTTTAGTCTCGTGCTTTGTCGATAGGTATGAGGGTGGACTGTGTGTTGAATTCATTGATAACGAAATTTTTAATTTTTAGATTCAATTGGGTATAGTCTATTAAGATCACATCGTCGGCATATTCTATCTCTTGTGGCATATCCAGTATGGACACAGTGGGATTTGGTCTCGTGATATTTTCCCACACACATTCCAATGCAGCAGCAGGGTAACAGGTGAAAATCACTGGGGATAGACCATCTGTAGACGTCACAATGACTCATATTCTCAGCTTGTTGCCTACAAGTAGAAGGCTCACTAGTCACTGCTCATCATTGGAACTGGTCGGGCTTAGTGCATCTAGGACCGTTGTGCATTGCATCGTGGTGAAGGCTCATGACATGCAATGTCCATTTTGTGGAAATCCCAGTATTTAGACATGACTACTGACACAAGCATGCGTTGATCCCATGAAGTCATCGATCTTATTTCGGATGCGACACAGAGTAACAGTGGATAGGATTTTCCGTATGCTGTTGAGGAGCACAATGAGTGGCAGATTGGCTGGGAGGCCAGGTGGCTTCTTGGGCTTGCGTAGCACGATAAGAGCACCTTGGCCTACCGTACCGATGTGAAGATGGTACTATACCAATGCGAAAACATACCACCACTAAGTGTTGCATAATCAATACATATGGTCCAAGTATGGAAAAATCCAAAGAAACGATTATTACATTCCTTTTATGCAGAACTTAAGTCCACATTACTATTCCAGCCAGATGGCAACTGTTCCTGTGTGGAGATTTCAACACCACGCTTGGTAAACTCAGCAATGCGGACACAAATTCAGGATTTGACTTGTGCATGGCGTCGCATGGGGAAGGTACACACAACAGCAATGGAGACAACTGGTGGCATTACTTAGTTCCAATGGATTATTTGCCACAAATCACGGATTGACAGATCACGGATCGCAAAGCCGCAAGATGTTATAAGGCTACAATACAGTGTTAAACCAAATACACTTCATACTATGCAAAACAGAAGTAAAGCCCCTACTTCGGTATGCATGATCGTAGGGAGATACAAACCTCAATTGTAGCCATAGGCTATGCAGTCATTATACACCTTCAGATAAACCGTTTCTACTAATGTGCAGACACCATACCAGGCAATAGGGTAGAGTTACCTATGACCTACCCAAGCTCAGCAGCAACACTGACACACAAATGTCATACAAAAAATCCATGGGGGAACCGTGAGTGAACATCGGCGTCATCACTGATACAAACAAACCCCTAACCAAAAATATTTAAATGTATAGAATCATCAGCTACTGTAGCGCAGACCGGCCAGACGGGTACAGACCATCCCAGTTAGGCTGGGTGCGGAACGACCTCTCCGGGTACGTTCCAAGCACACACACACCCCGCCCGGGTAGGATAGCACGCATGTATAAAGCCATCTGAGAGGTTTCTCTAAAATGGCTAAGTCCGTAAGAATGCGTAGCACGCATGTGCACGCGTCAGAGCTTCCCTGGCAACATGTGTCAGTATTGGAAGAGAGTGTATACTTATAGTGTACAGAGTTGGCTTGGGATTTCTTCAAATCACTCCAAACTCGTCATTCTTGGGACGCATCAGGACCAGAATAAAAGGAGGATTTCAAAACCTTTTACCTTTTTAAAATCGGACCTGAAATGGAGAGTTTGGAACAGTCGACAGCAAGGTTGCTGGACCAGCGCAGTGCTAGACATGGGCTAACTGCTTACTGACTGTGGCATCCTACACCGCAGCAGTACCCTTCAGAATTCAGATCTCCAGCGCCGCTGAACAACCTTGGGTCCGCAATCACCAGTTTTTGTAGGCTCTCGGATGGCCATCCGAGGACAACTAAATAAATAAGAAGGACTCCCTATCTGGAACACTCACAGAGGAGCTTCCTTGCGGATGGGCCTTGCGGGCCCGATGTAAATTCGCCAGATCTTCCGGACCATGCTGAAAAGTGGGATCAAACTTCCATGCAGCATGTCGGGTGTTTAATTAACTTTTAGACCACAGTCTGGTGCGACTCTGCCCGGAGTTATGCAATGTATCCCGCACGGTGTACCCAGTTATGTACTCGAGTAACTATACTACTATACTATGGTGCTGTTCATACATTCCGTTATAGGTACCTTCCCCGGTCGTCTGAGACCGCATTTTTATATTTTCCGTTTCATACTGTATATAGTATCTTTATTTCTGTGTGCTTACAACTAACAAGCACCGCAAGGTTATATGACCTGATATACTGTTAGCACTTTACTAGTTAGTTATGTATATAGCAAGTAGTCATCATAGTTATTATGTGATGTTTACATAAAAGCTCTAGGAGGCAAGACGCTAGGCTATACTATACAGCAACAGTATATCCGCATCACTACTCCCCCCAGCATCAATTTTACGCTGAGGTCACTGTTCATGCTCACATTGCTTGAGCCTGACATGTGGCCAACTAAACGTGGCTATTCTAGCTCGATAGGATAGGTTTAAAGTGGTTAGGGACAATCTCTCCATAAGAGACATATTGTGAACGTGTCTTTTCCGGCTGTAGTGGATATGTAACAGCGCACACCGGCTAGATGATATAAATTGGCTAATTACCTTAGGGCCTCTTGTTATTATGAGGGATTGTCTCTTTGTACGCTCCTCCAGCTGCAAGGCTTAATAATTGTCTGGACTCCCAATCGACACATTGGCAGGATCCGACTCTGGGAAACTATCAGGGTTTCTGAGCAGTGGAAACTAAAGCGCCGATTTTGCATACACTCTGGGCATCTTCGCCAGTTAGACTTATGTGTCAAAAGATAGGTTGGAAGAATATCTAACAACTAAATGATAGGTTAGAATTTAGCTGAAGGCCCGCATAAATAGAAGCGGCGACTACCAATGCAGTATCTTTGGCCCTACATAAGACGGTGGCCTATGAATTCTTCGGAAGTCATTCGACCCGTCTTCACGTAAACCAGCGTGCATCACATTAGCTATAATTTCACTAGGATTGAACCACTGCACATAACTTTTTGTTTGAACAAAAGAGTGGTCCTTTTTGCCAGCTCTTTTCCTTCGCCTTGGCGTTGACGGTATTTTCCTGTGACGGAAGCCACCGTGAAGCACTTTTCTCTCACAACAATATTATTTTGTGTGTGTTAGGGGTATAATTGGTTTATATTAAACTATTTAAGTAGCCTCGTTAGGACGCTCCCTTGCGAGGATACCTCGCTTGATTTACGAATCTGTGAGGTACCTCCTGCGAGTAGAAAGAACACCTGTTTGGTTCTATGTACTGTATTATTTTGCTCATTTACTAGCAAACGAGTACCATTGTTTATATAGTGATTTTCTTTAATTATTATTATGTCCGAACTTTTAAATTAGTTTATGGGCCGTCATATCGATAACACCACCAGTTGGAATGAGACCGTGAGGTTCAATCTCGGCGGCAATGGTCGCACTGGCCTCACATTATCGTTCCACCGGCTCCAGAAGCCTGTCTTTGTACCTTCAGGAGAGTCCCGATACGGGATACTCAACCCCGAGAACCGCAGCTAACCAGCCCTCCTGCGCATCCTGTACATGCGGTGCAATGGAGAGGAGAAACATGGCGGACCAGCACATACCCCCGTGAGCTACACTACTACCACCATTGGAGTTCTACAAATCAACAACTAAGCTGGATATACTGATGACCCTGTTGTAGCAAAACTGTGTTACGGCTGTGCATCTATCAAAGTATCCAAAGTGAAGACTGCAATAAACTATGCAGGGAACGCAATAACATTCTGCGCCATATTAGCAAATGCTTAAAAGATCTGACTATTCAACAAGGAGACTCCATAGCAGATGAAACCACTGCCACGGACGACTCTCAAATTGCTTTGGCCACCCCGGTCGCTGAGAGTTACTGACTATATAAACACCACCACTCACTGTACACAACTCTGAAGGACACTTTATAGGGATTGACCAGGGCAAAGCCAACAATGGTCAATGACCACGATGATGAGCCCTTGCACCCGTTTTCAGGTGCCCCCAGGCCATTACTAGCAACAATTAAAACAGCAGACGATGAGAAGGCACTCAAAGTCATGACAAATGGGCGTGCATCAGGACCTGATAGTATGGGCAATGAACTATTCAAAAATGCAAGTGACATTATCTCAAAAGCAATCACACACCTAATCAATGCAGCCTTTATTCATCCCCTTCCCACCGATGTTGCAGGCATCATGTACATACATTATAAAAATAGCAAATAAATAAATAAAATCAATACCCCTATCAAAAAGACGAAACAGAGAAAAAAGATATGGGGGCAAAATCCAGTCTAGCTGCATTAATTATTCCTCGTAGTGCGTGCATGCGTGCGGGCCGGCGGGCGTGTACAGTGTGCGTGCGTGCGATCAACCCGATTATGATTATGATTATTATGTCAGCCCATACAATTGTCCTTAACGCGTGGGTTATGAGGGAGTAGGCCTACACACATAAACCATGATCAAAGGATCCTCTGGATGGCTGCAGATTTGTAGAGCAGTCAGATACCATTTCTAAGACCTCATCAAATAAATCTCAAATTCAAGCAGGAATGACACATCTGTATAATGAGTGGACGCCTGTCAATAATCAAATTATCAATAGAATCGGCACTTGAAATTTTTTGAGACTGTAGCTAGAGTATCAATGCATCTACAAATGTAGCATACACACGCACGCACGCACGCACGCACGCACGCACACACACCCTCCAACCCCTCCATAAAAGCTCATTAGGCAGCAATCGGCAACGCATGCACCACCAGCAACATCGTAAATTTTGATTATTTCAGTTTTACTTTCATTTACGCAACCCTTCGTGGAAGCAACGCAACCCCTCGGTGAAATATCTCACAGAATGCCATGGCTCAAATACACCTAGGTGTGAGCCAATTAAATCAACTGAATGATTCGACTGAATGAATACACAATCCCACGGCATGGAGTGTGACAACTATATGTATTTCACTAAGTTGTGATTGAATTTTCGTATTTGTTTTTTTCCGGATGAAATGGCTAATACACGATTGTGTTTCATTCTAATATGTATTCTGTTGCAGTTTTATGGGTTGAAATCGGTGACCATAATGCATAAACCGAGTGCGTGCGTGCGTCTGTGCGCGCCAAAATATGGCCTAAACGACTATGTTTATGCAATTGCAGTTGTCAAAATATGGAAATGTAATCACCCTAGCGTCCATTGACTGCTTATAAAATATAGTCGCTCTGAATGAGTTAATCTCTTTTTGATTAAATTTCCCGCTACCGTATTCAAACCAACGATACGGTACCAACTAGCGTCATATTTTACCCTTAAAACTAATAGTCGCCAAAAATTAGCTAATTCTATCAATTGGTTCAAAGTTAACCGGATTACGCTTGGCGAACGACGAAGCAACAATCGCACAGTCAAGTACCAATTGTGCAAAATATGAGATTTGTCACATAATTCGCTATTCATAAGCCACAAAGAGAAGTTAATTTGCTTTTTATTAATAAAATAATACTATGAATATGTTGTTTGTAATTGACGATTATGCCACAAGTCATGAAGTAAAGTTAACTTTGGTGGTCCGCGGCCAAAAGAGATTAGGCATAGTTCATAGCAATATACATAGTACAGTACGGTCAGCCATGATCGAGACACCCGCTACATTCTCGTACCACAAGATGGTGCTTCATTAAAACAAGTGGTCTAAGGAAAACATGTGTTAGAGAAACACAATCTTATGGCCCCAAGATTATCTCAGGACCGTCAACAATTACTGACGTTAAAAGGACCCCCCACCCCCACCCCACCCGCGGCATACACCTCCGTACGTGAATCACCGCAACCTAGGACCATATTTATCAAGCACTCCTCCCACCCCAGACCATATGTCTGTAAGTGGTCTAGAAACGCTTTCCTGTTCACTAGGGTGGCCACTAGAGACAGGCAAAACAATGGTAATAATGTCATGATAAAGTCAACTACTTGAATATGGCAGGGTATTATATTAATTAAGATTATTTGCTATAGACTATTGACACGATCTACAAAAATAGGCTATGAACAAAAAAGTACGTAGAATACGAGATTTTGGATAAAATTTGAGCGATTACCGTTCAATATAGAATGTGCCATATACCTAAAATGCTGTATACCCTTTGTCTCAAACAGGCGCTTCGCCTTGTTAGCCGCGAAACCTGATATCTGGAGGGTGGGTGGGTGGTGTGGGGTAAGTATGTTTCATACAGTTACATCAACTTACCGCTACTAGAATCAATGCTACAACCAATATTATAATTGCGTCTTTTCTAATTATTGTGGTAAAAAACTGTTACTTTAGCATAAAAACAGCATGTAATGATGTAGACACTGGCTCCAGAAATAAACGTGATGTAAACTCTTAGGCCTATATCCGACATCTTGAATTTTCACCTGTTACCTTAATTGCTGTTGCATTGAATTTTGTGCGGGGAAATTCCACACGGTAAACCCACCCACCACACCCCCAAGCCACCCCACCCCAGTGTCCATACTGGGTATACCGCTAGAGATGGAATATATCGACGGTTTGGACCCTCAGAGACGAGGAAAAGAAACACCATTGACGAACTACTCCCAATAGCTGCAAGCAAATTACAAATTGAGAATCTCTATGAATGAATCCAAAACAGAGTTCACCCATATATACCGATATACAAAGCATGAAACTAAAGAAAATGACGATCCAATTCGCGGCGTCGAATCATAGAGGAAAGGTAAAATCCTGGGCTCACAGCTCTGCAGTACTGCTGACATTACTGCACCCTGCGTCATGGGGAACATAGCTTTCCAGTCCTTCGGGAAGAACGATTCGTAGATCAAAGACGCCCTTGACAAAAAGACTACGTTTAGCCTATACAACGCAACCTGCGTATCCTTGATGCTGTATAACTGTAACAGCTGGGCAGCTCCAACGGCAGCTCTATATAAACGTGATGCCTGCCACCGCAAACACCTCCACATCACTGGAAACCGATGGTCAGACGGCATAATTTCTCACGATGCACTAGTCAAGACACATCGCCGCTGTCTGTAAAACTCCCGCAACAAAATGGTCCAAGTTTGGCAATGCGCTAAGGATGCCTGGGGACACTCCAGCACAGAGAGCCTTGAAATTCGTCTTACTGTCAGCCGGCAAATATAAAGCCAGGAGAGGACGTCATTGCGCATAAATATGTAAAGTGCGCTTCGAGGTGTCCTCGAGACAGGAGTACTTGGTACACTCAGATCAAGAATAGACACGAGGAAGCTAAACATTTTGGCTGAGGACGAGACACATGCAGTCGTCAAACGCGAAGAAGGACTGATTGCAGCTGTATGATGTTTCTACTACTAGAGTCGCAGATTACATTAATCATACACACATACCGCAAGTTCCTCGTATTAGCCTGGTATCTTTTCTCTCACATGCATTGAAATTTTAGTTTAAGCTCTGCAGTCTCGACATATTCTTATTCTTTGGTAAGGCATACTTAGACGCTTGCAAGCTCATTATGTAATGGTTTGAATTGGTATAATTGTATTAACTTAATGATTACAGAATTTGCTCTGGTGCGCTGATCAAGTGGTACAACGAGGGTCGCCAGATCGAACCACATGATTTCACAATTCCCTCAAAAAGGCGTATACCCCTCCCTACACTCAAAAATAATTTTACTCCTGGGAACAACATCCTTTCTCTTTACATATATCACGTATCGAGTTTGACCTGCGCTGCAAGCGTACGTTACCTGGCTAACAAAGCTGTGTAGATTATGTACGTGTGATAAAGTAGAAGAGGAAAGACACTTTGTAATGCGATATGTCATGACTATAATATTACTGAAACCAGGGATTTTCTGGGCTGTTTTTTAAAAATATTTCTAACTGTTCTAGCATTGATTTCTTGAATGAGTGTGACAAATTTATCCGTATAATGTCTTATAATGAATGTTGATAAGATGTATACAATACCGATCTTCCACTTGTCAGTGCAATCACCGAAAAAATGGAAAAAATTTAAGGTAAGTAGACCTGGTGGATTTGGGATTTAGGATTTCCCACGGGCTAGTAGGCTTGTTGTCTATCGCATAAAGTCGATTATGCAAGCTATCCTATTACTACAATATGAATATATTTAACTAGTTTTTATAGGCCGATACATATTAAAATCGAATTTGTTTGGGTAATAGGCCTATTTTTAGCGTAACTTTATACTAATTGACTATTTGTTTTGTATTGAAATATCCTTATGTTGGATCCTTGTAGTACATTATATATTAGCTTATAGATCTGTATCCAGTATACTTCCTTATAAATGGAAACTGCATATTTTACCGAGTACCCGGCAAACTGTTCATATACACTTCATATCAATCTAAAATAGAGGCGTGGCTTCTTCGAGAATACACTTTTCTCGGTCTCGTATCGAAGAAGATCTCGTGAGATACGAATGACTTCATATAATTATGTTTGTGTGAATGATCCAGTGTATGATTTCCTTTGTTGATGTGGGGTGGGGGTGGGTGGTGGTGGTGGTGGGGGGGGGGGGGGGGGGGGTAAACTGGGTGTAGGCTTGGTTGTCATTTTGAAAGGGCACGTTCTTTGCAATATAAGTATTGCGTTACCACAATAATAAAACACAGAGAAACCTTTTCATACAATAATGTATGTACAAAGTAATAATACTCACTGCGCAGTAATGACGTCACAGTATTAACATCTGTGACGTCATAATGTCTTGCGCATTAACAGTATGAGCTAGATAAAAACGTCACAAAATGTACTGTGTACAAAGTTTGACGCAAATCTCATGAAGTTATTCTATATTTTGTGCATATTTTACTTTTGCAGTGCTCACTGTGACCAGTTCCGGAAGAGCGATATTAAGCGATGGTTTGTATTTGAAGGCTCGTTTTAGGTGATGCGGTGATAATGATGATGATGATGGTGTTGTTGTTGTTGTTGGTGGTGGTGGTGGTGGTGGTGGTGCTAGTGCGTGCATGCGTGCGTGCATGCGTGCGTGCGTATGTTGTAGTGGACAGATGAAGAGTACAAAGATCATACGTCCAGAAACAACATGGTTATGGTATGATGAAGATGGTGATTATGCTGTAGCTGTGAAATTAATGTTTGATGCTAAATGTTATAGTCTAGGGTAGTGGAGGGTATTTTCAACCGGACGTAGTTTTCAATCAGGCTATTTTAGACACTCATGATTAACAATAAAAGTGTAAAAGAACTATCACATTACATTTTACATCACATAATTTTGATTGTTTATTCTTAGCCGTCAGCAAAAACATTTGCACTATGCAAATTGATTATTATTAATATCTAGTTACTTAAGTAGATCCACCACCATTTTAGGTGACTACTTTGCCTTGTTAAACAATGTGTTTAAGAGATAGGCGTCATATAAATACTTCAGTGACGACAAACGGTAAAGTACTGGGAATTTTACATATGGTTGCTTCAAAAGAATGAATCAAGCTATTATTTGATGCCTAATCTTTGACTGAATCACGCATTATTAATTCTGCGAATGATTTTGTGTGAAATGAACCTTCAGTTAAAATCATCCAAAAATGGAGGGAGTTTTCAATCGCCTGATGAGAAATACCAAAATTCTAATTATTTCAGTCACATTATAATTCTTGTCATAATTAAATAATATTAGCAAGCGATCCCTTATAAATTCTAAATAAAATCTTTGCTGTATTCTCCAAGATGACACTCAAATTTGTTGATGATTGTTACCTTGCTTAGCCACAGACCCACAGTAGTCATTATTTGATTATCACTGCAGTAAGAAATGATTTGGATGCTGCCAGAAGAGCAAATGATTTAGAAAAGATAGCACACGCCGCATTTAATAATGAAATACTAAAACACGATTTATAAATTGCAAAATTCAAATAAAAAGAAAAACAGCAACTGATTTAAAACTACCTCCACCGATTAAAAACTGCCTCCATCGTGTTGCATTAGTTCAGTGATTATTAATTCTATATCAGTATGCAGATGTAGACACAGACAGTTGTCTTGTGTTTGACACTATTATGACCTTCCATTTGACATATTATTGTGCACTAAAATTATTCTTGGAACAAGGAGAAATACCACGATTCCTTAAGTGATTGAAAACTACCTCCTCTCCCCTATATGTCATTGATTGTAAGGGGTCCACCTTTCTATCGGCACTGCCTTTGGTGGATTTCCTGTTGTTACCCGTTTATTAACATAAATGAGCGAAATAAACAACAGTGAATCTTTAATCATGATGGTTATGTCACCGCAGAAAGTTACACCGCTACAGTGTTACAGCGTGGTTTTGGTTGTAGCAGTAGTGGTGATAGCGGCGGCGGTGGTGGTGAGGGTGGTGGTCGCGACGGCATTGGTGCGGGTGGGATGGTGCTGGTTAGCGACGACGACGAAACAAAATAAATAAGGTTGTACTTAATGGGTGAGCTTGAACTTGACATTATGTAGCACAATAATCATACAATAATCATATCTTATATCAATCCAATCCAGCATCAATCCGTCAACTAAAGATGTTCAAAGCTTGACTGATGGAACTCCGAGCAACCAAGTTTCCGAAGTCACAAGAGAGCAAATAGCGCCCCGAACGCCGAATCCTCCCTTGAGATATTCGGATGATATCCACCTAAGCTACTTACACAGATACCCTCGTGATGCGGATGGCAAAGGCGAGGACAGGAGAAGCGGTAACGTTTCCAACGAGACGAGCGGTCATAAGACAGATATCCACCCTCAGAAACACGGATCGAACCAAACTGAAACATGTGAGCATTTATCAACAGGTTAGAAGTTACGTAAATAACTTAGAAATACGTCTAGCGCCCTGAACGATGGTCGTCATGGACCAATCACAATATTGGGTTTTATGGTCATATTGGATGGTTTATTGGATGGATGAAACCTAACTTTGAATCTGATTGTGTGATCAATATTCATCATTGATTTCCCACTAAATATCGTTTGTTCTGAATTCCAATTTTGTATTTTATGTCTTGTTACTGCTGAATTTGAAGTATTTTGTTTGTTCAAATGTTAATGGTTCAAATGCTATTTATCCAGGTGAGCGTTACGGCCATTGGGCCTCTTATTTTAGATGCACTCCAGAATAAGCTTTAGCGACTGGCTGGCTGGCTGGCTGGTTGAGTGAGAGCCATAAAGGCGGTTTATTTAATTGCTGCCAGTAGATTAAAAGAATGAGAGATAGAGAGCGGGATGGGTGTGGGGGTTGGGGTAGGATGGTGGGGTGGGGTGGGAGGTTGTGTGTTATAGGAGAAGGGGAGAGGGATGGGGTAGAGGGAGAGAAGGAAGGCGGGATGAAATTATTTATGGTGTAAGGAATATTTTGTTAAATATTTTGAAATTAATTTGACTTGGAGCATTCGTTTCCCATACTAGCAAAATGTTCTAGTATAATCAATTTCAAAATAGTCAACAGCTTTCTGTAACTTGGACGTTATCCGCCATATAAGGGTGTGTGTCATTTGTCTTCCAACGAGCAATTTAGAAAATGAGATGTGCTGCGAAACCAGCTCATGCATTCTGAGTAAGAAACACCTTTATTTGTACTGTTGAATACTGACCCTCCACGCTTTGCGCGGTTTGGGATCGATTCATATACGTTGATCCCTGAATTCGCAGAATTACCTTTTAAAGGTAAGTATGTAGGTAAGCTGTTGAATATTTTGAAACTAATTTGAATGGATGTTATTGATGTCTATGGCAGCAACATCGGCCAGTCAAATTAGTTTCAAAATATTAAACAGAATGTTTGTTAGATAGTAAATCCATCGAAGGCATAAAATACATGAGTCTCAAGCAAATTCAGCAAAATAACTTTTAAAATAACCAACTTGTAATTTCTTGCATCGTAACTACATCGTAGTCCATAAGAGTTATTGTTGCATGGTCAAGAAAATCAAAATTGCATTGTTGTATGTGAGCATGTGTATGCCAATAGCCGGGGACAATAGACCACACTTTTTGAAAATTTACCACTGAGAGACTTACTGGGTTATCGAGCCAGTCATTCCAGTGGTGCCTTTCCAAGAATAGTCTTCTAATGAGCCGAGAATAGAGGAATCCAGTTTTAGCTATGGTCCGGCCATCTCTGCAGGGCGCCGAAAGCACGGGGGCAGCGGGGTCAGCTTCCCCGTTGCCCTTTGGCAAGGGGCAGCTGTGCCCTTTGCCCGTTTCTATTGCGAAAAATGAGTAAACTTTACTTTAGAACTTTAAACAAGATTTTTAGAATATTCGGAGCAGACTGAGCATCTGTATTAAAGTTCGGTTGTTTTGACATTAACACAAGTCCATAAAGTAATATGGGATGCTTCTAGGCCGAATCAAATCATCAATGCAAACGCTAGTTATCTAGTGGCAGTTACATGACCTTTTTATACCCGTAAACGTTGTATGTATCTTTGCGAGTAAAGGTAAGATACAGAGTCATATATATGTTATTTGAATATTTGAAATGATACCGGTCCACGCTCCAGTAATGCCTTACTTGGTGGGTAGAATAGAATATATGTGCGATGATGGGCGGCTGGGTGCAGCAATGTGGAAACACTGAGGGATATTAGAATTAACAGCAACTCTCAAAATCAATTTTTTAATTGATGTGTGAAGCAGATGCAATGGTAGAAATAATTTTTATACATATGGCCGAAGTACAATGTCGGTGGGTTGGGTGTATTTGAGGAATGTGTCTACGATTTGTTGTCACCCTTCACCCACCCACCCACCACACACACGCACGCACGCGCGCGCGCGCGCGCGCACGCACACATAGAATGGGGCCTCCATCGATGGAATGTAAAAATTAGATTCGCTTAGAAGCCATCTCCTACATTCTAAGTAATAAATATCATCCTCTTGAATTTTTTAACGCAGTGCTATTTATATGAATATGAGACACCGCCACCCCCCCCCCCCACCCCCACCCCCACCACTCCACCACCACACACCCCCCCCCCCCCCCCACCCCCACCCACCTACCCCCCCCCCCCCCGCTACCAACTCGTACGGTCGTGATAAATATGTTTAGCCATGTCAAGCCCTTTGAGTTCTAACAATATAAGCCAAATGTACCTCTGACCCACACGCCAATATGCCTAAGTAGGAGGCTGCGAAATCATAATTTTAACTACTTGTTCCATACTTAGTTTGTTACCATTTTGACGTAATTGTGTTGCTACATCATCTATTCATCCAGCATGTGCCCATCGTATTCTTTAAGCGAGTCCTTAAGTTCTTCTTGGCAGGAAGGATCCATAGGGTCAGATCCTGGGTTGGTCCGGCAAGCTGCTTGATAGATTTTGTTAGTGGCTATCTTGGATTTGCACTATTTAAAAATTACATTTAAAGACCTTCTGTGAAACTGCTTGCCATGAAACTCAAGAAACTTCATCATCTTCATCTAAGGCAAGAGCTCAGCAAACCTTGTTCATATGTTTAACGTGATTGGTAGATTTGTCTTGAATAATCTAGTTTTCACAAAAAAATACTTTTCCTCTGAATCCTGATGATTGCAAATATAATTGGGAACTAAGGTCCAATTAAATATTTTCAAGGTAAACTGCACAGATCCACCGTGCTCAACGTGTGCATCTGACACAACAACCCGCCCGCCTGCTCGCTCACATTGTGATTTGGGAACAGGTTCAATTGACCAAAGAATACATAATTTCTTCGCTTAACATTTATACGTAATCATAAGAAACTCTGAATGAAGGAAATCGAGTCATGAGCATGCACCTTTCAATATCTTTTCTCGTGGTGGTTAGGTAGGTGGGTATCCCCGAACACCCTTCTATGGGAGGCGTGAGGGTGTGTAGGGGGCGGGGGGTGAGTGGGGGTGGCGGACACCCATTTCATATCTTCCCCCAGACAATGCCATCCAGCGTGCCCTTTTTGCGAAACCTGCCCCCGCCCCTCAAATTTGCTTCCGGCGCCCCTGCATCTCTGACTAAGCTCCATCGATCGACCACCTGAAATCTCTGACTATCAATTTCCAGAAGACTATACAGGTAAGCCTATGGCAGTAACAGCGCCCAGTCACATTAGTTTCAAAGTATTCAACAGTAGGCCTATGTTTATTAAATATTAAAGATATACAATATGTACAACAACGCTTAGTCCGTCATCAATTAAGCGTTGGTAACTACGTCATTTATGGCGTAATTGATTATAACGCCATCCTACACGTCATGTGGTTGATTATGACGTCATATAATTGATGGATAAACTGGAATCCGATTGGCATTCTCAAAACCACCACAGAGGCCATTTATGGAGGGATCCGATCCGTCATTCATGTATCTGACGCCATGATAGCGTAGGTCTGACGCGTTAGTGGAAAACGTCTGTCTTTTGGGATTTACAATTTAATAAACATTCTGTTGAATGTCTTGCAACTGATTTGAATGGGAGCTGAGATAGGCAGCAGCCGCTCCCGGTCAGTCAAATTAATTTCAAATTATTCAACAGCTCACCTGTATAGTTACCTTAAATTTTAGATTCTAGGATTTTATGATTCAAATTGTTAAAAACCAATTCAAACACGCGTACACGTGGGCTGAGCTTAGCTAGAAATGGGCGGGGAATAGCTATTGCTTTAATAAATGTAATTTGCATGGTTATATTATCTACATACAGCGAGTAAGAAGGGAAAGTCCTTACACCGTCGAGGCGACAAGCCCGGCAGAAATCACCACGACCGACCGAACAACCCCGAAAACCTCATCCAACTGAATATTAAAATTCCTCCTGAGATATCCATCGGAGAAAAAGCTGGTTATTCTGCGAATGGTAAAATGGTTGACAATGAGGAACCGGAACAAACTGATCTGCAAACTGTCACCGAGGATGAAGAACAGAATTGGGAAACTGGACCCATGCCACACGTATCGCATGAACTAGACGCTTCTTCAGTATCACAAATATCGAAGCCTTCACTAGCTTTGTCAACGCGACAAGATGCGAACCAAAGAAGTGACAGACATGGGCATCCAGAGCCGCCAAATACGCAGAGCAAGTTACAGGAGATACTCCGGTCTCTTCGCGTAAAAATCATGCCGATAGACGATGGTGGTGAACAGGAGAAACCTTATTCTAACTACCAGAAATATATCGACGAGTGGCCGGGCGATGTTGATGTCATTGAAAATGAATCTGATATAGAAATGAATGATGACGAGGAAGACAATGATGAGGAGAATTCACTATTTACTATTCACGTATCTGTGGATAAAACCACTAATCAGAATCTCGTTGCTGACAAGATTAAACAAGGTACGTAAGACACGATTCCAAGATGAAGGGTACAATCACACCCGTCTGTAACGGACTCTGATTTTGGGAGGTGTCAGGTATTAAACCTTTGACCCTCGAATTTGTTTTAAAATTTTCTTTTTTTTCGTAGAAAATGTCCATATGCAGACCAACAGAAGATTATTTTTGAAAATTTATCGAGCCAGCCATTCCAGTGGTAAATCTTCAAAAATAGTGTTCTCTTCATCTGAAAATGGACATTTTCCAAGACCACTGCAGAAGCCGTTTTTGGCTGGTATGAGTGTTAAATGGTTACTTGATAAACAAATATGTAAATTTCTTCATTTTCAATAGCATACAGCCGACAGTTCTCTGCGTAGATCACTTTAATTTAACAATTAATTATTGTAAATAAGCAGAAATAGGAATAAAACTTTAACCGAATATTAATATGAATAAATTGCGCTTGTCCGCATTTCTACATGATCTGATAAGGTACGTTCCGTTAATTTGTTCGGAGCTGATGCCCCTCTTCGTAAGTTTATTAGATCTGTAGATGTCAGTTGCTTGTACCCGAGGTGTAACCCTAAACCAAGCGGCTGGTGATTTTACACAATGACGCCACGCTATGAATTTTTCTGGGTGTGGCAATACTAGCTTTTAATCGAAGTTTTAATTGATAGAGGTTGTGAAAATTTTTCGATTTATTTAATTCATCAAATATGACATACATATAATTATGTGGTATTACGGACTTGTGGCTAATGAACTATTGACACACCTAAAGATTCACCCTCTCCACGACTGGTTTCACATTTTGGCAGCTCACCAGGGAGAGTAAGGATTCGAACCCACGCTCTTTGATGCATGCGTCGCCGGTACTAGCTGACGCGTCTGCCTCGAGACTCTAAATTATCTAGAACAGCTTGAAAAGATTCAGAACCTAGTCTATTATATTCCGACAATTGGAATGTTCATAATTCCAGAATACATTTCATTTCCATCATGTGATAGCCATTGTGGGTGGAATCTGCTATACGCCTATCTATAAGGAACTGCCCCTAGTCGACGGTATGATATTCTTATCCACACAAGACCAGAACGACTCAAACTCTACGGGTTTCCAGACCACGAGGATGAGCGCACAGAAGTGCTAGCTTAATTGTGGGAATGATGTATATGAACCGGGAACCACTGCCCGATGGAATGTTGTTGAGGATGTAACCTTAAATATATTCCACCATTGCTATAGTTGTCCTGAGCTTATCTTCGGACAGCAAATGGCAGATTCCGGACCCACGAGCTGGAATGTCAAGAAATTACGTTAGTCTTCTTCTTCCTCTTCTTCTTCTTCTTCTTCTTCTTCTTGCGTTCACATTTGACTACATTTGATGTAGTCATGTTGTGATAGAGCGTTATGCCGCGGTTAGCCCACTAGGTGTTTCACCCCGAGCCACAATGAGTCCCAGCATATCCGTCTTCGTCCGGGGACCTTAGTCTTAAGATTGAAGGATAATGGTTAGAGTGCCCATTGAGGCACTCAAGAGAATTACGAAACTGGGCATGCCTGTTGCCGGATTTGCATATAAGGAAGGACATTCTAATAGCCAAAGTTTTAAATAGAGCTGCGTAGGCTAATATCGGGGGTGGGTGGGGGGGGTGGTGGTGGGGGGGGGGGCGTAGATAGGGAAGAACAAACGCATTGTAGATATAGCTGAAGAGAATCGGATGGGTAGACTAGTAACTACTCAACCGAAGCGGGTGGGTAGACTTGCAAATACTCAAACGGAGTTTCAGTTGTGTCGCTGCCACTATATTGTCTTTTGAGGATGGAGGTATAAGAATCTCGAGCCACACGTTTTATGCGCCTGACCAAATTAAACTAAAAAGTTAGATAAGCACCAAGATAGTTTTAAAAAATGTTATCAGGACAGCACCATATTCTACAATAATCACAGGCATCCAGATTAGTTAGTGACTGAAACGGTACTCACTGGATGCGCTTTAGTGTGAAGTGGAAATACACAATTTAAAACATTCTTGAATGTTGCATATTAATATTTTTTGCCAAAATATGGTTGTCTTTACAGTTCCGCATTGTTCAAACGGAGGTATGAGGAAGCTCCCTGTTCCATCATTTACACACCACGTGAAGACGTATTTGGCATACAGAGGACTTCGTGTGAACCACTTTAAGCCAATCTTTGCTAAGCATGGCCAACACGCATTTCTGTTCTCAGCTCTTGCGGACGATGATAAGGAAGCTAATGGACTCATCGCTTTGGAAATAGATCTAGGCAAAAAGAGAGAAGTTCGAGGCTTTGTCTTCAAGGTATAAATGGAGTTTAAAATGAAATATTTCTAACCGTTTTTAAATGACGCTTCTCAAAGCGCACCATTTTCCTAATTGCATAGGCACACAACAGGCCAAACAGTGCTTCATAGCGACTACAATGGAGGGATCCCAACTGTCACTCACGTACCTGCCGTTGTAGCTCACCGGGTAGTGTCGGGCCGTTCCGGTGTATCATGTCGACTCGCCACGCCGGTTAGCATCTGGTCTCGGGGTGACGGACCTTGTACGAGACTGCCCTGCGGGAAACAAAAACTGGCTCCTAAGGCCGGTGGAACTCAATCGTTCCGGTGGGGCCGTGCGACCATCGTCGCGAACGTTAAACACAACGGTCTCATCCCACGAGTTTGTGTCACCAGTATGCCTGTCCATAGCAATTTCGTGATCTATGGACTTACAAGAATTGATTTGGTGACCTAAAAATATAAGTTTATACAATGAGTTTACCTAAACAATTAGAAATATGCTAGATAAAACTACAATCAGAGCATACGAAAATACGAGACATCGAGACAGGTAGATGAACTTTTAAACATGGGGCTCCCGGAGGTACCACACAGACTCGTAGGTCCGCAGAGGTACCCCTGCAAGGGAGGCTCCCGTACACGAGACCTAACTAGTTAACTTAATATAAATTATTATACCTCCAAGCTGAAAGGAAGGTTATTTCAGACGAAAAGTGATGTGCCTCACGCGGTCACTACTCCTAGTGCAAGTTTTGGGTGAGGAGTATTATTCTGGCGTGGACCGTCGTCACTGAATCCTTGCGCGAGGCAAGTGCCTCGCGCGGGCTTCCATCTCGGGAAGGTGTCGCCACTGCTTAGAGCAGAAGAAGAAAGGTAAGTAAAAATGGGCCTACCCTAATATTTCAATCAAAAATGCTTTAGAAAGAAAAGACCATACCTAGTGAGATTATGACTATAGGGATGCGCACTGCTTTACGTGAAGACGGGATGGAGGATTCCCGATGGATTCCCTTGTCACCGTCTTATGTAGTTCTTGATTTGCTGCATTAGTAGTTGCTGCTTTATTTCTGCGGGCCTTCTGCTTTGCTTAATTCCTTTTAGTTGTTTTTAGAACGAGAATTAGTTTAGGCCGCGACTGGCTGATTTCTACCTAGCTATTAGACACGGCTGTCATGGAGAACAGATGCCCCAAGACATCCATACTAGAGACAGCGCTTATACATGTTACGTAGCAGGATCTCCGACTGGATAAGAATCCGAACATCCCGCCCCGCAACCACATAAAATATTATAAGACATGGGTTACATTTCACAAAAAGCATTATTAGACCATTTCTCATATCGTTATGGTGGGGGTAAGAAAGACGAATTCCCACCATAAATGTCCTTCCTGCAAGGGTGTGGTAGATCTAAATATCATGCCCAGACATTTTAACAGAATTCGGTGGGGATGCGCATCTCGCCCGTCAGCGGGTCCTATGGAACTAACCGTTTTACCTGTCATTAGGTCCATATACAAGTTGCCAGTTTTGCACTGCGGTGCGGGAGGATTGTCAGTAAATAAGATAATAATTAATACATGTGTTTTCGCAGTGCTTTCCTACATTGGCTTAAAAGTGCTAACTACTAAGTATCCAAAGATACACGGGAAATGTATGTGACACCGCACTCTGGCCATCACCGCTCGGAAACCCCAATAGTTTCCCAGAGTCGGATCAGCCCCTGGTGGGATAGGGACATCCAAACAATTAAGAAGCCACAAGGCTGAGTCTTAACGGAGTGCGGGGCTAGATTATCGCACTACCGGAAGAGAAGAGTATATTACACAGTATGTAATGTAGAAAGTGTCTCTAACCATTTCGAACCTATCCTATTGAGCTGAATAGAAAAGGTTTAGTCGGTAGCATGCCGGGCTAAACAGAGTTATAGCATGGACAGCAACCTCAGTGAAAAATTGTTGGTGGCGGGAGAAAATGTTGCATATATATACACCTGTGCAAAAGTTAAGCACCAGCAAAAACAATAGAACGTAGAAACATGATGGTACAACTAGGCTGCCATACTTTTTGTCCCCGCGTTAGCTGACATAATTCCAAGTACGAAATGCACATGCATGCATGACTTCACGCCGCTTGATGTCCGTGCGTGGCGGGAAACAACACACGTGTTCAGTTATGTAAAAGTCCAGTTTGAGGTGTAGAACATTACATACAGATTTAGGCGACAAGATTAGGAATTTTGTGTTCATGACCGTGGTTTATTTGTACAGAGAGAATTAGCTCTTGATTGTGAACCGCTATGGCAAGACGAAGGTTAAGTGATCGTGTGAAATGGCAAATCATAGGCATGCATACCACTGGTATGTCATGCAGAGAGATTGGCGGACAGCTGAACATTAACCATACTGTAATCTGTCGTTTGATTGCAAAACATGGGCAAACTAACGAGGTGAAGGACAGGCCTAGATCTGGAAGACCGAAGAAGACTACTGCCCGTGATGATCGAGCCCTAGTACGCCTTGTTAGGAGATCTCCATTCACCAACAGCAGAGTGCTCAGCCAGCAATGGGAAACGCGCAATAGAGTGTCAATGTCTACCGTCAAAAGGAGACTGTATGCTGCTGGCATGAAAGCTAGGAGACCTGTCAGACGTCCTCTCCTCACTGCACACCACAAAGAGGAGCGGCTGAGGTGGTGCAACGAAAGAAGACACTGGAACATGAGATCCTGGAGACGGGTACACTGGTCCGATGAAAGTCGGTTCCTGCTTCATGCCACAGATGGTCGAACTCGTGTATGGAGGTCCAGACGCACGGTGTACGACCAACGTAACATCATGGAAGAAGTTCCATTTGGTGGAGGTTCCGTTATGATATGGGGGTGCATCTCATTTGATTGTAAGCTGGATCTGTTGACTGTACCTGGAACACTAAATGGACAAAGATATCAAGATTCCATACTGGATAGAGTTGTGGTCCCTCATTTTGTAAATCATGCACCTGGAACCCACCCTATATTCATGGATGACAACGCCCGACCACATCGTGCTAGAGCTGTGCATGAATACCTCCGCCAGAATGCCATCGAAACCCTACCATGGCCAGCAAGGAGCCCTGACATGAACCCTATTGAGCATTTCTGGGACATTCTGGGAAACATGGTGAGAAGGAGGGATCCTCCTGTGCAGAACCTACAGGAATTAACAGACGCACTCCATCTTGAATGGCAACGAATACCACAATGGCGTATCAGTCGGTTGGTGACCAGCATGAGACGTCGTGTCCAGGCCGTCATCCAGGCACAAGGTGGATATACCCGGTATTAATAATGACAGTCTCAAACTCGTGCACAGATGTTAAACTTCGTTTTCAGACACCATTAATGACAATCTAGCCACGTGTGTCAACTGTAGGGCAATAGTTGTCAGTTGTGTCAACGTAACCATATTCAGGCCTCGTTTTCAAGTTCAAACAAAAACATACAGTGTTTCCCCACCATCATAATCAGCATTCCTCTAGTTGCATTATTACCTCTTGCACTAAGATGGATGGGTACATAAATGTTTATGCTATTGCTTTCTTCATAGCACATGAATATACCCTCGCATGTGCGTAAAAATAGGGTGGTGCTTAACTTTTGCACAGGTGTATAAGTGTTGCTGTATAGTGTTTCCTACGTGCACTGCAGTCCTATATTTTCTATGAATAAACAAAACATATGAACGGATGGCCACCGGCCATATATATACATAATCTAACCAGAACAATCAATACGGTGTCAAGTGATCAAGATATATATATAACAGTACAGGTTAACGAACGTACTATAGTGCGGTTAGCAACACATTGAGGAAAATGAGAATACTTATTAAAAAATACAGAAATTATAAATAGTGGTCCTAAGACCGTTACGGTTCCTTTTAGTCATTGGGACCGTTATTGCGGATACAATATAATTAACAAAACCTCTATAGAGAAATAATTAAACTGTGAAGTATAGTTACTTGAATACTTGGTAGACATTCCTATGTTAGGCTACGATGTTACTGAAATTGACACGTCAATCAGTAGTCGACGTGAGATGATGCGCTCTCCGGAAGGTGGAAAGTTCTCGCAGGTTGGTTCCCGCAAGATGTTTCTGCAAACAAGACTTCCGCAAGAACACTCATGGCGGGAGTGCATCGCTTAGTGATGTAGGCCTAATAGAATGTCTAACGAGCTGTCAGTAAAAGATACGATAGTACTACGTGATGAAGAAAGTTAACCATACACCGATGGCATGGATGGAAGGTGTAAACAACCCGTCACTAGCGGGGGTTGTCAGAGGCAAACGAGGATACAAAACAAAGCTTCATGGTGCTGGGTACGTCAACCAGCTCTGAAGACGAAATGGACAGAGCTTACTTGCTGCAGTCGAAAGTCAAAAGAACCGACACGATATGTGCGGAGATGATTGAAATACCACTTTTAGACATGGCCGGCTGATCCGGCGAGTCATCCATAAAAGAACATCCCATCTCTACATCTGTAGACTCACATATTCAGGCCGTAAAGGCCTCAACGCAAATTTGTGTTCCGAATGTAGCTGTTGGTATTCGTGAACAATTATCAGAAGTTCCAAATTACTCCCGTAAGTAGGGAGTCTTCAAAATAGTTTTTACTGCGGTGGGTTGGCGACTGGTAGCTACGGAAATGCGACGGAAACTGAAGTCATATGCGTAATATCTGTCGATCGTAGCTAGTACAGATTCAACCTGTTCGGCCCCGGGCCGAGGATGCTCTCGATCACTGGATCGCTTCTCTTTTTATACTACTCGCGACGTCACAGGCGCAGGCTCCATCCAATCATCGTTCGAGCAAGAACCAATCAGCGCGCAGCTAATAATAGCGAAGTCGAACGTTCTAGAACATTCTAGAAGCTTTGCGTCCACGTGGTTATGACGTCACGGCAATATTTTGAAGATAATGATGAAGAGTTTTCCCTGGATAACACAGCCATTTCTCAACCGATTTTGAAATGGTTTACAGATTTGAAAAGCCCGTTGAATTCTGGTCTTGATTAATGCCAGACTTAACAGGAACAGGCAATCAATAAGGATTACAGGGTACCATCTCGGTACACTAAAAGCGCCATCCTATCTAGGTCGTAACTACGCGCTCCATATAAACAGCATCCTAGCGCGCATGCGCATCATGAGTTTTAACGAACTTAGTAATTTTTCGACACGCTATCTCTCCCATAGGCCTATATACGCTTATGGCTCTACCCAGAGGGGCGTGTTCAGGAAACGAATCCAGGACGGGCGGCACGTACCCAGCTCAGCTGGCACGGCCGGTATCTCACCGGTCGATCCGAACAACACCGTCATAGCCAATGGCTTCATATCATAGCTGATCTCACAGTCAAAATGACGTATAGCTCCATCACAACAAATGAACAGTCAGGCATTAGTCTACGAATTGTATGCCTTTGTGATGAATTTACGAGTTGTTCAACATTTGGTAGGCGGCAACACCTCAGTCAAACGAGTTTCAAAATATTCAACGGAAGATTTGGATTCTGGAAATTCATGTTTTAAAGTTTCAGACAGATTACAGCACACGGACACGCAATAAGTAGGTGGAACTTAGGTAAAAATAGTCGGACAAGGCTAGAAATATATCCCTCTATGACATTGCTATCACCAGAAGCTGTTATCAAATGTGACCAATACTGACAGTACTAGTACATCAGATGCCTCTTCGCAGATGACACTAAAGCATTCAGAGCAATAACTAACAACGACGACACCATCCAGTTCCAAGAAGATATATATCGCATTCAAAGAATGGGCAGCCAAATGGCTTTTATGCGTTCACCCAGATAAATGTACGGTAATGTGAATTGGAAAATCCACTGTTCGCCAAAAAAACCCATATCAACTCCAGGAAACGGCCCAAGCAATGGATACATCACACCAAGAAAAGGACATAGGAGTAGTAATTGATGACAATCTCACCTTTGACGCACGCATTAACGAGAGCATAAATAAAACTAATTCAATGATGGTAACTATCCAACGAACTATGGAGTCTCGTCTAGAATATGTTGATCAAATATAGAACCCACCATCTAAAAGGACAAATAACGGCCATAGAAAACTGCCAGCGTAGAGCAACTGAACTCATACCAGGATTATACGACAAAACCTATGAAGAAAAACTGAAGCTCATAAAACTACCAACTCTAGCATATCGTGGACTCAGGGGATATCTCATAGATATTCATAAGATTCTCTCCGACAAATACGATCAGGAAGCAGTGAGACTAGATCTATTCCATTGTTAAATAACAACATGACCAGAGCACATTCTCTCAAACTATGCAAAGGTGAGTAATGTTGAACATCAGGAAGTCCTTCTTCACATAGCCGACAGAGTCATAGACACATGGCACGATCTGTCTGAAACAGTTGTCAATGCTAAATCAACAAAAGCATTTGAATCCAGGCTAGACAAATATTGGCAAGAACAACCTATGAAGCTTACCAAATGCGAGGAAATTATAACTCAACCATGCGCACACACTAGGTTTTATAACACGGAGCTGCCCGAAGAGAGTACTTAACCACTCCACGGCGATCATTTTGTCAGACCGATTGTTCCACCACCCAATGTGGAGTGCAGTCCCATATCCAACCCCGATTGTGATTCGATGACAGCTTGCTGTGTAACCAGTGGCTTTTTCCCCCTAGCGAATCATTGCTCTATGGTTTTAGTGTATATATCTCGGCACAGACTTTATGAGTGCAACTGCTACATCTACATATGCCTATGCGGGGGCACATACATGACTGGACACGTCTTCATTATTCTCTAGGTATGGATTAGAGTCTCAATTGTTAATTTATTCCATTTACTCCCAAAATTATCTCTGGTCCTGCCCTACCGTCTAGTCTTTCGAGGATTCCCCTCTCGTGATATATTCCTATATCGTACGCGCCTATTCCTGTCATCAAGAACTGCTTCTTCGTATCGTGACTATCATACCCAGAGTGGACGTCACTCCATAGTTTATCTCTGATTATGGAACCTTCTACACTAATGATAATATTGATGACACAACCTATTTTATCCTATGGCGCTGAAACTACTGGAGCGGCTGTATGAGCATAGCAGCCGACAGCATCGATGTGTACTAGTCTTGCCAAAATATTTGGAGTGCCTTAGAGCCCGTGACAAAGATCCCGATTTTAGTTGATGATATCAAGAGATAGTCTATCGACCATCTACCATATATGTTCAGTCTGAATAATCATGCCTTGATTTATACAAGCTAATGAGCTTAAGTTGAAATAATGTAAGGTTTCGGGTGAGATTGAGAACAGGTTGTGGAGACACTAGTGTAATTATTGGAAAGAATAAGCCAACCATCGAATAAAATACATAATTATAGAGAGATAGTCCAAGAGTTCCGGAGAAGCTACGAAAGACCAGGAGTCCGGTGGTATCAGAAAGTATGAGATTGCTATGTTGAACATCCAAAATTTCTATTGTTTACTTAGTATCTTATTGAATTGATGTTGCATTTTCATGGCATTGTGGTTACTGGTACAGCATTACATAGATTGAGACACGCTTCCGATTAAGACTCAAATGCTGATGTGGTATAGCTGGCTCCAGGAATGTCACATAAATCTATTAGAGAGTGCTCTGGTTCCAATTAGGGGATTATAGAAATGGACCTTTTCTGTTTTAGCCATGCCCGCCCATCTCTAGCTAAATTCCACCCACCCCTCGCTCGTGTTGGGATCGGTCGATCTCTGAACACCCTGACTATCAATTGCCCTAAAAATACACAGGTAAGCTGTTGAATATTTTGAAACTAATTTGACTCAAAATATTCAACAGCATGTTTATTAAATAGAAAAGAATTACAAAGACATACAATTCATACAACGTGTCGGACTCTGCGATTTGATTAGGTCTATATGGAACCCTTTGTGACGTAATGATTGTGATGTCATCATACACACGCTGAGCTGACTATGACGTCATACGGGGGTCGCATGATGGATGGATACTCTCGAAAGGTGAACTATATAATAGACGGATCCATTTGAAGCTACGTTCGTAGCCCACCAAAGCTCGGTGGACTCTGTACACATATATATTTGAATAGGTTTTACAATCTTCGACCACTGAATTTGCAGACTTCCAATTTCAAATAATTATATTGGTAAACTTTTCAATATTTGGAAACCAATTTGACGGGGTGGGGTGGGGGCGGGGTCATTGTTATGTACAATTCAGGCACTCGTGATGGAGCATTGCCATATTCGTGATGGAATTATGTGATTTTGATTGTGACATCAGCTAATAAAAAGAACGTTTAGAGAAGTATTTGATTATGACCTCATCTCTGTTTCTACGACAATCCAGATAATACGTGGATTCAGGATTTATCCATTTTAGGTCGTATTATAATAAGTCCCTCCAGTCGTTCCCTATGTTGGCTTCCGGTTGACATGCAAATGCATGCCTTTGTAACGTTAGTCGACTAGGTTATAGACTTCCCGTTTTAGCTGCTACCATTTAGGGAATGTGAAATATACGCTTGCGGAGAATAGGAAAAGAGAAATAGAAAAGATTGCCATTTGAATAGTTAGTTTCTGGTGACCAGTTTTACATGATGACTGTCCATTAAATTTAATGGATATTTCGATACCAGATTGCATGAATATCGGGTCGGTGTCTTCGGAATCACGGGACAATGAGCACTCATCATCTTTAGATGCAGTTGTCTATCTGGTATGTTCCACTAGTAGCTCAAATGTTCCTGTACAGGATGGAATCTTGGAAATAGGGCAGCAAGCTATCTAAGACCAGTGATTTATTGGCAGCCTAACTGACAGTTTCACGATTGAATCGTGATCACGCCGCGCGATCCAGAGTTAAGTGTGGGGTGTTGCCCCAGTAATTGGTAATACCATGGCCATCCTCAGTCTAAAGAAACCGCTGTTCCGCGGCAATATAAACCAGTAAATACTGCCGAGTATGCAGTGACTAGAACTACCATTTTTTTTACATGCTATGCAACATATATCTTAATGGGACTGTAAAGCAGTGTTGAAACGCGTCCTTTGTGCACTTAATAACATCACATGGGCGAAATAACGAATCGTATACGCGTTGTCTAAGCCAATAAAATAACATATTTATCTCACATGAGGTCAATGTGCAGTTATAATCTTATTTAAATCTATGCGACCCGGACCTATGGATGAAATTCCGGTCACAAACAACAACAACAACAACAACAACAACAACAACAACGACGACGACGACGACGACGGCGACGACGACGACAATAATCTTGTATGGCGATCTTCGTTCACGCAATATATTTTATCCTACAAGGCATTGCGAGGCATGGCGGATAATGATGATGAGAATGATGATATTAGAGGACAGGCAACCGTCACTAAGTTCAAGCTGCAATACACAGATTCTGATATTATTTGGCGTGCTATGAAAACAGACGAGGGAAAGAATTTGGTAAGATAGCATGTGATAAGTTAATATATAGCTTAGCTAAACTAGATATACTGGCTGTAGTATCTGTTAAATAAAACGCCTGCCACGCATTGTCAGGTATAGCGGCCTCTTAAGCCCCGATCTCTATAGAAGCATGTAGACCCTATACATACATAACCAACTGGACCGTTGCAGTTTTAGCTATGCGCCGCATCCCCCGCTCATCTCTGGCTAAGCTCCACCCACACCTCGCTCGTGCTGGGCTCGAGCGATTCATGAACTCACTGACTCTCAATTTCCAGAAAACTATACACGTAAGCTGTTAAATATTTTGAAACTAATTGGACTGGGTGCTGTTGCTGCCTATGGCAACAACAGCGCCCAGTCAAATTAGTTTCAAAATACTCAACAAAATGTTTATTGAATGGTAAAGACATACACTTCGTACAACGTGTCGGACTATTAAGCGTTAAAGACTGACTAAATCGAGTCATTCATACCATAGTTAATTATGACGTCATCCTACACGTCATTTGGCTGATTTTGACGCCTTATGACGTCAGATGATGGATGGATGGATAAACTGGAAAGGTCCATTGTCTTGACCTGGTACGATCTCTATGAAAGCATGTAGGTACTTAATCCAATTGAAATTGCTCAGCCATTGCAGTTATCCAGAACATACACTGTCTTTCTTTACATTATGCCTGCTTCTTGTATTTTTCAGGAATTCAGCATCGTGGACACAAAGATGCCACAGAGGATATATTTTCCCAAACCTTTGTTAACAACAGCAATGCGTATATATCCACAGGACTGGATCATCGCGCCATGGATGAGACTTCAAATTTTATACTGCGGACGAAGATTAAATTTTCCCATGGAAATATAGATTAATAATAATAATAATAATAATAATAATAATAATAATAATAATAATTATTATTATTATTATTATTATTATTATTATTATTATTATTATTATTATTATTATTATTATAAATGAGAGAGATGGTGTTTGATTACATAAACCTATTTCTTATTATGAATGTTATTGAAATTAAAACCCAGTCCCTTTTCTCTGAGGTGCAATAATCAGGAGGGGATTCAGAGTGGCAGGGCTTCAGGGAGCGGGGTGTGGCAATTCGAACTTCCTACCTGGCTCCAGCGTCCACTTTTGCTTCGTAATGGAGGGATCCAATCTGAAACTCAAATATCTGAAATCAGAATCAAATACGCCACGTGTTAGCTGATGTCACAAGCAAAATTATATAGTTCCGTCACGAAAATAGAAAGGTCCATCACTTTTAAAGTGTACCAATTGCATGTCTCTGATGAAATTAATCAACATTCTGTTGAACATTTTGAAGCTAATTTGACTGGGAACTGTTGGGGTTAAGCAGAGATTTCCACTTAGTCCTCTTCCATTTAATCTCTTTCTGCATCATCCCCCTGACATATTTAACAACACATGCGATCCTGTATTACTCGACAATACTACCAGTCATTAGCAGCCTTACGTTTGCCGATGATTTGGCTTTAGCATCAGAATATTCAACTGCTTTACAAAGCTCACGTGTTTATTCAAGCGAATATTCTAAAAGATGGAGAATTTAAAGCTGTTGTTACGATAAAGACAGCTGCTGTTAGGAACAATGTCCCGGCTGCCTTTAGATTAGCCTATGCTCTCATTCTTCCAATAATAACATGTTGTGGCGAGATGTGGGGCCGCTTTGCCTGAAACACACCAACCACTGCAAATTTACGCAATTCTACGGGTACAATGTCGCTTCCGAAAGGGCCTCAAACAATTTCTGCAAGTACCTTCTCTGGTTAAATAAGAACACTTCAAATGCTGCTGTTAGAGGTGAACTATGGAAGTACTCCATCTTACTCACAGTACTAACACAAGCAGCGATGTACCGGCATCTTATGTGTGCGCTTGATTCTAATCCTATTGTACATAGATGACCTGTCAACCGTAGACAAAAACAACTGGGCACCGCATATGAAAGGCCTATGGAAAGATTTCTGATATGAACACATTTTGACCAATGAAGAGGATATTACCATTAGATTACCCGGCGAGCTATGCAAGATATACATCAATCAAACTGGTCTACGATCTACCCATATTAACATGGACATTACTCAAACCTCAGATCCTGCATCGTCCAACCAAGTTTCCAGCCTACGAGCATATAGACTATCTAAACACAAATTTCAACTGTGACATGGGAGTGACATTTTGGCATGCAAATATCCAATAAGAAAATGTTTGCGAAATCTGACTTGGTGTCTGCTGACAAATCTTAGAGACTCGGATGAAGCAGAGCGACAAACACAGTATTGAAGAAAGAGGCACGTCTTGCGTGGAGCCTGGTTTGCAGGTTTGGGTGGGGAACGTGGGAAGAAAGTTGGAACAGCCAAATGAATCTCTTTATCGGAGAGTTTGTGGCGGTTGCTGAATTGGTTGATGGGCCACCATATAGACATATTTCTTATTGATTATGACGCCATTGATTCGGCATGGAGGGGGTGGGTGGGGTGGGGTGGGGTTAGGGGGGGGGGGGGGGCATACGGAGAGGGCCATAAATGGTTAAAGTGGGATGGGAAAAGCACATTAATGACACACTATACAGGCCCCAGACCCTAACAGGAGTTGAATCTGGGACTAGTATTGTGAACTTTAATATGATGAAACATTGAGCGGACGGTGCGGACCCCAATAAAATGTCTAACATCACCAAACCGGCTAGAATTCAGATCGTAAACATACATGGCCGACGTCGACTTCCTTGGTAACAAATTGGAAACGCATTTGGATCTCGCCAGATCTCATTACTGATACGGGAGCCACGTTTTTAGTTTTAAATTGATGTTACTGGGCCAAGATCAGCAGTATCGGCCCAATAACCTGCGCTACACAGTGGTGTCTGTATTGAGAGAACACGTGTGTTCAGCAAACTTTGAGAACTAGTAACGTGGGCGTGTAATGAAGGCTTAACTTTCTTCATGAAGGGCCTGTGGGTTCGGTTCAAGAGTACTCACTGTTCAGGGTCTTGTAGGTTAAATGTTCAGCCAGAATTACCTCATATCGCCTTTCAAAATGATTACGTATTACATCTGCTTCACGTATTTGGAAACCTGTTTGACTGAAAGTTGCTGCTATACATACAGGAACGATTTTCTCTCATATTGGTCTCAAAGGTTGAAGTATGAGTTTGAGTATTACGTGCAGTAATTAATACAGCATGAAATGCCCTCTACTCTCTAAGCTCTAATCTTCGTATAATATGACAGTTGATTTGTTTGGTGCCCAATCATCTCTGCCCGGACATGTTTATAAACAATCTCTTGTCGCCTACAATCACAAGTAACACCAAACACAGAATGGCAATAGTCGGACTGAAAAATGGCAATTTCGTGTGGAATTCTTTATATTATCTCCACCATTATTCCGTGAATATAGTCGCACCATTGACACAAAGCTGGCACGCATAATTACGCATAAGACCCCTGCACTGTCGGCGCTGTTGTTTCCCCGCTCACAACAATTCAAGCGTACCCAACATAATAACGATCCACCCATTAGAAGATATTATTAGGAGCATGCTTTATTTGTTTGGTAAATAATAATGATATTAATACTATTCTCTCGTATAGATATTTATCAATGGTATGTGCCGATATACAGACTCTAGAAGGGATTAATATTTTTAACGATCAATTCTTAGGAGTATATGTTCAGGCTATTGTCGTGGACTAACGACTGGTTTAATCGTCGTCACATAATATTATACATGGAGTGTACAGTATTGATCAATGCCGCGTGTAAGAGCGTCTAAACCAGAAGCTGTCAACCATTTGTCGCTGTTATGAATTTGGACTTGCTTGTGGTATCAGAAGTGTGTAGACTGCCGGCGCGTTTAGGCCTACAACCACACGAGAATTGAGAACTGATTTATTTGTAGGCGAGTGAGTTCAGAGAATATTTCTTTCGAATAACAAGATATGTTTAGGCTAGTAGATGTTATTAATATGTTAATAGTCTATATGAACTATAGCTATATAATTAGTAAGATGGACTTAAATCTGCTTTGAAATAGTGTTGTAAGGAATTGCCATTCAGGAACAAACTGACATTTGTGGTCCAGGTCGCTGGACCGCTGTCTGACTGCTGCAAGTCACCGTACAATAATTTCAATGGGCAATCACTCTGGACCTGTTGAATATTCTGAAAATAATTTGACTGAAAGTTGTTGGTAGCTTAGCCACCAATAACATTCAGTCAAATGGTTTTCAAAAATATTCAGCATATCCAGAGTTAAATCTAATGCAAAATGTAGTCTTGCATAAATTCAGCAGGCAGACAGCCAAACACCATATCTGATCCACATGTCATTTCCTATGCTAGCTCACATATATTAAGAAACCACATATTTTACTGAATCAGTTTTGTTGGTCGCTTTAAGGTAGACTTTCTTGTAATATCACAAACGGAATGATTTATAAGAATCTGGACAAATTAGTCAAGTAAAATTATATTCCATATCGCGATTAGATAGAGATTACAATTGACAAGGTAATAAATCTCCGGATCAGGTTGCAGGTAAATAGATAATAAAAAAGTTAATTTGGCGAGGTAATGCGCAATGACAAGTTCATTGCAACAATTATAACCAATGTGTGTCTTTATTTTAGCTGTCATGCGCAGGATATACAATTTAATCGGCGACTATGTCGTAATGGTGACTTAATATTGTCTATTTTCAAAACAGCACGCATGCGTTGCCTGTTGGTCGTATATCATGCACGATAAACATAAATGTATGTCTGTGTATAATGGCTGCAATGCACCTGTCATGGCGCATTAACTTGCCTAATTCACTTCTATCATCTATTTAGCTTCCAGGAAATCAAAATTCTTTTATGTAGGGCGAAAATGGTTACGTTTTCTCACATTAAATTCTAATGACGAATGAGGAGAAAATGAAGAGAGATAGAGCTAGATCTTCTACGAAACGTTGACACGGAAGAAATGTGGCTCGTACAACATATCTTTTGACATTGTATGTGTATTTGCAGCCACCAGATGTTCGTTCTTAAAGACTGCTGGTATTTTGGCCATACATATATCCGTCTTAAGAACCCACAATCTTTTGACCAGAATAAGACTATATTATAGTCGATATAGCTATAACTTATTCAGTATTTCTGAATAACAATGCTTGTCTTTTATAGTGGCGCGATGCTTCTGAGATTGACAAATACTATGCTGGAAATTTAACCATGAAACTATAGGGCCTATGAGATAGAACAATGACGATGCGTTTATAACAGTATAACGACGCTTTTAGACGAAGAGAAGAAATAACGCACATAATTTGTGGAGGTATTGGTCGTAATTTTAAACAGTTTACCAAAAGGATAAAATCTATGTCAGTGACTTTGACTTAACAGTGACTTCGTCAAAATGTATGACAGCGATACCTGGGATAGCGGATCTGTACACGGTCAGCCGATTCAGAGAAAACATGGATACAGAGCGAGAGGACTAACTTCACCTTCAAGGTCAAGACAGAATGTGGCAGATTTCGTAAGTAATCAAACACAACAACAACAACAACAACAACAACAACAACAACAACAACAACAACAACAACAACAGTAGTAGTAGTAGTAGTAGCAGCAATTGCGACACCGCCAACAACACAACCACAACCACTATTACGACCACCGACCAACACCACCGCAACCACCTTCGGTGTCAGCATAATCACCACGTCAGCAGACACCATCATCACAACCACAACAACAGTGCACCAAGCAACACCAACACCGACAATCTCATCATCAGTAGCAGCAGCCGCCGCAGCAGCAGCAACAACAGCAGTAGCATTCTCCCGCCGACATTTGTGTCAATGGACCTTTCCATTTTTAGCCATGCCCCGCCTATCACTAGCTAAGCTCCCCCCAAACCTCGCCGTGTTTGGATTGAGCGATCCCCCAAATGCCCTAGCTATCAATTTCCTGAAAACTATACAGGGAAGGTGTTGTATATTTTGTAACTAATTTGACTGGGTGCTGTTGCTGCCTATGGCAGCAACAGCGCCCAGTCAAATTAGTTTCAAAATATTCAACAGAATATTTATTAAATAGTAAAAGCAAACGATTTGTACAACAACGCATAGGTCGTCTTCAAATATACGTTCGTGACGTACTTATCGACGTCATTCATGACGTCATTCATTATGATGTCATTGTACAGATCACGCAGTTCATTATGACGTCATATGATGGGTGGGTACTCTGGAAAGGTGAATTGAAGTATGGGAAGTTTGGTGATGAGTGGCTGCTCTGTGGAAACTTCTTTCATCAGCAATCAGTTTTCTTCTACCTTTTTTTCTCGAACATATCTTGTCCGTTTCCAACATCTAAGGTCATTCGGAGGTTCTTTTTCGGCGCTAGCCGTCGTAGACTACGCCTTTTATGCCTGATCGAGAAACACGTTGGTCTTACGGTGTCCTCTGTGTACCTGATAAGTGTTGGCACGTACGTGTTGGCATCCAATGCGGAATATTGCAATGCTGTCTGTATGCAGGTGTATCGTGTGACATTCAAAGAATATATCCATACATTGAGCATCGCTGTAGCGCTATTGCATTTTCCTCACAGATTTTGTAGACGCGTTAGGAAACTCTTGAGTTAGAGATCAAGCAGTGTACGCGGCTGTAATTCGTGATCGCCCACACCTGTTTGTGATGGCAAACATAGAATTTGTTCAGGGGGGCCTTTGGAGCTGGCATGGATGTGCGGCGATATAACAGGTGAAGAGCATTGATGGCAAACAATCTATGAGGTGATCCAATTGATGTGTTAAATTGTGCAGAAACAGTTAATTTAACATAACCAGAGTTTTTTTGTTTGTCTACTTATAGGAACCTGACCAGACGTAGTTCGTCATTATCACAACCAACTTGATGTAGGATTCCGAGAATCTGTGGTTTCTTGATGGTATCAAAGGCAACGGACCTTTCCATTATTAGCTATGCCCCGCCCATCACTAGCTAAGCTCCACCCACACTTCACCGTATTGGGATTGATCGATCCCCGAATGCCATAACTATCAATTTCCTGAAAACTATACAGGAAAGCTGTTGAATATTTTGTAACTAATTTGACTGGGTGCTGTTGCTGCCTATGGCAGCAACAACGCCCAATCAAATTAGTTGCAAAATATTCAACAGAATATTTATTAAATTGTAAAGACATACAATTCGTACAACAACGCATAATCCGTCGTCAAATATGCGTTCGTGACGTACTTATCTACGTCATTCATGACGTCATTCATTATGATGCCATTTTACACGTCACGTACTTGGTTATGACGTCATATGATGGGTGGATACTCTGGAAAGGTGAATTGACAACCCGATTCCCATTTTGTAGAGATACCAATCCCTTGATGGAACCACCGATGCTATCGTGCATTGCGCCTAGACTATGCGAGGTGTCTGCTGTAAACCCGCCCACCATAGCTATAGTGTTATGTGGACTGATGTGAATCCACGTATCTTCTTGTGGTTGTAATGTCAAACTACAGGACGTTGTCGCCCTGTGATGATATCTGCAAGGGTTTGGGGATGGATTCTCTGCCACTTATATCCGTCACGATGGTGTTAATGTTAAGGATGTATTTGATTATGTATTGCGAGATAGTCCGTCATATGATGGGTGGATACTCTGGAAAGGTGAATTGACAACCCGATTCCCATTTTGTAGAGATACCAATCCCTTGATCGAACCACCGATGCTATCGTGGATTGCGCCTAGACTATGTGAGGTGTCTGCTGTAAATCCGCCCACCATAGCCTATAGTTTTATGTGGACTGATGTGAATCCACGTATCTTCTTGTGGTTGTAATGTCAAACCACAGGACGTTGTCGCCCTGTGATGATATCTGCAAGGGTTTGGGGATGGATTCTCTGCCACTTATATCCGTCACGCTGGTGTTAATGTTAGGGATGTACTTGAGTATGTCTGCGAGATAGTCCGGATTGCAATTGAACTTTGTATGTCGAGTGCATTACAGCACCGCTGTCCATCCGACTTTCTAACATGTCTATCCAATTATCTGTCACAGGGCGTGTTAAGAATCAAACGGATAGGATAATTTGATATCCTGATAATCCACGTTTGTAAACATGGAAGGTGGACAAGGCGGGTGGGGTCAGATTGGTATAAATCACGAGACTGACTAGGTCTGAGTGAGAAACTACCCACACTATGTGGGTTTTAAGACAGCTGCGCGGCATGTCCAAGCAGCAATCTGTTGAGTCATTTAGAATTTTAGAAATGCAATACATATAATACAAAATTGTCTTTATTAGTAAGATTGTATAATAGGCACGTAACAATAAAATCTAATATTGCGTGTAAAGAGTTGTCACCGTGTTGCGAATGCTTTATGTACAAACAGTGACTAGCCCTATACACATATCATATTTACCATAGATCGTGTCATGTCAATAAGTATTACTATAGACCTTGAAGCGGTAACGTTATAGTGTATGTGCCAATAATCAAACGAATAGACCTTTTCTTACGATTGATAGAATATGAATAATACACTTAGACTTGTCCGGTTTGTTTCCCTTTATGGTTTTGAGAAGACTGAATGGAATGTTAACTGACTTCGTTGAGTGTAAAAGTACACGTGTTATAGACCCAGTAACAGTGACACACTGACAAAGGGCCTACCATGAAACCTGTCTCAAGTGACCACCTCATGGAGCGTAGACATGCAGTCATTGTTAACAGGTGGTCCCTTAACACCAGTCGCCTGCTGTACCTGTGCCCGTGGGGACACAATGTGGTGGATCTTTTTAAGACATGCGGTCTTTCAACCACATGTCTTAAAGAATAAAGAACCACCATATTTTGCCTCCAAAAGGCAAGTGGTCTCTCGAGTGATTTTATCTGCAGTAGCGTGGACTTGCTAGAAAAGTGTAACTCGAAATACCTGAAGAAAGAGACTATTATTATGGGGCAGGGTGCCCACGCACAAATATTGATATGCCAAGGGAATGCCGAAACTCACAATAGAAAATGAAGTTTGGGCATATGAGTGTTAAATTACCGTATGTATATGTATGTACGTGTGTTCCTTCAATTGGGTAAATGGTAGACAAGTACATATTGATGGACGGAAATGATGATTACTACGCGAGGCCACAGGTAATCGCCTGGGTTCGAGGCTGAGCTGAGAAGTTTGGGGCGGGAAGACGCGAGATGGGTGGGTTGGGGGTTCGGAGGGGGTATTCCCGGGAAAATGAAACAAGTTAGATGCATTGAAAAGCCGTCTCCAGCGTTCTCAACAATGGACAACGTCATTTCTTGGACCTTTGAATACTGTACTCCGTGTATGAAATTACGAATAATCTAGGTCCATTTTACAAAGTATATCTTAAAAATCTCATGGGGCCGCTGCCTCCTGATCACACGCCCACCCACCCCACCCACCTACTGGCCTGGCCATCATACACACTGATAACAAGTCAATGGTAGATACACGCATAGATACCGCGTTGTAATATTTTGCAACTCATTACGACTGCCAGCATACTCAAGACTTATTTAACCTTTTCGCTCGTGAAACAATAATGACATACAGTTAAATCTTATTTGAATTTGAGAGCGAACAGACAGACAGGAATGTTGTTGACTATCTTGAAAATAAATTTAATTAAATTTAATCGGAAGCCGTCATATTAATCTTAAACATCCAATGTAATATTTTCTTACACCATCAATAATTTATCATATATTTGATCCCTACTGTTGAAAGGTGTAATGGCTTTGTTATCGCCGGGCTGGTAGGCTTACACTTCACAACAGAGCGTTAATTTATCATCACTAATCATTTAACCCTTAAATTTGTTAAAGACAATGTCAATTTTCTCATAGAAAATCACCATTTGTATACAAATAGAAAAGCATTTATGAAAATTTACAACTGGAATGACTGGCTCGATTATCGAGTCAGTTATTCCAGTGGTAAATTTTCAAAAATAGTCTTCTCTTAGTCTGCACGTGGACATTTCTCAAGACCACTACAGAGCGCTTTTGACCGATTTGGGTGTTAAAGGGTTAATGCAAGCGCATGCAATGTTAACCCTTCGAACCCGAATGGCAATTCATAATTTAATAAATTCTCTGTTTATTACGAAATGTATTTGACTGATAACTGCTCCTACATATATGGCAACAACATTTTCCAACCAAATTAGTTTCAAAATATTTTAAATGCATTCAAATTTAAATAAATGATCGCTTTTGGATTTTCTAGTTCAAAGGGTTAACATGATGGCCATACATACGTGTATAATATTATTAATATATATAGTGTTATCTGTTTAGTGTTTATAAGTGTGTATATTCTCATGGTGCAAGCGCACACTCTCAGCCGATATAACATAATGTACGTGAAAACAATGACAACATTACCGATCTTTCGTTAGACATAAATTGTGGATGGATGGACAGGAGTGACAATGTAGGCAGTCTACTTGCGTAGGTGTGTAGCTAACAAATAATCAATGTTTGCTAGAAGTCAGGAAATAATTCTTGAAATATCAGTAGCGGTATCCCAACTTCATAGCAAATTATTCTTGAACAAAATGTTTTTAAAATCTTTAGCTTTAAGACAAACAGACGCACAATATGTAGGATTGACATGGTTAAATAGAAGTGCTGGTAAAAAGGGATACAGATACAAATGTGAAAACTAGCATTGGGAACTAGCATATAAACGCCTTAAATATTACAACACACACACAACACACACAAATGTGAAAGTCATTTCAGCATAGGCTATATTTCCCTGTCTATATCTAGACAACCCTCTTTATAAAGCCAAAATACGTTGGGTTTTGATACTGGTTTCGAGAACAGAATCTCACCGTTTGGCAAACAACGACCATTGCTTTCATTATCTAGATATGGTCGTCGTTTTTAAAGGCATGCTTGACCGAACTTCAATACTGGGAAGTTATCTACTGTTTACACTGGCCCAATACTGGGACTTTGCCGGACTTGAGAAGTCAGTCTTAAAACAAACAGACAAATGGCCGTCTATTAGCTCCTAAAAGATTACGCTTGTCCTCCCGACATACCTGTACACATTGTTTCCAGGTAAAGTTGTATATGTGTCGTTTTTGATCAAACACCGTTACACAAATCCTCTGTTTGCTTTTATTGATAATGCCCGTGTTAACCCTTTCAACTCCACGTACCAGAAGCACGATTTAACCAATTCCGAACGATTTAAGAAATATTTGATTCAACATTCTGAAACTAATTCGACTGGAAACTGTCAAATTAGTTTTAAAATATGCAACATTCTACCTAGGCATGTATGGTTACTGTGGAATTGTGATACACATATGTGGATTTCAGCGATGAAACGACTATTGACCTTATAGTCGGCGAACCTTGCTAGGAAAGGACATAGGATCGACATCTACCTAATAAATCTTAGGAGCGTAATCACATATAAGCTATCAATGTCAAAACTGTGTTACTTATCATTCTTCGGCACACATACAGAAGTACAGAAATAAGATCTGGTAGTCTGCTTTATTGATACAATAGCATATATCAATGGTCAGAATGATCAGCTATTTTATTAACATGTTTTCTGATACCATACCATGATACCAAACAAGGCGTGATACAACTCGCCAAGCGATTTAGATTCACCATAGGCACAAGATCCGAAAGTGAAGAAGAATTTAGCAATTGGTATGCCTAGATACGGGCACTTATATAAGGTAGGTTGTAGTTAACGCATAGATAGCTCCCTAGGCAATAAACCACACATACGACATTTCGGTAGATTAAGTATAAATTTGGATCAATGTACCAAGGTTGAGAACTGTCGTACGCAAAACAATATGCCTACCATAAATGGTCACCCCTTCTTCTGGTATCCCAGTACATTCCTCATAGGTTGAGACCTGTTGGACTTCCATAGGGCATCACCATGTAGATTCATATTAGCCTCTTAATGTTGGGCAAGTGATATTCACGTCGCCTGAGTTCAAGAATCAGTGTCATATACCATAGATCAGACGAAATATCTGAGCTCGATCATCGTATTCATCGCGGGTACTCGGTGGATTGCTATTTCACATCGACCTCACCGCTCACGCAACACACTGGTGAGGGTAGACCACATGCTTGCTACAAATAACGCGACTCGGTACATGCTTCCAGCTTGCAACATCGAATGGAAAACATCACACGGCCTACTGGTCATCTTCATGTTATGGCTGCAAACGGTGAACGATGAGTTTAAAAAACTGAGAGGAAACTAGAGGCGACAGAAATATTGTACGTACTTGAGATGGATGTTAAAAATACATTGGACAAAAAGAGCTAGCAAGTAGCAATGCATTGGTTCTGAGATGAGCTAAATGGTCGTGATGTTTGATCAACACTGCAACATATCAATACTTACAATTTCCTAGTCATATTCAACGAAAGAGTGAATCGAAAGTCAAATATATGGCGAGATGGACAGATCCATACAGAGGATCAAAGTCATGGATACTCCGATAAACTGACTCAAGAGTTCACCGGCGAGATGGACAGATCCATACAGAGGATCAAAGTCATGGATACTCAGATAAACTGACTCAAGAGTTCACCGGCCAATTATTTCCCGTTCCAGCTAATGATTACACAACTGATGATGGGCCAATGGAGGTATCCGATATGTCACTTACGTATCTGATGCTATAGTCAAACATTCCCATGTTAGCCGACGTCACAATGAAAATAACGTTCCGTCACAAAAATTGGAAAGTCTGTAGCAAACTATACCAATGGACCTTTCCATTCATTTTAGCTATGCCTCTTCATTTCTAGCTAAGGCTACACGCGCACACCGCCTGTGTTGGGTTCTATCGATGCCTGAGCTCCCTGACTATCAATTTCCAAAAAACTATACAGGTAAGCTGTTGAGAATTTTGAAACTAATTTGACTGGGCGATGTTGCTGCCTATGGCAGCAACAGCGCCCATTCAAATTAGTTTCAGGATATTCAACAGACTATTTAATAAATAGTAAAGACATACAGTTCGTACAAGTTCGTACAACGTGTCTGACTATTAAGCGTTTAAGACGGACTAAATCGCGTCATTCATGCTGTAATTGATTATAACCTCATCCTACGCGTCATGTAGTTGTTTATGACGTCATATGATGGGTGGATAAACTGGAAAGGTCAATTGTATGTCTTTGATGAATTTAGAATTTAACAAACATTCAGTTGAGTATTTTGAAAGTAATCTGATTGGGAGCTGTTGCTGCCCAATAAAATTTGTTTCAAAATATTCAACAGCTATTCTCGGGATTCACTTTGAAACGTTTCAAATCAATTCCAACTCGTGTACAAGGTGGTAAACTTATCTAGAAATGGACGGCGCATAAATACAGAGTGGGTGATGCAGATAATGAAGTCACTTGCTCAAAACATTGGCTGACGTTTTGGATAAACGTATTGTAAATGTACGGATTAAAATCGGATCTAGCTAATTCGATGAGTCCTAGCATTTAGGCCCAAACAACTTATGGCAAACGGACAGGCAGTCATAGAGAGTTCGCTATAAAATTCAATCCGGTTTAGTAAGATCTACAACACTCAAGTTTACTCGTTCATAGAGAGATCATTTACTACGCAGTTAGTTAAATAAAATTCAATCGCTGTATGGCATACCGTGAGTCTGTTAAGCTCGAGTCGACATTAATGAAAGGAGGTGCTGACGTCTCCTGAGGAGCTGTTTGTCTAACGTGTGAGATCATCAATCACCCACCCAAACCTATCATCGTTGACAGTCAGATATTATCTGGCCCGAGAACTCCAAGAAATATATTAAATTTCACCATCCTGTTCTTGAATAGGCGAGCGAGAGCTCTATTAGTCTAATCACATTTTCTTGTGTTATCGAAGTAGCAGATAAACGGGAAACTTGACAATTTGATACGGCGAACATTTCCGTTGACCAACGATTTACATCCCGTGATCTATTTGGAGGCGAATTCATCACGTCTGTGGGCAGAAGATGTGCCATGACTCCACAATAAGACAGCTGCTCTAATGCAACTGTCCTTTGCACAAAGTGACAAGCTCAGCTAAACGTCAATGTGTAGTCCTGGCAGATACTGATATAGACACAATGCACAGCGTTTAAAATACAAGTATGGCCTACTGTTATTGTTTGATGATCAACACAGGATGAGTAGATTTTACTTGGTCACACGATGAACAGGGTAAAAGTTCCTTAAACGCAGAAGTTAACTTTTCGACAATAGTAACTGAGCTTGGGGTTTCACTCGTATCTCGCGAGATCTCCTACGATACGAGATTCTCGAAGAAGCCACGCCTCTATTTTTAGATTGCTTGGGCTCTGAGTCAGACCCAGAGCTTAAAGGCATCCCGAGTCCTGACCCATAAATATGATGTAAAGTATGAGAGCTGGAAAATCGAATCGCACTCGTATTCACGATTAATACGTGTCTCCATTCCTGCAAAAATTACATTTATTGGAACTTGAAACGACCATATTTTCGTGACGTGTAGAATGACATCATAATGAATGGCGTAGCTAAGTACGTCACGAACGCATATTTGAAGACGGGCTATGCGTTGTTGTACGAATTGTATGTCTTTACTATTTAATAAATATTCTGGTGAATATTTTGGAAGTAATTTGACTGGGTGCTGTTGACACCCGGTCAAATTAGTTACAAAATATTCAACAGCTCTCCTGTATAGTTGTCAGGAAATTGATAGTTAGGGCATTCAGGGATCGATCAATCCCAACACGGCGAAGTGTGGGTGGAGCTTAGCTAGAGATTGGCGGGGCATAGCTAAAAATGGAAAGGCCGATTGGCTGGACAGTGCCTAAGCCATTTCTGTCTATGCCCACATATTTCTAGCTATATGTTCCGCCCACCTTGTATGCGTGTTTGAATGAGTTTAACGCTGAACATTGAACTACTAGAATCTCAATTTCACTGTAACTATACAGATAAGTTAATTCCAGTCAAATAGTTTCAAAATATTCAACATAATATTTATTAAATTGTAAATTCACATTTTCTGTCGGAAATTTGTTGCCGATCGACGCCATTTTATTGCGATGCCGGCTAACGAGTGACATATTTTGATTAGGAAGTCAGATCCTTGAGTGACAGATCGGATCCCTACATTGATGTGTCAGTCAGACTCGGCAAGCAGTCAGTCAGAGCCAAGAACATATGGCACGCATCATTAAGGCTAGAAACAAGATGCGATGGATAAAACAATGCCATGAGTACAGATTATATAGCATCACACAAAATAAACACAACTCTCCGAATCTTCAGATTTGGAACGGAAATCTGTAGATTAAATACACACTTGCACCTCAGAGGAAGACGAGTCATCTATAACTATAAAACATCTACGTAAATCAGACACTATATTTTTAAGCAATCGCCAATGCTAGATGCTCTGCGGACAGATATGTGGTGTGATGTGGGTGGTTGCACCGGGTAGGAGTCCCAGCGGTATGATTGGGAATTGTTGCTGCCCTTGGCAGCTACAGCTTCCAGGCAGGTTGATTGAAAATATTTGCTTTGTTGTTTATTCAAAACATAAAGATATGGTAATATCTTGTATATCACGCTGTAGTGCTTAAAAGGTATATGATTAACACCCCCATTGTGTCAACTGAATCACTTAATGACCAAACCGACAAAAACAACTCTGCAATGGTCTTGATGCATGCCTATTTGCCGGCTAAGAGAAGAGTATTTTTTAATATTTACCACTGCAATGACTGGTTCGGTAACCGAGCTAGTCATTCCAGTGGCAAATTTTCAAAAATACTCTTCTCTTGGCCAGCAAGGCGACACCGGCTAAGCAAAAACTTGAATTCTCTACCATTACCCATTTGCTGGTCAAGCCGGTCAAAAAGCGTACAAAAATAGTCTTTGAAAATTTCTTTAAAATGTTGACCATTAAAGGTAAATAAAGTTTCATACCTGGTCAAATGCATTCGATCAAAGGTGTGTGCGCATGCGCATGCGTGTACAGAAAACATGATGAGAATAACCACGTGTCTCACCCAATCACGGATCAATTCATAATCGCCATAAACATAGGAACAGGGGGTATCGCGCCTAGGTTTTGCCTCTCTCATACTGTAGCACTCCTAGGTTTTGCCTCACCCATACTTCAGCCCCCACCCACCCCGCCCCACCCAGGTCCATGTACGTGCTGAGATAAATCTATTAAGTTAATTGTTTAATGGCCTTTTCACAAAGGCATATTTTCTTTGCGATACATTTTGATAGTGCCTCATGTACACGTGATCTCTGCAGCATAATAATAAGCTTATATAGACAAGTCACTCACCATTAACGGAGCCATGAGGACGCACCGTATACCAGATCACGGTGATTTTTTTTATGAGATGCATTCCTGTAACTATATATTTGTATCTGCTGTACGGAACAGTTACTGTGGGCTATTTTGCAGATGTACCACGAAATTGCAACTAAAAGAATAAAATGATAACTATTTAGTTATAAAAAGTCAACTAGCCTACCATATGCTACAACCTAGAGCATCGCTATAAAGACACCAGAAGTAATCAAGATTACTCAGAAAAATATTTTAGAAATTACATTAAATGTCAGAATGAATGATTAACTGTATTTAAGACATATGTATTTAGATTGACTTATTACTGACATACATTTACATTTCTTATAATCCGTGTGTTTATGACATTTATTTAAACTATGGATCTCAATCTCTGATTTAATCAACACATGCCATAACATTAATTAATTTCAGTATATATATATATAATTAATTTCAGTATATATATATATAATTCAATAAGCTAAGCAAATTGTCACAATCATTGATATAAAATATTAGATATAATCTATATAAATTCCAACCCAAATAAAATTAGGTGAACCGCTATAAAGTATCTTTTAAGTGGACCACTATAAAATAGCCATTAAATGGATCACTATAAAAATAGCCATTAAGTGGGCCACTATGGTTTTAAGGCACCAACTAAAGAGAAAATTAATTTTTAACATACCATGGAAGACATAAAGGAAGGCGCTATAAATTCAACATTAGATATTGTTTAAAGAGAAATGATTCCTAATAACATTTCACCAGGTTGTCCATCTACGATTTAACATGTTTACTTATTATTTCATTAATCATATGCATCATCGTTAGAGAATGGGCAAATCGATCCATTTTACTGATATTTCAAACACATATACGTTTTATACTATCTGTTATTTAGATGCCCAACCTGGTAAAATGTGCTATTATTATTATTATTATTATTATTATTATTATTATTATTATTATTATTATTATTCACAACAGTCTGACTTTGACGATGAGCTTGATTTGGAAGCACCTATGAGACCGATGAGTGCAGATAGGATGCGGTCCAGCCCAGGCCGCAGACCACTCAGGGCTAATCATGAACTGGGGATCCCACTTCAAGACTCAGACAGTGGCTTCAGGTACAAATAGGAGGAAACTAAAAGGATTTTCAAAAACTTTTCATTCTCTGAGGAATATACTACTGCTGCTGCTGCTGCTGCTACTGATGCTGCTGCTGCTACTGCTACTGCTACTACTGCTACTGCTACTGCTACTGCTACTGCTACTGCTACTGCTACTACTGCTAGTACTACTACTACTGCTGCTGCTGCTACTGCTACTGCTACTACTGCTGCTGCTGCTGCTACTACTACTACTACTACTACTACTACTACTACTACTACTACTACTACTACTACTACTACTACTACTACTACTACTACTACTATTACTACTACTACTACTACTACTACTACTACTACTACTACTACTACTACTACTACTACTACTACTACTACTACTACTACTACTACTACTAATGCGTCTTCGTGGTTCACCAAATAGGTTATTATGTCATGGAGTTGACCACAGGCAGGAAAACTATTAAATCGAAATTATAAGCCCATTTACGTATTACACCACTATAATAAACAAAGTAATAAATACAGTCAGACTTAGTCAGAGCAAGAACAAGTTTTTGGGGCCAAAATATGGCAGCTCTTGAAGATGGGTGGCCATAAGACCATTTTTTAAGAGAACACCGTCGATTGACCACCACAAGCAATTTAGCCTCAACAATCAATTACATAAAACAAACCAATGTCTTCTGGGGCGCTGTTGACAGTAAATGTTAAGGAAGTCATAATGAAGTTGCAGAAATTTTCAGAAAATCCAAGACGGCCGCCAAACACGCTAAATTTTGATTGACCCACAGTGGCCGTGTTTTTTTACATATCCACTTTCCATGAACAAACCTTAATGGCGCTTAGTCCCTAATCATGTCTGTCAAATTTAGCCTGATCTGTTTAGTCGTACTACAGAAGAAGTCGTTTTGGGGAAAACTAGGTCATCCAAGATGGCCACCGAAACATTTGGCCCATCAAGTTCCCTTGAACAAACTTGGTTCAGCTGTTGCCCGTGAAGATGTTTCTTGAGCCTTGAATCGACCCCGCAAGAGATTTCAGAGAAGATTTTTAAAGACATTTCTAAAAATCGGACAACTCCATGATGGTCTGGCCAAATTAGCCGATCGGCTTCCTTTGAACACACTTTGATCTCTATGCCCCAATGATGTTTCCTGCCATATATAATTGAAATCAGCCCAAAGGTTCTCAAGAAGACAGTTTAACTTTCCTATTGCTTTAGCATAGGAGATTTCAGGTGGTAAAAGGACCCAAGATGACCGATTAGACGTTAATCCAACAGTTTCGAATGTGGAAATTTGAAATCAGCATACTCAACAATCAACATCCCATATCAAGCCAATTTCGGCTTCAAAATCCATCAACTAAAGAAATCCAATATACCCGCCAAACACATTCCATTTGAATTAGTCCAGGGCGGCTATGTTTTGTACTTATCAACCTCCCTTGAGCACACTTTAATGGGCCTCAATATCTTAATCATATCTCCCGAATTGTAGCCATATCCATTCAGCGGTTCTGATATGTTGTTTTCACAAATACTAGATCATACAAGATGGTCACTGAACCAACAAACTTGGTTCAGCTCTTGCCCTAGATGATATTTCCTGAGTTTTGAATCGATGCTTCAAGTGGTTTCTGAGATTTTTAAATACGTTTCTAAAACTTGGCCAAAATCCAAGATAGCCACTAGCCAAATTGGCCGATCCACTTCCTTTGTGCAAACGTGGGTCCATATGCCCTAAGGGGGCGTCCTACCAAATATCATTGAAATCGGGCAAACAGTTCTTGAGTAGTCATTTAAAGAAAAAGTTGATGGATGATGGACGGACGATGGATGGACGTATGACGGATGTTGCCCTGGAATAAGTTCACTCAGGCTTTCAGGCCAGGAGAATTAAGTAGAATGGCCCTTAGAACCAGTCATACATCCCTAATTTTGGCCCTATCTTTGCAGCTGCTCGGGAGAAGAACTAGTTTTCTTGAAAAGTAGGTCATCCAAAATGACTCTTCAAGCATTTGCCCAATCAACATAATCAAGTTCCCTTGAAAAAATTGGTTCACCTGTTGCCCTAGAAGATGGTTCATGAGTTTCAAATCAATCCTCCAATCCCAAGACATTTATAAAAATCGGACAAACTCTAAGATCGCTACTGGCCAAATTCTGTAGCTAGCGGGGTACGCGCTGGTCCATTCTACTGCTCTGCTCCATTGCACTGCATGTACAGGATGTGCAGGAGAGCTGTTTAGCTACGGTTCTCGGGGTTACGGATCCCATATCGCAAATCTCCGAAAAGTACAAAGACCGACTTCTAGAGCCGGCGGAACGATAATGTTCCAGTGGGGCCATGCGACCATTGCCGCCAAGATTGAACCTCACCGTCCCATCCCAACTGTTAGTGTCACCAGTATGACGGTCCATGACTCGGATTATGCCGATGGGAGTTCCGGACAATTAATAAGCCTTGCGGCTGGAGGAGCGTAGAAAGAGACAATCACTCAATATAATAAGAGGCCCTAAGGTATCTGGTCAATTTTACACAATCTAGCCAGTGTGCGGTGCTACATATCTGCTACATCCGGAAAAGAGGCTTACACAAATGTCTCCTAAGGAGCAGTTGTCCCTAACTACTTTTAAACATATCATATCGAGCTAGAATAGCCAGGTTTAGTCGATCACATGTCAGGTTCGCATAATGAGAACATGAACAGTAACCTCAGTGTAAAATTGATGCTGGGGGAAAAGGTGATGCGGATTTATTGTTGCTGTCTAGTGTAGGCTAGCGTACTGCGATCCTAGTGTTTTATATAAAATAAACAAAACAAGTTACTAGGATGGCTGCTGCCATATACAACTAACTATCACGGTATTGAGAATAAACCAGGTCATAGGACCTTGTGGTGCTTGATAGTTACAAGCACAAAAATAACGATAATATTTACAGTAAAAGATATAAACCGGGCGGTACGGTACCTGTTAGTCATCAGTACCTTTAATGAAATGAATAAATGCAATAGCTAAATGAGTACCTATTAGTCATCGGTACGAAAAAAGTTAATAAATCACTGTAGATGCTGCATCACAGATGAGGGACGCGAGATGGCACGATTCTGGAGTGGAAATCTCCGCAGGCAAACTGTTGATGCGGCGCACTCTCAAAGATGGTGAAGAAGAATGACTGTAGTTGGATGTCCACTAGATAGTCATAATAGCTAATACAAATAATTAAGGAGAATGTTAGAAAGTTCCGTACTATATCGGAAGTTTGAAGGTTGCCCGTTAAAATGTATAATTAAGCAATGCATGTACATTCCTGGGTACACCGTACATGGTACACCACATAGCTCTTGAGGCATACCAGGCAGAGTCCCACCAGACTGCGGCCTAAAAGTTAATTAAGACACCACTTGGTGCGCGGAAGTTTGATCGCCACTTTTGCGTGGTTTGGATGATCTGACGAGTTGTCCACCAAGATTCACCAGTCGTTTTACATACTGGAGAAATTACGTCGGGGCCGCGAGGCCCACCCACAAAAGGCTCCTCTTAAGTGTTGGTAGTGAGGGACTCTTCTATTTAATTAGTTGTCCCCGGATAGCCGTCCGAGGGTTTACAAAAAGATCCTAGCCACTTTATTGACATTATATTATCAACTACTACTACTACTACTACTACTACTACTACTACTACTACTACTACTACTACTACTACTACTACTACTACTACTACTACTACTACTACTACTACTACTACTACTACTACTACGACGACGACGACGACGACGACGACGACGACGACGACTTCTACTACTACTACTACTACTACTACTACTACTACTACTACTACTACTACTACTACTACTACTACTACTACTACTACTACTACTACTACTACTACTACTACTACTACTACTACGACGACGACGACGACGACTTCTACTACTACTACTACTACTACTACTACTACTACTACTACTACTACTACTACTACTACTACTACTACTACACTACTACTACTACTACTACTACTACTACTACTACTACTACTACTACTACTACACTACTACTACGACGACGACGACGACGCCGACGCCGACGCCGACGCCGACGCCGACGACGACTACTACTACTACTACTACTACTACTACTACTACTACTCGCCGTCATTATCGTAGGTGTCGCTTTTGCTACTGCTGCAGCTGCTGCTATTACTGCTGCAGCTGCTGCTATTACTGCTGCAGCTGAACTGTTGCTGTTCCCGCTCTATAGCTGCTGCTGCTACTTAATTGGTCATACATAATTACGATGAAACATTCATAGTATTCCTCTCCTTTTCTAATTTTAAGCTCCACGATGAGAACAAAGCCAGAGTGTCATACGTCACCACAGCGTCATCAGCAACATCGTAATCGGTCACCTCACATAGACTCATACCAACATCAGTACACATCACCTATGCTATCTGATACAGAGAGCATCGTAAGCTCACCAGCACACATCCCTTCATCAAGTCGGCTATTCCGATCACGGTCAATGACCAGACTCGACGATTCATTACTCAGTGACAGTATCAGTATGCCAAACAGCCCAGGAAAATATTCAGAGAGGCATCGATACAGAAATATTCCTGATAGGTTGGGTGGTGTGCATCCTGGGATTGGACCGTCATCTGCGGCCGCTCATAGGCATATGAAAGATATGCTAGAAGACAGTGAAAATAGACGAGCGGTTCTTATGCATAAATTAAAAGAGGCACAAATTACACTGCAAGTATGCTATATTTAACATTACCTTAAATATAAGATATCTACTTTTAAGATATATTCTGTTCTTATGGCTGAAATACCGCATGCAGCCATCGACGCATACGTGTCCCAGATGTTACTCGAGGACGGCTGGCTTTGGGGATGTTTTGGTGTGGGTGCAGTTATGTGTATGCGGGCTTCGAGTGGGTATGGGTGGGATGGAGGCGTGAAGTAGTCGGGTGTGGGTGAAGCTTATACAACCATCTGAAGCTATCGGCGTCCATAGGGTAGACCGAGGCTAGTTCGCCATAGGGGCAAATCAGCCCATGTGTTCTCATACTAAGCCATTTCTATTTATAGCGCCTTACGCAGTGTGTACGTATTTCGGGTAACACACTTACCAGATAGGGTGGGCGACATCACCTTTTGTTTTGTCTACTGTGAATAATCGATTAAAGCTAATTGCAGGAAGAAGTAGGTAATATCTTTATCACAGTACATTTTGTGTCATAAGAAAGCATGCAACGATCAAAGGTAGAGGTGTTCAAACATTACTTTCCAGTTACAATTTGTTTCTTTTAAATAAACAATTGAGAAGAATTAACCTTTTAAATTCATTAAATATTGAAGTCATTCTATGGACGAACTTGTCCCCGCTGGTCTAACTTACCCCACATGTTTGTCAAACTTGCCCCCAGTAACGGGGTACGCTCATCCACCCCACCAGGTCTTCTTCCTAGATTTTCAAAAAAATTGCCAAGATCTAAAGCTTGTTGTCTACTTATTTAATCTTTGTGTCCTTTCGGGCAATTTAAATGCAAGTTTGCATCGATAAGTTTATTAAGAAATATGCAATGCCTAAAATATGTGAGAATGTCCAAACTAGCCCCGGTCTCCCCTACAGTGTAAATGACCTTCGAGTGAGTCTCATTATCTGCGTTGCCTTGTTGACTTTTACAGTTATGTGATCCCCGAAGGACAATCGTCCATCTATGGTCACTCCTAGATCCTTTTCTTTGCTGACTTTAGTCAGAGTATGTTGTGGGTTTTCCGGTCGATCAACTCTCATGTGATAACTTCTGTCCTCTTCTTGTGATTTTCTCTTACTGTCATGAGCTTGCACTTGTCTGGGTGGAAGTGCCACTTATCAGACCAGTTTTGCAGTTTATGCATATCAGATTGTAGTTTTCTTTTGTCTTCTTCAAGACTGATTTGACGTTATACTGTTGTGTCGTCTGCTTACACATGGGTCTCTGATGAGAACAGCTCAGGGAGATCGTTTATATATAACACGAAGAGCACAGGTCCCAGAGTACTGCCCTGTGGTATCCCGCTTAATACACTAACCCATGTTGATGCTGAGCTGTTCACTCGTACTCTTTGCCTACTGATAGAGAGAAAAGGTTATTATCCAGCTGTATATATTACCACGTGATTCTGTAGCTCCGGAGTTTAGTCATAAGCCATTGATGTGAAAAGCGTTCATGAAGACAAGATATATTACGTCTATGTTTCCTCGGTTATCGAGTTGCTCTGTTCAGGTATCTAGTACTTTTAGTAGCTGCAGTGAGTTAGATCTTCCCACTATGAATCCGAACGGCTTTTCACTGAAAACTGAATTTTTCTTCATATGGTCGATAACATTAAGTTCTCAAGCACTTTGCATACTATAGAGGTGAGGCTAGCTGGTCTGCAGTTGCTTGCTGTCTTTCTGATGACTTTCTTGAATATAGCTGTGATGTTGGCCGGTTTCAAGTCTGTTGGTACTTAACCACTGCAGTTATTTGAGTAGTTACGGATGTAGCCAATCAAAGGTAAGAATAAAATGGCCACACTTACCTAATGGGGACACCTAATCTACATTGTTTACTATCCACTCTTGTCTTGTCTTGTGTGGATCCCGTCTCTCGGAGCAAACTTACTTCATATGAACCTTCTTGCGGAGTACAAACAGGTACAGTTAATTCACATTTAAATGGTTGCCGCGTTCCATGACCTGTAAACTTTGGTATCGTTGCTAGTTAAGATATTGATGAATAACGGTCACAAAAAATAATAAAAACTGTTCAGTATGTATCCGTTGAACGGTTCTTCTTAGTTGTATTAAATTAATGTTGCACAGCTAAAACTACCGACACTATGCGAGGGTACCATCGTCAATGTTGCACTGCATACTAAGCTTGATTGCTGTACTTGTGTAGATGCAATAGATAGAAGGGTGGGTCATAGGCGCATCCTGTCACTTCTGCTAGTTGCTCGCAGTCATGAGTTTAGCTGTTCCTCTCTGGTGCAGGATATAGCAGAGAACTTTGGATGTCTTTTCAAGTTTCATCACGGTCTTCTGTGCATCGTCTTGGTCGGCGATCTTACTAGCATCCAGAATGGACTGGACGCAGTTTTCAGTTGCTAGAGGATGGCCAAGTTGCATCAGACAGGTTTGTATCGTCTCCATGCAGAATTTTCTGACTAACTTAAGGTCTACAAAGACAAGCAGGAAATGTGCTGTAGTTTCAGCTTCGCTTTTACAAAAGGACATCTGGCAGCCGCTGCTATGTTCCTTGTAGTACCTACAAGTAGACTACATTTCTGGACATCGGCTAAGCTTGGACAGTGGCCTTATAAACTGGTGTTTTATCAGTTTTGCAGCTCTTCCATACGCCATGTGGTTCTCCAATTTTACAGGCATCTAAATTGAAGTACTGTAAGATTTTATTTTCCTCTGCTTCTTCCTTTGGTCTCTGTTCCGAATAACTGTGTACATGTGCTGTCTCTGTTGACTCCCATTTTCCTCTACTTGACAAGTTGCATAAAAGTCTATAAGCTGATGGCAGGCTGTATTTGCAAAAATCTGTTTTAATTTTATGAGCAGGCTGTGGGATGTATTCAGCTTAACAGCTATTTAACTGACAATCAATTCCCTTTCTATGGAGTTTTCTCTATGTAGCATGATTACAAAGAATGTTTTGACATTCTTTTGTCTTTTTATGTAGTGGTCCTTCAGTGGGTAGAGCCTCTAGCAGCGAGTAGACCGTTGTACTTGCAGTTGATACTGGCAAAAGCGGTATGTATTTCAGATATGTCCTGTAAACCATCACCATTTCTGAATTGGTTAATGTCACCTGGTTTAGACCGTTTAAACCGTATATCCCTGCACCCTTTCAGGAGCAAGCAGCTCATCGATAGTTTGTTTATAGGTACATACAGAGATATATATGATGACAAGATGCCTTTCATCTTTGGTGACGCTCTTGCAACCGGTTTCCATTAAGGCACAGCTCTGCTGTATGGGTGATTTTAAAATTGCCATAGGTGTGGTTTTAGTTTCACTAACCAGGTATTTAGCAGCATCCAAATGTACTTCATTGATAAGTTTCTGCATGGCTTTGCAGCTAGTACCAGATCATCTGCACACATCACGATGCCTGTTTGGAATTGTGCCATGCGGTATGTAGCTGGCTTGTTGCTTCTGCTGATGAACACGTTTTTAAAGGACTCAGCACACTGACGGATGCCATGACCTTTAGTGATGACTCTGAACAGATTGCCCTTCCATTTGATGGCAGTGCTTATGCCAGTATACATGCTGTTTATAATGCACCATGGTTTTCCATTTGTGCTGTGTTTATATATGGCACTGAGGATCTTGACCTGATGAAGTATGAAATATGCAAGTGACATTTTCTCAAAACAGATCACACACCTATTTAATTCAGCTTTTACTCACTAACTTCCCATCGACGCTGTAGGCCATAGCACCCTTATCGCACTACCCAAGCCCAAGAAGCCACCTGCCCTTCCCCCAGCCAATCTGCAGCCCATTGTGCTCCTCAACAGCATACGGAAAATCCTATCCAATGTTACTCTATGCCACATCCGAGACAAGATTGATGACTTCACTGAAGCCACTTTAATGGCTTCAAACATGGACGCAGCTGTGCAGACATTGGGCTCAACGCATGCTTGTGTCGGTAGTCATGTCCAAACACTGGGATTTCCACAAAATGGGCATTGACATGTCCCGAGCCTTCGACACAATTAAAAGCTCAAAGATCCTAAATGTACTACGGCAGGCCAGGTGGAATGAAGATGAGCTATGACTAGTGAGACTACTGCTTGCAGACACCAAGCTGAGAGTAGGAGTTAAGACAGTGAAGTCTGTAGAGTTTGAGACATCAATCGGCTCCCCACAGGGAGATGGTCTATCTCCGGTGCTTTTCACTTGTTACCTTGCTGCTGCATTGAAATCCGTACGGGAAAGTTCCACAAGACTAAACCACCCCACCCCCACCCCAACCCCACCCCCACCCCACCCCCACCCCCCAACCCCATGTCAATACTGGGTATGCCGCTAGAGATGGAATATGCCGATGATGCGGACTTCATAGATGAGGAAAAGAAACCCCTTGACGAACTTCTCACAATAGCTGCAAGCAAACGAAGAATTGAGAATCTCTTTATGAATGAATCCAAAACAGAGTTCACCCACATATACCTATCTACAAAGCAAGAAACTAAAAAAATGATGATCCACTTCATGGCGGCGAACCATGGAGGAAAAGTAGAATCCTGGGCTCACTGCTTTGCAGTACTGCTGACATTTCTGCATGCTGCGTCATGGGGAGCATAGCTTTCCAGTCCTTCAGGAAGCTATGGATTCGTAAATCAAGGATGCCCTCGATTAAAAGGCTACGTTTATACAATGTAACCTGCGTATCCTTGATGCTGTATGACTGTAACAGCTGGGCATCTCCAAAGGCAGCTCTAGATAAACTCGATGCCTGCCACCGCAAACACCTATGCACCATCACTGGACGCCGATGGCAAGACAGCATAATTTCCAACGATGCACTATGCAAGATGTGTAATACGTCACCGCTGCCTGTAAAAGTCACCCAGCAAAGATGGGCCATGTTTGGCCATGTGCTAAGGATGCCAGAAGAGACACCAGCACAGACAGCCTTGGAATTTGCTGTACTCTGGGACAGCAAGTACAAAGCCAGGAGAGGACATCATTGCATAAATCTGCTAAGCATGCTACGAGGTGACATTAAGAAAGCAGGACTCGGCACACTCAAGTCAAGAATGGACCTGAGCAAGCTAAGAATTACAGCTGAGGTCAAGACACAGTGGCCAAAAATGATGAAGGACTGATTGCAGCTGTAGGATGTTTCTACTACTACAGCTGCATGATACAGTAATCATACACACATACTGAGTAGACTATGATGATTTGTTACATCAAATGCCTTACTTGCATCCATAAAAGTCAATGTACTCCTGGCTTTTTGTATCGGCTGCCTCAGCGATAGTTTCACATAGGATCAATATAATGTTTGTAGATGAGCATTTCTCAGTGAAGCCGATCTGCAGTCTGCTCTCTGATTTGTTTAGCACAGGTCGGAATCTGTATTTCGACAACCTTATCGAGGACAGAGACAACAATGATTCTCCTATAGCTATCAAGAAGACTGGCTTTTCTTAGGTATTCATCATATCTGGAATTTTGCCTGTAGAGAGTACATTGTTTGTGATCATGTTTAAAAGTACAATTTGATGTGATGCGTATAGTATGCACTCAGAAGATATACCAAATACATCTGGTGCTTTTCTGTCACTGAGGTACCAAACGGGCTTTGCAGTTTCTTGTGTATTTGCCGATGTCAAGGGATTTACTGTATATGTAATAAGGCCCATTACAACATGATTTCTCAGCTCTAAGGAAGTTTTCATTCCATGATCAAATGTTGGGCCATCTTTTGGAGTGACAAGGTTTTCACAGTAGTTATCCCATAGCTCCTGTTCTGGGTCATCTTGCTCTTGATTGATGACAATACATGGCTCTTCGAAGAAATGTCGTTTCACAGATTTCTTATTACATTGAAGATCTTGTTGCTATCGCTGAGGTCTAAGCTCATTATTGTGTGGTGTAGACAATTTCCTTCTGCTGTGCCTTTTTCAGAGCTTTCTTGATTGCTTTCTTATTATCAGATGCAACCCCCTCAGTTGTTCTTCCATCATCGTTCTATGCCTTGTGACCTAGTTGGAGTTAAGGATGAGTGACTTTAAGTGAGGATTCCACTTGTAATGCATTTTGATTTTTGGTTTTCTTCTGATTGGGCTGGCATCAACTGCAGACTTATACAGAATGTTGTTTGTCTTCTGGAGCAGAAGATCTGGGTGTGGATTAGGACCAGCGATTCTAAGCATAATTTCTAGATGAGTTGAGGTGAGCACCTCGTATTTAGCAATGTCTGCCTTTTGCCAATGTACACACTGTTTTACTGGCCTTGTGAGATGAGTTATAGTACTTTTTGGCTCATCGGTCTTCGTTGAAAGAGTAGAGGTAGCAGCATCACGTGCATTTTTGTTTTACTGGATTGGCTCTCATGGCCTGTTAGATCTAGCATAAGGTCTAGTTGAGATGTAGGGCTGCTTACAAAGTGGTGATATGTACGCAGGTTTGGCATAAGTGGTGGCAGTCTATAGCCTGATTCAGCACATAACTACTTCAGCAGTTTGTCATCCTGCGTCTCTCTGCATCTGCTGAACATACCATTGAAATCCCCGGTCCATAACTGTGAAATGGAGCTGAGCTCATACTTAAACAACCAGTGTTCCTGGAGGCAGACAATTGAATGATTACTTCTTCTTCTTTTTCTTCTTCTTCTTCTTCTTCTTCTTCTTCTTCTTATATCCATATAAGCTTCCTATTTTAGAAGCACCCTGGTGATTTGTTTTACTTGCTAACAGTTTACACATTAATTGATTTGAAGTTTTTGATGTTAAAGGTTTTGATATTTATAGTGTCGTCAGTCGGTGTTATACTGTACTATACATGTCACAGGAAACCTCTTCGAGTTCAACATTTTAGATGCCAGAGGGCACGAGCATAACATACCGAAAAAGGGTTGCTAAACTGGATATTAGGAAATATTCCTTTGTAAAGCATGTCACTGATATCTGGAATGGACTACCACAGGAGATTGTAAGTGCGCTCAAGTGTCAAATGTCTTCAGTGCGTCTTCTTCTTCTTGTGTTGGAGGTTCCTCCCCTTGGTGGGAACCCCGTCGGAATCCAAGATGATCAACAGTTAAATAACAGTTCAATTATATCCATATTCTTCCGAAACATCAACTGAATACAAACTATGTACATTGCCAGACCAAGGCGACGCGCCAATGTCCAGTTGACCATTTTGAGTCTATTGTTAGTTACGCCTGCTCAGCCGAATGCAGTACAGGCCATATATCAAGTCCCTGCATATCTTCTCTACCATGCCTTGGAGTGGGTCTGTATGTAAGCAATCAGTGAGATTCTCGAGTGTGACATCCAGTGGTAGTTGCATACAGGAAAACGATCGATCATCCAATAGGTGAGTGACGCCGTGCTCATACAAAAGGTCTTCTAGTCCGCCCAGATGGTTGTTTCTCACCTCGTTAAGGAAATTACACCTCAGCAGAAAGTGTTCACGATTTTCTGCCTCTTCACGGCACAGTTTACAAAGTGGTCACTCGACAGTTTTGGAACACTCTGGAAATGAGATATGATTATAATGCAGATTATGTCCCATAAGCCAGATACATAGCACATCCTTGGTCTGGAGGCTACAGAATGAGATAAAAATTGTGTGTCGAATCACGCCAGTGCTGATGTCTAAAGTCTCTAAACTATGTATTTTATATACGCTATTTACCTACTAGTATAATTGTACTTTAATCACATTATTCATAACCTCTAAGATTTATGTATTCACGTGGATATAATTTATGAATTGTAAAACTGTTGAATGAGTCAGGGAATGGGTGTGAAATTTACACCATTCCTAAACTCGTCTCTACAATATGTGGTTTTATAGGCATAAAGTATGTATTGAAATAAGCACGCTAAGGAGCTATGGAATGGATGTGTAATTTACTCCTGTCGAAATTAATCTCTAAAGTAATGGATTTTACATTTAGGCTGTGTTTGCGTACGTGCGTGTGTGCGTATGTACGTACGTGCGTGTGCATGCGCACGAGCGTGTGTGTGCGTGCGTACGTCCTGGCGTGCGTGCGTGCGTGCGTGCGTGCGTGCGTGCGTGCGTGTTATGGAACTGGGGAATTAGTGAGTTATCAGACATTTCCTTTTTCATACTGCTGTACACTAATAGACACTGGCTATCACAGCAGTTCTAAAATGCAAATATGGATGTATTTAAATAAGAAAGGCAATATGTATATACATAGACATAGTATATGGGTACAGTAGTTAACATATGTAATTATAAACTATGACAGGCATCTCACTATCAATGTACATATATTATAATCGTCATTACCAATAAGGATTAAGATCAGAACATAAAAGCATTAGTCTGTGTTAGCCCACCTAATCTTAACTGGGTGCTTCACCACATACTATATCTGCCCCATGCTTCTCAGTGGACCGCTGATTATCTCTTAGTGTGGTTTAGTGGAGGATTGGCATGCTCAAATCTAGTGAGTGGGGCCCATCTGACTCTCTCTCTCTCTTGTTGGGCATGTCACATGTTGTAATAGAAAATCATCCCTTATTGTCTATAGAAACTTATATTATTTTTTATCTTCCCTTCTCGTGGTGCTGTCCATGTTTGAGAGTCAATGGAGGAATCAAGTTTCTCAGTCAATCATATGACGTCATAGATTCATCCATTTTTCGATAATTAGTCTCTGATAATTAGCAAATGTGAGAACTTTTTCTTCTTCTTCTTCTTCTTCTTCTTCTTCCATTTAAAGCACACATCTTATTGCATGCTGCTGTGCGCTCCGGCAGACCGGATGAGGTTAAAAGTTCACTTATTCACAATTAATAACAATGCCCTTCTGATCTTAGGGCCGAGCACAGTTTATGGTTTGCATGCAGCCCCAGTTTAAAGGATGGAGGGTCGGCTGCAGCTTTCACAACCAGTGGAAGTGTTTTCCAGAGACAGATGGCTGACGGTATAAATGAGTGACACTGAGCTTCTGTGACTGGTCTGAGGATGAGGAATTTTGCTTCGTGCCCTCTTGTCCTGGCAGCAGATCTCTGTAGTTTTTCCTTGACGTCTGGAGCCTCGACCAGCTCATTCACCAACTTGTACATTAGAGTGACTTTGTTTTCTTGTCTTTTGGACTGCAGGTTAGCCCACTTGAGCTGTTCCATCATTTTTTTCACGCTGCTTTCACATGAGTAGTTATTTGTTACAGATTTTGCGGTTCGCCTCTGGACCATGTCGATTTTCCTGGTGTGGTTTTCTTGGTATGGATCCCAGATTAACGAGGGGGTACTCTAGCAGTGGTCTAACTAGTGAACTGTAGCAGCAGGATTTGATGTTCTGTGAGTAGCCTTTGAGGTTATAGTAAATGAATGCACACGCTGTATAACTGTAACAGCTGGGCAGCTCCAAAGGCAGCTCTAGACAAACTCGATGCCTGCCACTGCAAACACCTACGCACCATCACTGGACACCGATGGCCAGACACCATAATTTCCAATGATGCACTATACAAGATGTGCAATATGTCTCCGCTGTCTGTAGAAGTCGCCCAGCAAAGATGGTCCATGTTTGGCCATGTGCTAAGGATACCAGAAGAGACACCAGCACAGAGAGCCTTGGAATTCTCCCTACGCAGAGCCAGAAAATACAAAGCCGGGAGAGGACGCCATTGCATAAATCTGCTAAGCGTGCTACGAGGTGACCTCAAGAAAGCAGGACTTGGTACACTCAAGTCAAAAATGGACCTGAGGAACTAAGCATTTCGGCTGAGGACAATACACAGTGGGCAAAAGCGAAGGACTGATTGCAGCTGTAGGATGTTTCTACTACTACAACCGCAGACTACAGTAATCATACATACAATGCACGAGCATTGCTAACCTTTGCAGTGATGCTCCTGATATGCTTTTCCCAGTTCACGTTATGGTTGATGGTGGCCTTATGATATGTATTTGAAGATGGATTTTCTAGTGTGTGACCATGGAGTGTGTATTCATGCTGGATAGGGTTGCGCTTTCTGCTGATGGTGAGCACAAGACATTTTGGTGCATTGCATTCCATTAGCCATTTCTTCTCCCAGCTTTGCAGCTTGTCAAGGTCTCATTGGAGAGCTTCGGCATCAGCAACAGTAGCAATTCTATGTGAAAGCATTGTGTCATCGACGAAGAGTCAGAGGTTCACTTTGACTGACTGTGGCATGTCATTGATGTAAATCAGGAACAAGAGTGGCCCGAGTACTGTACTACTGTACGCTGTGGCACACCTGAGGTAACTGCAACTGCTTGGGAAGGGACGTTTTCTAGGATAACTTGCATTGGTTCTGCCTCGTATGCCAAGGTTGTCGAGTTTTACCAGAAGACGTCGGTCGGCTACTTTCTGAAATGCCTTGAAAAATCAAGAAGGACAGCATCTATTTGGTCGTTTTTGTCTAAGGCATTTGCATAGTCAGTTGTTGCAGATAGTAGTTGTGATTCACAGGATTGCTTTTTGTGGAATCCGAATTGGCTGTCTGTATAATGCATGATGTTGTAATGGCCAAGGTGAGATATGTTATGCTGTGACAGATGGTGTGTTCCATCAATTGACTGCAGATAGATGTCAATGAGATATCGGTCTGTAGTTGACTGGGTCATTCTTGCACGCTTTCTTTGGGAATGGAGTGACATCAGCTAGTCTCCAGTCTGGTAATTAAGGTACTGAAATAGTCCTGTTAATGCTGGAGATATTTCAGTTGCATGTATTTTTAGGACTCGTACTGAATAATTTAGATTTGATACCTCATTGATCAGCTCGCGGGACATGGAAAGCACAGTATTTTACACCTATCCGCATATGGGACCGAACCTGTGACATTTGGATTCGAATCTCGCGGAATAGGAAATCGCTCTAGACCACTAAGATAAACAGCGAGTTATCTCCCTTATCACAAGTTAGAAAAAATACAAGTTATCTCCCTTATCACAATTTATTAAACCCCCCCCCCAATTTGCTTCGTGTTAACGAGGGTGTACGTAAGAAATTTTGACTTCATTTCAGAATTAAATATATTTAGAATGTAGTAGTAATATTAATTTTGCATTGATATGCAAAATGAGTCTTATTTGTTTGAAACATAAGCAATGTAACCAGTTTTCGATTGTTTGTGACTACTTTTGTTAATGACAATAATGTTAGTGGAAATGCATGCTGACTAGGCCGATGAACTATTTGAAACCGTTTGGATGTGTGCCTACGTGCGTGCATAATAGTTACGGTGCTATGTCCATGACATTTTTAAACCACTGATTGCCACCACCACACCCCATGTACTTTATGTCCTAACAATTATACAAATTATACTTATTTAGACCGGTTAAAATATCTGAATCTACCTTCTCTCTATTACCGTCGATCACGTGGGGATATGATTCAAACTTAGAAATACATTCATGGCCTTTATCGTGTGCAGTGCCCATTCTTTGAGATAGACAAACAAAGCATCACTCGGGGACATAATTTTAAACTCACTAAGAGCCGAAGTAACAAACTAATTAGGCAGAACTTTTTTGCAAACCAAATTACCAAATGAAGTAGTTAGTGCTGTAAGCCTAAATATCTTCGAAAATAAAACTAGATTCATTTTGGTCAGATTTTTTGTACACGCAAGATTCAGTACACAATCATTATCTTTCCTTTACCTCGAAACAAATTAACTAAGCAATAAGTATAACGTAGTCGTCATCTATCTACAGGCATTTTGCCTATAAGGGTAGTATATGATAAGTATAAGTATAACAATTAACTATACAATTCGCAGTCGATGGTGCTGCATGCAAATTCCCAGACTTGCGTGCTTTAATACATTTAACCAATAACTGCCCCACCCCAACCCCTGGGGGTGGGGGGGGGGAGACAGCTTACTGTATCAGCTCACAATCTCTTGATTGTATGAGTAACACTCATAGCAAATTTGGTTGAATGTCGCTAACTTTGGCTTTTTGCCCATCCTCCCAAAAACTAATCCCCGGGGTGGAGCCCAGGGATGGTCGAAGCCCTTTGGGCTTAGGGCTTGACTGGGCTTAAGCCCTTTTTCAAAGGGCTTGCGATTTTGTGCTTAAGCCCTTTTGTCCAAAAAGGGCTTTGGTCTTGTGCGTGTGCTTAAGCACATTAAAAATACCATGTGCCTTCAAGCCCTTTTTAAAGCCCCATTTCAAGCCCTTTTTAAATTTTCACTTTGAATCAATACTTATAGTTATTAAATCATTGTTTTTTGCCATTCTACACATATGCTGTTGCTACATATTACAGATAAACTTTTGCTGCTTATATTGAAATTAATTTGATTGAAAGTAAGGCAACAATATTTTTAGACAAATCATTAGATTATAACACTTAGTAGCTTTCAAAGCCTACCTAAAGATTTTTTTGGGTGAATTCAGAATGTTAATGGCCTAATTACATGTATTCATTATTTTAAGGGAATGGTCACAAAACCAGTTAAATATTTGGAAACTAATTTGAGTAGATTGCGCTATTGCTGCCGTAACAAAATTATTTACAAAATGCTTTGCATGATATTTTGTACATCATATATAATGTTTTATCTGGCATGTCATGCCTGCAGAGTTGCAAAACATTAACCCATTTTTACTCCATATCAACTTTACTTAGATATTTGATAAACATTGTATCTCATAAAGCTGGTTAAAGGGAGACAAATACAGACATCTCTGAGTAGCTTGAAAGCAAGTTACATCTGTTTCAGTCAATTTCCTTTCAAAATGTTCAACAGGGCCAAGCTTTCGCAACATTGAAATTAACATTCTGAAAATTCAGAATGATATAGACTGAATGATTGGTGGTGTTAACTGACCATTTTAGCTGCTCTGTTTATCTGGTCAATACAAATGAATGAATTTCAAACCTCCCTGCTACAACACCTCTCACAAGATAAACAAGCCACAAGATATGGCCCGATAAAATAACTTCTTTACAATATAAATTATATTCTGTTAAACATTTTGAAATTATTAGTGCAGAAGATGTTGCTGTCAGCAGCAATGGCTTCATGCCAAATTATTTTTGAAATATTCTGCAACTTTCCTGTATGGCTGCCTTGAAAGTAAGATATTTTTCAATGAAATAATTAACCATTTAAAGGTAAAATCTGGTCAGAAAAATGCTGATATGTGCAGACCAAGGGAAGACTATTTTTGAGAATTTCAGCAGCACTATTCTCAAAATTAATAAACTGATGTAATAATCATTTTGCATATTCTCTACATATATGTATAAAGTTTTGACCAACCCTTAAATCAAACAGAATTATCAATTGGCTATGTAATTTCCTCAAAAGTGCTTAAGGACGTGTGCTTATTAAGCCCTTTGCAAAGGGCTTGTGCTTGTGCTTAAGCCCTTTGAAAGCAGGGAGCGGTTGTGCTTTTGCTTAAGCCCTTTTTTAAGTGAATTGTCTTGTGCTTGTGCTTAAGCCCTTTCAAAAGGGCTTCATCCTATGCCTGGGCCGGAGCCTAATGCCAATTTGAACATAGCCTAAAAATCCTCAATCATATAGCTAAATAACATATCAAGCTTGTTTGAATTCTGGCAACTTTTACTTTCTCTCCATCCCTGCCCCACTCTACCCCCATCCCACTCCCTCTTACACACGCATGCACGCATGTGCACACACACACACACACACACGCACGCACGCACACACACACACGCACACACACACACACACACCTTTTTGGCACAGCTTAAAGAAAATGTCTTGCAGTCCGCAATCAGACAGGATACTCAAATAACAAATTTACATTGAATTCCACAAAACGGTTTCGCTGAATGGTTGGGCAGGCCGGCGTATTTGATTGCAATACCCCTTCCATTTTTTTCAAACCATGTAGCCATAAGTAGATTATAGATGATTTCAGAATGTTACAAATCCCAGGCATATCCAAATATGCACAGCCCATTTTTCACTCTCACAAAGATTACGCAAATATTTCTAACAAAACATGCTTTGTTGGTTACATTTGGTATAAAATGCTTACATAAAACAAAACATTAATATTTCGACACTCAAGGTGGCCAGTGGGCTTGAAAAATCACATTTAAAGATCAAGAGAAAACTTTTTTTTTTTAATTTACCACATGAATTACTGGCTTGCCATTCATTTCAGTAATAAATTCTTAAAAACTTATGAGGATTAAAGGGTTAGATAATAAAACATTGATTTCTAGCCCCACATGTGAGTCCCTGTCTTCTAGCAACAACATTCTTTTTAAATGTGCACAACTAACAACCAATGGTAGTAGCAATACAATGAATTTATGTAGCATAAGATATACATTGATTACCAGTATTTTGCTTCCCAAGATTCCAAACAAACTTAAATTCGTTTCCGTTTCATGGATGCCTCTGCCACCATAGTCACGAAGAGTGCGCCAAAAATACCTAAGTAGGGCGTAAGTCCAGAAAATGCTTAAGTCTGTATTCACCTACATCAACCCTTTAACCCTCGAATTTATTCAAGAAAATTTCAATTTTCTCATAGAAAATGTCCATTTGCAGACCAAACTTGAGAAGACTATTTTTGAAAGTTTACCACTGGAATGACTGGCTTGGTTATCAAGCCAGTCATTCCAATGGTAAATTTTCAAAAATAGTCTTTTGGTCTACAAATTGACATTTCTCAAGAGCACTGCAGAAGGCATTTTTGGCTGATATGAATGTTAAGGGCTTACTTGATGAATATTAGCTGCCTTTTCATGAATGTAATTTAGGCAAGTCTTCTAAATTGATGCGGGCAGTTATACTCCTGGGTCGAGAGGGGCGACGACGAGTGAAAGAGATTGCCTATGTTTCCAGCGATCATCAGTTGGCCGAACAGAGACACTTGTTACCTCTTGATACAGAAGACTGCTTAAATACATTCATTAGATATGACAGGTGTCACTCCGCTATTGTTTTATAGAGGTGCTACACGATTAATCTACCAGTTTGCTCTGTTTACAGGCACAGAATGAGAGACTAGAATTAATAGAGAATGCGGCTAAAGACAACAGTGTGCTAGTAGAGGAACTCAAGTGTAAAGAAAAGGTCAGTTAACAACGGCAATCCTAAAAAATTTGTACAAGAAATTTCCGTTTTGCTCATAGAAAATGTCCATTTGTGTACCAAGAGATTATTTTTGAAAATCTGTCACTGGAATGACTGGCTCGGTTATCGAGCTGACTGGGTCAGTTATCGAGCCAGTCATTCCAGCGGTACATTTTCAGAAATTGCCTTCTGAAGTTCTCCTTGTCAGCATATGACCATTTCTCAAAGACCATTGCAGAAGGTAGTTTGTCCAGCTTTAGTACATGTTTTAACAGCTTAAACTAATCAATACTGAAATCACAATATTCTAATTACATACAAGCTATGTGTGGACACTGGACAGGTAAGTTGCAGAATTTGTAGATGTTATTGCGCATTACATACTAGTTTATACTAGTAAGACTGCACCCTAGTGGTGTTCCGATTAATCAATTTGATTGATGATTGATTGGTTTGCATGTTCAACCAACCGATTGATCATGATTTCAGAAATCGATTTTGGTTGTTTATAAATTGACTTTATTAATATCCTTTAACTGGTCAAGCTAGAAAACGAATACTTTTTGGAAAAGAATTTAAATTTAATTGTTACAACTATATAGTATTACTCCTTAGTCTAAGACATTAATTCTTTCAGCACTGAAATAGTATGTTAATTTCAAAGCAACCATACCAATGACATGTTGAATATTTTGAAACTTATTTAACTGAATGCTGTTGCTGCCTAAGGCAGCAACAGCTTCCAGTCAAATAAGTTTCAAAATATTCAACAAATTATTTCTTAAATTATTAAGAATCTGTCATACCTGCGACTTGGTGTGAAACGGGTTATTATCCTTGAACATGCTATAATTACTGTATTCTAAATAGGAAAAAATGAGAACCTGCTATGATCAATCATTAATTAATCATCGGTTAGTTTCTAAAACCAATCATCGATCACAAAAATAGTATCAATTCCCAACACTACAGCACCCATAGTCGCCTTTAATTTTTCCATGATTATTGACCAGGGACTGATCTACTCACTAGTCAATTAGCCAAATGTTAGTAAAACTGAAATCTGGCTACGGAAAAGCAGAATTTGTTAAATGACTAATGATTAAAATTAATTTAATTTTCTTTATTGGCTGAATTCTGACCAATTCCAGATACTGCAATGCAAAAATTCTTTTTACGCTGTTGAATATTTAAAAACTAATAGGACTGAAAGCTGTTGCCGCCTAAGGCAGATTTCAGTCATATTAGTTTCAAAGTATTCAACACATTTCTTATATATCAAAAGCCTATTGTATCTGGACTGTAAAGTTGATATTAACTGATAATGACCGACTGCATACATGTAACATGTTGTGAAAATATTAACTATTTGGCTCACAAAAATAGTATTTGGCTAATCAATTGCCTAGAACATTGCAAAAGCCAGATCTGTCCCTGATTGATCTATATAAGTTAACCCATTACCACTTCTGCCACTATTTAAATATCAAAATGTTAATTATTACTAGTGAGTGAAAGAAAGTCTGGTGTACATATTGGCATTAGTGATAAGAATGTTGATGAAACCGGTTGCTGTCAGCAGCAGCAGCTAACTCAGCATTGCTTCCAAAATTAACTTCAGGTGTCATATATGAATTGGAATGAATAATAATAATAATAATAATAATAATAATAATAATAATCTTTATTTATCGAGGGTATATCATCAGTACACTGATCTTCCTGAGGCCCTCCCAAACATAATAAGCTAGAATGAATGAAATGATAAAATCTGTGTCAGTACTGTAACCTCTTCTTGAGCTTTAACCCTGACCACTCTGATGTCAATATTCTATCTTTTACTGTGTCAATAGCAAAGAAACGTGTACATTTTTCAACAATTTTGGTAATCGAGCCAGTCATTCCAGTTGTAAATATTCAAAAACAGTTTCTTAGCTGGCAAATGGACATTATTATGTGAAAATTTTAATTTTCTAGACCAAATTTGAGGATTACAATGTTAAAGTGGTTTCATTTTTAACTTGTGTATCCTTCCCCACCCCCATTTTGCAAGCATAGCGATGGTCAGAGAATGAACATTACCTGCTGGTCAACAAATGTATAATCATAGATTTACATGTAGACTTCTAAATCTTTCTAATTTCTACGATGTATATTTTGTCAGATTTGAATTGGCACAATGTTAGCATATGATCAGGGTATGATAACTGTAAATCAGCTGTGTTGTGATACAGATGTTATAATCTTGCAGGATTACAGACACAGGATATCATCACTTACACGAGAACAGGATGATAAGGATGCATTGCGGAGAGAAAACTTACACCTCAGGGAAGAAATGCAAAACAGGTATGAGCGGATAGAAAGATAAATCTATTTTAAAAACAAGAGCAATCAGGGATCCCAAATCCTCTCCCGTCTATTTGTGTCACTTTTTAACCGCATGACTGCTGAGTTTTTGCAGACGATGTAATACAGTTCTTATATCTCTGGACCGGCTAAATATTTTGAAAACAATTTGACTGCCAACAACCTTCAGTCAAATTGTTTTCAAAATATTCAGCATGTTAAAAGTTTTGCTCATTGAAATTATTGTCTGGTGGTTTGCAGCTATTGCAACACTGAAAAAAACAAAATCAGATTTCTTCTATGGATCACAGGCAACCTTATGGAATCGCGGTGTACAGTCACAACCTTTATTAAGTTAATATTGTAGACAAATGTGACCAGTAGCTTGTGACATATCCCTAGATCAGGGTTTGCACACAAGTATGGAAAAAGTACAGAGTAATAAGACACCCATTTCCTGGCCTTGAAAAGTATGGAAAATTCAACTCTTTCTGCTAAACTTTTGGAAAAAGTATAAGAAAAGTAAAATATTACCACATATGATTCTCATTTGAAAAATAAAATTTGTTCAAAATTTGGGATTCAGACCTTTGTCCACGTGGATCAAGGGCTATGACGATGGAGCATGTATCTTGCAAGATTGCCATAATTTACATAGTGATCTTAAGTGTAACACGCTTGGCCTGCACATACCAGCATAGAGGAAAGCTTTGTGGCCCGGTTGAGATGTTAAGAAACATGCCACACTTCATCCTGACCAGTGGTGTGGCTGTCTCACAAAAGAAGCAAATGAGGAAGAAGAAGAAATAGATAATATTCCAAATATTGACTCTTGGCTACTAATTCCCACAGTTTTCTGTAAGAAATTGTCAATTTTGAAATCGACTGATTGGAGACATCATAAAATTGGTATGAAAATTGATAAATTAGCTCTAGAAAGGTATGGAAAAGGTATAGAATTTAATTCTACAGAAGGTGTATGACCCCTACTAGATCCAAAACCTGATCCGATCCACATCCATATTTTAAGGTCCATATTACTGCCAAAGTCTGAATGTCGTATTTGATGATAAACCATGTTTATTATCCCCAGGTTTAAACAAAACGTCGGGGATATTGTAATAGCCCCTGCCCGTCTGTCCGTCACTCTATCTCCTCCCAAACCATTGGGTGGAATTAAATCAAATTTGGTATGTGTGTTAACCATATGATTCCACTTTGCAAAACGATATTTAGATTTGGCTCTGCCCCCAGGGGGCATGGCAGGGGTCAAAAGGTCAAATCAGTTGTAATGCAACTCCTCTGAAATCGTTAAACAGAACTCAACCAAATTTGATATCTGAGTTACCCATATGATTAACGGAGTACAATAGGCCATTTAGATTTTGCTCCACCCCCCCCCCCCCCCAGGGGGTGGGAGAGGGCTCAAAAGGTCAAATTTTAACCAGCTGAGATTGATTGTAAGGCATCTCCTCCAAACCCGTTGCACAGAATTCAACCAAATTTGCTATGTGAGTTACCCATATCAATGTGGAGTGGATGAGCACATTTATATTTGGCCCCACCGCAGGGCTAGGGGATGGGGGTCAAAAGATTAGGAAATTGATTGTAATGCAACTTCTCTGACACTGTTGGACGGATTTCAACCAAATTTAGTGTCAGTTACCCATATCAATGTGGAGTGGATGAGCACATTTACATTTGGCCCCATCCCCGGACTGTGGGGATGGGGGTCAAAAGGTCATGAAATTGATTGTAATGCAAGGCCTCTGACACAATTGAACGAAATTCAACCAAATTTAGTATGTGAGTTACCCATATGATTGCGGAGTGCAAACAAATATTTACATTTGGCTCCGCCCCCGGTGGTGGGTTGTGGGGTATGTCAAAAGTTCAAAACGGTGAACATGGGGGGTTTGCGATGACACGTCATCGACCGATCATTCTAGTGTTTAAATTTTGGCCAAACCAGATGAGTAATTTTTTAGATACAGCTCTAAACAGACATGCACGACACACGCATGCACGCACGCACGCAAGCACGCGCACACATCAGACTGTAATACCCCTTGCAGGGCACGAGTAACAAAAGCGATTTTATTAATTGATGGTTTTGATTAGTTTTCTCTTTGTTTTTGTACTTAAAATCTGTGGATAAATCCTTAACCCATTAACGCCTCAAATCTTTTCAAGAAAATTTCTCATAAAAAATGTCCATTTGCAGATGAAGAGAAGCCTATTTTTGATAACTTTCCACGGGAATAACTGGCTCGGTTCTTGGTAAATTTTCAAAAATAGTCTTCTCTTCGTCTGCACATGGGCATTTCTCAAAACCACTACAGATGCCATTTTTTGCTGATATGAGTGATGACGTGTTAAATTAACAAAATTGAATGGGTATCAACTTTTGAGACTGTAATCTGAAAGTACAATCCAAAGTAAAACATGTCTTGTTTCTTCTTGTAGGATTACCACCTTAGACTTGCAGTTAAAAACTCTTCATAACCAACACTCAGTGACAGAATCAGATAACAAGAAGAGAAACGGCCTGTTAGAACAGACAACAATGACCTTGACATTACTGGAGGAGGAAAATTCTAAGTTACAAAAGGTATCTATGTACATTGTAGTGTTGGTGTGAGTTACATTCTGAGACTCGGAGCCAGCAAATACAAAGCCAGGAGAGGACGCCATTGCATAAATCTGCTAAGCATACTACGAGGTGACTTCAAGAAAGCAGGACTCGGCACATTCATGTCAAGAATGGACCTATGGAAGCTAAGGATTTCGGCTGAGGACAAGACACAGTGGGCAAAAGCGAAGAAGGACTGATTGCAGATGTAGGCTGTTTCTACTACTACAGCCGCAGAATACAGTAGTCATACAGACATTCTGAGATTTGTGCATAAATTATACAGATTCATAGAATGTCATAATCATTTGATGGTCAAGCCAGACAGACAAAACTGTCCTTTACAGTTGTCAAGTGTACGAATTGTATGTCTTTACTATTTAATAAACAGTCTTTTGAATATTTTGAAACTACTTTGACTGGGTGCTTTTACTGCCTATCAGCAACAGCATCCAGTCAAACTAGTTTCAAAATATTCACCAACTTACCTGTATAGTTACCATGATATTGGAATTCTGGGAATTCCGGGTTCAATTGATCCCAACACGTGCAATGCATGGGTGGAGCTTAGCTAAAAACATGTGGAGAATAGGTAGAACTGGATGCCTTTATTGAAATATATGTACTCAAAGTAAACCTAACCCTTTAAGCCTTGAATTTGTTCAAGAAAATTTCTATTTTTTAAAGAAAATGTCAGGCAAAGAGAAGACTATTTTTTAAGGTTTAGCGCTGGAATGACTGGCTCGTTTATTGAGCCAGTCATTCCAATGGTAAATTTACAAAAATAGTCTTCTCTTGGTCTGCAAATCTACATTTCTCAAGCCCACTGTAGAAGCTGTTTATATGAGGGTTAATGGGTTAAGCAAAGGTAAATTTATTTCTAGTTTCTGAAATCGGACATTTCTGATTCTAAAACTATTTACCTTTTAAAAATCGGACCAGAAATGGCCAAGTTATCCTAATTTAGCTCGTTGAAATTATTTTCAAAATATTACAAGGACGTCGTAAACACGTGTATGTACTAAATGAATGGGGAAGATGCCTATCACGTGATAGCATCCTCACCCTTTCCATCTGCATGCTGATTGGCTACAGATCGCCCGCTGATTGGCTGGGCGTCCTTCCTATGATGTCATGAGTAGTATAAAAGGAGCGAAAAAACAAGAATCGAGACCACACTTTGGCAACAGAGAACAAGTGGCAGGTTGTGTGGCCAGAGCGGTGCAAGACGTGGGCAACTGCTTACTGACTGTGGTTCTCTTATAACCGCAGCAGTGCCTCTCGGATTTCAGTTCTTAGTCTCTGGCCCGCAATCGTAGTATCAGCATCTCAGTTTTTTTAAGCCCTCAAATGGCATTGGGGGGGGGGCAACTAATTGAATAGAAGAAGCGTCCCTCATATCCGACCTTTAGAGGAGCCTTGCTGCGGATAGGCCTCGCAGCCCCGATGTAACTTCTCCAGTATGTAGAACACAGTGGTTAATCATGGTGGACAACTCGTCAGATCTGCCGAACCACGCTGAAAAGTGGTGATCAAACATCCGCGCAGCATGTCGTGTGTTAATTAACTTTTAGGTTGCAGTCTGGTGGGACTCTGCCTGGTATGCTGCCAGAGCTATGCAGTGTACCATGTATGGTGTACCCAAGAATGTACATGCATTTTATAATTATAACTTTCAATTGTAGCCCTTCATGTTATGGGCAACTTTCAAACTTCCGCTACAGTACGGAACTTTCCAACATTCTGCTGAAATTATTTGTATAAGCTATTATGACTATCTAGTGGACATCTGTAATTACAGTCGTTCTTCTTCACCATCTTTGAGAGTGAGCCGCATCAATAGTTCGCCTGAGGAGATTTCCCAGCAACTCCAGAATCGTGCCATCTACAGTGATTTAAGAACTTTTTCTGTACCGATGACTAATAGGTACTCATTTAGCTATATCTTTGTATTATTGTAATCATTTGTTTCTTTACAGGTACTGATGACTAATAGGTACTCATTTAGCTATATCTTTGTATTATTGTATTCATTTGTTTCTTTACAGGTACTGATGACTAATAGGTACTGACCAGTCGTCTGAGACCGCATTTTATAATTTATATCTTAAATGTAAATATTATCCTTAATTTTTTGTGCTTATGACTATCAAGCACCGCAACGTCCTATGACCTGGTTTGTTCTTAATACTGTGATAGTTAGTTGTATATGGCAGCAGTCATCCTAGTTACTTGTTTTGTTTATTTTATGTAAAACACTAGGATCGCAGTATGCTAGGCTATACTATACAGCAACAATAAATCTGCATCACTTTTTCCCTCAGCATCAATTTTACACTGAGGTCATTGCGTGAACCTGACATGTGATCAACTAAACCTGGCTATTCTAGCTCCATAGGATAAGTTTAAAAGTAGTTAGGGACAACCACTCCTTAGGAGACATTTGTGTAAGCCTCTTTTCCGGATGTAGTGGATATGTAACACCGCACACCGGCTAGGTTGTGTAAAATTGGCCAGATACCTGAGGGCCTCTTATTATATTGAGTGATTGTCTCTTTCTACGCTCCTTCAGCTGCAAGGCTTATTAATTGCCTGGAACTCCCATCGCCACGTTGGCATGATCCGACTTGAGAAACTATTGGAGTTTCCAAGTGGTGAAGACCAAAGTGTCAATTTCGCATACACCTCCTCTGTATCTTCGGATACCAATTAGCATAGATAACCCCACCAAAGTGGGAAGCACTGTGAAAATATATTTATTTCAACCGGCCAGCAGTGCATCTCTGGGCATCCTGAAACGTAACCCTAATGACAGGCAAACGTTAGTCCCCTGAGCCGGATCTTAGATGATCCGCCCCCGGACACACCGGGTGACGGATAGGACACAGTTCTCCATCTAACACGTACAGTGACTGGGTGCGGTCTTGGAACCCACCACGCCCTCACAGGAAGGTCACTAGAGATGGATATCTGCCTCTCACTCCCCGCCATAAACTTTTATGCGCTTTTCAAGTTGCTTGTGTAACATTGACTTGTCCTAGTGATTTTGTATATGGTTGCAGTGTGATAAGTAACCGGATCGTTATGTGATTCTTAAGTTGTCACTCCGTAACATATCCGCTCGCTGCCTTTCTGAGGGAGACACTCATGTATCAAAGATAGGTAGAAATTTCTGCCACTTGCGGCCAAAGCTTGGATATAAATCTAATAACTAACTGGTAGTTTACGATTTAGCAGAAAGACCACAAATAAAGCGGCAACTACCAATACAGTATCTTGGACTTACATAAGATGATGGTGTTGAATTCTACGGAAATCATCACCCCATCTTCATGTAATATACATGTAGCGTGCATCACATTAATTATAATTTCACTAGGTTGGCTCACACTGCACTTAACATAGGTTTGAACAAGGGTGTGGCCCTTTTTGCCTGCTCTCTTCATCAGCTTCGGCGTGGAAGGCATTTTCCTGTGACGGAGGTCTGCGCGAGGCACTTTCCTCTCGCAACAATAATATTTTGGTGAGAGGTATAATGGTTTATATTAAACTACATAAGTCGCCTCATTAGGACGCTCCCTTGCAGGGATACCTCACGGATATATAAGGATAGGTGATGTACCTCTGACGAATCCATGTTAACAAGACACCAACTTAGAACTATGTACTGTATATTTTCTCTCTTGTGCTAACAAATGAGTACCATTGTTTGTATAGTATATATTTTTAATTATTATGTCTAGGCTCGTAAATTGAGTTATGGACCGTCATACCGGTGACACAAATGGTTGGGACGAGACGGTGAGGTTCAATCTCGGCGGCCATGGTCGCACGGCCCCACTGGAACGTTATCGTTCCACCGGCTCTAGAAGTCGGTCTTTGTACTTTTCGGAGAGTCGCGATACAGGATCTGTAACCCCAAGAACTGCAGCTAACCAGCCCTCCCTCGCATCTTGTACATGCGGTGCAATGGAGCAGAGCAGCAGGATGGACCAGCACTTACCCCTGTTAGCTACATCTGCTTAGGGTCCTACAAACATCAGTTGTAGCACCATATTAGACTGCACACTGTACGTTAATTTTTTTCCTAATTTTTAGGAGAGAGACACATCCCAATCTGAATTATACACAAATCGTGATTCCATCCACATTGTCAAGACAAAGAATGCACTTCTGGATGAGGAGAATCGAACTTTAAAACAGGACCTATACAGATTAGATGAGGTATGATCACGCAGTTCTCTAACAGTAATAATGGATGAATTCGATCTGTTGCTCAAGTATATAACATCATAATCAATAACGTCGCATATAGGCTGATGTCACAATCATAATTGACACAGAATACTTCATCCTGAAGCAGGAATAGTCTGTCAAGTTTACAAATTGTATTTCTTTGATGGATTTACTATGTAATAAACATTCTGTTGGATATTTTGTGCCTAACTTGACCGGGCATAGGCAGCAACAGCACCTGGTCAAATTAGTTTCAAAATAGTCAACAGCTTCCCTGTATAATTATCTTGAAAAGGGGATTCTGAGAATTCAGGATTCAAAGTATATATATATAAATCATGCTAAACATGGATGATGCATAGCTAGAAATGAGTGGGGTATAGGTAGAAATGGGTGGGGCATAGCTAGAAATGGCTGGGCTATAGCTAGGAAGGGGTGGGGCATAGCTAAAAATGAATCCTATAATGGTGGTGGTGGTGGAGTTAGCACATATTAGGGCATGTGTTGATATTTATAGCCATTCTGTTGTCTGCCATTGTGAAGTGTGACCTCACAGTATATGTGTGATGTCAGACCACTAATATTATTATACCTCTTGAAGACGTGGATAAGAAAGGTTAATTAAGTATGGCTACCATTTTTCTTTTCCACAGCCTATGTATTCTTTGAACTGGAGGATATACTGTCTGTCTTTAAAACAGGCAACGTGACTGTTAGGTATCTTATTTATGTTTTAATATGGTTATGATCTAATACTATTAAACTGTCATTGGGCTTTTAATCAATTCAGTCAATTTTTACTGATTATTGCTAGTACTTTATCTATTCAATTTTATACCCATTATCGTATTCGTCTTTTCATGTTTTTGTTTTTGTGTATAAAATAAAAGTTGAATTTTAATTTTATTACTGGACTGCCATTCTATCCTATTATTTAGCAAACCTGAACCTTCATTCCTGGGATGAATTCCTAACTTAATTATGTCGAATAGAGTTGAATGACACTGACTCCGTAAAAATGGTCGCGTTTGTTGCATTCTAATCATCAGAAATTTGTTAGTTGACATTATCCAAGGCAGGTTAGGATCGAGTTACTATCATAGCAGCCATCCGATCAATAGAAAGAACTTCTGTCAATGTTGCTGAAGAACTGATAGATACTTGTGGTTGTGAGGAACTCCGCTTTGTTATAGATCATTCTTATTTGTCATTTGCTCAAATTTGAATTTTGATATTAGAAATCAAATTTGGCCAAATTGTAAAAACATGAGTTGCCTCAGGTTCTGAAGTGTTGTACTATGCCATGGGTCATCACTTAGTAGTTATCCCTGGTTCAACAGTAGCTACAGGCTTGATTACTTTTAACCCTAACCATTATCATAGTCATTCGATAACTCACCTATCTGGAACTTTGAATTGTTATTTTGAAATTATCGTTGACTGGAACTCCATCAATCCAACCAATGAGATCATTATTATGTGAGCCACTGAACTTCATATCATTAGAATCATTATTACTAACTGTCAGCTTGATAAGATCAATGCCAAACCTAGTATTCATTGTTCACAATTGTTTGGGTTAATATATCAATCAAGTTATCATCCATACTGAGCCATTCAAACATTCCTAGGATTGTTTGAGCATTTTGACGCATAAACTTGCTTTGAATGCGATTTTCATTGATCTAGATCATGACGTTGAGATGACCTTTTGTCTCAATCCAAGTACTATAGCGTAGATTTGCCAATCTCTACCTTCCACTGTTGTCTTGTGAAATGTCTGTATGCAGAATAAGAAAATGATTATATATTGAAAATATACCACTGGATTGACTGGCTCTATAAGTGTGCCTGTCATTCCAGTGGTAAATTGTTAATAATGGTTTCTTCACTGTAAATGGGCATTCACTTTAATTTCAAACCCTTCTATCTTCTATCCAGTGTATTTACATTTTAGGAGGACAAGGCTGTGCAAACACGGTTATGTGAGCTGTCATCACAAGTGGAAGAGCTACGTATGCTCTCTCAAACACTCCGAGGAGAGAATGAAAAACTGACCTCGGCTTGGGAGTGCTCATTGGAGGTATGTGCTGGAAACATTAGCCCCTGTACTACTACCATTTGTCTTCCAAATAGACAGTTCACTATAAATGCTCCCATGATGTAGAAACCAGAAACAGCTTTTCTGCAACACCATTTTCCATATTGATTGATATTGTCACCAATCTCACAATCACATATTTTATATATTTAAAATCTCTCTCGTGATAGCAAGATAATATTTGCATTGTTTCATTGTATTGGCAATATAATGCAATAGGAGTTAGTGAGGGTTGCAAGATGGTCTTTAATTCACCTGGCCCCATGAGCCAAGTGAGCTTATAACATGGCAACTGTCTGTCTGTCTGTCTGCCTGTCTGTCTGCACATGTCTGACAACTTTCTTTCTTTAAAATGTATCTCCTCATTAAGCGTTTGGCAGATTTTAGCTAAAATTGGCTGGATGGACCTTGTAGGCTACGAAAAACTTCGAAAGTTGAGTGGTCAATATTTCTGGTGGCCATCTACAGTTCAAAGAGTACCATTGATATTGGGCTCAAAAGGTGATATGGAATGGTCATGGTAATCCAATATAGTTTGATTCAAGGCATTGTCTTGCGTTTTTCCCACTTAAGCCATTTTGACCAACGGTTTAATGGGGCCTTTGTCCTCAGGCATCTGAAGAACTGTATATTTAAGGTCAAAAGACCCATTGTCATGGTGATCCAAGTAACACAATTTATGTTTTGTTTCCATATGATAGCTCAAGTTCTACTGAAGGGATGCTCATCAAACATACTTGCGAGGTTGGCATTGGTGTTCCGAAGAACTGTGTTGATTTTGCAATCCAAAGGCTTAAGTCATGGTGGCCCAATTCAAAACACAATTTAGTTGTGCTTCAAGATGATAACACAAGTTCTACTGAAGGACCTCTAGTAAAACTTAGGTGGGGCGTTTGCATGAATTTCTGAAGAACCCTACTATTTTTAGGTAAATTGTCACGGGTAAAGAAGATGGTGACGCAATTAAGCAGATTATGCTGACGAGATCTTAACTGCATGTGGTCTTATGTTCCTGTTTGGTTTTCAAGAACTGTATCCCTATTAAATGTGTGGTGTGTGTGTGTGTGTGTGTGTGTGTGTGTGTATGCATGTGTGCATGCGTGTGTGCATGCGTGTGTGCATGCATGCATGTGTGTGTGTCCCCATGTATGTGTATCTGTCCGTCTGTCTGTCTGTCTGTCCATCTCTGGTGCTGTATCTACAAAACCACTGATCCAATTTTCCTCAAGCTTTAACACAACAAAGGAACCTACTGTAAAAAGGATTTTCAGACTTTGGCCCTGATCCGAATAAAATATCCAGATCTGGATTGGATCAAATATGGGATCTATAGATATATCAGAAACTTCTGGTCTGATCTGGCTCAAATTTTAACACAGGAAATGGTGTGACTGTACATTGTGATTCCACACCTTGCCTGTGATAAAAAATTAAAAAAACAATGATTCAAACTATCCAAAAAAATCTGGAAAATCCAAAAACAATTTGACAACAATGGGACTGTGAGGGTCTGCAATCTCTTATTGCTCTTGTCATATGTGTATCACTAGGAGAAACAGAAGCTGAAGAAAGATCTGGACTCTGTTCAGGAGAAATGTTCTGAGATGAAGACACACTTTAACACCGCAGTTGCTGAGAGAGACAGAGTCCTACATGAAAAGATGGATATACATCAGAGTCTCCAGCAGCTTATATTGGACAAAGAACATCTCATGAAAGTAAGTGCTGTCAGGAAAATCTAATTCATGAGTATGTTTTGTCGATCAGGAATGCTTTTATGTAGGGATGTAGAATTTTCACTTCAAGAGTATACTTACCTCCCTAATACTTTTGATATTGCTAAATATTGGCTTTCACTCAATAAACACTCAGATTTAAAACAGTTAGGTGCCCCTACTGGGCAGGGAGTCAGAGCGTAGTCTGGCGGATGCCAGCCCCACCACCGCGCATGCGCAGACTAGCACTGCCTCTTTGCTAGATTATTGGCAGAGAGTGCACACATGTCTTTTTGTGCTGAAGCTTTTCTTTATCTTAAACTAGTTTAAGTGGTGTTGTTTGGTGTGATAGTCACTTTTTTGGATGGCGGGAAGTTTCAATTCGCCAAAGAAGGACTTAGGACCTTTAAATCAGGTGACTTCTAGTAAAATTAGCGAGTTTTCTTCCCGGTGTATTGTGTTTCCGGGACTCGCGTTTACCGTGATAAGCGCCTTAGTTAGTTGGTTTAGGTCAACTCGGTGCTACCTAGGACTAATTTCTCTTTCTGTTTATGTCCACAGGTCTGTATGACGCTAGGTGGTGACATCACAGTTGCAGAGAGTTAGTTTTCTCTCCACCATGGTTCCATTTCCTACTAACACTGTTAGGTTATCTAACCAAATGAAAAATATGTCCAGTGAGTTGGAGGCCTAGTATAAAGGTCTTCTCACTTTGCCCTCTTGATCCAATTCCTTCCCCATGAGGTGGAGAGAGTTAAGAGGCGTGCAGATGGTGGAGTTCTCCGGTTCGTCACGTTGGATGGTTTGTCTATACAAAGTGTCAGGTATCTAGTTATTGATAATGTGGTGATGTTAATTATTGTAAACAAACAAAGGGAGATAATTAACATTTTTGCCAGAAAAGAGTTATCTATATGTATCTGATGGTTGTGTAGTCAACTTATCCATTCAGCATACAATTCGTCCTTGCACTTGGATGTTTTGTTGGGATCGAATTTTTCCTGTCACGGGATTAATGACGTCATATTCTACTTCGAATAATACTTACCAGATGTACTATTATGATAATGTCTATTATCCAGTCTAGGTCAAAATAAACAATTAAAACTCCGCACTCTCCTGGTCCTGCCCATACTGTGTCCGGGAATACCATAGCCGCAGGTACCGAGTCTATTCCCAATCACAGTCAGATTCGTTTATTTTGCGCTTGTTTCAAGTCGCATGTGTTTAGAGTGTCATTTAATTGATAAATTAAGCAGTTTTAGCGCGTGTTTGGGAAAACCATCGCTGGACTAATGGAGGAACTTGGAAAATCATCACAGGGGCAGGTTGTATCAATCTAGAATTTATACATTCGTGCCATAATGCCTGTTTGAAATTTCCTTAAATTGGCACATTGATTTATAATGGTAGCCATTGTTGGAGTCGCTTCTGTACCCGTTAACTTTTAGTTTTAATTCGGGTACTCGGTTAATTTTCTCTTGCGACTCGGTTCCTCTAAGATGGATGCGTCCTTAGCCAAGATGGCGGCGCCCATGTAATATGTCGTTATTGGCTTGGGGTATCCAGGCACTCTGTTATCGCCGATTTTAGCTCTCGCTTCATTGTCGAGGGTGTTTGTAGTGATCGGCGAGGTTTTCTTGGTTATTTAACGCTAGTTAAAGGCTGAGTTGTGTTTTGTAAAATTTTCACTCAAAAAAGTTTCAAATATTTCCTGCCTAAGACTTGTTATCATTAATTTAAGAGAAAGTTATTGTGTTTAAGAAATCTTAACTATCAAGTCTATTGTGCGTATTGCTCGTCATCACTTGTCATGTGCAGCGTTTTAATTCTCCTCTGTGTTCGCAGAAACCGAAGAACCCGGACACTTTGTGCCAGAAGTGTAATAGGTTCATGAAACGCAAGTATCTTGGACATCACTGTGTGGCGTGTGCGAGGTGTAAGGTCGGCAGTCCGTGTGATGTGTGCGCCAAGTGGTCGTCGGCAATGGTGGCTGAGTTTGACAGGGATCGACGGGCGAGGCTGGAGCGCATAGAGAAGGATAAGACAGTGAAGCGTCAGCAGGCGTCGTTGGTTGGACTGGAAGGTCGGCTGAATGAGAGGATGGATTCAGCACTGGGCGTATGGGCGGCCCAGTTCAAGGCCATGTTTGATTCGTTACAGTCCACGGGTCCGGTGAGGCAAGCTGGTGCAGGGCAACCATTAGGTGGCCCGGCTAGTTTTGCTGAGGGCCATGCACCTGACCTTTCTCTGTCCTCGGCTCAAGAGCCGTCGGCAGAGGAAGAAGAGTTCCTGTTGATGGAAGATTCTGGCATGCCGGATCTTTCAATGTCGGCAATGCCGAGTACGTCCCAGGGGTCTCCCTCGGGATTTGTACGGGTTTGCCAGGCGGATGGTGATGTCGACGTTCCGTTGGGCATTTTTCATCCGTCACTTGTGCAACCGGATATGCCGGCGGAGCCGTGGTTTGCGGTTCCGACGGCTATCCCGACGGCGTTGGGTGCGGCTCCTATCGGAGTTACCGTGCCAGCCGTGATTAAGGCGGTCGTAGTCCCGGATCCCGTGTTGGAGCCGATGGACTGCGGAGAATCCGTATCCGACGGGTCGTTGGATACTGGTGCCGCCGGTAGTCGCGCTACGGATGCGCTCTGTCCTGGCAGAGACGTTTATCGTAGCGCTCAGCATGGATCGTCGGTGGCCCTCTCATCTAAGGGTGAGAGGGAAGATGAAAACGGAAGCTCTTTAATGGACGATTCCGCTTTCTGCGCCGAGGCTGAATGGGTGCAGGTCCTAGGATGGATGACCAATCGTCTCGGGTTGGCATCGGATCTCGGATCTCAGCGCGATCCGGCGATGGAGCGGATGTCAGAGCGTGCGGCTAGCGCTCTGTCCAGTGGCTCTTCGGCCATGCCTACACTCCCCTTGGACTCGCAGACTTCTGACATGTTGGAAGTTGCGGCATATCGTCTGGTTCAGCCAGACTATGCATTGCCCAAGGCCCCGAAGGGGATAAGGAGTAGGGTCCGTTTTCCGGAGCAGGCCTATCATCAATATGCCAGGGTTCCACGGCTTTCCGTTGCGGAACGTGAGGCGCTGAATAGGCCGTTGGCTGGGAAGGCCAAGGGGCGGTCACGTCCCTTGGTTTCCCAGGCCAACAAAGACCCGTTTAATGAGCTCACGCTCATTGAGGATGCGGCTAGGGCGGCCATGGCTGCGCTGTCGCACGGGTGTACCGTCCTGCAGGGTATGCTGGACTGCTCGGCGGAAGGCGGACAGGTGCCAGAGGCTGCTCCCGGAGTTGTTCGGGACACCATGCGCCTGTCTCAGGATTGCCTGGCCAGGGTGATCACAAGAACTTTAGCAGAGCGGCGGAGAATGGTTCTCGATTGTGTGGAACCAGGACCGGAAATGAGGGCAGCGTTATCTTCTGCGCCTTTCATTGGTCCAGGCTTGTTCGGCGGCTCGGCACGACAAGCGCTCTCTAAAGTTGCATCGATGGTGGCGGAGCAAGAGGTGGTCGGCAAGTCGTGGAAGTCGACCAAGAGGACTCAGCCGCAACAGTCCTACCGTCAACACAGACAGGACCAGCAGAGGCAGCGTCCTAGATCGCCCTTCCGTCCTTCTGCCCGTGATGCCCATAGGCCATCCGGAGCGCAAGGACCTGGCCGTTCGTCCACATACAAGCCCTCTAGTAAGAGGCCGTATGAGGACGACAGGAAGGGTGGCGGTTCGGGCCGTGGCGGCTACCGTAAGGATAGTCGCGGCGGCGGTTCCGGACCGTCATACCACAAGAAGCCGCGGGGCGGCCGTGGGGCTCGTTCCTGACGGGTTTCCGGCGGAATCAATACCGGCGGCTTTGGAAACAAATGGAGTCGAGAATCTTCACCCGAGCGATGTAGCGTCTTGTCGGCTAATCTCGACCGACAACTGTGTGCAGATTCCTTCCGTCGGAGGCAGACTTCAGCTATTCCTAAGCCAATGGGAACAGGTCGTGCGCGACTATTTAGTCTGTCAGTGGATAAGAAACGGCTACGATCCGGACTGGCTCATCCATCAATCGTTAGTTCCGTTAACCTCGACTCCAATATGGACTCCTATTCCAAGGGAATTAGACCGTCTAGTTGCCATTCAGTCAGAGATAGAATCGCTTCGTCTGAAGAAGGCGATTCACCTGGTAGCCGATCAGTCATCACTGGGCTTCTATTCGATTATGTTCCTAGTTCCGAAGCGTACCGGAGGGTGGAGACCAATTCTCAATCTCAAACCGTTGAACAAATTTATTCTTTCTCCCAGGTTTCAGATGGAGACGGTAGCAGCTGTGATGGCAGGCCTCAGGAAAGGCATGTGGGCGGTATCAATAGATCTGAAGGATGCTTATTTTCATATTCCAATGTCAATTCCCTTTCAGAAGTACCTGCGATTTGCATTCCAAGACAATGTTTGGGAATTCAATGCTCTTCCATTCGGCCTGACCACGGCTCCGAGGGTCTTCACCAAGGTGGTTCTCGCCATGACTTCTTTACTTCGCAGGAGAAACATAGCTGTTCACACTTACATAGACGACTGGCTGCTAAAGGCGGGGAATCCAGTCACTCTGCGCAGCAATCTGGAGGTAGTCCTAGACTTATTGAAGAAGCTAGGATGGATTGTGAATCTAGAGAAATCAGAACTGACTCCATCCCAGGAGTTTGTTTATCTGGGAATTTTTTTCAATCTCAGGGACGGCGTAGCTTTTCCGGCGGAGAGCAGAGTCAGAAGCCTGATTGCAGTATTGGAGTCAGTTTCTCTAGGAGCCTATCTGACGGCACGTCAATTTCTCAGAATACTCGGTTTGCTAGTATCTCTGGAGAAAGTGGTGCCATATGCGGCGCTCAGGCGCAGGCCGATTCAGATGTATTTGATGTCGTTCTGGTCACAGAGAACAGATCCGTTGTCTCTGAGAATACCAGTGAAAGAACCATTGATATTCCACCTTCAGTGGTGGTTGTCGGAACAGAATCTCCTGCGAGGTGTTCCTCTACAACCTCCTCAACCTCAGATGTCCATGTTCACGGATGCGTCGTTGACAGGTTGGGGAGCGGTATTGGACAATCAGTCAGTGTCCGGGGAATGGGATCGGACCAATGCGCAGAAACATATCAATGTACTCGAGCTATTAGCGGTGGTATTAGCACTGCAGAAGTTCGAGGGTCGAGTTCAAGACAAAATTGTCCTAGTAAGGACAGACAACTCAACAGTGGTGTCTTATTTAAACCGCCAAGGCGGGACAAGATCACCGGAGTTGTGTATGATGGTTTGGAACCTTCTGCTGTGGTGCCAAGAGAGGATTATTATTCTTCGGGCAGCACACATTCCAGGAAGATTGAACATCTTAGCGGATGCTCTCAGTCGAAGGACGGTTTGTCGTCCGACGGAATGGCAGCTCAACCAAGTGGTAGCAGAGGTTCTATTCAAACAATGGGGCAAGCTGAATGTCGACCTATTTGCGATGAAGACAAACGCAAAGATGGTCACGTACGTGTCACCGATCCCGGACCCGTTGGCTCTAGCAGTAGACGCACTGGCGATAAGTTGGAAGGGAATGTACGCGTATGCGTATCCTCCAACAATTCTCATCCCGAAAGTTCTGGCAAAGATAAGAGAGGGGATGTGCCAAGTACTACTGATCGCTCCTTATTGGCCAGGCCGATCATGGTTTACGGATCTGCTGGACCTTCTGGTCTGCAGTCCAATCCCTCTTCCAGACACAAGAGATGTAATCTCTCAGAACAAGGGTCTGTACCTTCACGACAGACCAGAAATGTTCAAATTGACTGCATGGATGTTGTCAAGCAGCGTGCAATTGAGGGTGGCTTTTCTGAGCAAGCAGCGAAGTTTGTTGCTTCGGCCAGAAGAGTTTCTACCACAAAAACATATAATTATAGAATCAACAAATTTGCACAGTGGTGTGAGAGAAGAGATATTGATCCCTTTTCTGCATCTGTTCAACACGTAGCAGATTTTATCTGTCATTTATACGAAGTTGACAAACTTGTACCTTCTACCCTAGCAGCATATAAGTCTGCATTAGCTTCTGTCATTCCTAGTCTCACCGTTGGGGGAGTAGAGAATGACACCTTGAATGAAGTTATTAAAGGAATGAGCAATCTGCGACCTAGACAGCCAATTCCTATCCCATCATGGAATCTATCTCTTGTTCTACAGGTTTTAGGGCATGCTCCCTTTGAACCGATTAGAACTATTGACATTAAACTGTTAACTATTAAATCAGTTTTCTTGGTTGCAGCAGCGTCGGCGAGAAGGAGAAGCGAGATCCATGCGCTTTCTGCCGAACAAGACCGTTTTGTCGTCACGGGTGAAGGTTTAAGATTACTTCCACGTCTTTGTTTCCTGGCAAAGAATCAGTCACTTAAATATCCAGGACAGCCGATCAATTTGCCAAGTTTAACTAGACATGACCCAAATTCTTGTGCTTGGTGTCCTGTCAGATGTCTAAAGATGTATAAGAAACGTACTTCTGAGTGGAGAGGCGACCCGAAATCTCTGTGGTTATGTCTCAAAGCTCCCCATTTACGTGCTTCGAAAGACACTATTTCTCGTTGGATAGTTGACGCTATTCAGATGTCGCACAAGATCGCTACAGGAAAGCAGATTGATCGTGCGAATGCCCATGAGGTCCGAGCACTAGCAGCATCATCGGCCCTTTATAAGGGTGTCTCTTTAGAGCAGGTGATGTCTGTAGCACAATGGCATGCCGAGTCGTCATTCACTGATTTCTACCTTCGAGACATCTCCAGCACACTTAATCCAGTAGCCGTCGCCAATCTGTCGAACCTAAACTAAGCCACGTCCGACCACTACTTCGCACACATCACAAAGGACTTCCGCCTACACTGACCAAGCGCTATGCACATGACTGAGTACGACCGTGGATTGGGCCTAGCTCCTGTGATGATCAATAACAGATCGACCACTCAAAAATGGTGAGTGTTTACATTAGTTAAGTGACTTTAATATATTTACTTCCAGTCGAAATACCAGACTGAGTAAGTGAATAGTCTGGTACAAGAGTATATTTATCCTCTCATACAGACATGTGACTCATTCCAATTTGAAAATCTAATCGATATACTGATAGTTTTTTTCAAATATTTGAAGTTGTAGTAGCTTCTTTGCACTCTACTGGACTGCCCTAGCTGAGACTTGGGGCTGACACGGGTCTGGTGGGTGTTGCATCCCCATGGACATCCCTCTGGTTTTGTGCGGACAAAAGAGGGGGGGGGAGCGCGGTCTAGACCATAGAAGTTTAGCACTCTATGAGTCAGATAGCAGAACCCAAGCGTATGCCAGGGTTTTAGTCTCTTCACAACCTTCTCTGTTGGATGGTTGATGAGTGCTGGTTCGAGCCTCACCTCCTCCCACCGGCATTTCCTGGCTGTCGAAATCCGGAGTTTATCATAATAGTACATCTGGTAAGTATTATTCGAAGTAGAATCAAAAAAGCATCCGCTTTTGTTTCTACGAGAATTCTTAATACTTACCAGATGTACTATGGCCCTGCCTCAGCCGCCCCGCTGAGGTGAGGCTGAGCTGCTTTCGCAGTTTGCCAAGGCAAACATAAGACGAATCTGACTGTGATTGGGAATAGACTCGGTACCTGCGGCTATGGTATTCCCGGACACAGTATGGGCAGGACCAGGAGAGTGCGGAGTTTTAATTGTTTATTTTGACCTAGACTGGATAATAGACATTATCATAATAGTACATCTGGTAAGTATTAAGAATTCTCGTAGAAACAAAAGCGGATGCTTTTTTGAATCAGCCTGGCTATGTGTTTATCAGCAATTCAAGCGCTATGCTGGTTTCTGATGTATATTGATCTTTATGATCGTTTTCCTTCTCTTTGAGTTGGATTGAGTTTCTAAGCTTAACTAGTTGCTCATACTCCTTGTCCTTTGCCCTGTTTCAGGGACCGGGTTGCGCGTCCTGTGGTCGTTTTCTGCAGGATAAGTTCTGGCCGCATCTGTGCTGTCAATGTAGCCCTTGTGGTCCATTGGTTAATTGTGACATATGTAAGCACTGGGGGGGCGAGTTAATGTCCGAATTCTTGTGCTGTTTACAGGCGACGGACAAGGTGGTAGAAGAGGAGAAGAAGAAGAAGCGGAAACGAGAGGTTGTAAGTAGGAAGGGTAAGGGGAAGGTCTCGTCCGCGGTGGATATGGAGGCCTTCCGGACCGAGATGTTGGGAGTGATGAAGAGGACAATAAAGGATTTGGTTCCAGGGTTGCTTCGTGGCATGCTTCCTGGACCAAATCCTTTACTGTCCTCATCATCGGCTTCGGAGCAGGTAATCCCCGCCTCTGGATCGATTTTCCTTAGTCCGCTTCCGTTGTCCGACGATTCAGAGGTGGCCCCATTAGAGGGGGCGTTCCACGGCCCTGGCAGCAGGCTTATTGCCGCGCCGATAGGGGACCGTGGACGGTTGTCGCTGGAACCCGCGGGCTGCTTATCAGTCCAGGGGTATCCGCACGCCGCGGTGGCCAGTACCTCCTATGGCACCGTTCCTGGTCAGCCCGGGTTAGCTCTCTTTGCTGACCCGGGGTCTAATCTTTCTGACCAGGGTAATGAGGATTACCTGCTAGGGTCGCCGTCTGACGACGTGGACATGGATGAAGACGTTTGTGCACCCCTCGCGGGGAATACAGGCGCCTTGTTCCACGGTTTTACTCACCCTGGAGTAAAGTCCGCGGCTCAGGTGGTGGCCCAGGGCGCTGCTGATGGCCAGCGGTACCGCATACCTCGGCTTGCCGAGGGTGTTGCTGGTGCTGGCCGGGCCCGTGGTGAGACTATATATACCCCGCGCTCTGCCACGGTGCCTGCTCCTGGTCAAACCAGTGATATTCTCATGCCGGTGCTGTCAGGCCCGCGTGTTTTCCCTGGCTTGCCAGGTGTATCAGCATACCCGCCGTCAAGCTCTACTGCTTGCGCTCAGGAGGAAGACGAAGGACCCCGTCTTGTAGAGCGCTCGCAGTTAGCCACGGAGGAGGATTGGTATGACGCTTGCCAGTGGTTGGTGAGCGTTAGGCCTGATCTGCCCGTGGAGCAGTCGGCTAGCCAGCGTGTTCACACGCCGTGGTTAGCTGGGAAACCGACTGCTAACGCTATGCCTTCTCTGCCGCTGGCGGAGCATGTCGTTGACATGTTCAAGGCGGCGGAGTCGTCCATTAAGTCGAGTGGACGTCTCGCGAAGGCCCCTCGCGAGGTGGCCAGGCGTTGTCGCATCGTGCCCCTGGATTACCAGCGGTACGGTGTGGTACCCAAGCCCAGCGTGGATGACCGCGCGGCTTTGGGTGAGGATGCGCGGCCAGGCTCCCGTTCTGACACGGGTGTCTTGTGCGCGAACGCGTTGCGTTCGGCGAATGCCGCGTTGCGTGATGCGGAGGAGAGTGGGAGGGCTTCGATTGCCGCTCTGTCCCACGTCTCCCAGCTGTTACAGGGGGTAGTAACGGCATCCGCATCGCGCCAGCCAAGTCCGGTCACTGTCCAGCGAACCATCCAGGATGGTATTAACCTGGCGCTGGACTGTGTGACTCGGGCGGTGACCAGGAGTGTCAGGGCAAGACGCACGTTTGCCCTGGACAATCTGTGCCCGTCTCAGGACCTGTACAATAGGCTACTGCGTACGCCTATGACGGGCCCTGGTCTTTTTGGAGGTGAGGGATGTCGCCACCTCCAGGAGACGGTCACCCTGGTGAATACCCAGAGGGCGCTGCGCGAGCAGTTTGATGTGCTGCGTCGTGCTAACGCTCGCGCCGCGGCCCCGGCGTATCGTCCCCTGCAGGCTCGAGGTGGTGCTGGCCAGGTCAGTGGCCAGCCACCGTCGCAGCGTCGGCCTCGGCCGCGTGCGATTCGGCCAGCAGCGAGGGGGGCGCAGGTTCCTCAGGCGCCGTCAGCCAGGCAGCCGCCCGCGCACCGAGGTGCGCGCGGGGCGGGGCGGGGCCCGCGAGGATCTGGGCGTGGTTATCGGTCCTGACAGGACGCTTACCGCGGTAAGAACCACTCCGGTGTGTATGGCGGCGGAGACAGTGCCGCTCTTGCATGCCTCGTGTCCACCGCGGTCCCTAGGTGGGCCGGTGGGAGGCCGGCTAGCCGGCCACCTGCAAGAGTGGGAACGGTTAACTCAGGACCGTTTAGTCTTGCGATGGCTTTCCGTCGGGTATCATCCAGAGTGGGTGACAGGGCCGCCGTCGCGACTGTCTCTGGTGCCAGTCTGGACTCCCATTCCGAGAGATCCAGAGCAAAGGTTGTGTATCGAGGAGGAGATAAATTCCCTCATACAAAAGGGAGCTATTCAGCCGGCACAAAGGTGTCCGGGCTTCTATTCAACCCTGTTCTTAGTAACAAAACGCACCGGTGGGTGGAGACCGATTCTCAACCTCAAGCCATTGAACAAGTTCATCGAGACGCCCAGTTTCAAGATGGAAACGGTGCGCTCGGTGTTGGCGGGGTTGGAGAGGGGGATGTGGACGGCGTCGATAGATTTGAAGGACGCTTATTTCCACATCCCCATCCACGGGAGTTTCTGTCGCTTCCTGAGATTTGCATTCCAGGGCAGACAGTGGGAATTCAGGGTGTTGCCCTTCGGAATTTCCACGGCTCCTCGGGTTTTCACCCGTGTGGTTCTTGCGATCACAGCATACCTCCGCAGGAGAAGCATAGCAGTCCACACGTACATAGACGACTGGCTGTTGAAAGCGCACACCCGGGAAAGTTTGTCCGCCAATCTGGAGATTGTTTTGAAAATTCTCACAGACTTGGGCTGGATGATCAATTTCCCAAAATCAGAGCTGACTCCATCCCAGAAGTTTGTTTACCTGGGGATGTTCTTCGATCTAGAGACAGGATATGTTTATCCTACTCAGGAGAGAGTTCAAATACTCATCTCGTTGATTCAGTCAGTGTGCGACAGTCGTCATGTCCTGGCACGGGTTTACTTGAGAATGCTGGGGTTGATGGTTTCGTTGGAACCAGTCATTCCTCAGGCCGCCTTACGCAGGCGGCCGATCCAGTTGTTTCTCATGACACAATGGACCCAGAGTACAGGTTCGCTGGACTCGAATGTGTCAGTGTTGGCGCCTCTGATTCACCACCTGCAATGGTGGTTGAATACAGAGAATCTCTTGCCGGGGGTTTTGCTAACCCCTCCCCACCCTCAGGTGACTGTGTATACAGATGCATCGATGGAGGGCTGGGGAGCTTGCCTGGAAGAATCCACGATATCAGGGCTTTGGAATCTGGAACAGTCACAGGAACATATAAATCTACTGGAGCTAAGAGCAGTAGTCCTGGGCCTGGAACATTTCTTACAGAAAGTTCAGGGCAAGATTGTTCTTATTCGTTCAGACAACTCAACAGTTGTGACTTACATAAACCGCCAGGGCGGAACGAAGTCGCCCAGTCTCTGTATGATGACATGGAAACTGCTTTGTTGGTGTCTGGATCACCAGATTACCTTGAAAGCAGTTCATATTCCGGGAAGGTTAAACCTGCTAGCAGACTCATTGAGCCGAAGGATGAGTGTTTTACCCACGGAATGGCAACTAAATCAATGTGTGGCGGATCGTCTGTTCGACCATTGGGGGAAACCCAACATCGATTTGTTCGCAACGAAGAAGAATGCGAAGATGACGACGTACGTCTCTCCGATTCCGGATCCAAGCGCTTTCGCAACAGATGCGTTAGCTATCAGCTGGGGGAGAATGTATGCATACGCATTCTACTTCGAATAATACTTACCAGATGTACTATTATGATAATGTCTATTATCTAGTCTAGGTCAAAATAAACAATTAAAACTCCGCACTCTCCTGGTCCTGCCCATACTGTGTCCGGGAATACCATAGCCGCAGGTACCGAGTCCATTCCCAATCACAGTCAGATTCGTTTATTTTGCGCTTGTTTCAAGTCGCATGTGTTTAGAGTGTCATTTAATTGATAAATTAAGCAGTTTTAGCGCGTGTTTGTGAAAACCATCGCTGGACTAATGGAGGAACTTGGAAAATCATCACAGGGGCAGGTTGTATCAATCTAGAATTTATACATTCGTGCCATAATGCCTGTTTGAAATTTCCTTAAATTGGCACATTGATTTATAATGGTAGCCATTGTTGGAGTCGCTTCTGTACCCGTTAACTTTTAGTTTTAATTCGGGTACTCGGTTAATTTTCTCTTGCGACTCGGTTCCTCTAAGATGGATGCGTCCTTAGCCAAGATGGCGGCGCCCATGTAATATGTCGTTATTGGCTTGGGGTATCCAGGCACTCTGTTATCGCCGATTTTAGCTCTCGCTTCATTGTCGAGGGTGTTTGTAGTGATCGGCGAGGTTTTCTTGGTTATTTAACGCTAGTTAAAGGCTGAGTTGTGTTTTGTAAAATTTTCACTCAAAAAAGTTTCAAATATTTCCTGCCTAAGACTTGTTATCATTAATTTAAGAGAAAGTTAATGTGTTTAAGAAATCTTAACTATCAAGTCTATTGTGCGTATTGCTCGTCATCACTTGTCATGTGCAGCGTTTTAATTCTCCTCTGTGTTCGCAGAAACCGAAGAACCCGGACACGTTGTGCCAGAAGTGTAATAGGTTCATGAAACGCAAGTATCTTGGACATCACTGTGTGGCGTGTGCGAGGTGTAAGGTCGGCAGTCCGTGTGATGTGTGCGCCAAGTGGTCGTCGGCAATGGTGGCTGAGTTTGACAGGGATCGACGGGCGAGGCTGGAGCGCATAGAGAAGGATAAGACAGTGAAGCGTCAGCAGGCGTCGTTGGTTGGACTGGAAGGTCGGCTGAATGAGAGGATGGATTCAGCACTGGGCGTATGGGCGGCCCAGTTCAAGGCCATGTTTGATTCATTACAGTCCACGGGTCCGGTGAGGCAAGCTGGTGCAGGGCAACCATTAGGTGGCCCGGCTAGTTTTGCTGAGGGCCATGCACCTGACCTTTCTCTGTCCTCGGCTCAAGAGCCGTCGGCAGAGGAAGAAGAGTTCCTGTTGATGGGAGATTCCGGCATGCCGGATCTTTCAATGTCGGCAATGCCGAGTACGTCCCAGGGGTCTCCCTCGGGATTTGTACGGGTTTGCCAGGCGGATGGTGATGTCGACGTTCCGTCGGGCATTTTTCATCCGTCACTTGTGCAACCGGATATGCCGGCGGAGCCGTGGTTTGCGGTTCCGACGGCTATCCCGACGGCGTTGGGTGCGGCTCCTATCGGAGTTACCGTGCCAGCCGTGATTAAGGCGGTCGTAGTCCCGGATCCCGTGTTGGAGCCGATGGACTGCGGAGAATCCGTATCCGACGGTTCGTTGGATACTGGTGCCGCCGGTAGTCGCGCTACGGATGCGCTCTGTCCTGGCAGAGACGTTTATCGTAGCGCTCAGCATGGATCGTCGGTGGCCCTCTCATCTAAGGGTGAGAGGGAAGATGAAAACGGAAGCTCTTTAATGGACGATTCCGCTTTCTGCGCCGAGGCTGAATGGGTGCAGGTCCTAGGATGGATGACCAATCGTCTAGGGTTGGCATCGGATCTCGGATCTCAGCGCGATCCGGCGATGGAGCGGATGTCAGAGCGTGCGGCTAGCGCTCTGTCCAGTGGCTCTTCGGCCATGCCTACACTCCCCTTGGACTCGCAGACTTCTGACATGTTGGAAGTTGCGGCATATCGTCTGGTTCAGCCAGACTATGCATTGCCCAAGGCCCCGAAGGGGATAAGGAGTAGGGTCCGTTTTCCGGAGCAGGCCTATCATCAATACGCCAGGGTTCCACGGCTTTCCGTTGCGGAACGTGAGGCGCTGAATAGGCCGTTGGCTGGGAAGGCCAAGGGGCGGTCACGTCCCTTGGTTTCCCAGACCAACAAAGACCCATTTAATGAGCTCACGCTCATTGAGGATGCGGCTAGGGCGGCCATGGCTGCGCTGTCGCACGGGTGTACCGTCCTGCAGGGTATGCTGGACTGCACGGCGGAAGGCGGACAGGTGCCAGAGGCTGCTCCCGGAGTTGTTCGGGACACCATGCGCCTGTCTCAGGATTGCCTGGCCAGGGTGATCACAAGAACTTTAGCAGAGCGGCGGAGAATGGTTCTCGATTGTGTGGAACCAGGACCGGAAATGAGGGCAGCGTTATCTTCTGCGCCTTTCATTGGTCCAGGCTTGTTCGGCGGCTCGGCACGACAAGCGCTTTCTAAAGTTGCATCGATGGTGGCGGAGCAAGAGGTGGTCGGCAAGTCGTGGAAGTCGACCAAGAGGACTCAGCCGCAACAGTCCTACCGTCAACACAGACAGGACCAGCAGAGGCAGCGTCCTAGATCGCCCTTCCGTCCTTCTGCCCGTGATGCCCATAGGCCATCCGGAGCGCAAGGACCTGGCCGTTCGTCCACATACAAGCCCTCTAGTAAGAGGCCGTATGAGGACGACGGGAAGGGTGGCGGTTCGGGCCGTGGCGGCTACCGTAAGGATAGTCGCGGCGGCGGTTCCGGACCGTCATACCACAAGAAGCCGCGGGGCGGCCGTGGGGCTCGTTCCTGACGGGTTTCCGGCGGAATCAATACCGGCGGCTTTGGAAACAAATGGAGTCGAGAATCTTCACCCAAGCGATGTAGCGTCTTGTCGGCTAATCTCGACCGACAACTGTGTGCAGATTCCTTCCGTCGGAGGCAGACTTCAGCTATTCCTAAGCCAATGGGAACAGGTCGTGCGCGACTATTTAGTCTGTCAGTGGATAAGAAACGGCTACGATCCGGACTGGCTCATCCATCAATCGTTAGTTCCGTTAACCTCGACTCCAATATGGACTCCTATTCCAAGGGAATTAGACCGTCTAGTTGCCATTCAGTCAGAGATAGAATCGCTTCGTCTGAAGAAGGCGATTCACCTGGTAGCCGATCAGTCATCACTGGGCTTCTATTCGATTATGTTCCTAGTTCCGAAGCGTACCGGAGGGTGGAGACCAATTCTCAATCTCAAACCGTTGAACAAATTTATTCTTTCTCCCAGGTTTCAGATGGAGACGGTAGCAGCTGTGATGGCAGGCCTCAGGAAAGGCATGTGGGCGGTATCAATAGATCTGAAGGATGCTTATTTTCATATTCCAATGTCAATTCCCTTTCAGAAGTACCTGCGATTTGCATTCCAAGACAATGTTTGGGAATTCAATGCTCTTCCATTCGGCCTGACCACGGCTCCGAGGGTCTTCACCAAGGTGGTTCTCGCCATGACTTCTTTACTTCGCAGGAGAAACATAGCTGTTCACACTTACATAGACGACTGGCTGCTAAAGGCGGGGAATCCAGTCACTCTGCGCAGCAATCTGGAGGTAGTCCTAGACTTATTGAAGAAGCTAGGATGGATTGTGAATCTAGAGAAATCAGAACTGACTCCATCCCAGGAGTTTGTTTATCTGGGAATTTTTTTCAATCTCAGGGACGGCGTAGCTTTTCCGGCGGAGAGCAGAGTCAGAAGCCTGATTGCAGTATTGGAGTCAGTTTCTCTAGGAGCCTATCTGACGGCACGTCAATTTCTCAGAATACTCGGTTTGCTAGTATCTCTGGAGAAGGTGGTGCCATATGCGGCGCTCAGGCGCAGGCCGATTCAGATGTATTTGATGTCATTCTGGTCACAGAGAACAGATCCGTTGTCTCTGAGAATACCAGTGAAAGAACCATTGATATTCCACCTTCAGTGGTGGTTGTCGGAACAGAATCTCCTGCGAGGTGTTCCTCTACAACCTCCTCAACCTCAGATGTCCATGTTCACGGATGCGTCGTTGACAGGTTGGGGAGCGGTATTGGACAATCAGTCAGTGTCCGGGGAATGGGATCGGACCAATGCGCAGAAACATATCAATGTACTCGAGCTATTAGCGGTGGTATTAGCACTGCAGAAGTTCGAGGGTCGAGTTCAAGACAAAATTGTCCTAGTAAGGACAGACAACTCAACAGTGGTGTCTTATTTAAACCGCCAAGGCGGGACAAGATCACCGGAGTTGTGTATGATGGTTTGGAACCTTCTGCTGTGGTGCCAAGAGAGGAATATTATTCTTCGGGCAGCACACATTCCAGGAAGATTGAACATCTTAGCGGATGCTCTCAGTCGAAGGACGGTTTGTCGTCCGACGGAATGGCAGCTCAACCAAGTGGTAGCAGAGGTTCTATTCAAACAATGGGGCAAGCCGAATGTCGACCTATTTGCGATGAGGTCAAACGCAAAGATGGTCACGTACGTGTCACCGATCCCAGACCCGTTGGCTCTTGCAGTAGACGCACTGGCGATAAGTTGGAAGGGAATGTACGCGTATGCGTATCCTCCAACAATTCTCATCCCGAAAGTTCTGGCAAAGATAAGAGAGGGGATGTGCCAAGTACTACTGATCGCTCCTTATTGGCCAGGCCGATCATGGTTTACGGATCTGCTGGACCTTCTGGTCTGCAGTCCAATCCCTCTTCCAGACACAAGAGATGTAATCTCTCAGAACAAGGGTCTGTACCTTCACGACAGACCAGAAATGTTCAAATTGACTGCATGGATGTTGTCAAGCAGCGTGCAATTGAGGGTGGCTTTTCTGAGCAAGCAGCGAAGTTTGTTGCTTCGGCCAGAAGAGTTTCTACCACAAAAACATATAATTATAGAATCAACAAATTTGCACAGTGGTGTGAGAGAAGAGATATTGATCCCTTTTCTGCATCTGTTCAACACGTAGCAGATTTTATCTGTCATTTATACGAAGTTGACAAACTTGTACCTTCTACCCTAGCAGCATATAAGTCTGCATTAGCTTCTGTCATTCCTAGTCTCACCGTTGGGGGAGTAGAGAATGACACCTTGAATGAAGTTATTAAAGGAATGAGCAATCTGCGACCTAGACAGCCAATTCCTATCCCATCATGGAATCTATCTCTTGTTCTACAGGTTTTAGGGCATGCTCCCTTTGAACCGATTAGAACTATTGACATTAAACTGTTAACTATTAAATCAGTTTTCTTGGTTGCAGCAGCGTCGGCGAGAAGGAGAAGCGAGATCCATGCGCTTTCTGCCGAACAAGACCGTTTTGTCGTCACGGGTGAAGGTTTAAGATTACTTCCACGTCTTTGTTTCCTGGCAAAGAATCAGTCACTTAAATATCCAGGACAGCCGATCAATTTGCCAAGTTTAACTAGACATGACCCAAATTCTTGTGCTTGGTGTCCTGTCAGATGTCTAAAGATGTATAAGAAACGTACTTCTGAGTGGAGAGACGACCCGAAATCTCTGTGGTTATGTCTCAAAGCTCCCCATTTACGTGCTTCGAAAGATACTATTTCTCGTTGGATAGTTGACGCTATTCAGATGTCGCACAAGATCGCTACAGGAAAGCAGATTGATCGTGCGAATGCCCATGAGGTCCGAGCACTAGCAGCATCATCGGCCCTTTATAAGGGTGTCTCTTTAGAGCAGGTGATGTCTGTAGCACAATGGCATGCCGAGTCGTCATTCACTGATTTCTACCTTCGAGACATCTCCAGCACACTTAATCCAGTAGCCGTCGCCAATCTGTCGAACCTAAACTAAGCCACGTCCGACCACTACTTCGCACACATCACAAAGGACTTCCGCCTACACTGACCAAGCGCTATGCACGTGACTGAGTACGACCGTGGATTGGGCCTAGCTCCTGTGATGATCAATAACAGATCGACCACTCAAAAATGGTGAGTGTTTACATTAATTAAGTGACTATAAATATATTTACTTCCAGTCGAAATACCAGACTGAGTAAGTGAATAGTCTGGTACAAGAGTATATTTATCCTCTCATACAGACATGAGACTCATTCCAATTTGAAAATCTAATCGATATACTGATAGTTTTTTTCAAAGATTTGAAGTTGTAGTAGCTTCTTTGCACTCTACTGGACTGCCCTAGCTGAGACTTGGGGCTGACACGGGTCTGGTGGGTGTTGCATCCCCATGGACATCCCTCTGGTTTTGTGCGGACAAAAGAGGGGGGGGGAGCGCGGTCTAGACCATGGAAGTTTAGCACTCTATGAGTCAGATAGCAGAACCCAAGCGTATGCCAGGGTTTTAGTCTCTTCACAACCTTCTCTGTTGGATGGTTGATGAGTGCTGGTTCGAGCCTCACCTCCTCCCACCGGCATTTCCTGGCTGTCGAAATCCGGAGTTTATCATAATAGTACATCTGGTAAGTATTATTCGAAGTAGAATCAAAAAAGCATCCGCTTTTGTTTCTACGAGAATTCTTAATACTTACCAGATGTACTATGGCCCTGCCTCAGCCGCCCCGCTGAGGTGAGGCTGAGCTGCTTTCGCAGTTTGCCAAGGCAAACATAAGACGAATCTGACTGTGATTGGGAATGGACTCGGTACCTGCGGCTATGGTATTCCCGGACACAGTATGGGCAGGACCAGGAGAGTGCGGAGTTTTAATTGTTTATTTTGACCTAGACTAGATAATAGACATTATCATAATAGTACATCTGGTAAGTATTAAGAATTCTCGTAGAAACAAAAGCGGATGCTTTTTTGATTCCCTCCAGCAATCCTGATTCCAAAAATTCTTCAGAAAATCAGACAAGAGGAATGCCAAGTGCTTCTGATCGCCCCGGATTGGCCAAGCCGATCATGGTATACGGATCTGCTGGACCTTCTGGTCTGCAATCCGGTTCCTCTGCCTCTGATGGACGATATTATCTTCCAGGGCAAGGCCCTTCACAACAATCCGTCAATGTTCAGATTGACTGCGTGGATGTTGTCAAGGAATCTAGAATTAAGGAGGGCTTTTCTGAGCAAGCAGCCATGTTTATGGCCAAAGCCAGGAGGGGGTCAACCTCCAGAGCATATAATTATAAAATCAACAGATTTGCAGAATGGTGCTCAAAAAGATGTATTGATCCAATGGATTCATTTATTCAAGTAGTAGCTGATTTCCTCTGTCACCTCTATGATGCCTATAGCCTCAAGCCTAACTCTATTGCTGGTTATAAATCAGCATTAATGTCTGTTATTCCTTGCTTGGCTAAGAGGGGAAGTGATGAAGTAAATACATTGAATGTATTAATTAAAGGCATGGGCAATCTAAGACCAAGGAATCCACCTGTGATTCCGTCTTGGAGTTTATCGCTAGTGCTTCAAGTACTAGGTGATAAGCCTTTTGAACCACTTAGTTCCATTTCTATGAAACTATTAACACTGAAGACTGTGTTTTTAATTGCTGCGGCCTCGGCTAGGCGTAGGAGTGAAATTCATGCCTTATCAGCCGAGGATGACCGTTTTGTGGTTTCAGGGGAAGGCCTTAAGCTGCTACCTAGGATTAATTTCTTGGCTAAAAATCAGTCGTTGAAATATCCAGGTCAACCTATTATTTTGCCTGCTTTAACTAGATATGATCCTAATTCTAAAGCATGGTGTCCCGTCCGGGCGCTGCGCCGGTACAAACAACGTACGGCGGCATGGCGCACCGACCAGTCAGCGTTATGGTTGTCATATATTGAGCCCCATGGGAGGGCTTCTAAGGACACCATTTCCAGGTGGATTGTGGAATGCATTCAGTTTTGCCATAGATCCGCCACCGGGAAGCAGGTTGACGTGGCCAAGGCTCACAGTGTCCGTGGCGTAGTGACATCCACGGCCCTATTTAATGGGGTCCCTGTGGATGATATTATGTCGGTGGCTCAGTGGCACTGTGAGTCAAGTTTTACAGACCATTATCTCCGTGACACCTCTAATCCTCTCGCCTTGTCGGTTTTGAAAAAATAAATCGGTTTATATTTTTTGAGGAGGTTTTTCCTCATTACTTATATATTTCACAATTAATTTATGGAAACACCCACTTTTTTGGGCCTGCATCAGTCTTTACCTATGGGAAGATGATGTCAGCAGCCATTTTCAACAAGGTCAGTCTTGTTCATGTGTTGTCCGTTGTTGATTGTATTGTCACGATTACCCGTTATTAATATGGTGATGGTTTGTGTATTTGTGTGGTTCATTGTTGAGAGTTACGAAAATGGAGCTTTTTCGTCTCTGTCCTGTAGTACATGGCACTTGTACGTAGAGAGCGTATAGGACATTGAGGTCAGTCGACTCTTCCTCCCAGGAAGGAGGGGGGGGGAGCGCATATGACATGCGGTCATCTCTCATACATCGGTGGTGTTATCCGATGGTTAGTCAAATCCTGACTGTTTTTTCTTACAGTTTCAGAAGTTTAAGTGCCTTAAACGCAGAAAAGCGTATAGGGATGAGCTGGTCTTTTGACCTCGCCTCCCTCCCGCCAGATTCACTTTCGAATTCTGGCAATATCAAAAGTATTAGGGAGGTAAGTATACTCTTGAAGTGAAATAAACGAAATCTAGGATTTCTTTTTTCACGAGAGAGTTGATACTTACCTCCCTAGATACGGACCCGGCCTCTCCACCCCACAGAGGCTCGGTCTTCAGGCTCTTAATAGTTGCATGTGTGTCAGCCAATAATCTAGTCAGAGGAAGTGCTAGTCTGCGCATGCGCGGTGGTGGGGCTGGCATCCGCCAGACTACGCTCTGACTCCCTGCCCAGTAGGGGCACCTAACTGTTTTAAATCTGAGTGTTTATTGAGTGAAAGCCAATATTTAGCAATATCAAAAGTATTAGGGAGGTAAGTATCAACTCTCTCGTGAAAAAAGAAATCCTAGATTTCGTTTATTTTGATGGCTTAATTGTTATATAGTTGTTACACGAATCTATCAATAATCACAATCTTTATGATGCTGTGCTGAAACAAAAATTGGAAATTAAATTAAATTTATGGCATGTTGAATATTTTACAATTACTTTGACTGAAAGCTGTTGCTACTTAAAGCAGAAACTGTTTCCAGTCAAAGTAATTTCAAAATCCTCAACAGTTTGGCACTGGTTTGTATTGACACTGTTGCTATGTGAATGAATGTGTCCCTACCCACAACGGTCCAATATTAGGATATATGATATTTACAACGTATCACAAATTTCTGCACTGTCTTCTAAAACTTGATTCATTCCATCATGCAGACAGCCGATATGATACAAAACAAAGGATTTTATGATAATGTATGAAATATTTTGCTAACCAGAATGCAAGTGACACCCTTTATGCATGTATATACTGTGCCACATACTCAGCTCAATATCACGCAGCAAATAATACAGCACCATTTTCCAGCAAAACTAGTTTCAAAATAGTTAACAGCTTCAAATTTGTAATTATAGGCGCTACATTAAGTGATGCCATGTCAGTTGAATTATTCAAGTAGCTGTTCATGATATTTCTCGTGACATTTCTCATGATATCCAATTTTTAGTTGTTTATTGGGTGGGTGGGGTGTCCTGATCTACGTTTCTCACTGGGATGTTTTACAGTTCTACTTGCTAGACTACAGTTTGCTAAATCATTTTGTTGCTGTCCTCAGACAAAGCTGTCGTTAGAGGAGCAGCTGTGTAAGCTGAATGCTGATACAGAAGACATACACCTAGCTAATGAACAACATGAGATAGCTAAAAGAAATTTAGAGGAGGAACTTCAGGCTGTCAAAAAGGTAATTGACCTTTCCAGTTTATCCATTCATCATATGACATCATAATCAACTGCGTGACATGTAAAATGACTTAATCAATGACATAGATGGATACATCATTTTAGTGATATGGAAGCAATACCAATTTTTGTTATTTTACCGTTATATTAGAAAATTCCCATTTGAAGTAAAATTTGTAGAATTTTCGTTTCAGATATTTCCAAAACTAGTGGTTTTGAAAGCTTTATGCCTACCCATCCCACCACTATCAGTACATCTGTGAGTATTTATCTAAAATGATTGTGATTATAAAACCTGCACAAGCCTACCACAGAATGGTTAAGGGTTATTATGTATAGATCTTTTGGGTCTTGTTATTCTTTTATGAAAAAGCATTCTAGGAATGGTATGATGCCATGCTACGGTTTATTGAGCCTGGTAAAGATGCTATATTAACTGATGGTTGTCTCCAACATATCTTTTCTGACTGTATATCTAAATTATGATTGATATTCTGAGAGATTAAGTATTATACATGGTATTTTTATCAGGTTAGTAAGGACCTTTCCGCTGAATTATCAACAGTGAAAAATGCCTATGAGCGGACACAGGAGCAGACCAATCTATTAGAGAATGGTAAACGATTGTCTGCAGAACAACACAGATTGGTGGAACAAGAAAACTGCAGACTGGAGACTGAAGTGACCAAGATGAAGCAGGTACTGGAGACTTGTCTACCATATCTACATGTATATCTCAGAAATAACATAAATTGTTTCCAAAACAAAACATACAGTTGGATATTTTGAGCCTAAGGCAGCAATGTCTTCCGATCCAGTTATGATTACAATATTTAGCAGACCATTGCTTAGTAACTGACTTGTTTGTGTTTTTGTTTTGGAAGTTTTAGTGTATTTATAATGGCTACTGTATGAATGGCTCGTGTTTCATGAGTTTAAATTAATACTTTGATGGTTAAGGCAGCCACAATCAACATCGAAAGTGGTTCTAAAGAATTTCCATTTACAGGCCGAGCAGAATATTATCAAAATTTGCTGTATTATGTTAATTAATGAAGTGAATATATTTTGATGATGATGCTTCCATTCGAAAAAAAACAACAATCTAAGGTTGCAGACCCTTGCCCGTCTGCTTTTGTCACATTATACAATTTTTTTGTTTATCGGATCGCGAGTAAAGTGGCAAAATCCTATATTATGCTTGCACACTTTTGTGCGTTAAATATTGAGCCAAATCAGGCCAGCAGTTTTCAAGATATTGATTGATCCAAAATTTGATCAAATTCAGATCCTGTTTTCTTTATTCATCTCATGACCAAGGTCTGGAACTCCTCTTTCACGGTAAGCTCTTACGTGGTGTTCAAGTCATATCACTAGTTTTTGAGAGACAATGCCAGAGATGCAAACAAACGGATCCGAATGCAATACCCTCTTGGCCGTACTGGGAGAGGGTAATAAATTAGAGCTTCTTCCCAACTTTAGTATATATGTGAAAGGTTTAGTATATTCTTCTATAATATACAAAACTATCAGAGCGTAATGGTCACAGATTTGGCGCTATTCACGATTCTAGGTCTTCGTTGTTATGTGACAAAGAGATCTTATGGTTACTTTACAGCTGGTGGAAGCAAGGGAAGATGAATGCAGAAAGGAACGTGAGCAGCTCGAGGAAAGCGCACATAGGCTCAGGGTAATAGTAATAATAATAATAATAATAAACCGGGTCTTGAAACCAGGTGCCTGTTAAAACCATAAGCTTTTATTTCTTTAGCCACTTAAAGACTAACTGATCTGGACCAATTTTAGCCATCCAGATAATAGATTGTAGAATAGATAGTCTATACAGATCACTTGCAGGCTATTCATAATGCTCTGTATCACCAAAACAGCTAGAGCTGCTCCAAATTAGGTTTCTTTTAATGACGAAGCCTGCTATTTAAATGGCTGCTACAGTGGTCCTAAGGATTATTCTTTACAGGCCAAGAGAAGGATATTTTGAAAATGTATTGCTAAAATGCATGGCTGAATAACAGAGCCATGTCATTACAGTGATAAATTAAAAAAATCATATCTTGGTCAACAAATGAACATTTCTATGAGAAAATTCATATTCTCTTGACCAAATTTGACCATTAAATGGTTAATTCATCCGAGATTTAATACCCTCAAGAATTTCAAGCAGTAATCATACTGTTATCAAAAATCTTGTTTCATAATATTTTTCATGTGCAAGCAGATCTATTCTTTTTGTGACATACAACATGTACATGGCATAATTATATCCCAAAATCTTGCCCTTGATCGCGATAATTCACAATGTTTTCTGATTCTTCTGATTTTCAGGATGAGCTTCGGTCTCTGCGAATGAACAAGACAGAGCTTGAAGATTCTTGTCATGATCTTGAAATGGTAAGTATGGCTGATCGTCAATGGATATCTTTTATACTATTTAACACTTTAATGGTCATGGCCTCTGCTATGGTCTTATGGAATGTCCATTTACAGGGCAAGTGAATACAATTTTGAAAATTTACCACTGGAATAACTGGCTCCACAACCAAGTCAGGTATTCCAGTGATAAATTTTCAAAAATTGTATTCTCTTGGTCTGTAAATGGGCATTCAATAAGAAAGTATTTAAATTTTCTTGACAAAATTTGACCATTAAGGATTAAATTGATTGGAAATGGATCAATATTGAGCCCATCATCACTCAGTCTTCATTGTCTTGACATGTTAATGGTCAGCATTTGACAACAAATTAAAGTTTCTGCTTGCTAAATGTACTTTTGCAGGCCAAGAGAAGACTACGTTTGAAATTTTACCACAAATGGTTGAATTTCAAAAATACTCTTCTCTTTGGCTGCAAATGATTTCTCAAAACATCTGCAAAGGTAAATATTGGCTGGCTTGAGCATTAAGTGACCACCTGTGCTAAGTGACCACCTGCGCTAAGTGGCCACCTGCGCTAAGTGACCACCTGTGCTAAGTGACCACCTGCGCTAAGTGACCACCTGCGCTAAGTGACCACCTGCGCTAAGTGACCACCTGCGCTAAGTGACTGCCTGTCCTAAGTGACCACTATCTGGTTCTTATTCAGGACCATATGTTTGTAGGGTGAATGTTAAGAAAGGTGTTCATCAGGGGGTGGGTGATAGGAAATTTTAACGCTTTACTCGTCAAGATTGGTCAGGTTGTTTAAAAATTTTCCCTACTGCGTGTCTGCCATTTACAGGACAAGAGAAACATATTTTTGAAAACAACAGGTCATTCTAGTGATAAATTGTCAAAAATAGTCTCTTGGCCTGCAAATTAACATTTCTCAAGGCCACTGCAGAGGCCAGTCTTGTCAGATTGACCATTAAGGAGTTGATACACTTTAAGTTTTGTATGTAAAGTTTATGGCATATTGCAGTATTTAATATTATACATTCCCTAGCTTCCCGAACACTGCACCCTAGGAACACTACACCCTATATGCCTGTATTTATGTATCTAATCCTTACAAATAAAGCTATTCTTCCTCAGAGGCTAAAGCGCACAAGTGGAGAGTTGCAGAACAGCACCTCTATGCAGCATACAGAGATAGATACATGGCGAAATACGTGCGAGCGGCTCACAAAATCTGTCAGCTCAAAAGAGGCGGAGCTTCAGGAGCTGAGTGACAAATGTGCCATATTGGATGAAATGGTATTTAAATTCATTTAAAATGTGGTGGGATATTTAAATTTATTATTTTGTGCGTTATCTTCATTTATACTAAAAAAATTAATGTATTATTATATTTAATTTTGCTAAAAACTATTTTAACTAATTTCACTGACAGTATTCTAGTCAAATTAGTTTCAAAATATTCAGCACAACTTTTTATAGAATTATAAATCATTTATTCTCTCTAATGTATGATTGAAAGTGTTAGTCTATGTTGTAGTTAAATACATGTAAAATGTATGGAGAAACATGACCCGTATTGAACAAAGGCATGTGGTCATTTCAAAATTACATAGGACCATGACCCCGTGGCTGAATTGCTAGAATGAAGAGTGATCAATAGAGAAGATGATTGCCATATATTAGGGACTTACTATTTCCGTGTCAAGACAACCAATTTTCAGAAATCTTGTTGCATGACTGATTCAAATTATCATAATTCTCTCTCTACTGTATTATTAGTACATTTTAGGAAATCCTGCAAAATTATAGCTCTCAGATCGCAATATTTTTTGGAGATATGGACGCTAGAACAGCAAGGGGTCCACCACATGTGACGCAATTGTCATTTTGTGGCATTTTCAAGGCTCTGTAAATTCTTAACCTGAGATCCAATTCCAATAAAAGTTTCAGTACTTGGTCACATGTAGGTACCCTCTCGAAATATGCAGGGCATAATAATTTGTGTGCTCGTGTTGGTAACCTAGGTAACATTAAAAATGAAAATTTATTCAAAAGTGACAAATTTTCAGACCCACTTGGGATTACAATTATGTTAAAACTATTGGAGTTACAAACTTAATACTTGATGGGTCAATTACATATATATTTGTTAGTTTATACATAAAAGAAAAAATATGTGGTTCTTAACATTTATGAAATATAAGCCCTTGAAATTGGCCCAACCTGAAAATTATCCTATATTCAATTGTCAGGATGACCATGTGGGATAGGTGGAAGAGAGAAGACTATTTTTGAAAATTTAACACTGAAGTGAATCGCTCAATAACCAATCATTCCAGTGGTACATTTTTATGCTCCCCGAAAAGAATTTCGCGGGAGCATATAGTCGTCGCTTTGTCCATCCGTTCACCATATATAAGTTTGTCCGGGGCATAGTTTCAAGACTTTTTCACATATGGTCACCAAACTTGGTATGGGGATGCATCTTAGGGAGAAGGTGTGCGGAGTATGAAAAGTAGGTCACGCTGACCTACTTTTCATGGTAGACTGAATATCACAGAAAATGTTTGTCCGGGGCATAGTTTCAAGGCTTTTTCATATATGGTCACCAAACTTGGTATGTGGATGCATCTTAGGAAGAATGTGTGCGGAGTATGAAAAGTAGGTCATGCTGACCTACTTTTCATGGTCGACTGAATTTCACAGAAAATGTTTGTCCGGTGCATAGTTTCAAGACTTGCACGTATGGTCACCAAACTTGGTATGTGGATGCATCTTAGGGAGAAGCTGTGCACAGTATGAAAAGTAGGTCATGCTGACCTACTTTTCATGGTAGACTGAATATCACAGAAAATGTTTGTCCGGGCCATAGTTTCAAGACTCACATATGGTCACCAAACTTGGTATGTGGATGCATCTTAGGGAGAAGGTGAGCACAGTACGAAAAGTAGGTCATGCTGACCTACTTTTCATGGTCGACTGAATATCACAGAAAATGTTTCTCTGGGCCATAGTTTCAAGACCTTTTCACATATGGTCACCAAACTTGGTATTGATTATTACAGAAAATATCTCTGTTCATTTTGAACATAGTTTTTATATGTACTTTTCATATGGTGCCAAGCAAAGTCTAAGTGTGTTTATTTAGAGAAACTTAAATTTTGTTTTTATTAAGCTATCCTTAACAAATTGTTCATTAGGGCAAATCCTGCCAGACCAAAAGAATGATGGCCCACCGAATCATTCCTACTCCCCAAATTGTGGATTTAACATCATTACCCCAAACCAACAATATTTTAAGGATGACCTAATATGGTGATATCTCATTGACAATTTCAAGTTCATTTCTCTGTGTCTGAGCCACAGTTCCAAGCCTTTCTCTGAAGCATATGCCTTCGGGTTATCCATTCAGTTTCTCTGCAGAGTATGCCTTCGGGGAGCATACATCAATTTATTGATTTGCCTTGTTACTAATTGTCTTCTCTTTGTGTGCAAATGGACATTTCTTAAGACGACTACAGAAACAGTTTTGACGGGTTTGATTGTTAAAGGGTTAAGGCGTATACAGGCTCTTTGTTGCCCTTACAGGTGTCCAAACTTAAGGTGGATGGTGAACAGTATAAGGACCAGGCAGATGGCCTCATGTATGAACAGCAGGAAATGGACAGGTAACCGTGCACTTTCAGTCTAATTGATTAATAGATAGAATTGAATGGAAGATTATTCACTTTTTATTCAGGAATTGAAATGTTTTAAAGGTATATGTACATGACTTCATAATCACCATCATCATCGTCACTTCATCTTGGAAATCACAGTGCCAAGGCAGAAGTATAGGAAAGCTGTTGAACATTATGTGACTAATTTCTAGAGGTGTGTATTGCCAGGGACCTCGAGATATAATTCGTATTGTGATACACCTATCCGGATACAATGTGTCATGATATAGATCATCAAATGACTAGAATGACACAGTAGTTCCGGCAACCATCTTGGATTTTCTGAAAATTTCTGTAAATCGGTTAAAAGACTACTCATTAACCACTTGGCCGATTTTAAGCAAACTCGATTGAAAGGACTCGAGTGGTATGCTTCAGATATTTTTTCGCCCACGATCTTAAATTTTCCGAAATGATGGGAAATCGTTTAAAATGCTACTCCTCATTAACTGCTTGGGCAATTTGAACCAGGTTTGGTTGGAATGATCCTATCTATTCAAAATTTTAATTGGTCAATTTTCCAGAAATCCTTTAAAACGCTACTACTCCGATATAACTGGCTCAAATTCAGCGAAACTAAGGTGGACTAATTTTAGGCTGGTAGGCCTCTTCAACACTACAACAAGAATTGTGATTGGTCAATATTTCCGGCAGCCATCCTGGATTTTCTGAAAATTTCTGAAAGTCAGTTAAAAGCCTACTCCTCATTAACCACTTGACCAATTGCAAGCAAACTCGGTTGGAAGGACACTAGAGTGGTATACTTCAGAATTTGTATACAGAATTTTGATTGGACAATTTTTCCGGCGCCAATCTTGGATTTTCCGAAAATATCTTGAAATCAGTTAAAAACTTACTACTAATTAACCACAATAGAGTGGTATACTTCAGAACTTATATATAGAATTTTCATTGATAAATTTTTTGGATGGCCAGCTTCGAATTTTCCGAAAAATGGTGGGAAATCATTTAAAACGCTATCTCATTAACTGCGTGGGCAAAAAAATAATTTGAAACAGACTTGGCTGGAAGGATACTAGGTTGGTAGGTTTGTGAATTTGTATACAGAATTTTGATTTGTCAAATTTTCCGCCGCCATCTTGGATTTTCTGAACATTTAGGGAAATCAGTTAAAATGCTATTACTTATTGAACGATAGCAAGCAAACTCATCTGGAAGGACCCTAGAATGGTGTGCTTCAGAGTTTGTATACAGAATTTTGATTGGTCAATTTGGTCAACGGGCACTTTGAATTTTGTGAAAAATGGCTGGAAATCGTTTAAAACGCTACTCATTAAATGCTTGTTCTCCCAAAATGACATCTCAGGAACGGCTGTACAGATCAGGCTGAAACTTATTAGATTTAATTTCATCGATCACTAAGTGTGTTTGTTCAAGAGAACTTGCTCCATGATAAAACATGATTGTCATGAACCAATCAAAAGTTTGCCTTTGATGGCCACATTGGATTTTTTTATTGGCTGAATGGAACCTAATGTTCATTCTGATTGTGTGGTCAGCGTTCATCATTAATTTCCCACTAAATATTGTTTGTACTGAATTCCCAATTATGTATTTTATGTCTTGTTACTGCTGAATTTAAAGCATTATGTCTGTTCAAATGCTAATGGTTCAAATGTTAATGGGCCAGGTGAGCATTAAGGCCCTTTGGCCTCTTGTTACGATTGTGTTTGAATAAGCTGCTATGATCTATCAATCATCAACAACAAAATATCATTCACACGATGATGTCATGCCACAATAATCATTCACACGATGATGTCATACCACAATAATCATTCACATGATGATGTCATACCACAATAATCATTCAGACGATGATGTCATACCACAATCATTTACGCGATGATGTCATACCACAATAATCATTGACACGATGATGTCATACCACAATAATCATTCACGTTGTGATGTCATACCACAATAATCATTCACACAATGATATCATACCACAATCATTTACGCGATGATGTCATACCACAATAATCATTCACACGATGATGTCATACCACAAGAATCATTCACACGATGATGTCATACCACAATAATTATTCACGTGATGATGTCATACCACAATAATCATTCACACGATGATGTCATACCACAATAATCATTCACGTGATGATGTCATACCACAATAATCATTCACATGATGATGTCATACCACAATAATCATTCACGCGATGATGTCATACCACAATCATTTACGCGATGATGTCATACCACAATAATCATTCAAGCGATGATGTCATACCACAATAATCATTCACGCGATGATGTCATACCACAATAATCATTTACACGATGTCATACCACAATAATCATTCACGCGATGATGTCATACCACAATAATCATTCACGTGATGATGTCATACCACAATCATTTACGCGATGATGTCATACCACAATAATCATTCACGCGATGATGTCATACCACAATAATCATTTACACGATGATGTCATACCACAATAATCATTTACACGATGATGTCATACCACAATAATCATTCACGCGATGATGTCTTTCTGTCACGGAAATTGAAGAAAATGACATTGCGTGGAAAAAATGTACTATTTAGGAATAAAAAATATGCAAATGATATATTTTTTAATGAATTATACAAAACATCTTTTGGCGTGCATTGTGCCTTGTGTCATTGTTTTCCCCTTTAAGTAACGTGTATGTATACACCTGTGCAAAAGTTAAGCACCACCCTATTTTTACGCACATGCGAGGGTATATTCATGTGCTATGAAGAAAGCAATAGCATAAACATTTATGTACCCATCCATCTTAGTGCAAGAGGTAATAATGCAACTAGAGGAATGCTGATTATGATGGTGGGGAAACACTATGTTTTTGTTTGAACTTGAAAACGAGGCCTGAATATGGTTACGTTGACACAACTGACAACTATTGCCCTACAGTTGACACACGTGGCTAGATTGTCATTAATGGTGTCTGAAAATGAAGTTTAACATCTGTGCACGAGTTTGAGACTGTCATTATTAATACCGGGTATATCCACCTTGTGCCTGGATGACGGCCTGGACACGACGTCCCATGCTGGTCACCAACCGACTGATACGCCATTGTGGTATTCGTTGCCATTCAAGATGGAGTGCGTCTGTTAATTCCTGTAGGTTCTGCACAGGAGGATCCCTCCTTCTCACCATGTTTCCCAGAATGTCCCAGATATGCTCAATAGGGTTCATGTCAGGGCTCCTTGCTGGCCATGGTAGGGTTTCGATGGCATTCTGGCGGAGGTATTCATGCACAGCTCTAGCACGATGTGGTCGGGCGTTGTCATCCATGAATATAGGGTGGGTTCCAGGTGCATGATTTACAAAATGAGGGACCACAACTCTATCCAGTATGGAATCTTGATATCTTTGTCCATTTAGTGTTCCAGGTACAGTCAACAGATCCAGCTTACAATCAAATGAGATGCACCCCCATATCATAACGGAACCTCCACCAAATGGAACTTCTTCCATGATGTTACGTTGGTCGTACGCCGTGCGTCTGGACCTCCATACACGAGTTCGACCATCTGTGGCATGAAGCAGGAACCGACTTTCATCGGACCAGTGTACCCGTCTCCAGGATCTCATGTTCCAGTGTCTTCTTTCGTTGCACCACCTCAGACGCTCCTCTTTGTGGTGTGCAGTGAGGAGAGGACGTCTGACAGGTCTCCCAGTTTTCATGCCAGCAGCATACAGTCTCCTTTTGACGGTAGACATTGACACTCTATTGCGCGTTTCCCATTGCTGGCTGAGCACTCTGCTGTTGGTGAATGGAGATCTCCTAACAAGGCGTACTAGGGCTCGATCATCACGGGCAGTAGTCTTCTTCGGTCTTCCAGATCTAGGCCTGTCCTTCACCTCGTTAGTTTGCCCATGTTTTGCAATCAAACGACTGATTACAGTATGGTTAATGTTCAGCTGTCTGCCAATCTCTCTGCATGACATACCAGTGGTATGCATGCCTATGATTTGCCATTTCACACGATCACTTAACCTTCGTCTTGCCATAGCGGTTCACAATCAAGAGCTAATTCTCTCTGTACAAATAAACCACGGTCATGAACACAAAATTCCTAATCTTGTCGCCTAAATCTGTATGTAATGTTCTACACCTCAAACTGGACTTTTACATAACTGAACACGTGTGCTGTTTCCCGCCACGTACGGACATCAAGCGGCGTGAAGTCATGCATGCATGTGCATTTCGTACTTGGAATTATGTCAGCTAATGCGGGGACAAAAAGTATGGCAGCCTAGTTGTACCATCATGTTTCTACGTTCTATTGTTTTTGCTGGTGCTTAACTTTTGCACAGGTGTATACATGTAGATGACCTGCGACTTATTTCACAAAGAGTACTTAAGTACACTAGTGTACTTAAGTATGGCGTAAATGTCAAATGCGTCATTCTGATTGGTCTTTGATGTTTAACGGATTAATACAAGTGGACCCCAAGGTTGGTTTTTTTAAAGACAATTCACATTTCCAGAGTGCCCACCTATCATATGACGTCATAATGAACTGCGTTATGTGTAGAATCACATCATAATGAATGACGTCGATAAGTACGTCACGAACGCATATATGAAGATGGTCTATGTGTTGTTGTACAAATTGTTTGCTTTTACTATTTAATAAATACTCTAGTGAATATTTTGAAACTAATTTGATTGGGCGCTGTTGCTGCCATAGGCAGCAACAGCACCCAGTCAAATTAGTTACAAAATATTCAACATCTTCCCTGTATAGTTTTCAGGAAATTGATAGCTAGGGCATTCGGGGATCGATCAATCCCAACACGGCGAGATGTGGGTGGAGCTTAGCTAGTGATGGGCGGCACATAGCTAAAAATGGAAAGATCAATTAGTTTTAACCTTTCAAACTCTCAAGCTGGCGAAAAAACAGCCTCTGAAGTGCTTTTGAGAAATTCCTATTTGCAGACCAAGACAAGACTATTTTTGAAAACTTATCATGGGAATGACTGGCTCGATAACCGAGCCAGTCATTCCAGTGATAAATTTTCAAAAATAATCGCTTGGTCTGCAAATGGAAACCACTATGAGAAAGTTTTAATTTTCTTGAACATATTTGAGGTTTAAAGGGTTAATACAAGTAGTTTTGATGACCCACTTTAACCCTTTAATGGTCACGTCTTTGTCAAAATTATATCAGTGTTTGCTTAGTGAATATCCATTTACAGGACAAGAGAAGACTAATTTTGAAAATTTACCACTGATATTACTAGCTCGGCTAGTCATTCCAGTGGTCAATTTTCAAAAATTATCTTCCCTTTGCCAGTACGTACATGAACATTTCTTAAGACCACTGTGCAGTGGTCAGTTTTGGCTGGCTTGACCATTATAGGGTTAATGATGTAGCTTCCTTAAGCCTCAAACGATATGGTGTCTGTATAGACACTGGCCTGTGTTATACACATACGCTTTACCTTTATCTAATATTCTCCTATCAAAGGTGCACATTGCATCACATTCTATTCTCAGGTAAACTGCCAATGCTTAGTTCATTTATATGCTCCACCAATCCCTAGTTAAGCTCGACCCATGCGTTGCCCGTGTTGGGATTGATCGATCCCTGAATCGCCTGCCTATCAATTTCCAGAGAACTATACAGGTAAGCTTTTGAATATTTTGAAAGTAATTTGACTTGGTGCGTTTACTGCGTATGGCAGTAACAGCGCCCAGTCAAATTACTTTCAAAATATTCAACAGAATGTTTATTAAATAGTAAGGAAATACAAGTCGTACAGTAATGCTTAGTCCGTCTGCAATTATGCATTCATGACGAACTTAGCTACATCATTCATAACATCAATGATTATGTCGTCACTCTACACATCAGGTAGTTGATTATGACATCATATGATGGATGGATAAACTGGAAAGGTCCATTATGCATGTGTTTGAATGTCTTCTCATCTTTTGAAACAGATTGAAGATTGAGAACAATGAATTACTGAAGCAGAAAGAGGAAGATGAACAGATGATCAGGCTGCTAGAAATGCAAAAAGCTGTCTTTGCTAAAACTGTATGTCTATAGAAAATGGTTGATGTCTAATGAATTGTTCACACACCATGACACCCATCCTCTCCACGACCAACTTCACCATTTTTGGGGCTTAGGCGGTATAAGCAGGATTTGAACCCATGACCTTTAGTTTATGAGTCGCTCTCATTACTGCCAGACCATGGGTGGCTGATGAGCCCTAAAAAGGAGTGGATGTGTCGAATGGTGTGTGAATAATTCATTGAACACTATTCCATAATACTTCATAATTACCTAATATGATTTATGTGTGTGAACCTCCAGCCAACCCTGTATTGACAGTTTAATGGTCAAGTTGGCTAAACACTTCAACAGTGGTCCTGAAAAATTTTCATTTACAGATCAAGGCTGAGGGACAGGTAATTTTACAAATTTGCCATTGGCATGGCTGGCTATTTTCACATCATGAGAACATACTTACCTCCCTAACACTCTTGATATACTAGTATATCGGCTCTAAATTCAATAATATTCAGAATTATAAAAAGTTAGGTGCCCCTAATGGGCAGGTGGAAGTACACAGTCATGCACATGACAAACACCACCCTCTGCGCATGCGCACACCGGTACTTCCGTTTTCTAATATACACATCAAAAAAAGTAAGTTCCCCCCTAAATATGGGCTAATATTTTCCAAACTATACAACCGAGTGTAATGAAATTTTTCACAGATCATCAATATGACTATAAGAACAATCTCTGCAAATGATTACAGTGTATGACGTGTTACGCCTGCATAAGCATGCATTGAATGAAAATTTGCCCAATTTAAAAAATTTGAATACAGATTTTATTCAAAAACAAGAAAATCATAACAACAGCTAGAGTGCAAGATACAGATCTTGCGGGTAACAATATTCACTATACATTAATTTCATATCGGGTAAAGCATAATAAAGATTTCATTAGAAAATTTCAAATCTGTTAAATCTCAACAAAGATACAACTAATGACTTGACCACAGTTAATAACGCGTGTATCCACCATTATTCGCTATCACGTTGCGACACCGTGCTCTCATGCTGTTGATGAGACGGGTGATCCTCTGTTGTGGGATCGCCACCCACTCTTCATGTAGCATCTGATGGAGGTCGCCGAGGACGGTGTCGTCAGTAACTCTCCGGTACACAGCTCTCTTTAGCTGGTCCCACAGATGTTCAATGGGATTCAGATCTGGCGAGTTAGCTGGCCACGGGATCCTCTCGATGCCATGGTTTGTCAGAAAGTCATTTACAATTATTGCCCGGTGCGGACGCGCATTATCATCCATGAACTTGAATTCATCCCCTATTGCAGCAGCATACGGCAGTACATGTGGCTCAAGGACCTCGGCGATATAGCGCACAGCATTAATGTTACCATTGATTGGTATAAGTTCTGTCTTTCTTCTAGCGCTGATACCTGCCCAAACCATAACGCTTCCTCCGCCGAATGCTGTGGTTGGCTGTACACAGGACACAGTATACTGTTCACCAGGGCGACGCCAAACCCGCGACCTTCCGTCAATGTGATGAAGAGTAGCGCGTGTCTCGTCACTAAACATGACATTTGACCACTGTTGCCTTGTCCAACCTTCGTGGTCTCGTGCCCACTCAAGCCGGGCTTGTTTGTGTCTCAATGAGAGGGCTGGCCTCTTAATCATGCGTCGAGCATGCAGCCCAGCGGCGTGAAGACGGTTTCTAACAGTCTGGTCACTGCATCTTCTGGCTCCAGCTCCAGCAGCTGCATGTAGCCGATCATTGATGGCGCGTGCTGTGGACGTTCTGCTACGGCGTGCTGTATTTGCTACAAAACGATTTTGGCGTGGAGTGGTAACAGTGGGCCTTCCACTTCTCTGCCGGTCATTCACATCACCATACTGTTGGAACTTTTGCCGTAACTTCCTGATGGCATTTGGGCTAACACCCATTCTACGCGCAATTTGCTTCACAGCGAAATTGGCCTCCAAAAGGCCAATGGCAATTGCCCTATTCTGGTTGGACAAACGTGGCATTATCAAATTACAGAACTCTGATCGCGCTAACATGTGTCTTTGCACAACTAGTGACAAAATCAGTGATATTCCTCTAGCAATGATCATGTCTAATTTCAGAATTTTTGAAATGGATCAAAATGTCATTTAGTGCGCGCTAGAACAGGCACGACTGACTTTCTGCGGGAATCGATTTCACATATCAGTGCTATAGTCGCGGCGATCACCTGTGCAAAATTTCATTACAAATAGATACATACTTTAGAAAATATAGGCCCATATTTATGGGGGAACTTACTTTTTTTGATGTGTATATATTGGCTGGAAGCAACTGGTGGAAATTCCTCACAGGCGCTTTTCTGAATTCATAAGAGAACAATACATCCAAATCTATCATGGCTGATGCGAAAATGTCAGAGGAGCCCTCCTCGTCATCATCCAAGGTGACATTGTTCCTGGCTTTTATTTGAGACTTGTAACTTTCGTGTGTTACCGGTTTTCGTCGCGGCCGTTTTCGGCGGTACCGCGTTTTCAGGCGCTTGGAATCCTTGTAAATTTTTTCCCAGCGCCTAGGGCTATTAATCTCTTGTGTTTTATGCTTACAGGTTTGTCTTGTGCCTATACAAGGATGCCTGGTCTTTTCTAGAGCGTGGTTCACGTCCCAGGGTGACTTATCAGCGTGATATGTCTACGGGTTGGAGATATAATAAATTAATAAATAAAATATCTCCTTCCTTTTGTCTCATCCCCCTCATCAGTTCTTCTGGAGGAGGAGTCTCGGCGGATGGAGGGACGTGTTTTCCTACACAAGAGGATGGTTGCCTGTGCTCAGGCTAAGGGAGTTATTAATTATGGCGCATAGTTATTTGAAAATAATTACAATTTCTGCTGCCGTTTGCTATTGCACTATTTTCTCTCTTGCGTGTGCATGGGTCCTCGAGTATATATAGTTTAATATTATATTACTCGAGAGCTGAGTGTCTGTAAGATCTAGATATTTCTTGCATTAATCTGACGTCCCCTCTCCTTGAAGGAGCTTTTGCATGGAGGTTTGATGTCATAATCAACCAGAGTTTCTCTTTCCTTGATGTCATAATCTTAGTTTGGAGAAGTCTGTGATGTGTTCATCCCCTGTTTATTAAGAGGTGTAGAGAGATATCTAGATAGTCATGTTCTTTCTCTCTCTCTCTTAATCTAAAAAGAGTGGGGTTCTGGTTGTATTTGGAGTTATTAACTAGAGAAGTCGCCTGTCCCGTCAGGGTGGTCGTAATAGTGGATGTCTTCTCTCGTGGTTGTTTTGGTTTCTTCTTAAAAGATCCATTATCAAGGCTTTGAGACTGTCATACTCATTGTCTTCGTATCCGTCTTTTCAGAAGTGTCCATCCTGCCTCAAGTCTATGAAGGCTAGATTCTTCCCCCACCCTTGCCATCTGTGTTCAGCTTGTAGGCTGTCCAACAAATGTGTTATTTGTGAAAAGTGGGGGGGGATCTAACCTCTGAATTCTTCTCTTTACAGGCGAGGATGATGGCAGAGGAGGGGAAGAAACCAAAGAAGGACGGTAAGAAGAAGGCCTCGGAGAAGAGTGGTCTCGAGGCCTTCAAGAGTGAGTTGGTGAGTGAGATGCGCAGGACTTTGAAAGACCTGATGCCTGACATGCTTCGCGGCATGTTGCCTGGCACAGGTGTTTCAACTTCCTGCGCATCGACCTCGGTGCAGGTAGCCCCCGTCCCTGGATCATGGCCTATTAGCTCGGACAATGCGTTTAGTGATCCAGGGGCGGCCGTCTTGGACCCAGGCTTGATGTTCGCATCGCCTGGGGTGCCAGCGGCGCGAGAAGCATCAGGCGGGACCCGACCAACGGGCCTGACCACGATCACTCGCGGAGTAAACTCGTCATCTGCCTTTGAGCAGTCTCCTGGTCAGTCTGGGTTAGTTTTCCTTACTAATCCAGAGTCTAACTTTCCTGACCAGGAAGATGATGAGGACTACCTGCTCGGTCCACAGGTGGATCATGAAGACATGGATGTGAGTGCCTACACTCCTCTGTTGGGGAGCGTGAATGCTCGCACCTATGGCACTGTTCCCTCGGGAGCAGGTTTCATGGTTCAGCCTGTGGCCCGCTTTGGAGCAGACGGCCGGCCGTATAAGATTCCACGGTTGGACGTGGAATCTCACACGGACGTTCCAGGCCGCGCTGGTGTGTGTAACCCCCCTCGCACAAGCGCGGCCTTGGAGCTTGGTTTGCCTATGGAGAATGCTATGCCGGCCCTCGCGGGCCCGTATACGTTCCCTGGGCAGCCAGGTTCGTCTATAGCCTCCTCCTCGGCCATACCTGCGAATGCCATTGAGGATGACGAGGGCCCGTTGCTCGTCGGCAGTTCGCAGGTAGCCACGGATGAAGACTGGTCAGAGGCGTGTGCGTGGCTCCTCGCTGTAAGACCAGAGCTCACCGTGGACGAGACGGTCACCGGTAACCCGCGGGCGTGGTTACAGGCGAAGCCGTTGGCCAGCACGGCTCTGTCTCTGCCGTATGCTGAACATATCTTAGATATGTTCACGGCGGCAGAGGAGTCGATCAGACCAAAAGGTCGCCTCGCGAAGGCCCCCCGCGAGGTAGCTAGGCGATGTCGGGTTACTGCCAGTCAGTATGCTCGGTATGGCCTGGCGCCCAGACCGAGCGCGGATGACCGCGCCGCTCTGGGCGAAGATACGCGGCCGGGTTCCCGGGCTGACACGGGAGCGTTGTGCTCGGGCGCTATGCGCTCGGCGAATGCCGCCTTGCGCGACACCGAGGAGAGCTCGCGATCAGTGCGCTGTCGCATGTCTCTCAGCTGCTGTCAGGGGTGGTGGCAGCGTCGGTGCAGCAACATCCTAGTCCCGTGACAGTCCAACGAGCCATCCAGGATGGCATCAACCTGGCGTTGGACTGTCTGACTAGGTCGGTCACGAAGTCGCTGAGGACGAGGCGCACTTTTGCACTGGACAATTTGTGCCCGTCTCAGGAGCTCAAGTCGCGCTTGATGCAAGCGCCGATGGCGGGCCCTGGACTCTTTGGAGGTGAAGGTTGTCGGCACCTCCAGGAGACGGTGACTTTGGTGAACAACCAGAGGGCGCTGCGGGCACAGTTTGAAGTGCTGCGCAGGGAACATGTGCGTGTTCAGCCCTCGGCTGCTCGACAGCCGTACGCTCGTGGCGGGGCTGGCAGTGTCAGAGGCCAGCAGGCCGGCCGGTTTCAGAGACCGCGTCGGCTACGCCAGCAGCAGCGTGCTGTTGTGCGACAACCGCCGCCTCAAGCGCAGCCTGCCAGACAGCAGCCCGCGCACCGTGGTGCGCGTGGCGCTGGTCGTGGCGCGCGGGGAGCGGCGCGTGGTAACCGGGCCTGATGCAAGAAAATTTTTTCCGGTTATCACAAGTACCACTGGGGTGTTGCCACTCGTATCAGAGACACACCCACTTCTGAAGTTTATGGGCACCCCGTCAACCCTAGGTGCACCAGTGGGAGGTCGTTTGACTTGTCACATTCAGAAGTGGGCGCGGTTAATTCAGGACCGCTTAGTCTTGCAATGGCTTTCGCAGGGATACAGTCCAGATTGGATAAGAGGTCCGCCGTTGCATTTGTCTCTGGTACCGGTCTGGACTCAAGTTCCACGAGATCCAGACAAGCGGTTGTGCATAGAAGAGGAGATAGATTCTCTCGTTCTAAAAGAAGCAATTCAACCGGCGCAGGATTGCCCGGGCTTCTATTCAACCGTGTTTCTTGTGGCAAAGAACACCGGGGGGTGGAGACCAATTCTCAACCTCAAGCCTCTAAACAAGTTTTTAGACACTCCGACTTTCAAAATGGAAACAGTGAGATCGGTGTTGTTGGGGTTAGAGAAGGGGATGTGGACAGCATCTATAGATCTCAAGGATGCTTACTTCCACATTCCAATTGCAAGGAGGTTTCGTCGGTTCCTGAGATTTGCTTTTCAGGGACGCCAATGGGAATTCAAGGTTCTTCCATTCGGCATCTCGACGGCTCCAAGGGTCTTCACTCGAGTGGTACTTGCTATCACGGCATACCTCCGCAGGAGAAATATACCTGTTCACACTTACATAGACGACTGGTTGCTAAAAGCACACAACCCAGAAAGTTTGATAGCAAATCTGGAGATAGTCTTGGAAACTCTCACCGATTTAGGCTGGATGATCAACTTTCCGAAATCAGAGCTGACTCCATCCCAGAAGTTTGTTTACCTGGGTATGTTCTTCGATCTGGAGATAGGATATGTTTATCCGTCCCAGGAGAGAGTGGAAAGTCTCCTCTCGTGTATTCAGTTGGTGTGCAACAGTCGTTATATTCTAGCACGGGTCTATCTGAGAATGTTGGGTCTGATGGTTTCAATGGAACCAGTCATTCCTCAGGCGGCCTTACGCAGGCGGCCGATTCAGTTGTTTCTCATGACCCAGTGGACGCAGAGTTCAGGATCACTGGACTCGCGCATTCAAGTGTTGGACCCTCTCATTCATCACCTTCATTGGTGGATGGAGAGAGGAAATCTCCTGGCGGGGGTCATGCTGACCCCTCCCCACCCTCAAGTAACGATGTTTACGGATGCATCGATGGAGGGTTGGGGAGCTTGCCTGGAAGAAGCCACTATATCAGGGCTTTGGAATCTGGAACAGTCAAAGGAACATATCAACATGCTAGAACTGCGGGCTGTAGTTCTAGGCCTGGAACACTTCCTAGGGGAGGTGAAGGGAAAATTTGTGATGATACGTTCAGACAACTCTACAGTAGTGAGTTACATAAACCGCCAGGGCGGAACGAAGTCGCCCAACCTCTGTATGATGACATGGAAGCTGCTTTGCTGGTGCATGGATCATATGATCACCTTGAAAGCAGTTCATATTCCGGGAAGGCTGAATCTGTTAGCAGACTCATTGAGCCGAAGGATGAGTATTCTGCCTACGGAATGGCAACTAAATCAATGTGTGGCGGATCACCTGTTCAATCATTTGGGAAAGCCCAACATAGATTTGTTCGCAATGAAGAAGAATGCGAAGATGACGACGTACGTTTCTCCGATTCCAGATCCAAGCGCTATCGCAATAGATGCGCTAGCTATCAGTTGGAAGAGAATGTATGCATACGCATACCCTCCAACAATCCTGATTCCAAGAGTCCTTCAGAAGATCAGACAAGAGGAATGCCAAGTGCTTCTGATCGCCCCGAATTGGCCAAGCCGATCATGGTTTACGGATCTGCTGGACCTTCTGGTTTGCAATCCGGTTCCTCTGCCGCTGATGGACGATATTATCTTCCAGGGCAAGACCCTTCACAACAATCCGTCAATGTTTCGATTGACTGCATGGATGTTGTCAAACAATCCGCAATTAAGGAGGGATTTTCTGAGCAAGCAGCCAATTTCATGGCCAGAGCCAGGAGGGGGTCAACCTCCAGAGCTTATAATTATAAAATCAACAGATTTGCAGAATGGTGCTCAAAGAGATGTATCAATCTGATGGAAGCATCTATTCAGGTAGTAGCTGATTTTCTATGTCACCTGTATGATACCTATAGTCTTCAACCTAATTCTGTTGCTGGATACAAATCAGCATTGATGACTGTTATCCCTTGCTTGGCAAAGAGGGGAAGTGATGAAGTAAGTGTTTTAAATACTCTTATTAAAGGTATGGGCAATCTCAGACCTAGAAATCCTCCACTGACACCGTCATGGAGTCTTTCTCTGGTTCTGCAGGTTTTGAGTGGTAAGCCTTTTGAACCACTTAGTGCTATATCTGTAAAATTATTGACACTTAAAACTGTATTTTTAGTGGCGGCGGCTTCAGCCAGACGCAGGAGTGAAATTCATGCCTTGTCTGCTGAGCCTGACCGTTATATAGTTACAGGTGAAGGCCTTAAGCTTCTACCTAGATTGAATTTCTTGGCTAAGAATCAATCTTTAAAGTATCCGGGTAAACCTATTATTTTACCTGCCGTAACCAGATATGATCCTGGTGCTAAAGTATGGTGTCCAGTCCGTGCTTTGAATAAGTACAAGAAAAGAACTCAGGTTTGGCGGACGGACCCATGTTCCCTATGGTTGTCATATATTGTACCCCATGGTAGGGCGTCAAGAGACACTATTTCCAGATGGATAGTGGAATGTATCCAATTCTGTCATAAGACAGCCACTGGAATCCAGGTAGATAGAGCCAAGGCTCATAGTGTCCGTGGTGTGGTAACTTCCACGGCATTATTTAATGGTGTTTCGATTGAAGACATTATGTCAGTAGCCCAGTGGCACTGTGAGTCAAGTTTTACCGACCATTACCTTCGTGACACTTCTAACCCACTCGCCGTCTCAGTCCTCAGGAAATAAAATAGTTATGCAGAGGTTTATGTTTGTAAATAGTTTGCCTCCTCTGCTATTTTCAAATATCACATTTGTTGGTAGGGTATTCCTACTATTAGCTGGTACACTTCTCCTCTTCCGGTGGGGGAAGAGATGAGTGCCGCGTCCAAGACATCAAAGGTCAGTGGTTATGACCATTTTTTTGATTTTCTGTCTTGGTGATGGTGTCATTTTATTTTTTAATATGGTGATGGTTGATGTCTCTTAATTGTGGTTTTCAGAGAGTTTTTGAAATAGAAGCAATTCTTCTTTTTCCAATGTCTAGTAATACTTTCATTAAGTATTAGAGAACGTGCTAGTCATTTAGAGCAGCGTTTTTTCCTATACCTTCCTCAGAAAGAGGGGGGGGAGCGCATTTGCCTTTTGATCAATCTCTCTTCATCGGTCGATTATCCGATGCAAAATTCTATTCCTGGTTGTGGTTTCAGTCACAATTTCAGATGTTTTAAATCTCTTGAGAATTCAAAGAGCCTAGCCTCTTCGAGGGTGTGCGGGTTTTCAGGACCTTGCCTCCCTCCCACCAAAATTTACTTTCAAATTCTGGTTTTTATCAAGAGTGTTAGGGAGGTAAGTATGTTCTCATGATGTGAAATAAGTAAATTTATCAAATTTCTTTTTCACGAGTGAGATGACATACTTACCTCCCTAACAGGATCCCGGCCTCGCCACCCCACGGAGGCCTGGTCCTTTGGCTATTGAATAGTTGCTTCTATGTCAGCCAATATTTAGTAACGGAAGTACCGGTGTGCGCATGCGCAGAGGGTGGTGTTTGTCATGTGCATGACTGTGTACTTCCACCTGCCCATTAGGGGCACCTAACTTTTTATAATTCTGAATATTATTGAATTTAGAGCCGATATACTAGTATATCAAGAGTGTTAGGGAGGTAAGTATGTCATCTCACTCGTGAAAAAGAAATTTGATAAATTTACTTATTTCACAGGTTTGGTAGAAATTGTTATTGGATATCATATTTCATGCTATATTTAATTTGTATTTTTCCTTCAATTATTTGGCATTACATTCCTTGTCATATTTTACAAGATATTACATAGTACAATCAAATCCCGCAACCACCTAGCTGGTCACTAAAGAGGGGTGTGTGGGGGGGTGTTTCTTGGACCATAACATATTACGTACTAATAAAAAATACCAATTTGTTTTGTAGTCTGAAAATGAATTTGGCAATCTTCAGGAAATTGAACAGTTATCAAACAGACTAACAGAGATGGAAAGAGAAAATGAAAATCTCAGGTAATTTTTGTCTTGCCTGCGAAGCAGAAAGCGAGACATATGTATCCCTTTTCCGACGGTGCCGGCGGCGATGACATCAACGATGTTAACTTTTTGAGTTTAGCAAAACTTCTTAACTTATATTTCAGGATTGGTTAATTCTAGTGCAACTAAACTTGGTGACATGTTTGCTTATACTGTTAGGAAGCATCATGATGATATTGAGGTTACAAGGCCAAAGGTCAAGGTCATTGTCACCTTGATACAAAACTGTTTTTTCAACATTAAGTTTTTGTGTTTTTCTGACCTTCCTATTTGACCTCTGCTTTTTCAGCTTCAAATTTTTCTGTTCAGCAAACCCTTTACATTTATATTTCAGAATTACTTAATACTACTAGAACTAATCTTAGACACACGGTTCACTATACAATAAGGAAACTGTGTGCTGATAGTAACATCACTACTTTCAAGGTCAAGGTCATCGTAGAGTTGATATTTAACCTCTGTCATGTCACAGTGTTTCTCATGGCATCTAAATTTTGGAGGTCACAGAGACCCCACACCCAGTAGTGTGTGGGTCTCCAGCTGAAACAGAGGGTCCCCTGCTGATATTTGAGGGTCCCAAACTGATATAATCTGGTGTTCCCAAGCAGTAGTTCTCATCCATGCTAAAATTAAATAGTCCAATGGATTCACAACTATGAATTCACATTTCCAGAGTACCCACCCATCATATGACGTCATAATGAACTGCGTGATGTGTACAATGACATCGTAATGAATGACGTCGATAAGTACATCACGAACGCATGTTTGAAGACGTTCTATGCATTGTTGTACAAATTGTTTGCTTTTACTATTTAATAAATATTCTGTTGAATATTTTGAAACTAATTTGACTGGGCGCTGTTGCTGCCATAGACAGCAACAGCACCCAGTCAAATTAGTTACAAAATATTCAACAGCTTCTCTGTATAGTTTTCAGGAAATTGATAGCTAGGGCATTCGGGGATCGATCAATCCCAACACCGCGAGGTGTGGGTGGAGCTTAGCTAGTGATGGGCGGGGCATAGATAAAAATGGAAAGGTCTGTGTAGGTATTTTTGTGCAAAAACCTATAAAACTACTTTTTATAACACAATGAGACAAAATTGTCTGGTGTCCTATGGAACCCACTGCCACTACTTTTGGGGGTTCCATGCTGGATTTTGGAGGTATATACTCTCAAAAGGACCCTTATGAGAATTCCTGGACTCATGTCTGTATTTCCAATATTAAGAATTTGTTTGCCTATACATGTATCATAGGATTGTTCATTCCTACTGGAACCAAACTTGGACACATGGTTTCATATATCATGCTGAGGCAGCATGGTGATAGTGAGGTCATTAGATCAAACATCAAGGCATTCTCCAATTACTATTAGACCTCTGCTTTTTCAGCGGTAAGTTTTTCCATTTATCAAATCATTTACATTTATATTTCAGGATTGGTTAATTCTATTGGACCTAAACTTGATTACATGGGTACATATAATGTTAGGAAGCAGCATGATAACTTTGTGGTTACACAGTCAAAGGTCAGCGTTTACTGTGACAAACCCGAGACTTTTGTTATACACTTTTTATGCGTCCATTCACTAATATTGGTGTTTTTATTATCTCTCATGAGGTTGTCCATAGAAAGCTACTAACATGTGGAGTCCAAATACACTAGTCAGATGGCAACCTCCGAAAATTATGACTTCAACTCCACCAATCTTAGACAGTACTGCTAAGCCCCTCTCATTCTCTCACCTCTCCGTTTTTATCACACACACTTTCCTTTCTACCTTTCTTACTCTCTTCCACACTCTCCTGTCTTTGGCCCACACACCTGTCTGTCCACTTGTGTGCCTGTTCATCCATCCGTCTGTATGCTGTAGGATCGGCCTGTCTGTCCTACACACACTCATTCTCAACTCTCTCCCTCCCTCCCTTCCTCCATATCTCTCTCTCACTGACCTGCCCATCCTCACTCTGTCTTCATCTGTGTCTGGCTGCCTGTTGTACTCTAGGTCCCAGCCTGTCATACTGATGAATTGATAGTGTTTGAAAACAAGGTAAAGATAGTCCTTATCTAGACATTGTATTTTTCTACAGATTTTAAATCTATTGTTCCATTGGTCTCCCTAGCCTGCTCTCTATATATAATGATGTATTTTAAGGTGTTGTTTAGAATGGACTGTATTGCTCATTGTATATTCATATGCATATATTTCATGTTTGCTTAAAGGGACAGGATTGATGATCTTCAAAAAGAGAATGACAATGTACTGCTACAACAAGAGGCACGGAACCTGGTAAGAATCATATTGTAAAGCCTGCACGAGCGAACCACCTATTCTTTGAAGCCAAAACTGTTAGTGCTTTGTACTACTGGTCTCTGAAAGCCCAGCCTATGGTTTTGAAGGCCATACCCTATAGCAATTCACTTGTATACACTGTTTAACCCTTAAACACTCATGTCAGCCAAAAACGTGTTCTGCGGTGGTCTTGAGAAATGACCATTTGCGGACCAAGAGTAGACTATTAAAAAAACTTTACCGCTGCAATGACTGGGTCGTGGGTTGATAACCGAGCCAGTCATTCCAAGGGTAAAGCTTTCAAAAATAGTCTTCTCTTGGTCTGCGAATGAATATTTTCTTTTTTTTAAACAAATTGGAGGGTTAATGGATTAATGGTCATGATTTGTAAAATGAATGTTTATTTACAGATCATAAGAACACTATTTTTGAAAACCTACCACTGGAATCACTGACTCAGTTATCAAGCCAGTCATTCCAGTCCTAAACCTAAATTTTCAAAAATACTCTTGGTTTGCAAATGAATATTTCTCAAAATGGCTTCTGCAGTGGTCTTGAGAAATGTCCATTTGCAGACCAAGATAAGACTATTTTTGAAAATTTACACCGGAATGACTGGCTTGATAACATAGCCACTCATTCCAGTGGTAAATTTTCAAAAATAGTCTTCTCTTGGTCTGCAAATGGACATTTTCACAATAAATTAATTTCTTAGAATACATTGTATATCTGCATTGGTATGAAATAATCAGTTTTATAATATATCTAACATATTATCAACATAGACTTTAATGCATGAAATACAGTAAAAACATTTTGAAAGGAACAATGCATGAAAGCTGCTAAATATTTAGAAAATAATTAGACAGGAACACATTGCTTGCTGAGACGATGAAATCCATAATCTAGTAAGATGTTCTGAATACCTTGGCATAAACAAATAATCTATGAATCATTTAATATTTTGTTTTATTAGTAGTTAGTTTTGAATCTTTGATTTAGTGATATTCTGAGGCTATTACAAATGTATGCACAATGTAATATCATGTCTGTTTACACCTGACTTAACCCATAGAAATCACCAGTTAAATTCACAATATCCGGCAACCTTGGATCATTATGATTATTAGCTCACCTGACCTGAAAGGCTAAGTGAGCTTATGTCATGGCGACCATCCATTGTGTGTCTGTCCGTCCGTCGTCCGTCCGTCAACTTTTCCTTTAAAACGACTTCTTCTCAAGAACCACTGGGCTGATTTCAAGTATATGTGGCAGGAAGCATCCCTAGGGCATAGAGATTCAAGTTTGTTCAAATGAAGCCGATCGACCAAAATCCAAGATGGCCGCTGGCCAAAATAGCCGATTTTTAGAAACCCTTTAAAAAATCTTCTCCGAAACCACTGGAGGAATTGATTCAAAACTCATAACACATCACCTGTGGCAACGGTAGACCCAAGTTTGTTCAAGGTAACCTGATTGGCCTATTTGCCTGGTGGCCATCTTGGATGACCTAGTTTTTGCGAAAATGACTTCTCCCGAACCGCTGAAGGGATAGGTCTGAAATTTGGTAAATATGCTTAGGGACCAAGGTCCATTCAAGTTTGTTCAAGGGAAGTTCGTACGTTAAAAAACTAAATCAAAATTTAGCGTTTGTTGGTCATATTGGCTTTTTTGTATTTGATGTATTTTGATGGCGAAAATTGCTTTATATATGCTTATCAGTGTGGTGAGTTCAAATATGCCACTTTCGAGACTATCGGATAAATGGTTTGGCTGCCATCTTGGTTTGTTTTCCCGCCATAGGCTCCTATAGTAAAGCAATGGGCCCATAGTAAAGCAATGGGGAATTCTTTAAACGACTTCTTCTCAAGAGCCACTGGGCCAATTTCAATTATATTTTGGAGGAAGCATTCATAGGACATAGAGATCTAAGTTTGTTCAAACGAAGTGGATCGGTCAAAATCCAAGATGGGCGTCGGCCAAAATGGCTGATTTTAAAAACACTTTAAAAAATCTTCTCCGAAACCGCTTGAGGAATTGATTCAAACCTCATAACACATCATCTGTGGTAGCGGTAGACCCAAGTTTGTTCAAGGCAACCTGATTGGACAATTTGCTTGGCGGGCATTTTGGATGACGTAGTTTTCGCGAAAACGACTTCTCCCGAACCGCTGAAGGGATAGAGCTGAAATTTTGTAAATATGCTTAGGGACCAAGCGCCTTTCAAGTTTGTTCAAGGGAAGTTTGTTCGTTAAAAAAAATGGCCACCATCAACCAATCAAAATTCAGCGTTTCTAGGTCATATTGGCTTTTTTGTATTTGATGTATTTTGATGGTGAAAATTGCTTTATATATGCTTATCAGTGCAGAGTTCAAATATGCCACTTTCGAGACTGTCGGATAAACGCTTTGGCTGCCATCTTGATTTGTTTTCCCCCCAAATGCTCCCATAGTAAAGCAATGGGCCCATAGTAAAGCAATTGGGAATTCTTTAAACGACTTGTTCTTAAGAACCACTGGGCCGATTTCAATTATATTTAGGAGGAAGCATTCATAGGGCATAGAGATCTAAGTTTGTTCAAATGAACCCGATCGGCCAATTTGTCCGGCGGTCATCTTGGATTTAGGCCGATTTTAGGAAACGTCTTTAAAAATCTTTTCCGAAACGGCTTGGGGGATTGATGCAAACCTCATGAAACATGATTTATGGCAAGGGCACTTGATTGGTCAAATGGTTTGGTGGCCAACTTGGTTGACCTAGTTGTAGTGAAAATGACTTATTCTCCAGAAGCGCTGAAGGGATCGGGCCGAAATTTGGCAGATATGATTAGGGCCTAACGGCCATTAAAGTTTGTTCAAGAGAAGTTGATCCGTCAAAAAACATGGCCGGCGGAGGCCAATCAAAATATAGCATGTTTGGTGGCCATATTGTATTTTTTTATTTGATGGATTTTGAGACCGAAATTGTTTTTATATGTGTTTTTTGGTATTCTGATCTCAAATTTGTAATTTTCGAAACTGTCGGATAAATGGTTTGCTGGCCATCTTGTTGGTAAAGAGCATTCTAGTGTTACATATGCAATGGTGACCGTCCGTCGTCTGGCATCCGTCAACTTTTTCTTTAAACAACTTCTTCTCAAGAACCACTGGGCCGATTTTAATTATATTTGGCAGGAAGCATCCTTACGGTATAGGGATTCAAGTTTGTGCAAATGGGGCCGGTCGGCCAAAATCCAAGATGGCTGTCTGCCAAATCAGCCGATTTTGAGAAATGTCTTTGAAAATCTTCTCCGAAACCGCTCAGGGGATCGATTCAAAATTCATGGAATATCATCTAGGCATGTAGCTGAACCAAGTTTGTTCAAGGGAGCTTGATACTCCATATGGTCCGGCGGCCATCTTGGATGACCTACTTTTCGCGAAAACAACTTCTCAAGAACCACTGAATGGATCGGGCCCAAATTTGGGAAATATTAGCTCACCTGGCCTGAAAGGCCAAGTTAGCTTATGTTGTGGCGACCGTCCGTTGTGTGTCCGTCCATCCGTTCGTCCATCCGTCAACTTTTCCTTTAAACGACTTCTTCTCAAGAATCGCTGGACCAATTTCAATTATATTTGGTAGGATGCATCCTTAGGGCATAGGGATCCAAGTTTGTTCAAATGAAGCCAATTAGGTCAGTAGCCATCTTGGATTTTGGCCGATTTTTAGAAACGCCTTTAAAAATCTTCTCCGAAACTTCTTGTGGGATTGAAGGAAACCTGATGAAATATGATCTAGGGCAAGAGCTCAACCAAATTTGTTCAAGGGAACTTAATTGGTCAAATAGTTTGGCGGCCATCTTGGTTGACCTAGTTTTAGCGAAAATAAGTTCTCCAGAACCGCTGAAGGGATCAGGCAGAAATTTGGCAGATATGATTAGGGACTAAGGGCCAGTAAAGTTTGTTCAAGAGAAGTTGATCCGTCAAAAAACATGGCCACTGTGGACCAATCAAAATATAGCATGTTTGGCGGCCATATTGGATTTTTTTATTTGATGGATTTTGAGGCCGAAATTGGGTTTATATAGGTTTTTGGGTATTCTGATCTCAAATTTGCAATTTTCGAAACTGTCGGATAAACGGTTTGGTGGCCATCTTGGATCATTTTCCCGCCAAAAGCTCCCATACTAAAGCAATGGGAAATTAAAAATATCTTCTCGAGAACTGCTGGGCCGATTTCAATTATATTTGGCATGAAGCATCCTTAAGGCATAGCGATTCAAGTTTGTTCAAAAGAAATGTCTTTAAAAATCTTCTCCCAAACCATTTGAGGGATCGATTCAAAACTCACGAAATATGATCTAGGGTAAGCGCTGAATCAAGTTTGTTCAAGGGAACTTGATTGACGAAATGGTTCAACGGCCATCATGGATGACCTAATTTTCACAAAAACGATTTCTTCCCCAGAACCGCTGAAGCGATCAGGCCGAAATATGTGATATATAATTAACAACTAAGGGCGATTAAGATTTGTTCAAGAGAATTTGATTCATTGAAAAACATGGCCGCAGTGGTCCAATCAAAATATAGTGTGTTTGGCAGCCATTTTGGATTTTTTTATTTGACGAATTTTGAGGCTGAAATTCGTTTTATATAGGTTTTTGGGTATTCATATCTCAAATTTGCAATTTTAGAAAAACTGTCGGATAAACGGTTTGACAGCCATCTTGGATCATTTTCCCACCAAAAGCTCACATACTAAAGCAATGAGAAATTTAAAATGTCTTCTCGAGAACTACTGGGCCGATTTGAATTATATTTGGCTGGAAGCATCCTTATGGCATAGAAATTTCATTTTGTTCAAACAACGCCGATCGGCTGGTGGCCATTTTTGATTTTGGCTGATTTTTAGAAATGTCTAAAAATCGTGTTCTCTGAAACGGCTTGGGGAATCGATTCAAAACTTATGAAACCTCATCTAGGCAAAGAGGTAAGCCAAGTTTGTTCAAGACAACATGATTGACCGAATGGTTCAGCAGCCATCTTGGATGACCTAGTTTTCCGGAAAACGACTTCTCCAGAACCGCTGAATGGATCAGGACAAAATTTGGGAGATATGTTTAGGGACTAAGGGCCATTGACGTTTGTTCAAGGGAACTTACTCCGTCAAAAAACATGGCCGCTATGGGCCAATCAAAATGTAGCATGTTTGGCGGACATATTCAATTTTTTTATTTGATGGATTTTGAGGCCAAAATTGGTTCTATATGTTTTGGGGTATTCTGAGCTCAAATTTGCAATTTTCGAAAGTGTTGGATAAACGGTTTGGCGGCCATCTTGCATAATTTTCTCGTCAAAAGCTCTCATGCTTAAGCAATGGGAAATTTAAAATGTCTTATCGAGAACTACCAGGCCGATTTCAATTATATTTGACAGGAAGCATCCTTAGGGCATAAGGATCCAAGTTTGTTCAAATGAACCCGATTGGCCAATTTGCCAAGCGGCCATTTTGGATTTCGACCAATTTCAGGAAATGTCTTTATAAATCTTCTCCGAAACCACTTGCAGAATCTTCATCTAGGCCACGAGGTAAGCCAAGTTTGTACAAGAGGACTTGATTTACCAAATGGTTCGACGACCATCGATTTTCACGGAAATGACTCCTTCAGAACCACTGAAGGGATCACGCCAAAATTTGGGCCATTAAAATTTGTGCAAGGGAAGTTGATCCATCAAAAAAACATGGGCGCAGTGGGCCAATCAAAATGTAGTCTGTTTGGCGGCCATATTGCACTTGCAAAAATGTCCACCAACTCATTTAAAAGACTGCTAAACCACCCACCAACAATTTTGACAAAAATGATGGTGCTCCAGGTGAGCAACACAGGCCCCTTGGGCCTCTTGTTTCTAGTTTGTGATCTGTTGCACTGCATAAGATGGTTCAAATTATTGTCAAAATATTCAATAGTTTTCTGATATGTTTGTTTGCCTTTAAGCTGAGTGTGTGTGTGTGTGTGTGTGTGTGTGTGCGTGCGTGCGTGCGTGCGTGCGTGCGTGCGGGCGGGCGGGCGGGCGGGCGGGCGAGCGGGCGGGTGGGCGGGCATGCGTGCGTGTGAGACACTGTTGCTGTTAGATTTTAAATAGATGTTCTGTTTTTATTCAGAATGACAGCGATATGCAGATGTCTGATGTTGTAGATGCACCAGACTTGTCTAGATTTGTTGGTGTGAAAAATGAGCGTGAGCGACTCCGACAGATGAATGCTGTACTCATGCGTAGAGTGGAGTTCCTGGAACAGGTAACTCATATGAACTTGCTGTAAAATACCTGTACCATACACATAAAGTTCTCAAATGTGTGAATAAGAGAAGATTTTGCTTACTACTTTGATCTTTTTCACAGCTAATATTATTTAGTTAAATTTTCCTTGTATATACATGTGGCATAATTTGATTGTTATGTTGCATGCTTGAGTAACAGATCTAATCTGATTGCTCCATGATTAGTTTGTAGATATTGTAACATTTTTCCATTTATAAGCATCTCTGTCGATTGTGATCCGCCTATCATCAATTCTAAAGTCACAGCTTAAGGGATGAAAGCGACATCTTCATGAAGATTCATGGTGGCATATACTTTTAGTTTATATACATTAATATAAGCTTTGGAAAGTCTAATCTTCTAATTAGGGGGGGTCATGGACGGGAGATGATTTTCCCTTTGTCCCTAGGAAGGAAACACACTCCTGGACCAACCGCAGTTTTGAACCAAGAAATTTTGTTCTGCACCCCATGTTCATGAATCTGCCTATGCTTATGCATTCAAAGCCACTGGATGATGGTATTTATTCAAAGAGGTTTTGACTTTCATGTTTAGGATGGCCACAACGATCCTCTGTAGTGTTCTTGAGGAATGGCCCTTTGCAAGACTATTTTTCAAGAGTTAACACTGAAATATCTGGTCCGATAACCAAACCACTGATTACAATGGTAATTGGTAAATTTCCAAAAATGGTTTTCTCTTGGCCTGCAAATGGACATTCAATAAGGAAATATGTTTAGTTGCGACTCACAGCTAGTATAAGTCTGTCTGTCATACTTTTGACATTTCTGACATAGCTGCCTAAGTCGCAACTATAGCGTGTCACACTTGTTATTTTCTTAACCAAATTTAATCAATGATGGGTCATATAATCACACTCTTTTGTCCCTGAATGTTCGGCAATCTTCAGAGCATGAATTTTGTTTCAGGAGAGGACAGATTCTCGACTGAGAGATGACACAGACATGGCGTCATCACTGAGTTTTAAACAAGAACTGGACAGGTTAGATCTATAATCAAATTATTATAACACAGTTACAGCATTCAGAGATTAACCACCAAGTGTCTAATTAGATGGGGTAGTATAAAGCGTTTGCTTTTCTACATGTTTGTTTGTTCCAATTTCCAGTTTCATATGATAACTAAATTTCTTCCGAATGGATCTACATCAAAATTGGTCTGCTAATGGACCTTTCTAGTTTTAGCTTGTGTTGGGATAGATCGATCCCGTGAATTTTTTACTATCAACTTCCAGAAAACTATACAGGGAAACCTGTTGAATATTTTGAAACTAATTTGACTGTGTGCTGTTGCTGCCAAATCAGCAACAGCGCCCAGTCAAATTAGTTTCAAAATATTCAACAGAATGTTTATTAAATGGTAAAGACATACAATTTGTACAATGTGTCAGACTATTAAGCATCAAAGATGGACCATATCTAGTCATTCATGATGTCATTATTATGATGTCAGCCTACACGTCACGTAGTTGATTATGACATCATATGATGGAGTGAGGAAATGGATTCATGAATTGTCAATGGTGGCCTGAGGAAAGCTTAATTATTGTGGTGACCCTGATAATGTGGATTGAACTATTGAAGGGATTTTCACGACAGCCTGTCCTCCAGAATTCGCTTGGCATTATAAAGTAGCCTATTGTCTTACAATAGGGGTAGATGCTTGTGTCAAATGTTCAGGGTTGGACTAATTCAATTCTGAATATTGTGTATCAAATTTTTGACGACTTCTACTAATATAGGAGATTGTCACCAAACCTGGTAGGAGCCAGGTTCTTACTTACAGGTAAATGTATTGATTTTGTTGTCAAAAGGTCAATGGTCATGGAAGCCTAGACTAGAAAAAGGACATTTCATGAATGATAGCTTAAGTGCTATAGAAGGATCTATTTCGAGCTCCGCCCTGCCCATTTCTAGCTAAGCTCCACCCACTTTGTCTGCACATTTGAATAGATCTTAACATGGTGAATGCTGAATTCTAATAATCTCTATTCCAAGATCACTGCATAATTCATTAAATATCATTGTGAGCATGTCCTACTATATACATGATTTACCTGTACATATTGTATAATCTCTAGGTTAAGGAAAGAGAACAGCTTGTTGCAGTTTGAGCGTGATCACCTGAGGAAGCAGCATAAAGTTCTGGAGGAGAAACACCATCGGTTCATCATCAGCTTTGGACATGGTCGAGAACAGCAGCCTCTGCCGCAAACTACAGGTCTGTGGTATGGTGATGATAATGAGGGTGAGAGGTTCATGATCATTATTGCATGAAGATGATGGTGGTGATGTTTTCACATCATGAGAACATACTTACCCGCCTAACACTCTTGATATACTAGTATATCGGCTCTAAATTCAATAATATTCAGAATTATAAATGGTTAAGTGCCCCTAATGGGCAGGTGGATGTACACAGCCATGCACATGACAGACCCCACCCACTGCGCATGCGCATACTGGTACTTCCGTTTTCTAATATATTGGCTGACCAACCACATGTTGAAAACTTTCCTAGTCTCTTTTCGAGAATTTTCAATAATTATTATCACCTTTTGGATTTATGGTTGATTCTAATTCTGCAGAGGAGTCTTCCTCATCATCTGTTAAGGTGATATTGTTCCATTTATTAATTTAGACTAGTAACTTTTATATGTTACTGGTTTTAGTCGCGACCGTTTTGGCGTTACCGCATTTTCAGGCACTGGGAATCCTTGTTAAATTTCTCCCAGCGCCTAGGGCTATTAATCCCTTGTGCTTTGTGTTCACAGGTTCAACTTATGAATGAGTAAGGGGTCCTGTTCTTCTCTCGAAGGTTGTTCACGTCTCTTTTTTTACTTATCATTGTGATATGTCTAAGGGTTGGAGATATATTAAATGAATAAAAGAAATATCTCCTTCCTTTTGTCCCATCCCCCTCATCAGTTCTTCTGAAAGAAGAGTCTCGGCGGATGGATGGACGTGTTCTCCTGCACAAGAGGATGGTTTTGCCTGTGCTCAGGCTAAGGGAGTTTATTAGTTATGGCACATAATTATTTGAAAATAATCACAATTTTCTGCTGCCTTTTGTTATTGCACTGTATTCTGTCTTGTGTGTGCATGAGTTCTCGAATATATATAATTTGATATTATATTATTCGGTAGTAATGAATGTCTTTAGTCTCTAGATATTTCTTGCATTCATTTCTGACGTCCCCTCTCCTTGAAGGAGCTGTTGCATTGAGGTTTGATGTCATAATCAACCAGAGTTTTTTCTCTTTCCTTGATGTCATAATCTTAGTTTAGAGAAGTCTTTGATGTGTTTGTCTCCCTTTATTATGAAGGTGGAGAGATATCTAGATAGTCATTAATCTTTCTCTCTCTCTTTCTTAATTTGGGATCCTGGTTGTGATTGGTTATTATTAACTAGAGAAGTCAGCTGTCCCATCAGGATTGTCTGTAATAAAAGTGATGTCTTCTCTCGAGTTTGTTCTTGTTTTGTACTAATAGTCAATTAACAAGGGTTTGCAAACTATAATACTCATTGTCTTCGTATGCCTTCCATTTTTTCAGAAGTCATGTGCATCTTGCTTCAAGCCTATGAAGGCTAGATTCTTCCCCCACCCTTGCCATCTTTGTTCAGTGTGTATGCTGTCTAACAAATGTGTCATTTGTAAAGAGTGGGAGGGGGGGGATCTAACCTCTGAATTCTTTGCTTTTCAGGCTAAGCTGATGGCTGAGGAGGGCAAGAAGGCAAAGAAGGAGGGTAAGAAGAAGGCCTCTGAGAAGGGTGAGCTCGAGGCCTTCAAGGTTGAGTTAGTGAGTGAGATGCACAGGACCTTGAAAGATCTGATGCCTGACATGCTTCACGGCATGTTGCCTGGCACAGATGTTTCAACTTCCTGCGCATCGACCTCAGTGCAGGTAGCCCCCGTCCCTGGATCATGCCCTACTAGCTCGGACAAAGTGTTTAGTGATCCAGGGGCGGCCGTCTAACTTTCCTGACCAGGAAGATGATGAAGACTACCTGCTCGGTCCACAGGATGAGCATGAAGCATGAAGACATGTATGCAAGCGTCTACACTCCTCTCATGGGGAGCGCGGCCGCTCGCACCTATGGCACTGTTCCCTCGGGAGCAGGCTTCATGATTCAGCCTGTGGGCCGGTTTGGAGCGGACGGCCACCCGTATAAGATTCCACACTTAAGCGTGAAATCTCATATGGATGATCCGGGCCACGCTGGTGTGCATGTTACCCCTCACACAAGCGCGTCCTTGGTGCCCGGTCAGCCTATGGAGAATGTTATGCCAGCCCTCGCGGGCCCGTATGCATTCTCTGGGCAGCCGGGTTTGTCTATAGCTTCCACCTCAGCCTTACCTGCGAATGCCATTGAGGATGACGAGGGCCCGCTGCTCATTGGCAATTCGCAGGTAGCCACAGATGAAGACTGGTCTGAAGCGTGCGCGTGGCTCCTCGCTGTCAGACCAGAGCTCTCCGTGGATGAAACGGCTGCTGGTAACCCTCGGGCATGGTTACAGGCAAAGCCGTTGGCCAATACATCTCTGTCTCTGCCGTATGCTGAACATATCTTAGATATGTTCTCTGCAGCAGAGGAGTCGATTAGACTGAAAGGTCGCCTCGCGAAGCCCCCCCCCCCCCCGCGAGGTTACTAGGCGATGTCGGGTTACTGCTAGTCAGTATGCGCAATATGGCCTAGCGCCCAGACCGAGCGCGAATGACCGCACCACTCTGGGAGAAGATACGCGGCTGGATTCCCGTGCTAACACAGGAGCGTTGTGCTCAGGCGCTATGCGCTCGGCTAATGCCGCCTTGCAAAACACTGAGGAGAGCTCGCGAGCAGCGATTAGTGCGCTGTCTCATGTCTCTCAGCTGCTATCTGGGGTAGTAGCAGCCTCAGTGCAGCAACAACCTAGCCCCGTGACAGTCCAACGAGCCATCCAGGATGGGATTAATCTGGCATTGGACTGTCTGACTAGGTCAGTCATGAAGTCATTGAGGAGGCACACTTTTGCTTTGGACAATTTGTGCCCATCTCAAGAGCTCAAGGCGCGCTTGTTGCAAGTGCCGATGGTGGGCCCTGGTCTTTTTGGAGGTGAAGGTTGTCGGCACCTCTAAGAGACAGTGACTTTGGTGAACAACCAGAGGGCGCTGCGCGTACAGTTTGAAGTGCTGCGCAGAGAACATGTGCGTGTTCAGCCCTCGGCTGCTCGACAACAGTACGCTCATGGTGGTGCTGGTATTGTCAGAGGCCAGCAGGCCGGCCAGGTTCAGAGACCGCGTCGGCCACACCAGCAGCAGCATGCTGTACGTCAGCCAGCACCTCAAGCGCAGCCAGCCAGACAGCAGCCCACGCACCATGGTGCACGTGGCACTGGGCGCGGTGCGCGAGGAGTGGCACGTGGTAACCGGGCCTGATGGGCTAAAATTTTTTCTGGTTACCACAGGTACCACTCGGGTGTTGTCACTCATACCAGAGACACTCCCACTTCTAAATTGATGGCCACCGCGTCAACCCTAGGTGCACCAGTGGGAGGTCATTTGACTTGCCACATTCAGAAGTGGGAGCGGTTAATTCAGGACTGCTTAGTCTTGCAATGGCTTTCGCGCGGATACAGTCCAGAATCGATAAGAGGTCCACCGTTGCATCTGTCTCTGGTACCAGTCTGGACTCAAATTCCAAGAGATCCAGACAAGCGGTTGTGCATAGAAGAAGAGATAGAATCTCTAATTCTAAGAGAAGCAATTCAACCGGCGCAAGATTATCCGGGCTTCTATTCAACCGTGTTTCTTGTGACAAAGAACACTGGTGGGGTGGGGTGTGTGTGGGTGTGGAGACCAATTCTCAACCTCAAACCTCTAAACAAGTTTATAGATACATCGAGTTTCAAAATGGAAACAATAAAATCGGTGTTGTTGGGGTTAGAGAAGGGGATGTGGACAGCATCAATAGATCTCAAGGATGCTTATTTCCACATTCCAATTGCAAGGAGTTTTCGTCGGTTCCTGAGATTTGCTTTTCAGGGACGCCAATGGGAATTCAAGGTTCTTCCATTTGGCATCTCGACGGCTCCAAGGGTCTTCATTCGAGTGGTACTTGCTATCACGGCACACCTCCGCAGGAGAACTATAGCTGTTCACACTTACATAGACGACTGCTTGCTGAAAACACACAACCCAGAAAGTTTGACAGAAAATCTGGAGATAGTTTTGAAAACTCTCGCAGATTTAGGCTGGATAATCAACTTTCAGAAATCAGAGCTGACTCCATCCCAGAAGTTTGTTTACCTGGGTATGTTCTTCGATCTGGAGATAGGATATGTTTATCCATCCCAAGAGAGAGTGGAAAATCTCCTCTCATGCATTTAGTTGGTTTGCAACAGTCGTTATATTCTAGCACGAGTCTATCTGAGAATGTTAGGTGTGATGGATTCAATGGAACCAGTCATTCCTCAGGTGGCCTTACGCAGGCGGCCAATTCAATTGTTTCTCATGGCTCAATGGACACAGAGTTCAGAATCACTGGACTCGCGCATCCAAGTGTTAGACCCTCTCATTGATCACCTTCATTGGTGGATGGAAAGAGGAAATCTCCTGGCGGGGGTCATGCTGACCCCTCCCCACCCTCAAGTAACGATGTTTATGGATGCATCGATGGAGGGATGGGGAGCTTGCCTGGAAGAAGCCACTATATCAGGCTTTGGAATCTGGAACAGTCAAAGGAAGATATCAACATGCTAGAATTGCGGGCTGTTATTCTAGGCCTGGAACACTTCTTAAAAGAAGTGGAGGGAAAATTTGTGATGAGAGGTTCAGACAACTCTACAGTAGTGAGTTACATAAACTGCCAGGACGGAAAGAAATCACCCAGTCTCTGTATGATGACATGGAAACTGCTTTGCTGGTGCATGGATCATATGATCACCTTGAAAACAGTTCATATTCCGGGAAGGCTGAATCTGTTAGCAGACTCATTGAGCCAAAGGATGAGCATTCTGCCTACGGAATGGCAACTAAATCAATGTGTGGCGGATCACCTGTTCAATCATTGGGGAAAGCCCAACATAGATTTGTTCACAATGAAGAAGAATGTGAAGATGACGACGTACGTTTCTCCGATTCCAGATCCAAGCGCTATTGCAATAGATGCATTAGCTATCAGTTGGAAGGGAATGTATGCATACGCATACCCTCCAATAATCCTGATTCCAAGGATTCTTCAGAAAATCAGACAAGAGGAATGCCAAGTGCTTCTGATCACCCCGAATTGGCCAAGCCGATCATGGTTTACGGATCTGCTGGACCTTCTGGTTTGCAATCCAGTTCCTCTGCCTCTGATGGACAATATTATCTTCCAGGGCAAGACCCTTCACAACAATCTGTCAATGTTTCAATTGACTGCATGGATGTTGTCAAAAAATCCGCGATTAAGGAGGGCTTTTCTGAGCAAGCAGCCAATTTCATGGCCAGAGCCAGAAGAGGGGTCAACCTCCAGAGCATATAATTATAAAATCAACAGATTTGCAGGATGGTTCTCCCAGAGATGTATCAATCCGATGGAAGCATCTATTCAGGTAGTAGCTGATTTTCTCTGTCACCTGTATGATGCCTATAGTCTTAAGCCTAATTCTATTGCTGGATACAAATCAGCATTAATGACTGTTATCCCTTGCTTGGCAAAGAGAGGAAGTGATGAAGTAAGTGTTTTAAATACTCTTATTAAAGGTATGGGCAATCTCAGACCAAGTAATCCTCCACTGACACCGTCATGGAGTCTTTCTCTTGTTCTGCAAGTTTTGAGTGATAAACCTTTTGAACCACTTAGTGCTATTCATTCTGTAAAATTATTGGCACTTAAAACTGTATTTTTAGTTGCGGCAGCATCAGCCAGATGCAGGAGTGAAATTCATGCCTTGTCTGCTGAGCCTGACCATTATATAGTTACAGGTGAAGGCCTTAAGCTTCTACCAAGATTGAATTTCTTGGCTAAGAATCAATCTTTAAAATATCCAGGTTAAGCTATTATTTTACCTGCCTTAACCAGATATGATCCTGATGCTAAAGCATGGTGTCCTGTCCGTGCTTTAAATAAGTACAAGAGAAGAACTCAAGTTTGGCGGACAGACCCATGTTCCCTATGGTTGTCATATATTGAACCCCATGGTAGGGCGTCAAGAGACACTATTTCCAGATGGATAGTAGAATGTATTCAATTCTGTCATAAGGCAGACACTGGAGTTCAAGTAGATAGAGCCAAGACTCATAGTCTCCATGGTGTGGTAACTTCCACGGCATTATTTAATGGTGTTTCTATTGAAGACATTATGTCAGTAGCCCAGTGGCACTGTGAATCAAGTTTTACCGACCATTACCTTCATGACACTTCTAAACTGCTCGCCATCTCAGTCCTCAGAAAATAAATAATGTAGAGTTATGTATTTGTAATTAGTTTTCCTCCTCTGCTATTTACAAATATCTCATTTGTTGGTAGGGTATCCCTACTATTAGCTGGTACAATTCTCTTCATCCGGTGGGGGAAGAGATGAGTGGCGTGCCCAAGACATCAGAGGTCAGTATATGTGACCATTTTGTTTTTTTGTCTTGGTGAGGGTGTCATATTTTTTATTTTTAATATGGTGATGGTTAATGTCTCTTAATTGTGGTTCTATCAGAGAGTTTTTTGAAAATGAAACAATTCTTCTTTTTCCAATGTCTAGTGATACTTTTCATCAAGTATTAGAGAACGTGCTAGTCATTTAGAGCAGCGTTTTTTGCTAACCTTCCTCAGAAAGAGGGGAGGGGGAGCGCATTTGCTTTTTGATCAATCTCTCTTCATTGGTCGATTATCCGATGCAAAATTCTATTCCTGGTTGTGTTTCAGATACAATTTCAGATGTTTTAAATCTCTTGAAAATTCAAAGAGCTAGTCTCTTCGAGGGTGTTCTGGTTTTCAGGACCTTGCCTCCCTCCCACCAAATTTACTTTCAAATTCTGGCTTTTATCAAGATTGTTAGGGAGGTAAGTATGTTCTCATGATGTGAAATAAGAAAATTTACCAAATTTTTTTTTCACGAATGAGATGACATACTTACCTCCCTAACAGGATCCCGGCCTGTCCACCCCACGGAGGCCTGGTCCTTTGGATATTTGAATAGTTGCTTCTATGTAAGCCAATATTTAGTAACGGAAGTACCAGTATGCGCATGCGCAGTGGGTGGGGTCTGTCATGTGCATGACTGTGTACATCCGCATGAGGAGCGGCACGTGGTAACCGGGCCTGATGGGCTAAAATCTTTTCCGGTTACCACAGGTACCACTCGGGTGTTGTCACTCGTACCAGAGACACTCCCACTTCTAAAATTTATGGGCACCCCGTCAACCCTAGGTGCACCAGTGGGAGGTCGTGGGGCACCTAACTTTTTATAATTCTGAATATTATTGAATTTAGGGCCGATATACTAGTATATCAAGAGTGTTAGGAAGGTAAGTATGTCATCTCACTCGTGAAAAAGAAATTTGGTAAATTTTCTTAAATTATGATGATATTGATTGCTTCAATTTTCAGATTGTTATCAATGTTTGTATCATAAAACCCTCCCACACAATAGAGTCTCAGTTTTTAACATAATTTTAATGTTTTACATGGAATATTAGGCTGTATTTTAACCGTTGAATGGTCAAGATTTGTCATGAAATTAAAACTGTTGCTTAGTAAATTTAATTTAGAAAATGTAACACTGGAATGAATGGCTCAGTTATCAACTGGAAGCCAATGTTGTCAGTTGTATTAGGAAATCACATGTGTCTAATGCTTTTAATGGGCAAGAAAATCTAAATTTTTAATTTGTGAATTACCTGTTTGTAGGCAGTAGAAGAAAATATTTGAAATTTTACCACTGATCTGACAGGAGCCAGGCATTTTTAGTGGTATAGCCTTTGGTGGTCTTGACCGTTAAGTGTCCAATGACCATCTTTTAAATTCAAAAGACTTGAGAATAGCATGTAAATAAGAGTTCCATTTTTATCATGATAAAAATGTTTTCTTCCTCAGAGTTATCTACAGAAATGCAGAAGATGAAGAAACAAAATGAAATCTTACAAAAACAGCTGAACCTTGTTAAAGGCCAGCTGAAGATTTACAAGGGAGGGAAAATAAAGCTGAAACAGCTTGGGGTGGAGAATGAAATACTGAAGGAAGAGCCATCGCCACAGCAAAATGGGTCAGTACTTGAAGGGACAGATCCAGGAATTTTCAAGGGACAGGGATTATTGAATCTTCCAATGGTACATTTGAGTAGATGAAAGTTGAATATATGGGAATATAGGCAATATTTCACTATATCTTGATTGGAATAAAAAATCATGATTGATACAAGGCTAAGCCGAAAGAAATCAGAAAATTATGAACAAACAATTTATGGTCACAATTTGAAGTCTATAATTACTTTGGCAACAACTTCCATTCAAAATAATTTTAAAATATTCAACAGTTTGAGGCCGGTTTTCATTGACACCATTACCAATGTACCATCACCATGCATAACCCACATCACACCACTCACCAAGCCTTCTAACATTAGAACATACGATATATCGATATAGCACAATATGTTATGTGCGATATATTGCTATCTTGTCTAGGACAGTATCGTGCACTCATATGTAGTAAGTACCATGTTTTAATTCTGCTATATTAGAGGGATCTGATCTGTCACTCAACTGTCTGACAATTACTTCACATATTAGCTGACATCACAGTTAAAATGGCGTAGAAGTCTGTCAAGTGTACATAGTGTTTCTCATGGCATATGTATTTTGAGGGTTCCTGGGACCCCTTATGCTGAAATTTCACGGTCCTAAGCCAAAATCTGTGTTTCACTTCAAGAGTATACTTACCTCCCTAATACTTTTGATATTGCTAAATATTGGCTTTCACTCAATAAACACTCAGATTAAAACAGTTAGGCGCCCCTAGTGGGCAGGGAGTCAGAGCGTAGTCTGGCGGATGCCAGCCCCACCACCGCGCATGCGCAGACTAGCACTTCCTCTTTGCTAGATTATTGGCAGAGAGATCACACATGTTTTTTTGTGCTATAGCTTTTTCGTACTCTTAAACTGTTTAAGTGGTGTTTGTTTGGAGTGTTAGTCACTTTTTTGGATGGCGGAAAGGAATACTTCGCCACAGGAGGACGTTGGACCTTTAAATCAGGTGACTTCTAGTAAAATTAGCGAGTTTTCTTCCCGGTGTATTGTGTTTCCGGGACTCGCGTTTACCGTGATAAGCGCCTTGGTTGGTTGGGTTATATCAACTCGGTGCTACCTAGGACTAATTTCTCTTTCTGTTTATGTCCACAGGTCTGTATGACGCTAGGTGGTGACATCACAGTAGCAGAGATTTAGTTTTCTCTCCACCATGGTTCCATTTCCTACTAACACTGTTAGGTTATCTAACCAAATGAAAAATTATGTCCAGTGAGTTGGAGGCCTGGTATAAAGGTCTTCTCACTTTGCCCTCTTGATCCAATTCCTTCCCCATGAGGTGGAGAGAGTTAAGAGGCGTGCAGATGGTGGAGTTTCCGGTTCGTCACGTTGGATGGTTTGTCTATACAAAGTGTCAGGTATCTAGTTATTGATAATGTGGTGATGTTAATTATTGTAAACAAACAAAGGGAGATAATTAACATTTTTGCCAGAAAAGAGTTATCTATATGTATCTGATGGTTGTGTAGTCAACTTATCCATTCAGCATACAATTCGTCCTTGCACTTGGATGTTTTGTTGGGATCGAATTTTTCCTGTCACGGGATTAATGACGTCATAATCAGCCTGGCTATGTATTTATCAGCAATTCAAGCGCTATGCTGGTTTTTGATGTATATTGATCTTTATGATCGTTTTCCTTCTCTTTGAGTTGGATTGAGTTTCTAAGCTTAACTAGTTGCTCATACTCCTTGTCCTTTGCCCTGTTTCAGGGACCGGGTTGCGCGTCCTGTGGACGTTTTATGCATGTAAAGTTCTGGCCGCATCTGTGTTATCGATGTAGCCCTTGTGGTCCATTGATTAATTGTGACATATGTAAGCACTGGGGGGGCGAGTTAATGTCCGAATTCTTGTGCTGCTTACAGGCGACGGACAAGGTGGTAGAGGAGGAGAAGAAGAAGAAGCGGAAACGAGAGGTTGTAAGTAGGAAGGGTAAGGGGAAGGTCTCGTCCGCGGTGGATATGGAGACCTTCCGGACCGAGATGTTGGGAGAGATGAAGAGGACAATAAAAGATTTGGTTCCAGGGTTGCTTCGTGGCATGCTTCCTGGACCAGATCCTTTATTGTCCTCATCATCGGCTTCGGAGCAGGTAATCCCCGCCTCTGGATCGATTTTCCTTAGTCCGCTTCCGTTGTCCGACGATTCAGAGGTGGCCCCATTAGAGGGGGCGTTCCACGACCCTGGCAGCAGGCTTATTGCCGCGCCGATAGGGGACCGTGGACGGTTGTCGCTGGAACCCGCGGGCTGCTTATCAGTCCAGGGGTATCCGCACGCCGCGGTGGCCAGTACCTCCTATGGCACCGTTCCTGGTCAGCCCGGGTTAGCTCTCTTTGCTGACCCGGGGTCTAATCTTTCTGACCAGGGTGATGAGGATTACCTGCTAGGGTCGCCGTCTGACGACGTGGACATGGATGAAGACGTTTGTGCACCCCTCGCGGGGAATACAGGCGCTTTTTTCCACGGTATTACTCACCCTGGAGTAAGGTCCGCGGTTCAGGTGGTGGCCCAGGGCGCTGCTGATGGCCAGCGGTACCGCATACCTCGGCTTGCCGAGCGTGTAGCTGGTGCTGGCCGGGCCCGTGGTGGGGCTATATATACCCCGCGCTCTACCGCGGTGCCTGCTCCTGGTCAAACCAGTGATATTCTCATGCCGGTGCTGTCAGGCCCGCATGTTTTCCCTGGCTTGCCAGGTGTATCAGCGTACCCGCCGTCAAGCTCTACTGCTTGCGCTCAGGAGGAAGACGAAGGACCCCGTCTTGTAGAGCGCTCGCAGTTAGCCACGGAGGAGGATTGGTATGACGCTTGCCAGTGGTTGGTGAGCGTTAGGCCTGATCTGCCCGTGGAGCAGTCGGCTAGCCACCGTGTTCACACGCCGTGGTTAGCTGGGAAACCAACTGCTAACGCTATGCCTTCTCTGCCGCTGGCGGAGCATGTCGTTGACATGTTCAAGGCGGCGGAGTCGTCCATTAACACGAGTGGACGTCTCGCGAAGGCCCCTCGCGAGGTGGCCAGGCGTTGTCGCATCGTGCCCCTGGACTACCAGCGGTACGGTGTGGTACCCAAGCCCAGCGTGGATGACCGCGCGGCTTTGGGTGAGGATACGCGGCCAGGCTCCCGTTCTGACGCGGGGGTCTTGTGCGCGAACGCGTTGCGTTCGGCGAATACCGCGTTGCGTGATGCGGAGGAGAGTGGGAGGGCTTCGATCGCCGCTCTGTCCCACGTCTCCCAGCTGTTACAGGGGGTAGTAACGGCATCCGCATCGCGCCAGCCAAGCCCGCTCGCGGTCCAGCGAACCATCCAGGATGGTATTAACCTGGCGCTGGACTGTATGACGCGGGCGGTGACCAGGAGTGTCCGGGCAAGACGCACGTTTGCCCTGGACAATCTGTGCCCGTCTCAGGACCTGTATAATAGGCTACTCCGTACGCCTATGACGGGTCCTGGTCTTTTTGGAGGTGAGGGATGTCGCCACCTCCAGGAGACGGTCACCCTGGTGAATAACCAGAGGGCGCTGCGCGAACAGTTTGAGGTGCTGCGTCGTGCTAACGTTCGCGCCGCGGCCCCTGCGTATCGTCCCCTGCAGGCTCGAGGTGGTGCTGGCCAAGTCAGAGGCCAGCCGCCGTCGCAGCGCCGGCCTCGGCCGCGTGCGATTCGGCCAGCAGTGAGGGGGGCGCAGGCTCCTCAGCCGCCGTCAGCCAGGCAGCCGCCCGTGCACCGAGGTGCGCGCGGGGCGGGGCGGGGCGCGCGAGGATCTGGGCGTGGTTATCGTTCCTGACAGGGCGCTTACCGCGGTAAGGACCACGCCGGTGTGTATGGCGACGGAGACAGTGCCGCTCTTGCATGCCTTGTGTCCACCGCGGTCCCTAGGTGGACCGGTGGGAGGCCGGCTAGCCGACCACATGCAAGAGTGGGAACGGTTAACTCAGGACCGTTTAGTCTTGCGATGGCTTTCCGTGGGGTATCATCCAGAGTGGATGACAGGCCCGCCGTCGCGACTGTCTCTGGTGCCAGTCTGGACTCCCATTCCGAGAGATCCAGATCAAAGGTTGTGTATCGAGGAGGAGATAAATTCCCTCGTACAAAAAGGAGCTATTCAGCCGGCACAAAGGTGTCCGGGCTTCTATTCAACCCTGTTCTTGGTAACAAAACGCACCGGAGGGTGGAGACCGATTCTCAACCTCAAGCCACTGAACAAGTTCATCGAGACGCCCAGTTTCAAGATGGAAACGGTGCGCTCGGTGTTGGCGGGGTTGGAGAGGGGGATGTGGACGGCGTCGATAGATTTGAAGGACGCTTATTTCCACATCCCCATCCACGGGAGTTTCTGTCGCTTCCTGAGATTTGCATTCCAGGGCAGACAGTGGGAATTCAGGGTGTTGCCCTTCGGAATTTCCACGGCTCCTCGGGTTTTCACCCGTGTGGTTCTTGCAATCACAGCATACCTCCGCAGGAGAAGCATAGCAGTCCACACGTACATAGACGACTGGCTGTTGAAAGCGCACACCCGGGAAAGTTTGTCGGCCAATCTGGAGATTGTTTTGAAAACTCTCACAGACTTAGGCTGGATGATCAATTTCCCAAAATCAGAGCTGACTCCATCCCAGAAGTTTGTTTACCTGGGGATGTTCTTCGATCTAGAGACAGGATATGTTTATCCTACTCAGGAGAGAGTTCAGAAACTCATCTCATTAATTCAGTCAGTGTGCGACAGTCGTCATGTCCTGGCACGGGTTTACTTGAGAATGCTGGGGTTGATGGTTTCATTGGAACCAGTCATTCCTCAGGCCGCCTTACGCAGGCGGCCGATCCAGTTATTTCTCATGACACAATGGACCCAGAGTACAGGTTCGCTGGACTCGAATGTGTCAGTGTTGGCGCCTCTCATTCACCACCTGCAATGGTGGTTGAATACAGAGAATCTCTTGCCGGGGGTTTTGCTAACCCCTCCCCACCCTCAGGTGACTGTGTATACAGATGCATCGATGGAGGGCTGGGGAGCTTGCCTGGAAGAGTACACGATATCAGGGCTTTGGAATCTGGAACAGTCAAAGGAACATATAAATCTACTGGAGCTAAAAGCAGTAGTCCTGGCCCTGGAACATTTCTTACAGAAAGTTCAGGGCAAGATTGTTCTTATTCGTTCAGACAACTCAACAGTTGTGACTTACATAAACCGCCAGGGCGGAACGAAGTCGCCCAGTCTCTGTATGATGACATGGAAACTGCTTTGTTGGTGTCTGGATCACCAGATTACCTTGAAAGCAGTTCATATTCCGGGAAGGTTAAACCTGCTAGCAGACTCATTGAGCCGAAGGATGAGTGTTTTACCCACGGAATGGCAACTAAATCAATGTGTGGCGGATCGTCTGTTCGACCATTGGGGGAAACCCAACATCGATTTGTTCGCAACGAAGAAGAATGCGAAGATGACGACGTACGTCTCTCCGATTCCGGATCCAAGCGCTTTCGCAACAGATGCGTTAGCTATCAGCTGGGGGAGAATGTATGCATACGCATTCCCTCCAGCAATCCTGATTCCAAAAATTCTTCAGAAAATCAGACAAGAGGAATGCCAAGTGCTTCTGATCGCCCCGGATTGGCCAAGCCGATCATGGTATACGGATCTGCTGGACCTTCTGGTCTGCAATCCGGTTCCTCTGCCTCTGATGGACGATATTATCTTCCAGGGCAAGGCCCTTCACAACAATCCGTCAATGTTCAGATTGACTGCGTGGATGTTGTCAAGGAATCTAGAATTAAGGAGGGCTTTTCTGAGCAAGCAGCCATGTTTATGGCCAAAGCCAGGAGGGGGTCAACCTCCAGAGCATATAATTATAAAATCAACAGATTTGCAGAATGGTGCTCAAAAAGATGTATTGATCCAATGGATTCATCTATTCAAGTAGTAGCTGATTTCCTCTGTCACCTCTATGATGCCTATAGCCTCAAGCCTAACTCTATTGCTGGTTATAAGTCAGCATTAATGTCTGTTATTCCTTGCTTGGCTAAGAGGGGAAGTGATGAAGTAAATACATTAAATGTATTAATTAAAGGCATGGGCAATCTAAGACCAAGGAATCCTCCTGTGATTCCATCTTGGAGTTTATCGCTAGTGCTTCAAGTACTAGGTGATAAGCCTTTTGAACCACTTAGTTCCATTTCTATGAAACTATTAACACTGAAGACTGTGTTTTTAATTGCTGCGGCCTCGGCTAGGCGTAGGAGTGAAATTCATGCCTTATCAGCCGAGGATGACCGTTTTGTGGTTTCAGGGGAAGGCCTTAAGCTGCTACCTAGGATTAATTTCTTGGCTAAAAATCAGTCGTTGAAATATCCAGGTCAACCTATTATTTTGCCTGCTTTAACTAGATATGATCCTAATTCTAAAGCATGGTGTCCCGTCCGGGCGCTGCGCCGGTACAAACAACGTACGGCGGAGTGGCGCACCGACCAGTCAGCGTTATGGTTGTCATATATTGAACCCCATGGCAGGGCTTCTAAGGACACCATTTCCAGGTGGATTGTGGAATGCATTCAGTTTTGCCATAAATCCGCCACCGGGAAGCAGGTTGACGTGGCCAAGGCTCACAGTGTCCGCGGCGTAGTGACATCCACCGCCCTATTTAATGGGGTCCCGGTGGATGATATTATGTCGGTGGCTCAGTGGCACTGTGAGTCAAGTTTTACAGACCATTATCTCCGTGACACCTCTAATCCTCTCGCCTTGTCGATTTTGAAAAAATAACTCGGTTTATATTTTTTGAGGAGGGTTTTCCTCATTACTTATATATTTCACAATTAATTTATGGAAACACCCACTTTTTTGGGCCTGCATCAGTCTTTACCAATGGGAAGATGATGTCAGCAGCCATTTTCAACAAGGTCAGTCTTGTTCATGTGTTGTCCATTGTTGATTGTATTGTCACGTTACCCGTTATTAATATGGTGATGGTTTGTGTATTTGTGTGGTTCATTGTTGAGAGTTACGAAAATGGAGCTTTTTCGTCTCTGTCCTGTAGTACATGGCACTTGTACGTAGAGAGCGTATAGGACATTGAGGTCAGTCGACTCTTCCTCCCAGGAAGGAGGGGGGGGGGAGCGCATATGACATTCGGTCATCTCTCATACATCGGTGGTGTTATCCGATGATTAGTCAAATCCTGACTGTTTTTTCAGACAGTTTCAGAAGTTTAAGTGCCTTAAACGCAGAAAAAGCGTATAGGGATGAGCTGGTCTTTTGACCTCGCCTCCCTCCCGCCAGATTCACTTTCGAATTCTGGCAATATCAAAAGTATTAGGGAGGTAAGTATACTCTTGAAGTGAAATAAACGAAATCTAGGATTTCTTTTTTCACGAGAGAGTTGATACTTACCTCCCTAGATACGGACCCGGCCTCTCCACCCCACAGAGGCTCGGTCTTCAGGCTCTTAATAGTTGCATGTGTGTCAGCCAATAATCTAGTCAGAGGAAGTGCTAGTCTGCGCATGCGCGGTGGTGGGGCTGGCATCCGCCAGACTACGCTCTGACTCCCTGCCCACTAGGGGCGCCTAACTGTTTTAATCTGAGTGTTTATTGAGTGAAAGCCAATATTTAGCAATATCAAAAGTATTAGGGAGGTAAGTATCAACTCTCTCGTGAAAAAAGAAATCCTAGATTTCGTTTAGATCCCAAGCTGATATCATGCAGGTGGGTGTGTGTGTGGGTGGGGGGGGGGGGGGGAGGGAGTGGGGAGGCAATTTCGATAAAGTGAACTTTGATGTCCAAAACAAGACTGGACTCCCATATACTGGAGCACCTCGCAAACGAGTAAAACACAAAGGTAGAAACAGAATGATAGAATTTTAACCTTTTAACCCTTCAACTTTTTCAAGAAAATTTAAATTTTCTCATAGAAAATGTTCATTTACAGACCAGGAGAAGATTTATCGGTTATCGAGCCAGTAATTCCAGTGATAAATTTTCTAAAATAGTATTCGCTTAGTCTGCAAATGGACCTTTCGCAAGCCCACTCCAGAAGCCATTTTCGGCTGATATAAGTGCTAAAGTGTTAATGTATAAACTTACAATTATTTATTCGTAGCATTCATAGCACTTCTGAGTAATATAGTATACTTATTAAGATAGTGATATAGTTGTAAAATAGTGATTTATATTCAAACAGTGATATCATATCATAGAATACTATATTACTATACATTACTATATCACTTTTTAAAATAGAAATCACTGCTTTAACTATATTAGTCAACAAAACTATGTAATATGAATATGCTTTGAATAAATAATTGTAAATTTATGCATTAAAATTTCCTCGTCCTTTTTCTACCTTTGTGGTTTACGAGGTGCTCCAGTATATGGGAGGGATTTCCAAAATGAAATGAATTGAACGTGTCGGGAATCTTACTCTTTAAGCAAATAGTAACTTAACAATTCTGATCATGGTGATAAAATATGTCTCTTTTTATATTTCCGTAGTAGCCAGAGGGTTAATACAGAGTGTTGTGCCTCAAACATTTGAGTTTCACTAAGGGAATTCCCCGAGGATGTGATCTTTCATAAAGGGTTGCTTTCGCATTTTATTTTTTTACGAACCACCAACGCAGCGAGATCGACCGAATAGCGAGATTACAGGAAACATATATGATCACACAATCACACAAGTACACTCAACGACGCGTAAAAACATACCATGTATTCTAGACGTTGTCAAGTAGTAAAATATCTAGTGGTCACGATAAAATCATGTTATTCTAACTCCAACCATTCGTTTCAACATGCATCGCGTGACAAATTCTGAGTTTGTGACGAGACTTACTGAGTAGTTCGCATGTTCCGTGTTCCGTTCCCAGTTCCTCATTCTCGTTATCACATGAAGTGCGGAGCAAAATTGATTGGAATCACTGACGAAAATTACCGAGTAGTAACTGGTTCCTGATACTAAGTACTTTAGAATAGCATTCAACCAGGAACCAATTGATGAAAATTGTCGATAATTATCCAGACGAATACAAATGGCCACAATTCATACACAATTTCTGTAAAAACATAAAAACGTGCGATTCACTATAGTATTACCGATTTTCGTTCCGAATTTTCTGGCCATCCCCTGGGACGCACGGGGTCCAATTTTATGCATCTGTGTGAGTTAAAGGACATAAACGAGGAACACTGAGTGTACGAATTGTTTGTCTTTGATAAATTTACAATTTAACAAACGAGAACATTCTGTTGAATATTGTGCACCCAGTCAAATCAGTTACAAAATATTCAACAGCTTATCGTGAAATTGGGATTCTGGGAATTCAGGATTCAAAGTATATAAATTGATTCTAACACACATAAAAAGTTGGTGGAGCTTAGCTGGAAATGGATCTGTCTATTGTATTATATCTCGGTTTAATGTAATGTTTTGTGGCTCAACATTCAATGTTGCTTAGATCATGTCTAATCATTGTTTTATTTCGCTACAGCATTCTAGTGAATGGCAATGCCATTACGACGCATAAACTCACAGGTGACATGATGAATTTGAAACAGGAACTGGAACAATCCCATTATAAGCAGAAAGAACAGGAGGACCTCATTACATCACTCAAACGTGTACGTGTAAACAGAATTCACCTTTCCAGAGTACCCACCCATCATATGACGCCATAATGAACTGCGTGATGTGTACAATGACATCATAATGAATGATGTCATGAATGACGTCGATAAGTACATCACGAATGCATATTTGAAGACGGTCTGTGTTGTTGTACAAATTGTTTGCTTTTACTATTTAAAAAATATTCTGTTGAATATTTTGAAACAAATTTGACTGGGCGCTGTTGCTGCCATAGGCAGCAACAGCACCCAGACAAATTAGTTACAAAATATTCAACAGCTTCCCTGTATAGTTTTCAGGAAATTGATAGCTAGGGCATTTGGGGATCGATCAATCCCAACACTGCGAGGTGTGGGTGGAGCTTAGCTAGTGATGGGCGGGGCATAGCTAAAAATGGAAAGGTCCATTATCTAAGTCTTAGGCCAGATAAGTTTTATATTTATCCTTGTCCCGTAAGGAGAACCATGTATTGTGATCAGGTCTGTGTGTCTGTCTGTATGTGACTCTGGATCTCATATCTAAAAAACTACTGATCCGATTTGGCTCAAATTTTAAGACAACTTTGGGCCTGGTTCTAAGTTGAATTTCTGGAGAAACATATTTGGTGTGTTATCAAACAGGTAACTGTGCTTGTGGTCTGGTATATAAACAAAAGCTTATGGGTGTACATATGCTATGATCAAACGTCATATGTGTAATGCCATTGTGACTCCAAAGAATCCTATTGAAGATAGGATCACAATGTTAAAGTCATGGTAATCATGATCTGACCTATAATGTGTTTTCCCACACCGATACTTGTTTTCTGTAAGAATATATCACGGCACCAAACCTTGTCAATGTTACTCTAATGACATGGGTATATATTTGGGTTCAAGCGATCAATGATAACCTTGCTGGTGGTTTATTGTATTCAATTGAGCATGTTTTAGTAAATAGCACACCATGCCATTATACAATACTTGTGTACCTTCAGGAGCTTAGTAAACACATCCAAGAAAGGACTGTTATAGCTAAGGAGTCATTGGTGGTGAGTGCTGTAGTCATTGACTACTGTATGAGATTTACAGAGTTGCTGCTGACGAACAACACACCATGTGAAGCCATTATTAATGGAGGGATCCAATCTATCATTCTATGTCATAATCAAATACGTCATATGTTAGCTGACATCGTTAGCAAAGTGACAGCGCTCTGTGATGAAAATCAAATGGGGTACCAAGACACTGTATAAATTGTATGTATTCAATGAATTTACAATTTAATAAACATTCTGTTGATTTTTTTGAAACTAATGTAAATGGGATCTGTTGCTGCCTATGCAGCAACAGTCCCCAGTCAAATTAGTTTCAAAATATTCAACAGCTTACCTGTATAGTTACCTTGAATGTTATTAGATTCTGTGAATTCACCTTTCAAGGTTGTAAATTGATTCCAACACACGTAAAAAGTGGACAGAGCAAAGCTTAGCTAGAAATTGACAGCGCATATCTAGAAATGGATCCCTCTATTCTAACCCACCATGGCTGCATGTACCAGCAATTGTGTTCAGTTTGCTGTGAATCTTGCACATTTATTAGAGGTTTACATATGTGCCTGAGACAATTAGATGATGTAGAGGCAAATGTATGCTTTCCTGGTATTACTATGTTACAAAGCAGGCTTTAAACTTTGACATTAACAAAAAATATCATTCCACTGCCAGTTATCTGTTATAAGAACGATTTTTCCGTCACCGTAGTACTGAGTAGCTATCCCAAAAAGCAATCAAGACAACACATAATTAAACTATCTTAACTCTCACAGGTGCCAAGCAGATACAAGTAATTCTTTCGATACATTATGACTATTCTGTTTGATATTTTGAAAATACTTTGACTTGAAGCCATTGCTGCTTAAGGCAGCAATGACTTCCAGTTAAAGTATTTACAAAATATCAAACCGCGTACCTCTATAATTTTGCTGGGATTTCCCCAGGGAAGTGCGTAGAGATTTCATGGGTGAAAGGGTAGACTATTATACGTTACCTGGGGTTAAAATCAGGTAACGTATTTTAAAGCCTGCAAAGGATATTTTGAAGGGATATCGGATGGACAATATACAATTATTAATTATAATAAAAGAAAGAAGACACACAAGCAGGTTACTTTTATTTCTTAAAATGTTTCTTTTTTAAATAATAAAAATGAAAATGTCAATCGCTCTTTCAGCAGTGATTTGCACTAGTGTTTGGCAGTGATGTCTTCACCTAAGCTATTGAGTGTGTAGGCAAACAAGCCCACCATTTTAATCATTGTGCTACTTACATAGCAGACAAATAATCTTGCCTCTCTTCACTGCTTACTGGTCAAGATTGGTCAAGAAAGAGAGAAAGTAACTGTTATTAAAGATAGCTGATCTCTTAACACAGATCAGATTCCATAGCAAAAGCCTTTTGGGGAATTGAGCTCATTAATAATGGTCAAGATTTGTCAAGAAAATCCAAATTTCTGCTTATTAAGTATATCATCCATTTGAAAGCCAACAGAAAGCTATTTTTGAAAATTTATAACTTGAATGACTGGCTTAGTTATCAAAACAGTCATTCTGGTTGTACATTTTCAAACAACTCTCTTGGCGTGGAGATGACTATTTCTTCAGACCACTGCAGAAGCTGACCTGCTTGATCATTAGAGGGTTAAGGCATATGAGAATACATGCTATAATTAGTCACTTAGCTGCAGAGCTCGCGTATCTCAAATACGGGTGACTCTTCATAAGTTGCAGCACATTTTGAACACAAAGCATGGTGTTAAATTGCACAATTCAGTTCATTTCTTGCACTATGCACACCAAGCATGTTTCATCAGTTTATAGCACCAGTCTAAATTCTGGCAGCCACCACCACAGGTACCACTGTTTTTAGTTGCGACTTAAAACTAGTCTAATGTGGTTAGTTAGTCGGTCGGTCTGCTTGTCAAATTTTCTACATTTCAGATAAAGCTTCCTAAGTTACACTTGTTAACAAGGATCATGGATGGTTCCTATAATATTGTGACATGACATTGACCATTGGCCTTCGTCAATAGGGTTGGGGGTAGTCTATGCCCATTTACCAGGTTTGTTTCAAATCCATAATCAAGAATGAAATTATCAACATTTATACCATTTTCTCAGGTACATGAAGGGGCCAAAGGTCTGTAGTGCTTTACCGTCTTAATGTGAATCCCACCAACCAGGTATATAGATTGCTAGAATCAGCACATTTACAAAGCTTAGAATTAATAGAGAGATCTGATCTGTCACTCTAGTATGACGTCATAATCAAGTATGTCACTTGTTAGCTGACATCACAAGCATAATGACATATGGCTCCATCATGAAAACTGGAAAGTGTGTCACAAGTATGTCTTTGATGAATTTACAATTTAATAAAGAGTTTGTCAAATATTTCAAAACTAATTTCACTGGAAGTCCCAAATCAAATTAGGTTAAAATATTCAACAACGTACCTGTATAATTACCTTGAAATTAGGAAAATGAGAATTCAGCTTTCAAAGTAGATAAATCAATTCCAAGTCATGTAAAAACTGGGTGTAGCTTAACTAGAAATGGACAGGGCATAGACAGAAATAGATCTCCTCCTTCATTGACTAATAGCAAAATGTACCACACATGCACTTTCCCTTAGGTTTCAATGCTTTACAAAATTTCCATAAGTTCCAGTTCTTTAGAAACCTACAAAGGGTCGTAACTGATTTCTGAAGTCAACTTTTCACATCAAGAGTATACTTACCTCCCTAATACTTTTGAACATCGTCGTGTCGTG